>CM030363.1:74791229-75991229 GCA_017893485.1 Hemerocallis citrina | reverse complement strand
AGGAAGGTTGAGAAGACGATCTCTTCCCTTCTGGACCTCAAGCAGAAGGACGGGGGATCCCTCCGGGAGTTTGTTCGGAGGTTCACCACCGAGGCGAGGTTAGTTTCCTCCCTTGACGCAGGGGTTGCCTCTATAGCTTTCCGACACAATGTTCTCCACGGTCAGCTCAAGGCCTCTCTGGCCAAGAAGCCACCCGTGGACTTCCCCGTCCTGCTCAACAGGGTCGAGAAGTATATTCGGGCCGAGGAGGCCCTCAATCCCTAGGGTGCCAAGGAAGCCACTCCCACGGGTAGCATAAGATCGATGATACTGAGCCTTTCAAGAGACCCGTGAAAGAAGCCACTGGTCTCAAAAGGGTCCCCCGCCCCCTCGATTCAAGAGGTATATGCCCCTGACTCAGAACATTTCGGAAATCTTGATGGAGATCGAGGACAAAGGGATCGTCCGATTCCCTCATCGACAGGTGAACAACGGCAAGAAGCGCGACCAAAGGTTCTGTTGCCGCTTCCACCGAGACACCGGGCACGACATAGATCATTGCCGAGTCCTAAAAGACGAGATCAAAGTCCTCATCCAACGAGGGTATCTGAGAGAGTTCGCCCGGACCATCCCCGAAGACAGAAGAGAACCGAGGACCCGAGGCCTTCGCCTCCTCCTCGAGCAAATAGCCGCCACCCCGAACGGGAGCCTGAACCTAGAGAAGCAGGAGAACCAGTTATCCTGCAAGGGAGGGGACTCCAATACCTCTTGCAAGGCCTTCGTCTGAGAGGTCAATTCTGTCGGGGACCATCCCTCCGCCCGTGTCCGGCTGCCTGTCTCATTCTCAGGAGAAGATCTCGAAGGCGTCTGGCTTCTTAAATGCGACGCCCTCGTCATCAGCCTCTTCATGGCCAACTCTGAGGTCTACCGTATCCTGGTGGACAACGGCAGCTCGGTGAATATTCTATTCTTAGAAGCCTTCGAGAAACTCAAGCTTTCCCAAAAAAAGCTCAAGCCCGCCGACTACACCCTTCACGGGTTTTCTGGCATCCCCATACAAATTGAGGGTATTGTGACACTGGACTTAACTGCAGGCACGACTCCTATCCTCCGAACCAATTCGATGGATTTCATGGTGGTCAACGTCAAGGCAGCATACAATGCCATCCCCAGCCGACCCAGGCTCTGCTCATTCCAGGCTGTCCCCTCGGTATACCATCTGAAGCTGAAGTTCCCTACCGACCTCGGGGTCGGGGTCGTCCAAGGCAACCAGGAGTCGGCACGTTCGTGCTACATGATAGCAGTCGGGGTGGTGTATTTCCCCTCGATGCGGTTGAACTCCCTCCCGAGAGAGAACATCCGGAGTTAGAACCAGCTGACGAGCTGGAGGAAGTCTCGTTCGAGGCAGATGACAAATCAAACATTTTTGTGTGAGTCGCACCCTGTCCCAGACTTGAAGCCAAGCCTGATCGATTGCGTTCGCCTCAACATCGACCTCTTTGCCCGAACCCTGTTCGACATGCTAGGGATCTCAGAGGACCTGATCATGCACCGACTGAGCATCTCCCTGGGCTTCAAGCCCATTCATCAGAAGTGGCGTAAGTTCGCTCCGGAGAGGCAACATGCCCTGAAGATTGAGGTGGACAAACTGTTGTATGCTCGTTTCATTCAGGAGGTCAGCTACCGGGAGTGACTGGCCAACGTTGTTATGGTGAAGAAGGCCAGTGGAAGCTGGAGGGTCTGCATTGACTTCACGGACCTCAACAATGCATGCCCAAAAAACCCCTTTCCACTCCCAAGCATTGATGCCCTAATCGATGAGGCAACGGGTCACGATCTCCTGGCATTCATGGATGCCTTTTCAGGCTACAACCAAATCCGCATGTTCCCTCCCGACATCGCCAAGACGTCCTTCGTATCTGACCAAAGTCTGTATTGCTACCGGGTTATGCCCTTTGGGCTCAAGAACGCCGAAGCCACCTGTCAGAGGCCCGTCAACTGGGTCTTCAAAGATCAGATCGGTCGCAATATGGAGGTATACATCGACGACATGCTCGTCAAAAGCCAGCGAGGTCAAGACCATGTGAACGATCTTGAAGAAGATTTTGGCATCCTCCGAGCACATAACATGAGGCTCAATCCTGCCAAGTGCGCCTTTGGCGTCTCTTTCGGAAAATTCCTCGAATTTGTCATCAGGCAGCGCGGCATCGAGGCGAACCCCAAGAAAATCCAGGCCATTATCAACATGGCCCCTCCCCGAAACGTTAAAGAGGTTCAGCGCCTAACAGGGAGGCTGGCGGCCATCGGCCTGCTTCCTCTCGAAATCAGGGGAGAAGTCACTCCCTTTCTTCAAGGGTCTCCGGGGAGCCAAAGTCTTCGAGTGGGGGGACGTCCAGCAGCAGGCATTCGAACAACTAAAGACCTATCTCACCAACCCTCCCCTCCAGAGTAAGCCCGAACCAGGCAAACCATTATAACTATATCTCTCGGCCTCGGAGAGTGTCCTCAGTGCTATCCTCGTTTGGGAAGACCACGGCGTCCAGAAGCCTCTGTACTACATGGGCAAGGTCTTGCTCTCTACGAAGACGAGGTACGCTAAGATGGAGAAGGTGACCTACGCGCTTGTGATGGCCGCACGGAAGCTTTGCCCTTATTTCCAAGCACACTCCATTCAGGTCCTCACGGACTAGCCCCTCAAGGCCATCCTTCACAAGCTTGAGATTTCCGGACCGCTTGGTCAAATGGTCAATCGAGCTGAGTCAATACGACATTAGCTACCAAACCAGGACAGCCATCAAGGGACAGGCTCGCACCGAGTTTATCACGGAATTTACTATACACGAGCCATCTGACAAGCGGGAGGCCGACCCAATGTAGGAGGTTTATGTCGACGGTTCATCCTTCGAGGGAGAAAGCGGAGCGGGCGTTATTCTAAAAGGGCCTGATGATTTCGTCCTTCAGTATTCTCTGCATATCAATTTCCCGGCGTTAAACAACGAAGCGGAGTATGAAGATATGATCGCGGGGCTCACTCTAGCACACAAGGCCGGATCCAGACACATTCGGGCCTTCAGCGACTCCCAGCTCGTGGTCAACCAGATCACAGGGGAGTACGAAGCCCGCGACCCCCGAATGGTGCAGTATCTGGCTGTAGTCCATCACCTCTTGGCGTCTTTCGAATACCACTCGGTAGACGGATCCCCAGGGAGCAAAATGCCTAGGCAAATTCATTATCAAAGCTCACCTCGTCATCCTTCGAGGGGCTAGACTGCACCGTTCTGATCGAAGTCCTCCTCAAGCCTAGCATCGACCTCCCTGAAGCCTCCTATCTCAATACTGATCTCCAACTAGACAACTAGACGATGCCCATTCAAAAATTCCTTTCGAACGGCGAGCTCCCTCAAGACCGAGCTGAAGAAAGAAGGATTAGGGTACGCTCCGAAAGATTCACTTTTTTTGTCGGAACGCTCTTCAAGAGCTCGTATGTTGTGCTATCTAGATGATCTAAATAAGTAGATAAACTAGACACAAATTAAAAACCTCGCAAGTGTACGAATCGTTTATAGAAGCGTAGCGACGAGCAAGGGTCGATCCCACAGAGATTGTAGTACTTAACTCACTAATCAATAAAATAGAAAATAGAATCTTAAAGCGTTGATCTAAAGTCTAAGGAAATGAAAGGATAAAAATCTAAATTAAATAGCATCACAATTTGAGTCACGAATGTCTATTAAAGTAGTTAGGCGTTGATTTCCACCTATAGTCAATAATGCTAAGTTGTATACTACTCCAATTGCTCATGTTTGTTCCCTTAAGGGCATGGTATCTACTCCTTAAAGTAATGTTTCCCTAAGCCAAGAATCAGGCATGGTATCTACTCTAATTCGTTTCTTTCCTTAAGTATTTAGCATGGTATCTACTAAGATGCACTTGAAGAAAGCATATGAACAATGGAAATGAACAAACACTTGAAGTTCTAGAAATTGGTATCAGATCTAGATCCTTCAAGTTGATTAAACCAAGAACCTGAAAGATTCCCTTGTTACAAGATATGAACACGAGATACGGGTCGCCTCAATATGCTCATATAACAAATTCAGATCTATACTACACAAACTTAATAATCTCAGATTCAGACCAGTCGACTTGCTGTCACCTCAGTCGACTGCCCTTAGGACTCTGAACAAGTTTGATTATTATAAATCTATTCCAATTCACTCACGTTTAATCAATAAGTAATAGAGTAGTATTCAGAAGAATATAAGCATTACATAACTACGGTTTCAATCTTCCCAACTATGAAAATTAGTTCCACATAATACAACTTTTATTGATTGATAAAGTAGAGTTCATGACTACAATAAAAATAAGACTCAAAGGAAGAACAGAAGAACACTGATTTGTATGATGCTTGTAAAGTAGAGTTCATGACTACAATAAAAATAAGACTCAAAGGAAGAAATTGAGCCCAATCAGCAGTCGACTTGTTCTCCTTCTTGATGCTTGCTGTAGATGGCTTTTCTTTTGTTGATGGATCCGGCCTCCCCCTCTCTTTATGCCTCTTGGTTGATATTTATAGAACACGGCTAGAGAATTAGGGTTTGCACTTTTCTTTTATAGAAAGGTCCTCTTCTTTTTATTTAATTCCTCCCTTATTTGATCTGCGTTTTATTTCTTTCTCTTTTCTTCTTTCCTTCCTTATTTGCAAAGTTCCTGATTTCTTATCTTTTAATGCATAAGACTGAGTCCACCTTCTTAATTAATGACGAGTTGTTACATGCAGACGACCTGAGTTTGGATGAGGATGCATCTTCATCTGTTCTTATCTTCTGACTCCGCCGACGACCAGTCGACTGGCTTGGGACGCAGTCGACCGTGCTGAGCCCCATCAAACTCTCTGTCCAGTCGCCTGTTTGAAGAACCAGTCGACTGATCTCTGCTGTTCCCTGTATATCATCCTTTCAGTCTGTATTAGTCTGGAATCTGCTTCGTTTTGCTACTTTTGGTTGTTTCCTATGGAAATAAAGAAAAGAAGAGTAAAATACCACATATAGAGCATTTAAATGTCTAATTGCACTAAGATTATTGCTCCTAAATGTGAATATTATTGGGTTCATCAAATACCCCCAAACTTAGCTTTTGCTTGTCCTCAAGCAAACTAAAATTATGAACAAGGGGAAAATAATCGTACTCAACCCATCGCACCAAGAATTCTCATTATGCAAGCATCAAAAGTTGCAATTAAAAATATAAACAATTGCAAATAAAGTAAAAACAAGTATCTCCACTTTCTCCAGTGCAATTGTTTAGTCATAATCCCTAAACCCAATCATATTTGTCATGCAATTAATTTAATTATAGTATGTAACAACTCCATCTGCGATTATCCCTTTTCTCTACTACAAACCGAGTAGCAAACTAGAGTTTTATTTATTTATTTTTTTTATATTTTTTTTTATATATTTTTATTTTTTTATTTGTTTATTTTTTTTTAAGTCTCTTCTCTAAGTTGTCACTTGCCTTTTGACGCGAATGCAAAACATTTGTGATGAATCCACCCGGTTACTCAACAAGTCACAAACTTAAAAGTTCTTTGCATACTCATATTTCAAGTTGCCACTTGCCTTTTGACGCGAATGCAAAATATTTGTGATGAATCCACCCGGTTACTCAACAAGTCACAAACTTAAAAGTGCTTTGCATACTCATATTTCAAGTTGCCGTTTGATGTAAAGGTAAACATTGGTGATGAATACCCCTAGTTACTAAGCACTCAAAACATTGGAGTAGATTGACTTTATTCATATATATATTTTCTTTTTGTTTTTACTCTATTTACTTAAACTCTGTTTAGGACTAGATCAAAGGGGATAATCACTAGAAAAAGCATCACATTTGTTTTTTTATGTATAATCGCATGACTTATATAATTTTGTAAGGCATTATGAAACTCAACAATCCTAAAGTAAATAAGTATCCTTCCTCTTACTTTATAAGAAATTGTTTATCCTAAAAAAAATCAAAAGAATTCAAATGTAACTAACTAATACCCCCAAACTTAGATGGAACATTGTCCTCAATGTTCGAACAAAACTTAAAGTATAGGCATGTGTTACCAACTAGTTTGAAGGAAAGAAAATAAAGTAAAGAAATAAAGAAATAAATAAATAAATAGAGAGTGTAAGTACTCCCCTAAAAAATTGGGTTGCCTCCCAATAAGCGCTGTGTTTCCTGTCTTCAGCTAGACTTGATGAGTTGTGCAATGTATTGAATGGCTCGCGGCTCACAACTCATCTTATTATAAGGTTTCCCCCTATGCCCATTCACCTTGAATGTTTGATTTTTCTCCAACGCTCCATGTGGGGAAACCTTTGTAACAACGTATGGACCGTACCATCTTGACATAAGCCTATCTGCAATGGTCCACCTTAATGCACCCTTGTGTTTTTGCAAGACTCCCTGCAGCTTCTCTTCTTCTTGCATGATTAATTTTTTTGCGACTATCACAGGTAGCGTCTGGTTTTCCCCCAAGTATTCATTCTTCAAGTGTTCAGGTAGTGGCTTCAGCTCCACGTCTGGTGTCCTGGTAACAAAAGAAACAAAAATATTATTAGACACAAGATTTTCAAACACAGGTGCAAACTTACCTGAATATGATTTTGGACTTTTAAGGTAATGTACTGTCTCTGCACTTATCCAATCATCATATTCCTGTTCAACTTGAGATTGTGTTAGATAATGTGTAATTGAGGCTTGTAATGGATCGACACTATGTTACTGAAATGTTTGGTCACAAATTTCCTGAACCACATCTACATTATAACATTCTTGATCATCGTGTGGTAATTTTGGTGCTTCAAACATTTTAAACTCAATCTCGTCCTCTAGTGTTGTCACCGATTGGGGCTGTTCTTGTCCTCTAGGGTTAGGTATGGTTTGTGATGGGAGTTCTCCTGCCTTTCTTTCACTTAACTCCGTAGCAATTTGACCAATTTGAATTTCTAATTTTTGAATGGCCTGTCCTTGCTGATTGCTTGTTTGCTGTTGCTGTTGGAGTAATTGAAGAACGGTGGATTCGAAATCCAACTTCTTCTGTTCTTGCACTGGCTGATCAAACTCATTCCCAATCTGGAGTTGCTGTGCATGCCCTTGTGCCAATTGATTGCCTTGATGGTTTTGATTATTGCTCCATAAAAAATTTTGATGGTTTTGCCACCCTGGGTTATACATGTTTGAAAAAGTGTTGTTCTGGGGTGGGTACATTCCCTGTCCTATGTAGTTTGCGTGCTCCTGATCTGTGAAAGAAGACATGGGACATGTATTAGTTGTATGATCGGAATGAGAACAAATTGCACAGATTTCTTTTGGTTGGTTTTTTACGCCACCCAACGTTGAAATTGTATTCACAAGCATATCAATCTTTTTGTTCATAATCTCCATTTCTAATTGCATGCTATCATTGCTAGAAATTTCGTAGACTCCCTGTTTTTTCGAAATGCCTCTCCTTGTTGAGAATTGTTGTGAGTTCTCGCTGAGTTCTTCAAATAGCTCGATGGCCTCCTCACCACTTTTCCTCATCAAAATTCCATTGCAAGCTGAATCTACAATTGCTTTGTTAGTGTCATTTAAACCCTCATAAAATGCTTGTACCTGATCATCCTTAGGTATGTTGTGCATAGGACACTTGAGAAGCTTGTTCTTGAAGTCCTTCCATGCCTCGAAGAATAAATCGCCATCTTTCTGTTGGAAGAGTAGAATTTCCCTTTTTTAGTTGCTTGGTCTTCTGGGCTGGAAAGAATTCTTTCAAGAATCTTGTTGCCAATTGCTCCCATGACTGAATTGATCCTGGTTCCAAAGAATTATACCACAATTTAGCATTAAGTTTTAAAGAAAATGGAAACAAGATTAACCTGATTTGTTCAGGGGTGAGCCCTTGGACGCTTTGTGTTCTGCAAAGATCAAAGAAATCTTGCAAATGTAGATGCGGATCCTCGTCTATTCTGCCACTGAAGTAGGGGAACCATGCTGAGTAATTGAGGAGATAGATGCATATTCCCTGTGACTTTAGGTTGAAAAGCTATGCAGGAAGGGTGCTCAATATTCTTTGGAATGAATTTGTCTTGCATTGGTACTCGATTTAATAATTTCTCACCCATTTGTGCTTTTTGAATTCTTCGCTGTACAGTCGACTGGTCCGTGGAGACAGTCGACTGGTCTGTCTCTGCAAAATGTAACCTAAGAGAAAAGAATAAGAAAAGAATAAAATAAAATAGAAAGAAAAAGAAAAAGATTTGTATTGACTTTGCAAGTTAAAATACTAAACAATCCCCGGCAACGGCGCCAAAAACTTATTGTGCTATCTAGATGATCTAAATAAGTAGATAAACTAGACACAAATTAAAAACCTCGCAAGTGTACGAATCGTTTATAGAAGTGTAGCGACGAGCAAGGGTCGATCCCACAGAGATTGTAGTACTTAACTCACTAATCAATAAAATAGAAAATAGAATCTTAAAGTGTTGATCTAAAAGTCTAAGGAAATGAAAGGATAAAAATCTAAATTAAATAGCATCACAATTTGAGTCACGAATGTCTATTAAAGTAGTTAGGCGTTGATTTCCACCTATAGTCAATAATGCTAAGTTGTATACTACTCCAATTGCTCATGTTTGTTCCTTTAAGGGCATGGTATCTACTCCTTAAAGTAATGTTTCCCTAAGCCAAGAATCAGGCATGGTATCTACTCTAATTCGTTTCTTTCCTTAAGTATTTAGCATGGTATCTACTAAGTTGCACTTGAAGAAAGCATATGAACAATGGAAATGAACAAACACTTGAAGTTCTAGAAATTGGTATCAGATCTAGATCCTTCAAGTTGATTAAACCAAGAACCCCGAAAGATTCCCTTGTTACAAGATATGAACACGAGATACGGGTCGTCTCAATATGCTCATATAACAGATTCAGATCTATACTACACAAACTTAATAATCTCAGATTCAGACCAGTCGACTGGCTGTCACCTCAGTCGACTGCCCTTAGGACTCTGAACAAGTTTGATTATTATAAATCTATTCCAATTCACTCAGGTTTAATCAATAAGTAATAGAGTAGTATTCAGAAGAATATAAGCATTACATAACTACGGTTTCAATCTTCCCAACTATGAAAATTAGTTCCACATAATACAACTTTTATTGATTGATAAAATAGAGTTCATGACTACAATAAAAATAAGACTCAAAGGAAGAACAGAAGAACACTGATTTGTATGATGTTGAAATTGAGCCCAATCAGCAGTCGACTTGTTCTCCTTCTTGATGCTTGCTGTAGATGGCTTTTCTTTTGTTGATGGATCCGGCCTCCCCCTCTCTTTATGCCTCTTGGTTGATATTTATAGAACACGGCTAGAGAATTAGGGTTTGCACTTTTCTTTTATAGAAAGGTCCTCTTCTTTTTATTTAATTCCTCCCTTATTTGATCTGCGTTTTATTTCTTTCTCTTTTCTTCTTTCCTTCCTTATTTGCAAAGTTCCTGATTTCTTATCTTTTAATGCATAAGACTGAGTCCACCTTCTTAATTAATGACAAGTTGTTACATGCAGACGACCTGGGTTTGGATGAGGATGCATCTTCATCTGTTCTTATCTTCTGACTCCGCCGACGACCAGTCGACTGGCTTGGGACGCAGTCGACTGTGCTGAGCCCCATCAAACTCTCTGTCCAGTCGCCTGTTTGAAGAACCAGTCGACTGATCTCTGCTGTTCCCTGTATATCATCCTTTCAGTCTGTATTAGTCTGGAATCTGCTTAGTTTTGCTACTTTTGGTTGTTTCCTATGGAAATAAAGAAAAGAAGAGTAAAATACCACATATAGAGCATTTAAATGTCTAATTGCACTAAGATTATTGCTCCTAAATGTGAATATTATTGGGTTCATCATCGTACACATCAGCCGACGGTAGGCCCTACCTCCATTGCCTAACCCCAGACAAGGCAAAGTACGCTCTAAAGGAATTGCACGAGGGGATTGGTGGATGCCACATGGGGAGCAGGTCACTCGCCAAGGCCTTAAATCACGGGTACTACTGGCCTACAATGCTGCAAGACTCCCAAGACCTCGTCAAGCGATGTGGCCCATGCTAAAGATTTTCGTCGGTGAAGAAGCTTCCTTAGGCTAACCTCCGATCCCTATCCAGCTTGACCCCTTTCGCCATGTGGGGGATTGACCTGGTTGGCCCCTTCCCACATGCTACGTGTTAAAGGAAATTTCTGGTGGTAGCCATCGACTACTTCACAAAGTGGATCGAGGCCGAACCCCTGTCCACGATTACCGAACATCAGACTCAAAAATTTATCTGAAGGAACATCATCTGCTGATTTGGGATCCCACAGGTACTCATCACCAACAACGGGACCCATTTCGCAGGTAAAAACTTTAGAAAGTTCTGCAGAGAAATCAGCGTCATCCAATGCTTCACATCGATGTGCCACCCTCAGTCCAATGGCCAAGCTGAAAATGCGAACCGCCAGATCCTAGTCGGCCTAAAAAAGTTACTGGATAATTTGCCGAAGGGACTATGGGTCGACGAGCTACCAAGCGTACTCTAGGTGCACCGAACAACTAAGTGGATCCCTACGGGCGAATCCCCCTTCAACCTCACCTACGGTGCCGAGGCTGTTATCCCTCTCGAGATTGGCCTCCCTTCACCGAGGATCATGGCCTTCAGCCAGGAGGATAACTCTTCGGACCTCAGATCCAACCTAGACCTCATCGACGAGGTCAGGGAAAGATCTGCCATTCGAAGAAGTATATACCAACAAAGGATCGAGAAATTTTACAACAAGAAGGTCCACCGGGCAGACATCAAGAAGGGTGATCTTGTGCTCAGAAAGCTCGCGGTCTTCGACCCCAGAGGAAAGCGACAACTCTTGCCTAATTGGGAAGGCCCTTACAAGGTCTTCGAAGTGGTCCGTCCTGGTACGTACCGACTCGCTGACCTGGGGGCAGGATGATCAAGAGGCCCTGGAATGCAGAGCACCTCATTAGATTCCTCGAAGGAGAGGGCTAGACTTATGTAACCGATATTTTTTAATCGGCACTTACGTGCTATACTCATTTGTAGCTATTCTCTTTTGTAAATAACAAAGTGTAACTGTATGTTTTCTCATACACTTTTTAAATTTTTTCCACCAAGTTAAGAGCGCTCGGCCTTCAGCACTCGCCTCGAGCCATACCAGAGCTCTTCTAACAAGTCTTTGGGAGTTGGCGCTCAGTTGTAACCTCGAGCCACACCAGAGCTTTTCCAACAAGCCTTTAGGAATCGGCGCTCAGTTGTAACCTCGAGCCACACCAAAGCTTTTCCTACAAGTCTTGAGGCTCGGCGCTCAGTAGTGACCTCGAGCCATACCAAAGCTTTTTCAAGCTTCTCCAATAAAGTCTTTGGGACTCGGTGCTCGGTTATAACCTCGAGCCACACCAGAGCTTTTCCAACAAGTCATTGGGACTCCGCGCCCGGTTATAACCTCGAGCCACACCAAAGCTTTTCCTACAAGTCTTGAAGCTTGGTGCTCGGTAGTGACCTCGAGCCATACCAAAGCTTTTTCAAGCTTTTCCGACAAGTATTGGGGGCTCGACTCTCGGCACTCGCCTCGAGCCACGCCCTAGGTTTCTCAAGCTAACAGAGTTTCGCACTCGGCAGTGCCTCCGAGCCACAACTCGACAACACTTCTCATACGTTAAGGGGGCTTGACTCTCGACACTCACCTCGAGCCACGCCCTAGCTTTCCCAAGCTAATGGGGCTTTATGCTCGGCAGTGCCTCCAAGCCACAACCCGACAACACTTCTCTTACGTTAAGGAAGCTCGACTCTCGACACTCACCTCGAGCCATGCCTTAGCTTTCTCTAGCTAACGGGGCTTCGTGCTCGGCAGTGCCTCCAAGCCCACAACCCGAAAACACTTCTCTTACTTTAAGGGGGCTTGACTTTCGACACTCACCTCGAGCCACGCCTTAGCTTTCTCAAGTTAATAGGGCTTCGCGCTCGGCAGTGCCTCTGAGCCACAACCCGACAACACTTCTCTTACGTTAAGGGGGCTCGACTCTTGGCACTCACCTCGAGCCATGCCCTAGCTTTCTCAAGCTAATAGGGCTTCGTGCTCGGCAGTGCCTCTGAGCCACAACCCGACAACACTTCTCTTATGTTAAGGGGGCTCGACTTTTGGCACTCACCTCGAGCCACGAACTAGCTTTCTCAAGCTAACACGGCTTCGCGCTCGGCAGTGCCTCCGAATCACAACCCGACAACACTTCTCTTACGTTAAGGGGGATCGACTCTCGGCACTCACCTCGAGCAATCCCCTAGCTTTCTCAAGCTAACAGGGCTTCGCGCTCGGCAGTGCCTCCGAGCCATAACCCGACAACACTTCTCTTATGTAAAGGGGCTCGACTCTCGGCACTCACCTCAAGCCACGCCCTAGCTTTCTCAAGCTAACAGGGCTTCACGCTCCGCAGTGCCTCCGAGCCGCAACCTGACAATAGCTATTCCAAGCTAACAGGGCTTGGCCCTCGGGATTCCAGCTCTCTTCCCTACCCCAAAAGTTTTTATTAAGATTTAGGGTGCTCACCAATGGCAAACGCCCCGAGCCCCAAACCTTGGGTCGACCCACCTCTCACCCGCTGACAACTCGAGGTAAACGGCCCTCATAGCTGAAAGCCCGAATTGTCAGAAGGTGGCAGGGGAGCCACTGATCCGGGACTCTCGACCAAAATTCTATATTTTGGGACGCCCGCCTTCGGCAAGCACCCCAAGTCTCGCCCCCGGGATCGACCCACCTCTCACCCGCTGACAACTCGGGGTTAACGGCCCTCGGAGCCGAAACCCCGAATTGTTAGAGGGTGGCAGGAAAGTCACCGGCGGCGAGTTTTCACGGTGAAGTGAGAAAATTTCTGACGAACTTCTGATGAAGGGCGGAGGGTTATATAGCCCTCCAGAGAGGTCCATTTATGGCATCAGGGAGTCCAAACGACGGAAGATGAAATGTTCCCATTAATTGTTATTAAAAGGTGAAACGTCCCCATTAAGTGCTATCTGCGAGGAGTAACGGCTCGGCTCCCGAGCAAAGCAGGAGGTTCGGAGCCCGGGCCAAGGGGCAGTCAACATCCTAATTTTTCCAGGTCAACAAGGGTCGGACAAATCAAGTCTTATTCATAAACACCCTCAAGGCTACGGTAAAAATGAAAGACATTACATCACTCTCCTTATACTTCTACCTAAGGGTCCCTCCCCAGACCTTCCGAGCTCACAAGAGCTGCCTCGAGCACGGTGGAATGACTCCGCTCTCCAGCAATCTCATCCCCCAACTTGGGCATCGCCATCGTCGACGTCCCCATAACTGAGCTCTACGCGTTAGCAGACCTTGCCATCTCCAGATATAGGGTCGACGAGGAGCCTAAGATAGAGGGGCCTCCTGGCTCTGGACGGCCGAGTCGAGGTCGTCTGACGCCTAGCAGCACCTTCAGCCTCTGAATCTCAAACTCTTTCTAAAAAATGACCTCGTGAAGAAAGGATTCGGAGGTCGGACGCCTGGTGGAGGCATCAGATAGAGCCCAGTTCGTCTCAGTACTCCTCCAATCGCGGTCGGCTAGGACCTTCTTCAGACGAGCCGCCTCTAGGTTGAGCTCCTTAGACTTGTTCATGAAATAGTCCACCGTGAGCCTGCTTACGATAGCGAATCAGCACACTCTCCTTGGACTCCAGCTTATTCTGGAGTCGCCGGACCTCGGCGGAACTAAGGTTGGCCTCGGTAGTCTCGTTTATCTAGCAAAAATAGGGGAGAGGCAACGATTCACTAAGTAGTCTTGCTCAAAATGACAAGTCACAGAGGGTCGGCCAAAATTTTGTTTTTATAAATTCAAAATTTGTGCAATCCGCACAAGGCAAGTACAAATAAAAAGAAAGCAACAATCCTACACTACTTTGACACCTCGTCGGCAGCCGGTTCATCCCCTGTCTCCTCCTCCAGATGAGGGTCCTTCGGAGCCTCGTCTCCTTCACCCCCGGGCGTCAGCAAAAACGTGGGACGCGCCCACCCGTAGTTTAGGTGGTCGATCTTGGCCTCCGGGTAGAGGTGCAGGAAGTGCTGCTTGGCCCGGTCGTAGGCGTCGTCTTGAGCCTGGATCAGCTCGTCCGCAGAGGACATCTCTAGCTCGTCATACGCCTACTTGGCCACTGCCCAAACCGCCGCAATTTCGCGTGCGTGCTGATCCTGCAGAGTAGCCATCTCTGCTTGGAGGACCGCATGGGCTCCCTGAGCCGCCATCAGCTCATCCTTGAGCTTCGTCCCCTCTCGGAGGTACCGCTCGGCATTCCGCTTCTCAAGCAGGACCTCCTTCTCCAGGCACTTCTTCATATGTGCCCCATGCAGCATCGCCTAGCTGAGGAAGATAGAGTTAGACGTAAGACTCATAAACCTTAAACACAAAGTGAATAAATCATAAGCACTTACCGCGATCTGTGCCTGTGCCTACTTCATATGGGCCAACTCGGACGTTATAGGCGCTAGATTCTTCCGGTCGCGTGTGGTGACGAACGTTTTTGTCACCTCCACAGCGATCAGGCCCTCCGTCATGGAGTCGCCCTCCTTCACCGCCTAATCCGGGGCGAACGGCCTCAGACCCTGCTGGCCCACCATTTCCCTGGCATCAGGGCAGAGTGCTGGGGTTCCCGACTAAAAGACCTCCGCCACCTTTTTGCTACTGAGGCTGGGCTCTGCCCCCTGTTGCCCTTTGGACGAGTGGCATCTCTTCGACTTCTTCGAAGGTGGCTCCAAAGACCCTGGGGCCGCCCCCTTGGTGGGCCATGCTATAGGGATAGCCTTCTCCTTGGCAGCATTCTCCCTCTTGGCCCTCCTCTTCGCGGCCAAGGCCAGGAGGGTATTCCTCGTCTCGAGTTTCTTCGCGTCCATCGCTAAAGAAAAAGAAAAAAGTTAACACAAAGGCAGAAGATTAATCAAAGAAGAAACAGAAACATACAAGGAGGTGTTGGGCTCAGTCCGGCTCGGGCCAGATGTAACTCTGATGCGCGGCCAACCGATGTTGTGCCCCTCTACAATCTTATCCACTTCCGCCCATTCCTTCTCCGTCAAGTCCTCCGCCTCAGGGGTTTATGCTTTGGTTTGTTAAAATTCCAAACTATGGGGATTTCCCAAGGCGTCTCGCTCCGGACAATGAGGTACTTCTCCTTCCAGGCCTTTATCGAGTCCGGGTGGCAATGCATCACTCTCTTGTGGGGGTGCAAAGACATATAGAAGATCCCCTCCATATTGTCGAGCGAACTCACCCCCAAGACGGTGTGGAAGTACTTGAGTTTCAGCTTGACCCCATTCTCCTGGTACTTCAGGATAAAGCAGACCAGGTGCTTCTACGAGTTGGGCCCATACTACATCGGACTCAGCTCCTCCCACCTTAGCACCCTCTTGATGAATGGGTGCAGTGGAAACCTCAGTCCCGAGATGAATGCATCCTCGGGAAACATGCAGAAATTCTTCTCCAACTCACTAGTCGGATGAAGACCAGGGCTCGGAATGAGTAGCTCCAACTCGTGAGGAATGAAGTAAGCCGCTCTTAAAATCGGCAGGTAGTCCGCCTTCAGTGCACACTGGACGCTGTCCATCTTTATCATTGTCCGATCCGAAGCACGCTCCCCCGCGACAAATTGGACAAGTTCCTCAACATCGTCAGATATATCCTGATTGACCCGGTGTTCCTATTGGTCGGGGAAGGATCCTCACGCCCTTTTTCGAGCCCATCCGGCGAGCTCGAACTGTCCAGCCGAACCCACTTCCTTTTCCTCCTCCGAGGGCGAGGCTTCCTTTCTGGAGATGGAGTCGACAACGGGGGAAGGGGGAGACCTGTTTCTTCTTCCACTACCACTCCCTTGGCTCCTTTTCCCTCCTCTTGGGGTCCCTCTCCCTCGATTCCTTCTTCACCCCCCTCCTGCTCTCCCTCGTTTCCTTCTTCGATCCCCTCCTGATCACCCTCTTCCTTGACAAGTTCCTCCTCCGAGCCTTTGTGGGCATCCTCTCCCAACGACCCCTCTTCTGGCATGCGACTTCGCAGAGGGACCACGTCCAAAACCACATCACCCGCACCATCGAAAACTGAATCCGACTATTCTTCTTCCTCCGAGGAGGGGTCGTCCAAAGACCAAGACATCGCCTCTGACTCAACCTCCTCCACTATGTCACGACCTGAAGTACTTGCCTCGGAACCGGACTGAGAGCACGACATAAGGAAATAGAGTCCTAACCTGATTACCGAAAAATGGGATGATCACCGAAAAAGTCATCGACGACAGCAAAAGAGTGGAAATTCCTATTATGAAGAGAGAGACTGCGAAGTGAAGAAATGAATGGGGGGTAGGGGACATATAGGAGGGGAAAGACTCCTCAAAATCTGCAAAAGAATCCTGACCGTCCAATCTTGATCATCTAGATCTAACGGTCACAAGGATCTCAGAAGCCTCGATTTTCACACCCATGACGTCAGCCTGACACATCAAATTCCAGTTTTACCCTCGGCTTTGTCAACTGTGCAACAGCTCGTCACTCATCCTTCCTCCCACGATAAGAGAAACAGGCTAAACCCCTCATACCAAAGCTTTTCCAACAAGTTTTGTGGCTCGGAACTCGGTAGTAACCTCAAGCCACATTAAGGCTTTTCCAACAAGTCTTGGGGTCGACGCTCGGTGGTGACCTCGAGCCACACCAGAACTTTTCCAACAAGTCCTGGGACTCAGCACTCGGTTGTGACCTCGAGCCATACCAAGGCTTTCCCAAAAAGTCTTGGGGTTCAGAGCTCGGTAGTAACCTCGAGCCACACCAAGGCTTTTCCAACAAGTCCCGGGGCTCGGCGCTTGGCGCTCAGTGCTCGGTTGTGACCTCGAGCCATACCAAGTCTTTTCCAACAAGTCTTGGGGCTCGGCACTCAGTGGTGATCTCGAGCCACACCAGAACTTTTCCACCAAGTCCCGGGGCTCGGTGCTCGGTTGTGACCTCAATCCATACCAAGGATTTTCCAACAAGTCTAGGGGCTCGGCGCTCAGTTGTAACCTCGTGCCACACCAGAACATTTCCAACAAGTCTTGGGGCTTGGAGCTCGGTAGTAACCTCGAGCCACACCAAAGCTTTTCCAACAAGTTTTGGGGCTCGGCGCTCGGTGGTGACCTTGAGCCACACCAAGGTTTTTTCAACAAGTCTTGGGGCTCGACGCTCGGTGGAGATCTCAAGCCACACCAGAACTTTTCCAACAAGAGCTGGGGCTCGGAGCTCGGTAGTAACCTCGAGCCACACCAGAGCTTTCCCGACAAGTTCTGAGGTTCGGAGCTCGGTAGTAATCTCGAGCCACACCAAAGCTTTTTCAACAAATTTTGGGGCTCGGAGCTCGGTAGTAACCTCGAGCCACCCCCAGCCTTCACCAAAGACAGGGGGGCTCGTCTCTTGACCCTCGACCTCGGCGAAGCGACCCCTCTACTTTCGGCTCTTGTAACACCTCAAATTTTAAAATACCAAAAATATTCGTTTTTATATTTTGTAGGGGTGAGAATTATTTTAAGTGATATCTTATTGATACTGGTATGGATATTTTAATTGGATTGGTGTAGATGATATGTTGAAGCCATGAGTTGAGATTTTATGTGAAGAAATATTATTTACTTTATTTTATAATTTTGGAAGATTGTTATGAGATGATTTAATGTATTTTGTATTATTAGTATTATTAAAGTATAAAGTTGGTGTTTATTTGAAATATTTTAGGGTATTGGGGGTTTATTTGCAAATAGCCTTTAATTAATTAATTATTATTATTAATCTTTTTACAAACCCCCCCCCATCCCCCCTTCTCTCCTCCTTCCTTCTCCCTTCTTTTCTTTTTTTTCCATTCCCGATCGCAGAACCCTTCGGCCGAAACCCATCGTCCTCCCTCACTCCCGCTCAAATCCACTTGGATTCTTCACCAAATCCAAATTAAACTGAAGGGTATGCTAATTAAGGGGTTCTCTACATCGTGGAAGTGTCGGATTTTCGAAAGGATTTCGAAAAGGTATATCCTATTTTATTTATTCGTATAAAATTAAGTGTGGTTAGTTTTATTGAGTAGGATTATTATGGTAGAGAGATATAGAGGTGTTGGAAGTGAAAGATTTGAGGAATTAGTGGATTGTTAAAGAAATTACAAGTTGTTAGTAAATTAGGGTTTTGGGTTTGTAAAATAGAGATATATATATATATAAGAATTATCTCTTGTATGGTGGTAAAAATTATAGTGAGCCATTAGAATAAAATGGGGAGTAGTAATTTTGGCATAAACTCGAACTATAGGGTTTATGAAATCGGGTAGAAAACTCGATCCAAATAATTATAGAAAATGCAAATGAGGGTGTAGAGTATTATGAAATTATCAATATGAATTTAGGATGATTTTTATAGACTTCCAGCTCAATTAAATTGAGTAAAATAGACTATAGGTGTAAAGTGCACGCCGGGTGTTCGGTGAAATGCCCGCGCGTTATAGAGGTGAGAATTTGATGAATTCGGAGGTGTAGATGAGTCTCATTATTGTTTTTAACCCTAATTTGAGATATTAGGATGAAGGGATTGAAGAAATTAGGAAATAGGAAATTTTCCTATTAGAAATCCTCCGATCCATAGGTAAGTTCTTGTATTGGGGTTCGAATTTGAAATCCATCGATGTAGCTCGCCAACGTATGTTATTTGTGACATGTGGGTGAAGACGGATTTGAATTTGGAGATCCATAGGTCGAGTTTTGAGTTTCATGCTAATCGATCCAATAATTTCCTATTTTGGTGGAAAAAGTCGAACTTCGACTGGCTACAGGACGGACGTGGGACATCGTTTGCTCGATCCGTCAGGTGAGTATGTTGTATTTATAAATATTTTATATTGTGGCCGAATTTCGTGGCCTTTTGATATGTTTTGTGGGATTTATGCCAAAAGTGGATTTTTATTGAAAATACGGATTTTTAAGGATCCAAAATGGGTTTTTGAGAGATGTGGTGAGAGTGACTATTTTAAGTATATAAAATCTATAGTATGGGTTATTGTGATGTGTTGAAGTATAAAAACTAATTATATTAGATTGTTTATGCATATTTTTATCCAGTGCATATTTTGTGCATGTTTTGGGGCATATAGGCCCTTATAGGTAATTATGATTACATGGAGCATAGTGTATGAGCTAGTATGCTATAACTAGATATTATAAGATTTAATTAGAGGAAATAAGTGATTTTGGCCCCTTTTTCTGGGAAACCTGCATGTGTTGTGTATATTTGTGATATATATATAACTGATTATGACGTGTGATGCAATAGTTGATGAAATTAATAATTGGGTACATGTTTACATTGTAATTATGTTCGAAGTGAATTAATGGGCAATAATATGATATTATTCTGTGATGAATTATATATTTTGATACGCTTACGATACAGACCAGCACCTTATAATTCTTTTATTTATGATATAACTTGGTGTATGCCTATATGTGATTTAATGAAGTAGTAAATAGCGTAGTATTCATAATGGGTGATGTTATGAAAAAATAAATAACGTGGTGCATTCGTGATATGCAATAATATGACATGTTGGTTTATATGTTAAATGACTAGGTGTATGTATATATGTGATATACTGAGATGATAATTATATCGTGGACATCAGATGTGCATCAAATGCAAGATAAAAAATAAGATGGTAAGTGCTAATTAAATGTGTTATTAATACACGTGACTAAAATCAAGGTGGTAGCTATTCTTGAATTCAAAAGTGTAATGTTGTGGAACATAATAAGATGGAAAGATGAAATGAATAATACTAATAACAAATGGTTTTGTTGACCAGTACCTACAGCAATCCTGGGGGTTTGGGCTAGACCTCCTAATACCCAAGGACCGACTTGGGTGCGGTGTTTTTCCCTCCTGGCTTCGGCTGGGAGGAAGTACCCAGTTTATCTGGGGTGCGGTGTTTTATCGCCCAAGCTATCGGCTTGAGGCCCGATTTCCCTCGATGACAGCTGTCACGAGGAAGTACCCAGTTTATCTGGGGTGCGGTGTTTTTTCCTCCTAGCTATCGGCTGGGAGGAAGTACCTAATTTACTTGGGGTGCGGTATTTTTCCCTCGATGACAGACGTCGCAAGGAAGTACCCAGTTTATCTGGGGTGCGGTGTTCCCTCGCTAGTTCGGCTAGGAGGAAGACGTAGCTTCGGACGAGTAAGACTCTGTGTGAGCATCGGTCCGCGTGTTTTACTGGGCTGTCGGCTTTCAGTATATTAGGATACTGTGGCTCACTGGTCGACAAACTAATAAAATAACTAAGTGTTAATAAAAATGTGAAAGTACAGAAAGCGAATTGTGAATTGTGGATGAGAAAGAAAGTAGTTGTGAATGAAGTAAATATGAAGGAAAACGAGTTTTGAGTTAGTGTATGAAAAGAAGTGATAAATGTAGTACGTGGTTAATTTAAAATGAAAATAATAAAAGAGACATGTGTTCTTATGAATAGTACGAAGTAATTGTATTATGTATGTGATCATTAAAGTAAAATACAGTTGATATGAGTTGTACCTTGGAATTGTGTTAAGGAACTACTTGCCCGCTATTTCTGTAAAAATGGTGGGAACTACCTGCCTTGGCATAATTCGCAGGGTGAGTTGGTATGATAGTGGTAATGATTAATGGAAATGAAGAATTAAGTAAAGTGAAGATGATAAGTGATTGAAGTGAATTAATAACCAAGCTATCGGCTTGAGATGTGATGTGATATTATCCAAACTGTGTGTTTGGGGTGCGGTGATTATTACCCAAGCTATCGGCTATGGGGTGTGATATGTTGTGGCCCCAGATTGTGTTTAGGGATTAAGTGAAAATGATAACAAGATTTATTGTTTATAAGAAAAAGAAATTACTAAAGTGGTATAATGAAATGGGAATGAGCTATAAAACAAGTTTTCGCAGTAATGAGTATAAGCATTCTATCAATAATGTGTTAATGATGTGATGAGATGTGAGAGCATTGCAATAAGCAATAAGATGCTATATTTGCGTCATAAGATATGAATAAATGTGGTATTATGAGAATAGATGCATTTGTAAGAAGTGATACATAATAGGGCATAAGAAAATAAATACCCGTATTATGAGATTGGTTATGAAAATGGTTATTAAGAGAGTATGTTGTATTATGAATTGTATTCATATAAATGGTTATTAATGAAAGGAGTAATAACACCATGTAGTTATATTCATATAATGCTATTATGACGATACTTGTGGAAGAATGAATATTTGGGTTAGAAAATTTTAAATTGTAAAGTAATGGATTGTATGTGTATTTGTATTATGCGGATGTAAAATAAGTATATATATATACGAGGTTGGGGTGAAGTATATTATGAAATGTGGGAAGTTATGGATAATTAAATAGTTGAATGCAGGATTGGCAAAGTATTTGATATATCGTCGTATTGATGATGTTGTTGTGTTCAGGATTCATGTTGCATTATCTTAACTTGGTATTTGTAAGTTTAAATTATTTTCTTTATACTATTTTAATTTGTTATTAGATTAATAACTATACTCACACCAGAAATGGCTGACCCCTTAGTGTTTGGGGGGTTAGGGGAGTCTCAGGACTACCCTAGATCCCCTACTGTTACAGGTTCTCATCAGTGCAGTGGTGAGGCGTGGGTTGGTAGGATGAAGTTTTATTTTAAAAATTTGTACTAATTAGTTATGTGAATAGTAAAATTTATGATCTAAATTGTATTATGGATGTATAAGCATGTATATGATGATGATGAGTATAGTGTGGGGTGGTATGGTATGTTTGTGACCCGTACCCATCTCGTTGTGGAGTACCGGGCTCTGTGGTAGGTTTTACAAGGATTTTTCTAAATTTTTACCTCGTTTTTCAAAGAAATTTATAGTTTTTATTTGATATTTGATAATCCGTTATGAGTTTGGCCCCCAGAGCATTATATTATATTGCCTGTGTGTTTCTGCTCATTTTGGCCTGGGGAGTCCGTGAAATTATTGCATGTATTGTAAGCTACGGAATTTTGAGCAGAATTCCGTAAACTATTTGTGTTTCGGGGCAAAATTTACAGGGGAAACTGTGTCAAAATTTTCCTTGAAATATATCTTTCTTAGTTTATGTTTAAAGTGATATAGAAATTGAAATAATTGAATTTGGAGGAAAAAAAAATTGGGGTGTTACAGCTCTCGATGCCCCCATAGCTTTTCCAACAAGCGTGGGGGCTTGGCGCTCGGTGGTAACCTTGAGCCACCCCTAGCCTTCACCAAAGATAGGGGGGCTCGTCTCCCGACCCTCGAAGATCGGCGAAGCGACTCCTCTACTTTCGGATCTCGACGCCCCCATAGCTTTTCCAACAAGCGTAGGGGCTCGGCGCTCGGTGGTAACCTCGAGCCACCCCTAGCCTTCACCAAAGATATGGGGGCTCCTCTCCCGACCCTTGACGCTCGGCGAAGCGACCCCTCTACTTTCGGCTCTTGACGCCCCCATAGCTTTTCCAACAAGCGTGGGGGCTCGGCGCTCGGTGGTAATCCCGAGCCACCCCTAGCCTTCACCACTAGCATGGGGCTCATCTCCTGACCCTCGACGCTCGGCGAAGCGACCCCTCTACTTTCGGCTCTCGACGCCCCCATAGCTTTTCCAACAAGCATGGGGGCTTGGCGCTCGGTGGTAACCTTGAGCCACTCCTAGCCTTCACCAAAAATAGGGGGCTCATCTCCCGACCTTCGATGCTCCGCGGAGCAAGCCTTCTACTTTTGGCTCTCGACAGCCCCATAGCTTTTCCAACAAGCGTAGGGGCTCGACGCTCGATGGTAATCTCGAGCCACCCCTAGCCTTCACCGTGAGCAGGGGGCTCGTCTCTCGACCCTCGACGCTCGGCGAAATGACCCACCTACTCTTTGGCTCTTAATGACTCTCATACTTTCAAAGGGATCCTCCTCATCTTACCCCGCTGGCCTCTCCAGGAAGATACAAACCACACTTTCGCCGTACACACCGTTTCGGTCTTCCTACAGAGGCAAATCACTCATACTTGGCTGGATTACCCAGCCCTCTAGGAGTGCGTGGCTCCTGATAAGGGTTAGATGACGTGGCCCCTCCTGGGCCGTAGATCTCCTCAAAACCTGCTCTTCCCTGATCATCAAATTAGCCCAGAACCGGATGGGCCTTTCTCACTTCAGGCCCACGAGAAAACAGGTCCGACCCGGCCCAGTAGCATTTCAGACCCGTTTCCTATGCCTATAAATACTAGACCCCCTCCCCTACTGGCCAGGTAATCAAACTTTCTACCCTTGAACCCTAGCTACTGTTTCTTTCCCGAGTAACTTACTAGATCGTCGGAGGGCCGGTCGACGGAACTTCTCCTGGTGTTTCTAGGCAGTGTGCAGGTATCTCGGATCGAGCCGAGCCCCCAAATCCGAGCCGAGCAGCTGAATCCGAGCCGAGCACCTGGTCCCTACCTCACCACTCTACTTCCGAGCTGGCTTCCGCTACCCGGGGTAAGACCAGGGCCAGTACCGAATCAGGACTTCCACTAAAAAATTACAAGAACTCACACCTGTTGCCCCCACACCCCAAAAACAAGCAACATCAGGTAAGGTTATATGCAACTAGGTGAAAACCTGATTAGGATTTACTAAAACGTATCAATAATGGATCTAAGTCTTATTATTCCAGAATTAATAATAATAACAATAACATAAAGAATCTAACTCCTAAGATAATGAAATACACTTGTCATGTCCATCCCAATCATCTAGTAATTAATAAGTGACCTTGTGTGTGTGGGATGAAAAGGTGGAGTATAACCAACATATTTTATTAATAAGATAATAACGAAACATTCCCTGAAAATACAGAGCTACAAAATATCAATCTCAACAAAAGATAATAAAAGGAGAAATTACATGAACGCACTCAACAAAACCTCACAATAAGATTAACATATGCCTAAACAAAAAACAATATCGTCTGTGGCGATAATGAGCAACTCGACCCCTCTAACCAAGTAAATTGTATGCTACCTATCCTTGGTGCTCCCTCTCTAGGATCCTGTTCCTAGATGCCCGCTTTCACCTTCGACGAAACCCACTACCTTGAATGTGGTTGAGGTCAACATTGCTTAGAAGGCTCAGTTCAATAAAAAGCAAGGCTATATGCACAAATTCTTATCTGGACTATAGCCCTTAACCAATCCAACCAGTCGCTTCTATGTCTAGCGCCCACGCCTGCACGTCACTAGGATCAGCTATGACACCCCATTGACGCTACACAATGATATCTGGTTTTAATGGTAATGGAGATGATCCCAATAGACGTACTTCAATGTTAGCTGCGACAAACCTATACATGATGTCTACAACGATCAAGTTCAATGGGTGCGGGGCCACATTCAACCCAAGGCGATGCCATTCCTTCCGATTTCTGATGAAGAGAGTCTATACTATTCTCGGCCCCAATCCCTAGATGGGTTTTATCTCTCATTCAAAGGAAATATAACTATATAAGGAATTTGTTACCAAACTATCCCTCTTTTTGTAAGTATGTACCAAATTGTCTTTGTTTGATAATTTACTACCAAAAACTCCCTGTCGTTAACTGAGTTAACGCGCCTAGTAATTTTCATGTCATTATCTCAGTTAGCGTGTTGGCAGAGGATACAACTTTTCCCTTAATTGGGGGTGTGAGAAAAAAGTCATCAAATATAGGCACGCTAACTCCATTAGCGCACGTATTTATACCACTCGTGCTAACGGGGTTAGCGTTAATAGATGGAACACTAGGGGAGCCTATCCTCCAATAGGGGTGTATGATAAAAACCCCAAGTATACGCACGCTAACCCCATTAGTGTGCCTTTTTATACCAGGCGCGTTAACCGGGTTAGCATGTGTCGTTTGAGATTTTATTAATTAAAGCTTGCTATCTCACTCTCATATCACTTTACTCTCTCCAAAAACCCAATTCAGGCAATTGTTAACCCAAACCCCCAAACCCTAGTCTTCGATTTGGCCCTATACCCATCCCAATCTCTCCAAATTTTTACTAAAATCTCTTCTTCACTATCGAATATCTCATCGCAACCAAGAAATCCCCCAAAATATTGGTGAACCCATAAACCCTTTTTCCCAAAATTTCCGAAGTAGAGGATCTGATCTGCGGCGGTGAAGTTGACTTCGATCTTTTAACCTCATTCGTTTGTAAGTGATATTCAACCCCGAATTTATGGTAAAGTTTTTTAAGTGATTTTGGTGAAGGGATTTGAAATTTTGGGTTCATTTGAAAGTTATATTTTAATTATACATATATTAAATATGGGTATAGTTGTGGGTCATTTTTTTTTGTACTTTATACATATATGAAATTTAGGGTTAAATATGCACTAGTAGATTTAGTGTTTGGTTTGCACTTGTAAATTAGCATTTATAGATTTAGGTTTAGGTTTTAGTTTGCATTGATAAATATATAAATTTGCATTGATAGACTTGATAAGTTTGCATTGATCAATTTGTGCGTGAATGATTTTGGTTGTAAAATTACCATTGCACATGATAAATTTGCATTGTGTAATTAATCATAATTAAACCTATATTGGAATGGACGTTGTGAGTTATATTGTTTGACATTGAAATTTTGGAAATTAGACATTATTAATTGTGTAATTAATTTATAGCGATTTTAAGATAAATTTCTTAAATATATTATCAAACATGTAGGATTGTATTTGATATAACATATGGCACTAACAATGGGTAATACCGAAGGGAGTAGTAGTAGACCTGCAACAACCTGGAAAGTTCCACGGACATGTCATGGTCAACCTCCCAAAAGAACGAACCGTGGTGGATAGAGACGTACCAATGTAAGATTATAAATTTTATATGTTCAATTTTAACATCAATAAAATTATAAATTTGTACTTTGAATTTAAAAAAAATTGGTGTAGGATGAGGCCGGTCCTTCTTCATCTCGGCCACTCAAATGGGCCCGTCTCCTCCTCCTCCAAATCAACATTGACCTTCTTCTCCATCTAGTCAGCCAGGCCCATCTTCTTCCTCGTATGTTCCTCCGGTGGTTCCCGGTCCGATCGACCCAAAGCTGTTGACTTTACAAGGTCAGCATCGCTCTAAAGACGTTTGAGAAGGAAATTCTTCGGAGTGTAATTTTAGGGGGCACGGCACATTAGAGATGCATCCCCGTATACATGAGATATTACAGCAATGTGGATAATACAGCATAGGGTTGATGAGCTCCATTAAGACGGACCGACCCTTATTAACAGCCCTTCTCGAAAGATGGCGTCCCGAGACACATAGTTTTCACTTGCCGATGTTTGTTGACGGAGTTGTGGAATTCCCGATGGTAGGTGAATATTTCATTGTGATAAATTTCCAGTGTTTGTTGATGGAGTATAACTTTACCGCATGTTGAATCGATTCTTTAGTTTGAAACTCTTGCCCAATGTAGAACTCATCTACAGTGGATGAACCAGACGACTCTTGTGGACCATGATTTACTCTCGCATTTTGTGTCATTTTCTCGGTAACATGATCGTTGACATAATTGAACCCATCAGTAAAGTTCACATCGACATCATTACTATCATTTATATTAATATTTACATATTCATCTTCTTCGTCCTCATCTTCATTTTTTAATCCGTCTTCAGGTTCATCGTCTGTTTCTTCGTCTTCTTCTTCTTCATCGACTAAATCATTAACGGTAGCATTTTCAAATATCCCGAAAATATTAGTATTCGGAACGTAATCATTAACCAAACTTGGTTGACGTAGCAATTCAAATTTAGTAGGATCCGGGCTTATAGTATTTGTAAATGTGTCTTCTTGTGAGGACGGTGGGATTGCATGGGATGTTTGAACCAGATTCGAAACGATCTTATGGATCAGCACTTCACGTGCAGAGCTTGAACCAAGATTAGCATGTTGTTGGGCATTAATATTTTCAGTTTGCTGAATATATAGCTCTAATGCAGACCAACTAAAATTCGGATCAAGTGTTCTACCAATCATGGATTTCAGAGAGTTGTCGTTTCCTACGGGCACAGTCATAAAATATTGACCATCACCTTTTTCCGCTGCATAACGAGCTAAAATTTTAATCTTCCATCGTTCTCTATTCCAATTAGTAACCTCATAAACCTTCTCTACAAGTTCTTTCATTGTTATTGTACGGGGTACCCAAATTATTTCAAGATCAACGACACTATAAAAACAACCTATTTTTGGGTCACGGATAATCTCACCACCAAAATAAAGCCAAATAGGAATATCGTAATCCATACCTATACATATTTATAAAAAAATAATCATTATCTACTAAACAAAATGTATTTGATAAAATGATATACAAATCATACCTTCAAATGTATGATCAGAAAAGATGGGGAACTTTCGAGCTTTGAGAAGACGACGTAGTTAATGGGTTGATAACAAATCCTCTATGTACATCCCCAAACAAACAAAAGCCCAAACATGGACTTAGGGTCTTCAAAGTGGGAGGATATATGAAAGTGAGAGAAGAAGAAGATAAATGAGAGAGAAGAAGAAGAAGAAGAAGAAGATCCTTTAAGATTTTGTAGAGTATTTTTGAGTAAGATCTTCAATTGGGATGCTAGGGTTTTGGATTTGGGTTCCGAAATTGGGGGAGAAAGAGAAGAGATAGACAATATAAATATAATGATGTACCAATTAGTAATTGAGATTCAATAAAAGCCCAAACGACACATGTTAACCCAGTTAACTCACATGGTATAAAGATGCGTGCTAACGGGGTTAGCGTGTCTATACTTTGGGGTTTTTTGCCTACATCCCTCTTCAAGAGTAGTCTCTCCTATTGTCTACCTATCACGCTAACCCCATTAGCGCGAGTGGTTTAAATAGGCACGCTAATGGAGTTAGTGTGTCTATAATTGGTGGGTTTTTTCGCAAACACCCTGCTGAGGGAAAAAATGTTATCCCCAACACACGCTAAACGAGAAAGTGCGAAGAAAATCACTAAGCGCGTTAACTCAGTTAGCGACATGGAGTTTTTGGTATTAACTTATCAAACAGGGACAGTTTCGTACATACTTACAAAAGTGGGATAGTTTCGTAAAAAAATTCTATTTAAGGGGGAAATGGAAAAATGGAGAAAAAAGAGATTAAATGTCCTTTTTCTCCTCTTTGGTCAGATGCTGGCGGTTTCATGTGCTTTTCTGCATTCTTCCTCTTCTTCCTTAATCTTTTGCTCTCTGACTCGTCGGGTTGGGAGTGATCGGAATAAGGGAGTCGCTCCCCCCAGAACACCTTGACCTAGGCTCGGTGGTGATCAGAAGAAGGGAGGAGCTCCCTCAGAATGCCTCAACCCTCCTCATTGCCTCGAACATCCGGGATGGCCGTCAACTTTCCTTTGTTTGCTCGTTGTGGCTCACTCTGCCGCTGGACAAGGCCGTGTTGATGTGTGTCTAAGGTTGCTCTCTCCACCGGCGTGAGGAAGATGCTGAAGGGGATGGAGGAGGTGGCTCCCCAGATCTAGATTCTAGGGTTTTGTGTGTGTGGCAAAACAAGTTTGTTCTAATCTCTGATATAAGTCTTCATTTGCTGACTCTAGTCACAAGCTTGGTGGGGTGGAGGAGTATCTCAATCCTTGCTTTAACAAGTGAATTGTGTTACTAATTTCGATATACGAGTAATGGTTACATTTATTGATACTAGTAATTTACACGTGCGATGCACGTTTTTATAATTTCAAAAAATAAAAATAAAAACTCTAACGTAGGAAGGATTTGAACCGGAAACCTCCTTTATATTAGTTATGTACGTGCGTTGCACATGTTGGTAGAATGACAAAATGACAAATGACACTAAGGCCTTCTCCCATTATAATATTACTAGTTTTCTTCGTTTTGATAAGAGTTTGATAATTTTCATGTGCGATATACGTGTTAATAAATATTTTTGGAGTTGGGCGTGCGTTGAACGTAATTGGAAAAAATATTTTGAAGGAAAAACTACAATTTGTACGTTCAATGCACCTGTTTGTACGTAAAATTCGATTTGTACGCGCAACATATGTATTTGTTTAGTGTAAAAAATTATGAAATTATTTTGCACGTGCGTTGTACATTTTAAATAGGTGATTTTTTTTGTAATTAATGAGAGAGTTGAAGTTGCACGTGCAACATACGGGTTTGTATGTTGACAAATGACAACCCCAACTCTCCTATTATAATATTAGAGATATGTATATAAATACTATTAGAGCATACCGTGGACATATTTTCTCTTATAGCCCACTAAAAAATATATTCCATGTAACAAAATTTTACTATCCCCATTATTCAAGTTGATCTTTATATTCTAAAATCGATCCGCATCATCCCCCTATACTCAATCTCCACCCTCCATCATAGAACCATTCCCCAATCCTCCACCCTCAAAATTCCTTTTGGAAACCCCCACCCATCAAATTCCCCAAATCCCAAATCTCTAATTATACCCCCGCTTGCCTTTTCTGTCCCTCCCAAAGCAGAATTTTTTACCAAACTATCCCACTTTTTGTAAGTATGTACGAAACTATCCCTGTTTGAAAATTTAATACCAAAACATCCCTGTCGCTAACGGGGTTAACGAGTCTAGTAGTTTTCCTAGCATTAACCCCGTTAACGTGCTGATGGGGATATAACTTTTCCCCTTGAGTGAGGATTTGCAGAAAAACTCATCCAATATGGATTTGTTAACCCCGTTGCGGTAGTATTTAAACCACTCGCATTAACGGGGTTAGCATTTGTAGTTGGGAAAGTATGGGGCACTACCTCAATGAGGGGTGTGGGTTAAAAATCACTAAGTATAGACACGTGAACTCAGTTAGCGTACCAATTATTACTAATGTCGTTAACCGAGTTAACGAGTATGAAGATTTCAAGTTTCCAGAAAGTTGAAAATTTCTGAAAATTGGAGATACTCAAACACGTTAACTGAGTTAACGTGTTTATTCTTACCAAGGCCGTTAACTGAGTAATGAGTGTGAAGATTTTAAGTTTTCAGAAAGTTTAAACTTTCTGGAAATTGGAGATACTCACACACGTTAACTCAGTTAACGTGCTTTGTTTTACCAAGGCCGTTAACTGAGTTAACGTATATGGCTATCTTCACAAACAAATAGACTAGGATGTTTTGTACATAAAAAATCACTAAGTATAGACACGTTAACGCAGTTAACGTGCCTTGTTTTACCAAGACTGTTAACTGAGTTAACATGTATGCCTATCTTCACAAACAAACAGACATGGATGTTTTGTACATAAAAAATCACTAAGTATAAACACGTTAACTCAGTTAACGTGCCTATTATTACCAAGGCGGTTAACTCAGTTAGCGACAGAGATGTTTTGGTATTAAATTTTCAAACAGGGATAGTTTCGTACATACTTACAAAAAGTGGGATTGTTTGGTAAAAAATTCCCCAAATCACTCGTCCTCTCTTTCAAACAATTCCCAAACCCTAATTCAATCTCAGATCTCAATGGCACGAAGCAAGCAGACTGCTCGCAAGTCCATTGGCGGCAAGGCTCTACGCAAGCAGCTCACCACCAAGGCCGCCCGCAAGTCGGCTCCGGCCACCGGCGGTGTTAGGAAGCCCCACCGATTCCGTCCCGGCACCGTCGTACTCCGAGAAATCCGCAAGTACCAGAAATCAACGGAGCTCCTCATCCGAAAGCTCCCCTTCCAGCGCTGGTGAGGGAGATTGCTCAAGATTTCAAGACGGATCTGATGTTCCAGAGCTCAACGGTGGCAGCGCTGCAGGAGGCGGCAGAGGCCTACTTGGTGGGGTTGTTTGAGGACACTAACTTGTGCGCGATTCATGCGAAGAGGGTCACCATTATGCCCAAGGATATTCAGTTAGCAAGGAGGATCCGAGGCGAGAGGGCTTGAAGATGAAGATGATGGCTGGAATATTCTGGTATAGGTTGGAATGTTTTGTGTATTTTTTTTCTTATGTTTTTTTTTTGGTTTTTGGTTTTTGGTTTATTTTTTTGGTTTTTAAAAAAACTAGATTTTCCCATGGCCACGTGCTTACGGCACGTCTTCAAAACGATACAGCATATGAAAATTCTTGTAAACATACAACATATGAAAAGTCTTGTAAACAGTAAATCAACAATTATGTGGCTGAAGTTTGAATAGTATGACAATAATTAGTTGTATATAAAAGTCCATGTTTCCATTAGTATACGGTGAAAAATAATTATAAATTGGGGTATAAAAGACCATGTTTCCATATATATATATATATATATATATATATATATATATATATATATAGAGAGAGAGAGAGAGAGAGAGAGAGAGAGAGAGAGAGAGAGAGAGAGAGAATTAAATAAATAAATGAGTTGTTTTGGGGGGGAATTTGAATTTGAGTTTTAGGAAAAAAATGTGTTTTGTGTTGTTAAATTTGGGCCTTTGATTTTGGGGGAATTGAAGGATAGCCACTTGATAGCTTTCTTTGTGTTTTATTAAAATATCACCAAGTTGCGAATCAGTAGAAACATATTCAAGAATAATATCGCCTTTTTGAAAATGATCTTTAATAAAGTGATACCGAATATTAATGTGTTTAGTGCGATTGTGTTGATCAAAGTTCTTTGTCATATGAACAGTACTAGTGTTATCACATTTAATTAGAATGTGATCAAAAAATACCTTAGTAGAGTGTGTTTCATCCATAGTATCTGCGCACAACAAGATCCAGCGGCAATATATTCAGCTTTGGCGGTTGAGAGAGTTACAGAGTTTTGCTTTTTGGATGCCCAAGAGACAAGATAGTTGCCCAAGAAGTGACATGTGCCGCTAGTGTTTTTTCTGTCTGTTAAGCTACCATCATAATCTGCATCAGAGAATCCTACAAGAGAAAATTTTCTATTTTTCGGTTACAAAAGTCCTGTATTTAGTGTGCTTTTGAGATAGCGAATGATACGCTTAACGACAACAAAATGCGATTCTTTAGGACCCGATTGGAAACGTGCACATAAACAAACACTAAACAAAATATCTGGATGAGATGCAGTAATATAAAGTAAACTACCGATCATACCTCGATAAGTAGAAATATCAACATTGTTACCAGATTCATCTTTTGAAAACTCTGTAGTAGTGGTCATAGGGGTTTTGTAAGCATTTGCATTTTCAAGTCCTGAACTTTTTGACTAGTTCCTTTGCGTACTTGGATTGATGTATAAAGATGGCATCCTTTCTTTGGTATATTTGAAGCCCAAGAAAATAAGTTAGTTATCCCATCATACTCATTTCGAACTCATCCTGCATTTGCTTTGAGAATTCCTTGCAAAGATTTTCATTAGTGGATCCAAATATAATATCATCAACATAAATTTGAACGATTAAAATATCTTCAGAAACCTGTTAATAGTGTAGTGTCTACTTTTCCTTTAGAAAAACTTATGTGATGTAAAAATGAACTTAGACGATCATACCATGCACGAGGAGCTTGCTTCAAACCATACAATGCTTTATCAAGACGAAATACATATTTTGGGTGTGTGGGATCAGTGAATCCCGGTGGTTGTGCAACATAAACTTCCTCCGAAATAAAACCATTTAAAAATGCACTTTTAACATCCATTTGAAAGATAGTAAAATCTATATAAGCAGCAAATTCAAGAAAGATATGAATGGCTTCAAGCCGTGCAATAGGTACAAAAGTTTCATCAAAATCTACAACTTCTTGTTGGTTATAACCTTGTGCAACAAGAAGGGCCGTATTTCTAGTAATTGATCCAGATTCGCCTAACTTGTTCCTAAACACCCACTTAGTTCCAAGTATAGTTATATTGTGAGGTCTAGGAACAAGTCTGTTCGAATTGATTAAGTTCTTCTTGCATTGCAATGATCCAGTCATTATCTTGCAAGGCCTCCTTAATATTCTTAGGTTCAAGTATGGAAACAAAAGCGGAAAAACACATGACATTTTGAGCTTGTGTGCGAGTTGTTACCCCTTTTGACATGTCGCTTCGTATAAGAGTTGGTGGATGGCTAGACATGATTTTCCATGTGGGACGCCTTTCACTTGTGGAAATTTGATGTTGTACATGTGCATCTTCCATGGCATCAATTTATTGTGTAGGCATCACTTCTATTTGCAATCTGGATGCGTCTTCATCTTGATGAGATTTTTTATTTTGAGCATTCATATTTGGGTCTTCTTCAATGTGAACTTGTTTCTTTTCAACCTGAATACCTGTCTCATCATCATCAACAATATGCAATATTTCTTTGGTGTAGGGATTAGTTTCATCAAAAATAACATCAATGGATTTCTGAACTGTGCATCTTCTTTTATTAAAAACACGATATACTTTGCTACTAAGAGAATATCCTAAGAAGACACCTTCATCACTTTTACGATCAAATTTTTCCAAATTATCGAGAGTATTTAAAATGAACACTTTACATCCAAAGACGCGAAAGTAACTTAAGTTGGGAATTTTGCCATAATATAGTTCAAAAGGAGTTTTCTCAAGATATTTTCTAATGATTACTTGGTTAATTGTATAACATGATGTATTGACAGCCTCTGCCCAAAATGATTTAGGTAAATCTTTTTCACTAAGCATGGTTTGGGCCATTTCTTGAAGAGATCGATTTTTCTTTCAACAATCCCATTTTGTTGGGGGGGTGCGAGGACAAGCGAACTCATGTTTTATTCCCTTTTTGTCACAAAATGAGGTGAAGAGTTCGTTTTGAAATTCTCCACCATGATCACTACGAATAGTAATAATGGTGAGGCTTTTCTCATTTTACACTCTACGACAGAATTTTTGAAATACATGCAATGTGTCATTTTTTGTGTGGCAAAAAGGCAACCCAAGTAAATCTACTATAATCATCAATAATTACAGAGCCATATCGTGCACCTCCATTACTACGTATCCGTGATGGTCCAAAAAGATCCAAGTGCAAGAGTTCAAGGGATCTAGAAGTTGATACCGTTTTCTTGGGTTTGTAAGAACTTTTAGTTTGCTTACCGAATTGGCATGACTCACACGGTTTATCTTTCTCAAATTTGATTTTATGGATCTCCCTTACAAGCTCTTTGGTTACAAGTTTGTTGAGATTGTCCATGGCCGTGTGTCCAAGTTTTCGATGCCATAACCAACCATCCTCATTTCTTGTGACAAAGCACTTCATATTTTCCTGTGCTAATTCATTAGAATTTATAACATAAACATCGTTACATCGGTTAGCGAGAAGTAAATAAGATTTATTGCTATTTGGTACAGTGCATGTATTTTTGTCAAAAGTTACGGTATAACCTTTATCACATAATTGGCTGCCAATAATTAGATTGTGTTTCAAACCTTTTACCAGTAGAACATCCTCAATGGAGTATGAGGAACCAAAGTTTATTTTTCCTTTACCAATGGTTTAACCAGTGCTATTATCTCCAAAGATAATGGCCTTCCCACTTTCCCTTGATAGTGATGAAAAGTATCTTCTATCACCTGTCATATGATTTGAGCATCCACTATCAAGGTACCATCGATCTTTAGTCTTGATACGCTGAGGTACCTACATCAAGATTAGTACACTACACATGTATGGCTTTTTACAGCGGATTTATTATAGTGTTTAAGTGTAAATGCTATTGAAAGTGATCAATAACAGCATTTCTGAATAAAATGCTATCTTTGATTAAAATTTATTCTTATCTACGACAGCATTTTTAAAATGCTGTATTTTTTACAGCATTTTAAAAATTCTATAATATCTATAAATAGACTGAAGTGGTAAGGGTAAAAAAGAAAATTCTAATTGAAATCCAAATCATTCTCAAACCAGTTCATTTTCTCCTCCCGGATCGAAATCACAAAAATTGTTCATGTTCTCCTCCTCCTCCTCTTATTTTTCTTCAATTATTTTTCGTTCCTCCCCCATCGCCCATCGCCGTCCCCGTCCCCCTCCCTCCTCGTCACTCCTTCCCCCATCGCTGCCACCCGCCTCTTCGGCGCCACCGTCCCCATCCCTCTCAACCATCATCGCTCCTTGCCTCATCGCTGCCACCCCCCTTCGGCACTAGCGCCCCCTCCCCCTCTCCTGTCGTCGCTCCTGCCTCCATCGCCGCCACCCATGTTGAATTTGTACAATTACTCTCTCGATCTTTGTAGGTAAGTGAAATTAGGGTTTAGGGTTTCTATGTTTATTCTATATTTTGTATGTTTATTCAATATTTTGTATAATTTGAAGTGGCTAATCGGTTGTGATTGGATAGAGTTAGGAAGTTGAAGGTGAAGAGGAAAGTGAGGGTGCCAATGCTGGTGGGGATGAAGATGGAAGAGACACCTTTGGATGACTTCTCATGGAGGAAGTATGGCCAGAAACCTATTAAAGGATCGCCACACGCAAGGTTTAATATATTGTTACATTCATTACATAATTTTCTCAAAAAGAAGTGATGAGAGTAAGAGTTTATTTTAACAAATATCTACAATATATACATTCTTGTCGATGCCAATGAGGATGTATTTCAATGAGTAATGTTACTGTAATTATTATGTCCGCACTACATGTTGTGCTCCACTACTTGATGTGGCACATTCTCATTGCATTGCTTGATTTTTAAAAATACAAGAGAAAATAACAATGTGCTACATACTTTAGTTGAGCACTTGCATGTAGTATAGTAATGAACTTGTTTAATTCGCTTTTTTGCAATGCTACTTGAACATGAAAGTGTTAAACTCTTAGTATGAAAGTATTAAACTCTTTGAGAAGTACAGTTTTATCCACTAACGTGCCCCTATAGGTTTAGCACCCATTTTGTGGGCCAAGATTCCTTGTACAGTTCGAAACTTGCTCAACGTGCACACACCACTCAGGAATTGAAACTGGGCGTCTGTGATACGCCATTCAGGAATTGAAACTGGGCGGCTGTGATACCATGTGACTCCTGTCGCTACACCAAAACTCCAAAGTTATCGTGAGGGACTGGGGATTTATGTTTATCATCTAAATAAAAGGAACATAGTAGGAATACTACTTGGATAGCTATCTCTTTACTCTCTTTTCATCGTGTTGCCTAATTTGTAAACTATTAGATTATGTAAAGGATAATTCTCAATTCCTTGTGTTTAAATTTAAGTGTTGAAGGAATCTGTAGAATAGTTTACTGATAAACAAACTGATAAAAATATGCCCCATCATGTATGCAAGGAACTTATAAATGGTGACTTTTATGAAAGTGAATCAATTTGATAACCACTTTCTTTTAGTTTATAACTTCTGGTATGGTTCTTTTACTTTGTAGATACAGTTGCTCCTACTGCATATGTTTCCGTTCCTACATATTTTACAAGCATGTCAAATGTCTCGGTACGTATAATGTTCAATAAACCTTGCAATGGTGAAGGTGGATTCAGGTGCTCATCAAATTACTGTAGTGTAAGTAGCAACAAAAATATTTAAATTCAATATAGTGGTTATTATCCTGTCGATTTAATCGTTCTAACATGGATGTCTTGTTTGTTTTACTGTTATAAATTCTTGTGCTAAGTAGAATGTTCTAAGAAAGTTTTTGAATACTTTTCACAATATCAGTTATTAAAACTAAACTCGCTACAACTAACTAAGCATGCAGATTTCTTACAGTTTGCATTTACCTTTCAATCCACAGCTTCTTGCCTATGGAGATACCTCAACTATTTTCTTCATTTTTTAGTCTACTGTTACTGTATCTTATTTGATTTGGAGTTAGGGTTTTCATTCTAGCCCTGTTGATTCATCTTTGTTAGACTTGCCAATGGTACTGATTTTGACTTTGGAATGGATTTTTATGTCATTATTAACAAAATTTTGAGTTTCTTTGTGAAAAAATGTGCACGAGAGAACTGACTAATTAAAAGTTCTGCATACTTTCTCCCCCTTGGATAGTTACCAAATTCTAATTTGGATGGGATGACGCTTTTATTAGACGTTTTTGGTTGTTTATTTTTCAATAGATGTATTATACTTACACCAGTCATACTTTCTCATATTTGGATGTAGAGATAAGGTTGTTGACTTCTGCTGTCACTCAGAATATCCTTGGACCCTTCTTAGCATATCTGACGATGGTGAGAGCACTGGAGGCGGTGGGACTCAGCAGGCAAGTATCTTAAATATAGTAAATTTAATTTGTTTCTAGTGTTCATGTTAGTTCTGGCTGAGTATCATACCATGGTTTTAAAACTCAGTTCCAGGTCAGGCATGGAACACAAAGCTGAAGAAAAGAGTGCAACTCTCACCTGCTCCCTCCAATTCCATGGCAACTCCATCACCACAAGCTCTGTCAACCACAACCTTCAAGAATGAGGATTTTCAATCAATTTCGATCCGGGTTTTATCTAAACCAGGGGATTATGCTTCCAATGTACCCAACTCCTACAAGTTTGGTTAACTACCAACAGTATGATTTCACAAGCAATGCTACTACTACTGATCGGGATAGTTCCTCATGGTTGGAGTTTCACAGTGAGTTGTTCCCATTCTACTCGTCGATTGTCGCTTGCAAGAGCCTAAGAGGATCACTTACTCATAGTTGCGCACTGCAGAAAGGGTTGCATTATATATCAGAAATTCGTGTAAGAAATTAGTAATAGTGTTATAATTTTCTTATATAGTTAGTTGCTGATTTGGGTGGATTTTGGTTCTGTAAAAATGGTAACTCTTGTTCATGGTAATTTCATTATTATACAGTTTGGTGCAAATTATTTTATATAGTTTATGAGATTGGTTTCATTTGGTTTGAAAATTTTGTTCTGAGTGGCATGATTTTTCTATACTAACCTTTCCACTATTCTTTTGACACTTTGTTGATCCTTCTGTATTCAAACTAATTTGAAAATTCAATTGCGTTACATTTTTATAACATCCTATATCACTTTCAAACAAATTTAAAAATTCAACTGCGTTTTCAAAATGTTGTTAACCCATAGCGTTATGAAAACGCTCACAGCGACAGCATTTTTGAAAACGCTGTGAAATCTACAACAATTTCCGAAACGGTGTCCATGTCATAGCGTTTTCTGAAACGCTGTCGATGTTACAACATTTTCGGAAACGCTATAAAGTTATTATAGCGGGGGCTTCTATGGCATTTTTAAAATGCTATCGTATATCTTTTGTAGCATTTTGCTAATGCTATCAAATGACATATTTGTTGTAGTGGTAGGTATAATTTTTCTTGCCTAAGTTTGTTTTGAACCTGTATTTACATCCTTTCTTATCCACACAAAATTAGTATTCATTTTTAATGAACAGTTATACGAAATATGTCCTAATCTACAGCAGTAGTGATATGTGATACGACTATGTCTTGAGTCATGCACACTTGCATAGTTTTGAGTTGATTTGTGATTATGTTGGTGATTGTGCAAGTGTGTATGACATGATGATTTAAATTTTTGATGGTGTATTGGCTCTTCGTAACCAAGCCCTCGATTATCATGATAGGATCTTGAATTTTTTGTAATAAGGTAACTGGGCCCTTCATATTTTTCCACAATTGTTTCAAGCTCAGTTACTCTTTTACATAGTCTTTTCCTAGTCGTCTCATCATCTTTTGTATTCCAACGAAGAGTGACTAGAGTAGCATCAAGAATCCTATTTTGTTCAAGTGCTTCATTATATCCTTCCACTACCTCATCAAATTTCTTATTGCATTCTTTTAAATCATCTGTGAGTTTGGCAATATAAACAGGTTTTGTCATGAATCTCTCATAAGTGATCCTCTAGCAATACATCATGATCTTTTCTATATGACTCAAATTTTTCCAAGATCAATGCATTCTTATTTTTCAATTTTTGATTTTTTGCAATACAAGAGTCATGTGTTTCATTTGGAATTTATTTATATTACCTAAGTTCACGACTTATTTTCTTAGCATAGTCTTTTAAAACATTACACATGTCTACTACCTCTTCATAAGTGGGTTCTTTGATTGCCTTTTCTTAAGATGGTGATTGCACCTCACCATTCCTAAGATCCATGAAGCCGATGTCATCGTAGCCCTGCTCTCCCTCACTTGAATTGAAGTCTAACCATGTTGCCTTCAGCACCTTCTTTTTCAGACCTTGGTTTGAGCGGTAGTAGTCCCTATTCCTGTCTTGTGAGACAGGACAATTTGCACGTATGTATCCAGGCTTCTTGCACTTATAGCACACGTCATCTTTATTTTTCTCCCTTTCTCCTTGGTACCTGCCATATTTTTTTTGTTTGAGATACTTACGAAATTGCTTGGTCAATAGGGTAATGTCCTCGTCCGACTCCTCACGATCTGAATCTACTTTTGATGGTATGGATTTTTCTACTTTTAGTGCAATGGTTTTCTCTTCGGTTTTTGGTCCAATCCCGATGTTTTGTCTGTATCTTTTGGTTTCCGACATTTCCATCTCGTACGTCTTCAGCTTTCCTTGGAATGTGTAGTAGTCGAAACCCTTTTCTTCGAGGGTCTCCCTCATTGTAGCAGCCTTTACATCCCACTCTGGCGTGAGACAGCTTATGAGTTTTCTGACCTTTCGGTCATCATCCAACCCCTTTCCTAGGCTTTCAAGTTCGTGGGCAATGATATCGAAACGGGCAAGCATTTGATCCACATTTTCTCCTAGCAACATGTGAAACACATCAAACTTATAAAAACATAAATTAACTTTAACTTTTACCTCTGAAGCGGGTCCCTCATGCCGCTTCAGCATGTTGTTCCAGATCTCGTATTCTGTCTTACAGTTTCGCCTGCATCGCATTAGTTCTTTGTTATTCAACCCTGCATAGAGAGTCGTCATGGCTTTGGAATTTGCTGTCTTGAGAGCCAGCTCCGCTTTTGTTAAAGCTGTCTTTCCGTCGCTGACTGGAATATCTCTCTTTTGTGAAAGGTTAAGAAAAATGGTGAGCGTGTAAGGCTTGTCCCATTAGAGACGAATGGCTCCGATGAGTACAAGTTTTCAGGAGGAGGGATTTCGGCCATTGGACCTTTTTCTTAAGCTTTTAAGCTTTTGATAAGCACCTCTCTCTGATACCAATGTAAATCACCCTAGAGGGGGGTGAACAGGGTGATTGTGAGGAAAAAAAATATTAAAATAAAGTGTAGAGTAAATAAAAAGAATTAAGAATAGCAAACGCAGATAGCACAAGTGACGCAGCGATGTAACGTGGTTCGACCCCCAGGTCTACGCCCACACCTCCTACTTGTAGCAATTCTCCGCCACAAGCATTCCACTATACTCAAAATCCTTGTACAGTGATTCTCGGATTCATGCCGAGAGACCTATTACACCCACAGGACTTCTAACAAAAGTTCCGTCAATCTTACTGAAGTGGAAAAAGAAAAAAAAAAAACCTCAAGATTCTAAATGATCCTGACTGAAGAATACAAAAAGATTGTCACACACACTCGAATTGATTGTTGAAAGATTAGTTCAGAAGATTTTTCTCAGAAGTAATAGGTTAGGAATATTCAGTGGGTTTGTTCAATTAAATAGATTAGGAAGTGTATCGATCAAAATTAAAAACAATACATTCCGAAAATGTGAACAGCGCAAAGTGCGGTCGACCTCAATCTTGGTGCAGTCGACCGGTCATCTCTCTAACGTAAAGTAGAGAGATGAAGGGTCGGCTGCTTCTTACGCAACTGAGAGTTGCAGTCGACTGGGATGCGGTCAACCGTCATGAGGTGTGGTCGACCGGTATCGTGCTGTTCATACCGAATCCACTTTACATTCTTACCAAAAGAACTAATCAATCAATCAATCAATCAATTTTACACAGATTTAAATCTCACAAATATAGAATGATAGCAACTGGTCTTTGGTAGCATTCTTGGGCAGTAATCAATCAATTGCTCTTTTTGAATATCTTCTTTTTTTGCTTGATTTCTCAATTTATCTTTATTTCTTTCCTTCTTTAAATATTCTTGAATCTCTCTTGGATCTCTTATGGATATTATTTGATCCTGAAATATGAACAAATCAATTTAAACTTATTAGTATTTATAGACACGTTTTGTGCACACCAAACTAAGAGTCAACATTTTCTATTATTACAAATAGTGAGCGGTATCTAGCAATACATCTGTAACGCCCCGATTTCCATATACTGGGAAACTGTGACATAAGCCAGAATCTTTTCCTTCAATTAGCCACAATACACAGAAAACCAGGAAAATTTAAAACTTTTTATTCAACACAAATGTATTATAAGTCTGAATATTATAAAACTGCAATACATTACATCAGTGGTACAATAATGTCATACAAGACCAAGTGTTACAAATTTTCAATAAAAATTACATCAGAGTACAATGAATAATATACAATACTTGGTACTTTCACTTGGATGCTTCTCAACATAAATAAATTACAATAGATGTTACAATTGAAAATAAGAATCAACACTTTGCTTCTCTTGCCTTGAATCCTCCTGAATCCTGTACCTGTAGTTTTGCAGTCCAGTACCTATTAAAATGGGGACGTCAGTACATATACTGATGCTTTAAGGCTGATGATTAGCAGCGATTCACAACTTTAAACAAATAGATTGATGAAAAAAAGAAAAGTGTATATATAATTGATGTATCAGTGTATGCTATGACATAGACTCTAATGCAAGATTAACTAATGCAAGGATGTTCTTATTCTAATGAAAGCAAGTCTCCGGAACAGTATGCAGCCCGTACTACATATGCCCCATATCAAGCCGTTTATTCGTATATAGGGATTGAACCCGCGCCATGAATTCTACCCTTGTACTCAACCTGTTTCTGAAGATACAACGTGACTGATGACGTTTCCCTGAAACGGTCTAATCCTACCATTTGCAGTCATATAGTGGTGTCTCCGTTTGCCACTATTGCCCGGCGAACCAGACCTCACTCAAAAATTTGACGAACCTTCGGAGTTAACTACAACACAGGTTAGCTCGAAGCATCCCCTGTGACCCCCTAGCAGATAGACCGTAGTCTATGGCTTGTTCGCCTTTCTTGACATAGAGCATGACGGATTTCTGGGGATCCATCCCCAAGATCTGAAAGGATACTTCCCGCCCTTATCATGGCACTTCAGAAATTAACAGACGAGATACGGATCCCGTGCTCCCAACTTGTGAGAAGGCACAGACCGTATCCCTTTGACAGGAAGGGTACAACCAATAACACCACAATGTTGGCCTATAGAATAGGTCAGATCAAAAGGTATCACCCTTAATACCAACTCTTTCCCTTCGGCGAAATGATAATAAATAAGGGTTAAGTAGTAATAGCCATAAGTTACTACCCTAACGATGTCACTAACCCTAAACAATCCGAGGGATGACAACAGTACTAACACAACATGCTAGGTCTTAAGTTAGACTTTGCAAGATAACTCTACTAGGTGCTCAAGCTAGACTTATCAGAATCCCTAAGGATCATGTTCATAGCCTATCGATCCAAGACCCCGGCAATACGAATGTATTCGCATGCTACTACCCTGAACTTGGATTCCGTCCACACTCCCGGCCCGCGATCAACCTACACCGGTTAAGATTTGACGGTGCACGAGGGTTGACTCGTCCACAATGAGTAAAATAAATACACATCTTTATGGTTGATGGCTCCTAGGGCAATGATATCACCCTAGACGAGCACAATAACTGCATACTAGCTAATAAGCTACATACAAGCAAAACAACTTACATACGAGCCGACCAGCTACGTACGAGCCAAACGAATTACATACGAGCCAACTGGCTATATATGCAATAAATGAATCATATAGAAGCAACCATAAATTTCTTCTAACAATCTAGAAGCGAAATAACATGCTACTAGCAAAACTTGATCTTTTATACATAAAAGCAACATACAAAGCCTTCTAACAACCTAAAAGCAATTAAACATGCTACTCTGAACGGAATTAAACAAAATTGGACTTTTTGAAAAGGTGAGAATATCTACTACAACTCTCTAGTTGAAAACTTTCCCAGATTAAGTCAATAAGAGGCAAAACAACCTAAACAACGAGCTTCAGCCAAAAAGGCCACCTGCTGTGACTTTGTAAAAGTCATAATTCATACTCCGCTTATCAGTTTCTAACCAAATAGGATATTTTGGAAAGGTGAGAACATCTAATACAACTCTCTAGTTGAAAACATTTTCAAATTCAGTACGTAAGAGGTACAAAAACTTTGAACAATCCAGACAGCGACTTCAGCCAAAAAGGCTAGCTGCTGCCAATCTTGTAAAAGTCATAACTCAAACTCCGCTTGTTGGAATCTAACAAAATTGGACATTTTGGAAAGGTGAGAACCTCTACTATAACTCTGTAGTTGAAAACTTTTTCAAATTCCTTATGGAACTCAAAATCCAACTCTTTAAATACAATACAAAGAACAACAAAAACAGCCCAAGAGCTAAAACTTCCAAAGCTCATAACTTTTTCTATACTTTTCGGAATTTAACAAAATATGATATTTTGGAAATGTGGGAACATATACTAAAACTCTCTAGTTGACCACTTCCTCCGGTTCAGCATGGAACTCAAAATCCAGTCATTTGAACACAATTCAAAACAACAAAAGCACAATAAAAGTTACAGCAAAAGCTGAAACTTGTAAACATCGTAACTTTTTCTATACTTATCAGAATCTAACAAAATTGGATATTTTAGAAAGGTTAGAACATATACTACAACTATCTAGTTGATCACTTTCTCAGATTCCGCTTGGAACTCAAAATCCAGTCCTTTGAACACAATTCAAAAACGACAAAAGCACAGCAAAAGCTGAAACTTCCAAAGCTCATAACTTTGGCTATACTTATCGGAATCTAACAGAATTGGAAATTTTGGAAAGGTGGGAACATATACTACCACTCTATAGTTGAACACTTTCTCAGATTCTGCATGGAACTCAAAATCCAGTCCTTTAACACAATTCAAAAAGACAAGCACAGCAAAAGCTCATAAATTTTGCTATACTTATCAGAATGTAACAAAATTGGATCTTTTGGAAAGGTGGGAACATACACTAAAACTCTATAGTTGACCACTTTCTCAAATTTCGCTTGGAACTCGAAATCCAGTCCTTTGAACACTATTCAAAAATAACAAAAAGCACAGCAAAAAATGAAACTTGTAAAGCTCATAACTTTTGTTATACTTATCGGAATCTAGTAAAATTGGGCTTTTCTGAAAGGGGAGAACATCTAATACAACTTTCTAGTTGACCACTTTTACAGATTCCTTATAGAGCTCAAAATCAAGCTCACAACTCAAGAACAACAAAAAGCATAGCAAAAGCTGAAACTTGTAAAGCTTATAACTTTTGCTATACTTATCAGAATCTAGTAAAATTGGGCTTTCTGGAAAGGGGAGAACATCTACTACAACTCTCTAGTTGAACACTTTTTCAGATTCCGTAAGAAACTCAAAATCCAACTCCTTAAACACAATATAGAAAGCAACAAAAAGCACAGCATAAGTTGAAACTTGTAATGCTTATAACTTTTGCTATACTTATCGGAATATAACAAAATTGGCCATTTTGGAAAGGGGAAAGCATCTACTACAACTTTCTAGTTGACCACTTTCTCAGATTCCATAAGAAACACAAAATTCAGTCCTTTGAACACAATTTTAAAACAACAAAAAGCACAGCAAAAGCTGAAACTTGTAAAGCTTATAACGTTTGCTACACTTATTGGAATCTAGCAAAATTTGGCCATTTTGGAAAGGGAGAACATCTAATACAACTCTCTAGTTGAACACTTTTTCAAATTCCGTAAGGAAAAAATCCAGCCCTTGAATACAAGTCGAATCAACCAAAACATCAATTTCTTTTTGATGCTCGCTGTTTTGGGGAAACGATTTGTTTCACCCAGCAAATTAACCCCAAAAAATCTATAAAAGTTAGAGCGTGGTAATAACACATATGAGAACCTCTAAAATTAATTTGGAATCAAAATTCCAACTTTATCTCAAGTAATTAAATATAACTAAAAACTAGTTTAAGATCGATTCTTTAGTGCTCTATTTGAGTTATACCACTTCAATCTTTATATGCCTTTTATTCTAGTCCATAAACATGATTATGCATGTGAAATTAGTCGATGTTCTTCATTGAATTAACAATAATAACAATCAACAATAAAAATAAGTTGAGAACCCCCACCCAAAGTATAGGAAGAACTAGCTAGCTTCTTCTCCTCCTTGCTCCTTGTTCTTGCTCCTCTTCAAGAACACCTCACAAATTAAAACCATGAAACCCTAACCCATCTTTTTATCCTCTCTTTCTTTTCTTTTCTTCTCAATTTTTTCTAAAATTTAAAGCAAAATAACTAGAAGAAGGAGAATGGGATGAGAGTGAGATGAGAATGAGATGCACAAGTGAAAAATGGGCTTTTTCCCTTGAATGGCTGGCCAAGGGGTAGAGGGGGGGATTATAGGAGAGGGAGAGTTGGGTTTGTGGTTGAGAAGAGAATAAGTGTTCTCATTCTCATGGTTCAACAATTTGATGTTCAATTTACAAATTAATATTGTAATCAAACCCTAATCCAATCCTAACCCTTCATTTGATCATGAGTGATCAAGAATAAAAGGTATTTTCCCAAAATCCCATACTACATGATTTCTAACAAATGTACGAAATCGATACAGTACATATTCGTACATATATCTATCTATACAGATTATTTTTATTAGTTAAAACGAATAATCTCTACCAAAAATATTTTAATTCAGAAATAATAATAAAAACAATTTTATTACCAGCTCGGAAGATTACATTACCAATTTGATACAATACAATATATACAGGCGTGTATATATATATAGATAATGTCTATTAGTATAACCGTGTAATATCTCCCAAAAATTTTTCAATTCTGAAAATAATAATAAAATAATAATAAAATAATAATTTTTAATATTAGCCCGGAATTTTACAGACATTTTCTCAAAAACGTATTTTACAGGATTTTGTACAAGTGCACAAATCCGATACAATACATATATACACTTGTATATATATATATAGATAATTTTTTAGTAAAACCAAAGAAACTTTCATAAAAATATTTTAATTTAAAAAATATTTATAATACAAATATAATATACGACCGGGATATTACAACATCACTGCTACTCAAGTAACGAGAATGTCAGTGATTAGACCAAACTTATCCGTGACCAATTGTACCATGTAATCTTGTCCCTTTATCCAGGTATCTTAATTGACCACAAGGCATAGCGCGTGTCAACCTTGTATAGTCTTTGGTTTCTTGATGTCCGAGTAGACTTACTAAAACAAATGAGCTCTATATCTCATATTGATTAATTTGAGCACAACCATGCATTTTGCAGTCTTACTCATTCAAGGGGCCCATAGATATCGCTCATGTTATGTAACAGGGAAGAATCCTATCTAAGTCACTCCCATCCCTCTGCATGATTTGTAGTATATCCAATAGTCAACTTTATAATTACCTTATTACAAGCAACATTTGATGACATTAAAACATATAACTTCTCATGTAGGGAACAGTAGTGACTTCAAGTTAAAGAACTACATACACCATGGTCACTGTGAGAACCGCTTATGACACTTCTGTAACGATCCATGCAATATTCTCATGGTGGGTCAGTCCAGTACATTATTATTCTAATATGTACTCATGTGAAGACTTAATGTCTCATATCCATGACCCACAAGATATGGTCATCAGTCTATGTACATACTAGTCTCTATGTATTATTGTTGTCCTAATTCACAATAATACTTGACTAGGGACATTTAAGAATATTGTTATGATTACAACTAAAAGGATCTGATAATCAAGTCATGCTCTTCATATCCCATGGTATTGAACCTACTATTCTAAGGACTTTAGTATGTTCATTTAATAACAATAAACAACATAATAAATGAAATGCCTCATATATGAAATAAATATCATGGTACACTGTAAACTAGTAATGTCAATACACAAATGGCCTCTAGGGCATACACCAACAATCTCCCACTTGCACTATAGCCAATAGACGCGCATCCAATGACTATAGATATAGTGTGACCCTCATGCTTTCGCTGTGTAAGAGGCTTTATTAGTGGGTCAGCGATGTTATCATCTGTCGGTACTCTGTATATCTTCACATCTCCTCTATCGATGATCTCTCGAATGAGATGGAAGCGCCTAAGTATATGTTTAGATCGCTGGTGAGATCTAGGCTCCTTTGCTTGTGCAATGGCCCCATTGTTATCACAATAGAGGTCCACTGGGTTCACAATGCTAGAAATCATGCTAAGTTTAGTGATGAACTTTCTGATCCAAACATCCTACTTTGCTGCAATGGAGGTAGAAATATACTCAGCCTCTAGGATAGAATAAGCTTCTTTCTCTTGCTTCGAACTCTTCCAGCTCACATCTCCACCATTTATGCAAAACACAAAACTCGATTGCGATATGGAGTCGTCCTTATCGGACTGGAAGCTAGCATCAGTGTAACCCTTTATAATAAGCTCTTCCTCGCTTCCAAATACCAAGAACGAATCCTTAGTCCTTCTTAAGTACTTAAGAATGTTCTTGACAGCAGTTCAGTGACTCTCACAGGGATTTGATTGGTACTTGCTCGTCATGCTCAAAGCATATGAGACATCTGGACGAGTATATAACATGGCATCCATGATTCCAATTGCAGATACATATGGGATCTTAGTCATTCTGTCTCTTTGATCTTGAGTGGAAGGAAATTGAGCCTTAGACAGGCTTACACCATGTGACATAGGGAGGAATCCTTTCGTGAAATCTTGCATATTGAAGCGTTTCAATACTTTGTCTATGTATGTACTCTGACTCAGGCCAAATAGTTTCCTTGATCTTTCTCTATAGATCTTGATGCCTAATACATAGGTAGCTTCACCTAAGTCCTTCATAGAAAAGCCTTTTCCTAGCAAAGTATTTACAAACTGTAAGGTAGGCAAGTCATTGCCGATGAGTAATATGTCATCTACATACAACACCAGAAATACGACTATGCTCCCACTAACCTTCATGTAGACACAAGCTTCATCTTCATTCTTGATGAAACCAAACTCTTTGATTGCATCATCGAAACGAAGATTCCAGCTTCTAGAAGCTTGCTTTAATCCCTAAATGGATCTTTGCAGTTTATACACCTTTCCAGCATCCTTTGGAGTGACAAAACCCTCAGGCTGTATCATGTACACATCCTCGAGAAGATTTTCCATTTAGAAAAGCAGTTTTGACATCCATCTGCCAGATTTCATAATCATGATATGCTGCAAAAGCAAGCAAGATCTGAATGGATTTAAGCATGACAATTGGGAAAAAAGTCTCATCATAGTCTACACCATGAACTTGCTTGAAACCTTTAGCCACCAACCGCCCCACAAAGGTATGCACATTACCATCTATGCTAGTTTTCTTCTTGAAAACCCATTTGCACCCACTAGGTTTTAACCCTTCATGTGGGTCTACCAAGGTCCATACTTGGTTGGTATACATGGATTCCATCTCAGATCTCATGGCCTTAAGCCATTTCTCAAAATCTGGGCATTTTACAACTTCCTCATAAGTCGTACGCTCATCCTGATCCATGAGTAATATATCACCATGTTGAGTAACGAGAAATTCATATCTCTCAGGTTGATAAGGTTATCCTACTAGACTTACGTAGGCCTTGTGCTACTTGGGCAGGTTGTTATTCCATAACAATTTGTGGAGTCTGCTCCATTTCCACCATTGGTTCGCTGCTACTTTGCAAAGTTTGAAATTCTTCAAGTTCTCTTGTTCTCCCACTGATTTTTTTGGAGACAAATTCTCTCTCTAGGAACACAGCAGTTCGTGCGACAAACACTTAGCCTTCGATCAGATTATAGAAATAGTATCCATTGGTTTCCTTGGGATATCCTACAAAGAAGCATTTAGCAGATTTGGGACCAAGTTTATCAGAGACTTGACACCTTACACAGGCTTCACAAATCTTCATAAAAGACACACTAGGACGCCACCCAGTCCATATCTTATATGGTGTCTCTTGAACCATTTTAGATGGAACACAGTTAAGTGTGAAAGCAGCTGTTAATAGAACAAGTCCCCATAAGGAGCTTGGAAGATCTGCATGAATCATCATTGATCAGACCATGTCTAACAAGGTCTGGTTCCTCTTCTCAGAGACACAATTCCATTGCGGTGTTCCAGGAAGAATAAGTTGAGATATTATCCCGCACTCTTTTAGATGGTCATCAAAATCTTGGCTTAAGTACTCACCACCTCGATCTGAACGAAGGGCTACTTTTACCAAGTTGGTTTTGTACCTCATTCTTGAATTCTTGGAACTTTTTAAATGACTCTGATTTGTGTTTCATCATAACACAAATCTACATCTACTGAAATCATCAGTAAATGTAATGAAGTACTGAAAACCTCCTCTAGCCAATGTGTTGAAAGGTCCACAGACATCACTATGTATGAGACCTAAAAGATCACTAGTCCTTTCACCTTTTCCAGTGAATTGAGATTTTTTCATCTTGCCCAACAAACAAGGTTCACATACCTCATATGATTCAAAATCAAATGAGTCCAAGAATCCATCTTTATGGGGTTTGGATATGCGGTTCTCATTGGCCCAAACGACAATGTCAGAGGTAATTTGGATTCGTATCGTTTGATTTAAACCTCTTAGTATTTATATTATAGACAGACATTTCGAGGTCTATAATATAAATTCCATTACTCAATTGTGCACTAGCATAACAGATATTATTCAAATAAATAAAACAACTTTTGTGCTTTATTATAAATGAAAAATTCTTCTTATCCAAACAAGAAATAAAATAATATTCATACTAATAGTAGGCACAAAATAATATTTCTTTAACTCAATGATAAGCCTAGTGGGTAATGATAAATGACAAGTTCCTACAGCTAAAGCAGCAACTTTTGCTCTCCATTTCCAACTCGTTGGTCAACATCGCCCTTAGCCAATGGTGTACTCCTTTTGAGATCCTGCACATTTACACAAATGTGAGATCCACATCCAGTATCTAATACTCAAGATGCAGAAGTAGATAAATTGACTTTATAACAAAAATACCTATAGTAGAAGTCTCACTTCCTTTCTTCTTCTTAAGCTCCTCCAGGTACTTATGGTAATTCCACTTCCAATGTCCGGTCTCAACACAGTCGAAGCATGTGCCTTCCTAGGCCACCTCACCCTTAGGTTTCAAGGCAGAAGTGTAGGGCTTGAAATTGCCCTTTCCGTTTTCCTTGTCTTTGGGTTTCTTAATCTGCTTTTTGCCCTTGTCCTTACCTTTGGTCTGTTGGACCATCATAATGGTCTTTCCCTTACTAATATTTTGTTCAACAGTTCTCAACCTGCTTAGCAGTTCTGGCAGAGGTTTGTCAATTTTATTCATGTTGTAGTTCATGACGAATTGACTATCTTTCCGGCGACGATTGCAGGACCAAGTCAGTGGACAACTCTTGACCCAACGGAAAATCAATCCTTTCAAGGTGCTCTATGTACCCAATCATCTTGAGCACATGAGTTCCAACATGGCTTCCTTCTGCCATTTTGCATTGAAACAATGCCTTTGAAACTTCAAACCTCTCATGCCTAGCCTGCTCTTGATAGAGTCTCATTAGATGTACGATCATATCGTAGGCATCCATGTTCTCATGTTACTTCTGAAGCTCAGAGTTCATGGTGGCTAGCATGAGACAACCAACGTCCAATGCGTTATCTTGATACTTCTTATGGGCATCCTTTTCGGTGCGAGGGGCACTTGTAGCAGGTGGGTCAGGAATAGGCTGCTCTAGAATATACAACTTTTTCTCATGCCTGAGGACTATCCTCAGATTCCTGTACCAGTCTAGAAAATTTATTCCAGACAGTTTATCCTTTTCAATGACAAATCACAATGATAGGTTATTTGATGTGTTGGATGCCATGGTAATCTATCAACAGAAATATGTAAAGGTGATATCATTTCACAGAATATGCAAAGAAAGAAATATTTAACCATCAACAAAATATGTAAAGTATGTATCATGGCATTGAAATATTTAATAGGGTCTTTTATTAAATGTGCCTCCTACTATTTTATTCAAATCAACGATCCTCATCATTGACTCGGAAAATCCCATCGTATGATTTTCTAGCATGCCAAGATCCATATTTCACATAGTTTTGAGTCAGATTTGGCTGATCACCCAAAATTCAGTTTTTTAAGGTAGGGAACATTTCCCAATTACATCATATAAAACTCTTGGATAGTTGGGTGAGTGACACTTACTTTATCTCATAGACTAAAGCTCAACTCTATGCCTCTAAACATTCAATCATATTGAAATAGTCTAGTTAAGTCAAATCCAATGGTTGGTAATTGAATATTACTTTTATCCCATCGCGTCTCATTAGGATAAAGGCACCCAGCTTTGGCAGACCTACACTTAATTGATCATAGCCTAGATGAGTGCCACACATTGGAAGGCATTTTATTGCAACTTAATATTTACTTTGAGGGATTTTGTGTCACGCCCCACTTCCCAAAAATATGGAATGCAAGCATGTGACATGGCCCAGCAAATGACTTGCGTCACCCATGAGCTATTATCGATTCATCTCAACAATATAAACAGGAAGTAATACAACCACGCATGAAATAAAAAAGTAAACACATGAATAATAATACTTGAATTTTAAGCATGAAATAACCAACTAAAATAACAATCCAACATCTGGAATCCGCAGCAACAATATTCGGGTCAAAAGCCCACAATATAAAGAAAACAACATTGATCAATTATTAATGTTCTCAAAATGAAACAATAATTATTTAAGCAGCACAGCAAAACAATTCTTTCACCATTGTTATTCTCCTAGTCCATCAGGCAATTCTCCTTGATTACCTGTAAGCTGTTCATCTAAAAGAGAGAAAAATATGTCCTTAGAGCAAGTCGTGGATAGCAAGTAGAGAAACAGAGAAACAATGACATTTACGGTATAACAATGAATTCAATAAACAATAGAGTCGATGGCAATAAACAATGACAAAATGATAACAATGCAATGTACAATAATGATGACAATAAACAATAACAATAACGTTGAACAATAACGATAACACTGTTCAATAATGATGACAATATGCAATGATGATGCGATAAAAATCTTAAGTCAATTATTCATTTTAATCCTAACTAATGCACATACTACTGCATCCCATACTACAGGTTCGATGCATACAATCAATTTCGTTTAGACTAAGGTGGTAGATTCTATAGGTCATGTACTCGGTACGATATAACATTTAAATAATAACACTGTCTATTGAGCAATTTCATGCACAATAACAATATCACTGCCATTTGCAATTCTTGCACAATGACGATAACATTAGCCATTTACAATTTCTTACACAATGACGATAACACTGGCCATTTGCAATTCTTGCACAATGACGATAACATTGGCTATTTACAATTTCTTACACAATGACGATAACACTGGCCATTTGCAATTTCTTGCATAATGACGATAACGATATTTTGGGAACGAGACCCACATTTCTGAGTACAGTCACTATATTATCAACTACCCTCATAAACCCTTAACCCCGGTTTGATTAATATTCTTTATTCAATTAACATGCAATACTAATAGGGAATAATAGGGACAGAAATATCAATGGAAAACGATAAGTCGATTAATAAGGGATACTAGAAAGATGACAACACAACCCTAAGATCATACAATATACTCCATACAATTAAATGCACCAAACACAACATTATAGATTCAATTATATATTATAAAACATGGAAACTCAATTCTAGACAACAGTAGGTTTCTGTACTAAAATTGAATTTTCTATGCTATAGAATAGAAAATATGGATCCGTCAGAAGTTCTAGAAACTAGACTCCTGCTCGGTTCCAACGCATATTTTAAGTCAAAATTCCGACAACAGTAGTTAGGTGAATTTCAGTATTCTTTACAGGTTACTGTTTCTAGCTGGTTATCAGTATTAACTAGTTTCAGTTGTAATAGCAGTAAATATTCATTGTAAAAATCAAAAAAAATAATTTTTTATTACCCTAAGCATGTCAACCATCAATCTGGAAACGATCATGGTAATATTTGATCATTAGTTCACCTAATTCATCAGCTTAACATGGTATGCGCATAAATCTGAAAATATAGCGCAGCAGCAGTAAAAAGGTCATAACTCATGCAATATAAGTCAGAATTCGAAAATTCTGGATGTTCTAGAAACTAGAAACATGGGGATACATTTCATATTCAGGAAGTTATTGATTTTGGTGACATTATCTAGGTCGAAACAACATGGTAATATTCAGGTTGGCAATAAATTTCAGGGTTTCAACATATTCTTCATGGACAAAAAGATAAAAATGTTACGAACGATGAGTTAGGGGTTAACAATTATAAGTCACAGCAAGTTACGTCTATGTGAACATGGTACTAAGATGTATAATGTCGAAAATCTTACTAATCACAATCAACTAATACACCAACATCAATCATATAAACAATCAATACTAGTATACAATCTACAATAGTTGTATAATATCATGACATGAATGCATGCAAGATTCTTATACATTGGAGGCAAAATGGCACGAAGTCAAGACTACTACTTGGATTCGCTCGTGTAAATCCGTAGCATCCCAACGATAGATAACAATAACAGATATACGATAATCAATATAGATCTACTTGCGGGATTCAATAAACAATCTTGAATATGATACAATATAATTTGAGAGTGAGATGACTTGCCTTTAGAACGACGTTAGATAAATCGAATATGCGAAGAATAACGGGATCGGAATCCCGGCGACACGGCAACGAGCAAACGATCACGACGATCACGATCGGGCACAGGTCTTGATGAGGATCAAGATCGGATGATCGGATGACTGAGATCGACGATCAAGATTAAGATCAAGATGATGATCATGATCACGATGATCAAAAGAGATCTAATGGTTGAGATTAAGATCTTGATGATGATGATGATGGTGATGATGATCAATGCAAATCCAACGACCAAGATTAACGGATCAAGAAGTCATCACGATCGCGATGATCAAGTGGCAATCGGACGACCGAGATCAAGGTGATGAAGGAGATGATGATCTAATGGATGAGATCAAAGCGAGCTCTGTTGGCTGAGATGGTAGAGGGCGGCGACTGGGGGGGGTGCACGGCGGTGAGGCAGGAGATTAGGCGGTTCGACAAGGTGATGTCGAGGCTGGAGTCTGGAGGCAGCGTGTAATAAACTAATTTTCATTTAATGTGAAATTGTTGATTTTACGTGTTGTGCACGTGCAATTTTGAATGCATTTTCTTATACAAATTATCTCTTATAACATAAACAAATAAATATAATTCTTTCTCTTTGTTTTCTTATAAAAGCCTATTTTATAAAGCCTAAGATTTATTTCTCTATTTTGAGCCCATCCTAATTATTTAATTATTTTTAATTGGCCCTTGGATTTGAGCCCACTATTTTGAAGCCCACAACTAATTAATCTCTTAAATTGCCCTAACTTGTCATATAGACACATTTAGTAGGCAATTGATTAATTAAATGTGTACAACTTAATAATGGGGACACTAGAAAGTTTGTGCATGCACTAAGGTGTGCAATGCACACCAATTCTAGGGTAGGCCGGGATTGGATGAGTGGGAGAGGGAGAGTGGATGAGGTGGAGGAGTAGTTATTGAGTTCATGGAAGTTACTACAACTTCCCAACTCATCTTGGTCCTTAATCTTCAACTCCTAGAATAATCCTAGCCCTTCTTTTCACCCTAAAATAAGTATAAACACCCCCCCCCCCTAGTTACTCTTGCACATTTTCTTCATCAAAAGACTAAGAGAAAAAGACACATTTTGTAAGGAAAAGATTGAGAGTTAAGTGAGTTTCAAAAGATCGAGTGTGCTTTTGTGTGTGTTCCAATCAAAGGAGGTCGGCCAATTCTTTTGGAGACTAAGGGCTTGCGGCAATACCAAGGAGCAAGGAGGAGAAGGCAAATTTGCAAACTCAAACTAGGAGAAGAAGGCCTTTTGTTCATTCTAGGAGCTTTCCCCTAGGATCTTTTGTGTTTTTATCTTTAACAAAGTGGGTATTTCTCATGCTTCTAAATTAGAAATCATGCTAGGAATGAATTGAGCAATTATTAAAGAGCAACTAGTTGAAATTAAATTCATGTTTGCCTAATTAGAGATGAATTGATAAACTAGTAGATGTGTGGTAAAATGGTTACTATATTGATTAATTGTGAATGAAAGTATTAGAAAAGTTATCATGTTTGCCATATCATATGTTTAAGAATCATTCTATGTGAAGAAATTATGCTTATGAGACAAATGATGAATTGTATGTGAAATTGGTTGTGCAAACTAGAATGAACCCTATTGTAAGAAAGATGGAATTTTTGTGTTCTAAATTAATGTAGATGATTAAATAATGGAAGAATGAAGAATTAAAGCACTTTTGTAGAAACTTAGTTATGCTACGAAAATGAAATGGTTCTAAATGTCGAAACTATGGACATTAGAAAAGAGATAAAAAATGTGTGTTATGAGTAATTATTGATTCTAAAATTTCTGGGTTACTGTATTTTTAATATAGAATAAATTCTTGAAAAGTTGGAGAAAAAAAGGAGAGGAGAAAAAGAACAAAAACGTTTTGAGAAATTTTGAGAATTTGATTTGAACAGAGACTTGAACAAAAACTATTATTTCAACTTTAGATCGACTTGATCCATTAGACCATCTGGTTGCTAAGTGTTTGGGTGTTCACTGTAGCCGTGGGCGATCCAAGAAGTTGCGGGTTCGAGTCCTAGGCTCTACCCTCTTTTGCTTTCAGTTTGTTTAAAAAAACCCAGACCCGACCTAATGATACTTAAAGTATTAAACCCCGTTTATACCGTGTGAGCACTTTGGCCCAGTGGCTGGAGCTTGCGACTTTTTTCCCTCAGGTTGTGAGTTCGATTCAGGGTTTCAGCCTGGATATTTTTTTTTTTGGTATATCGATTTTTCTGACTTATTCTTGATTTTTAAAAAATCTGACAAAAATATGTTAATTACTCTAAATTCATGTAGAACTTGTGAAAATTATTGGGGATTATTTTTGACTAAAATCAAGTGAGATTAGGAGTGAAATTGTGTTGAAAACTATTGAATTCTACTCTTAAAAAGTTATAATAATGTGTTGTTCCATGAGAAAATTATGACAAGTGTTTAAGAATAAATTTTTGGATGAAAGGAGATGTAGTGGTAATTTTCTATGGACTATTATTGTCAAAATTAAATCTGGTTAAGTATGAAAATATGACTTTGTGATCCTTAAAGTAAATAAATGAAATGTATACAATAGTATGAGAATGAGATGAAATTAAATTTATTATGAGACGCATGAATTGCGATTGAACTTTATATATGAGACTTGATTCATAAAAAATATTGGAAATCATGTTACTTGATAAAGAGAACATTCGAGTATAAAAAACTCAATGTTAGAGTTGTGAATTGAAATTGAAAATTAGGGTATAGCTAAGCCTCATACCGGCAATAAAAGAAATGTTGATATGATATTTGAGATAAAAGACCAGGTTTGGGTCAAATGCATTGATTAATGGTTAAGACCGGTATAGAGGAAAGAGTTAACCCTAAAAATTGATTTTTATTCATGATTCATACAATTAAGGACCAATCAATAGAGAAGATGTGATGAAAGAAAGAGAAAAACACAAGTATGAGGGCCTCGAGTCTACGGTGTGAGTGATTCATAGGTTGCCTACTTGATGAGTCAAGTCTTGGCGTGGACACTACTCTAGAATTATCGGGATCGTGGCAACGCTTGTGGGATGTTTGATTGACTACGGGTGGTGCCATGGTCCATGACGGAGGCTGAATTGACCATAGGCTCTGCATGATGCGTCATGTCACGACGTGGGATTTCCCCTCCAGGCTGTCTGGACATGAGCTCGTAACTCATAGGACATCTATGATACTTACCGTAGTTACAGTAGTAGATTAAGTCACGGCGAGAGATCGAACCCTACAAGTTGAAGAACGATTAAGGGCTTGCCCTCGGACCTATGTAGTATGGGATGCATAGAATCTGAACAAGTGCGCATTAGTGTCATCTAATAATAATAATGAATTGCATTAAGGACTAGGCTCACAATCACAACACGACATCAATAGGATAGTCCCCTTAGCTTTGTTTGTGAACAAGTTTGTGGTTTGTTAAGCTTTGAGAATCATTATACTGTTTCGGCATAGAAAGGATGACCGTGTATAATATCTCGTCAGTTGAATGAACTGACGTGCCCACAGTCTTTATGCAGGATAAAGAAATTGACAAAGATTAAAGTATGCAAGCAGCTTAAAGAATGTTTCAAGTGTTGTACATCTATTTATGTAAATATTGTAAATTGCTTCCGCTGTTTATGTTTAAATGTAAATGTAACTTTGATGCAAAGAAAAGTTTAAATTTCCTTATAAAATTGCATGAAGTGAAGTGTAAAGATCTTGTTGAACTTCGAATTCAGTTGTATTTGGAATTCGGGGTGTTACACAGCGGGTTGCAAGGGAGTTGGAGAGCGGTGTTATGGCTGTTGCAAGGTGATAGGTGACAAGCGGGGTTATCCAGGAACCGTCGAAGCACAGGGCAGTCAACCGTGGGGTGGAGTCGATGATGAGCCGGGGCTCGGAGATGACGGGAAGGTGATGACGAGGTGCAGGCTCGAGCGGAGGGCTTCGACTATCGATGGGTTAGACGAGAACCTAGAGGAAGAAGAAGAAAACGGAGGTGCTCGACGGAGACGAGTGCAATGGCAAAAGGCCAAGGCAGGGAGGATGACTGCGGTAGCAATAGAGATCGACATCGACTGGGTGGCTAGGGCATGCACTGGTGGTGGAGTGGTGGCTCAGGGCTCGAGTGGCGACGGGCTTCGAGGTCGAGTTGCGGGTGTTGGCGGTGCAAGGGAGGTCACGAGGTTGAAGACGAGGCAGCGTCGGGGTGAAGGTCGACGGGGTAGGGACGTCGACGGTAGCTCGATGGAGGCGACGGTGAACAGGGGGATGGGATGAGGAGTTGCGGTGGCAGCGAGGAAGACGAAGCGGGGAAGGGGTGAGCTCCTCTGTTTCGGTTGGGGAAAAACAAAGAGGAGAGAGAGAGGAAGGGGGAGAGAGAGAGTCGGGAGGGGGGTTATAAAAATAGTGATATTATAATAAATATAATAATGGGGAGAGATTATAGGGATAGTTGAGAAATTTGGGGTTACGGGATGTTATATGGTTAGGAGTGATTTTTGGAGATTAGCTGTTAGTCGGGATGTGGGGATTGTTTTGGGTTACTGGGTTGTGGGTCAAGACCCAATAGGAATGGATATTGGGTTTTGGGTTACAATCAAATAGGAGATGGGCTTGGACTGGGCCTCAAATTAAATAATTACATAATACAGTTTAGGTCAAAATCGATGGGCTTTAACAATAATAATAATGGTAATAGTAATGACATTGAGCTTTACAAAAATAATAATAATAAAAATCATGACAATAAAAATACTAATAATAATAATGGTAACAACATCAATAATAAGAATAACAATAATAATAATACTAATAATAATAACAATATGATAAGAATAATAATACATGACAGAATTTGGTTTAACACAATAATAATAATAATAATAATAATAATAATAACATTATACAACAAAATAAGGATTGACTCATCAACTTTATATTAAAATAATCCAAACGGGAAAAATATAATCAGTCAATCATAAAATGGAAGGTGAAGTTAAAATACACTATTATTTGAAATAACATAATTTTCATTTAGAAAAGATTTTAATAGAAGATTCAAAACAAATTTAACAAATAATAATCGAAAAACAGAAAATATTCGAGAAATATGTATTTAAGAGAATGAGGATTACATTTTGTTATTTTATTAATTGATCTCACCTTTCATCATCCATTAGCCTACAACAATGCATCTCATACAAAACTAAAACCATAAAATTTATGTGACATGGTTGTGGCCCTAACACACTGATTCTCTCATGCTATTAAGAGTATCAAAAACTGAACAAAGGGATTATACCGTCTTCTCCAAGTAGCTTCCCAATCTTGTCCTTGTTTGGTTGCCAATTCCTTGCCTCTTCAGTGAGATTACATTTACATATTAAGAAAGAATGTACAATTGGAGTTTAGAGAGAATGGATTACACTGAGAATGTAGAGAGAAAGGCACGACATGCAGGCCGTATTCAAAATACCAAAATATAAACAATACACCACAGAACATAAACCATGTATCACAGAGCTAAACATGCATCACAGAACTAAGGCCACAACCATGCACCATGCATCACAGAACATTATAATCAAAGAATATGCTGTTATGATTTTTTTTAAAGTTTATTTAAAAGGATTGGTTTTGGGGGAATTATTATTGCCCTACGCAGAGCTGGCACGGGATAGCGCCCCTTTCGATAAAATTTGCCTCATCATCTCTTACCACCGCCAGTGCACGAACCCTTCGTGTTTTAAGAAATCCTAACACCCCTACAAACGATGCAGGTGCATGAACTATTCATGCTTTGAGAAATCCTAACGTCACTGAAAATCATGTCGCTCCAGGGTTTTCAATGGTTCCAAACCAATGGCTACCAGCGAGTGGTGGGACGACAATCAAGCCAAGCCAATATTACATTTTCAATAATGATTTGAATGTAATTTGAATCGGGGAAAGAGAGAACAAGCAGAACTTCCTTCTATTTTATATGATAGGACCGGGACTTTAGCCTTTTGGGTGGGGAACACAAGAAATCGGGGGATCCCATGAAGGAAACAACATCTGTGTTAACAACCAACACATAAACGAATCCTTATATTGCAACTATTGCACAAATTATATCACATATGAATCTTTCTACCAAAAGAGTGAACAAATCATGAATATTCACATATCATACATAACCGAATTATGGTTTTGCAACTGGCTCTGATACCACTGTTGGGTTCGAAGGTAATCTCAGATTAAATACATAGTGGAAAAATTAAAAAAATCGAAACCTAGTCATGGATCCATGCGAAAACAGTAAATCGTGTTTAGGAGTTATACCTTGAAGATAGATATGCTGTCTCCACAGTATGCCGATCACAGTACTACAATATTGCGGTGCCTCTACGGTATCCACACGAACGGATCAAATCAAGTTTTTCCTCACGTCGCGGTGCTAGCTGCGGGAAGTGGATGTTCCTCACGATCTCTCTCTCTCACACAATTTCTGTGACGGCTAGGATTTTCTCATGGTCACTTTTTCACAGATACGTATAGGTGCAAAAAATCAACCCTAAGAGACTAATGAGGCTATTGGACTCACAATCTGACCTGGTTCAATTCATGTGTAGGCCTTTGAACTTTAGTCAGCTCATTTAATCTAATTAAATGTCCAACCAATGTCAGGAGTCCAAGTCTTACTTGGATCAACAATTAAACTCATCTTATGAATTTAAATTCCTATTTCGGTCCATTCTAAGTGTGTGACCCGGTAGGTTCCTATTACGTTGACTGTAATACTAAAATCATATTCTAGTATTACAAACAGTGAGCAGTATCTAGCAATACATCACTGCTACTCAAGTAACGAGAATGTCAGTAATTAGACATAACCTATCCGTGAGCAATGTTACCATGTAGTCTAGTCCTTTTTCCAGAAATCTTAATTGACCACAAGGCATAGAGCGTGTTACCCTTGTATAGTTCAAATCTTTGATTTCGCTATGAACTCAGTATCTCATATTGACACATTTGAGCACAACCATGCATTTTGCAGTCTAACTAAAACAAGGAGCACATATATATCACTCATATTATGTAAGAAGGGCGAATCCTATCTAAGTCACTCACATCCCTTTGCATGATTTGTAGTATATCCAATAGTCGACTTTATAATTACCTTATTACAGGCAATGTTTGACGACATTAAAACATATAACTTATCGAGTAAGGAACCTTAGTGACTTCAAGTCAAAGGACTACATACACCATGGTCACTGTGAGAACCGCTTATGACACTCACGTAACGATCCATGCAACATTCTCACGGTGGGTCAGTCCAGTACATTATTACTCTAATATGTACACAAGTGAAGACTTGACATCTCATATCCATGACCCATGAGATATGGTCATTAGTCTACGTACATACTAATCTCTATGTATTGTTGTTGTCCTAATTCACAATACTACTTGGCTAGAGATATTTAAGAATAGTGTTCTGATTACAACCAAAAGGATTTCACAATCAAGTCATGCACTTGATATCCCATGGTATTGGATCTACTATTCTAAAGACTTTATTATGTTCATTTAATCACAATAAACAACACAATAAATGAAATGCCTCATATATAAAATAAATATCGTGAAACAATGTAAACTAGTAATGTCAATACACAACTGCCTCTAGGGCATGCACCAACAATTCTGCTGATCATATGGAAGGGTTCAAAACCCACATGATGATTCACAGTGCCTCGGATCCTCTCCTCTGCCGCGCTTTTCGAGTAACTCTGTGTGGTCCGACATGGGAGTGGTTCTCAAAGCTCATCCTTGGCTCAACTTTCTCATTCAATTAGCTTGAAGCGAACTTCCTTGCTCACTTCATGACTAGTTGCAAGGTCGATAAAACAAGCGCATCCCTCCTGGACATCAAGCAGAAAGAAGGGGAGTCCCTTCGAAACTTCGTGCAAAGATTCACCACCTAGGCTTGGGCGGTGTCTTCTCTCGACGCTGGCATCACGTCCGAGTCCTTCTGACAAAAGTTTTCAGAAAATCTCACAGATCTAGATTCTGATCTGTGAGCTGTTAGTTATTGCACTTTTTGTCACTGCTGGTCTGTATTTCCAGATTTGCTGTCTAGTGAAACAACGACACAACTTCTAGTTGAAACGCAGTAGTATCAGCAGTGTAATGACATGAAACTCTCCATAAACTTAGTAAACATGCTTTGGATTCATTTTCTAATTTTTGTAGATTTTTATATTGATTTTACACCTTGATTTCACACGTAGAGTTTGGACTATAAGCTGCTGCCAGAACCCTTAAGCTGTAAAGATTAGGATAATCGACCTAGTTATAATCAGAATAAATTGAAACTTGCTGAATACGAGTTGTAGCCTTACGTGTCTATTTTTCAGAACATCTAACGGAATCTAATTCCGATTTATAATCTGCAAGATATTAGACTTTTAGTATTGCTAGGTCTGCTCTTTCCAGATTCACAATTATATGTGTATCGCCATGCTTTGTTAATTAAAAGAACGTGTTAACAGTAAAATAAAAATATGAAATTAATTTTACTGAGGCTAGACATGCTAGGGAACCACCCGTAATTTTCTTGGATTTGTTTGATGAACTTTCAGACCCGAAACATGCATATAAACATGACTTTAAGTTTCTGCCTGAACACAAAAATCTGTAAAGAAAGAGTAATTGAACCTACTTGCTGTATTTTTTAATATATCTTATGTATATTCGTTGAAACCGGAAGAGTGTCTAGTTTCTAGAATCCCTAACGGAACCTAATTTACTTTCCTATAGCAGCAGGAAAGCTCACTTTTGTACAACAAATTCTTACTGTCCAGAATGTGTGCTTTCATAGTAATTCATGTAAATGTGTTAATCTTCCATCTAGTGAATGAGAATCATATATATATCATGCATCGCATCATTTTGTTGCATCCTTATCATCGCCTTGACACTTTTGTACGCATTGCATGATCATGATTGACATAATAAAATATTAACAAGCCGGGGTAATAAGGGTTGACTCAGTGGTGGATAATCGCGGAAACTATACTTGGTAGGGCCCTTACTATTATATTGTGTTGTCATAGAAGGAGGAGTATCGATTGTAAACAATTGATCGTAAATTATTGATTGTAAGTTATTGATTATAAATTATTGTTATTGATGCCGAGTACACGCTCTGTAGGTCCCACCACTATAGTCTAAACGAACACTGGTTGTATGCACCGAACCTGTGGTATGGAATGCAGTAGTACGTGCATTAGTTAGGTTAAATAATAATAGACTAGATTGACACTTGCATCCTTGATCGTGACTATTGACATTGATATTGTTTATCGACTATCGTTATTGAAAATTGCATTATTAAATCTAGACTTTTATCAGTCCCTGTTATTGCTTTTGATTTTGTTCTGGCTTCATATTCCTTGATGTACCATGTTTCTTTACTCTTTGCTTTCACTACTTGTTGTCTATACTTGCTCTAACGGACATTTCCCCATAACTCTAGATGATCAAACTACAGGTGCACAAGGAGAATTGCCAGAAGGTATTGGTGAGCAGTTCTTCTAGGATTAGAGCAGAAGCTTGCTTTGCAATAAATTATCTTCTTCCATGTTTATTTTTATATTCGTATTGTTACTTTGTTGAACATTGTATTCCGAGCTTTTTTGACCCGAAGTTATTTATTTCCAGATGTTGGTTATTGTGTTGGACTACTGCATATTTTATCTTATTATCTTGTTTATGTGATTATGTTTTTCTGCGTGGTTGTGATTATTTCTTTCATGTTGTTGAGTTAAGACTGGTACAACTTATGGATGATGTTAAAATTATTCGCTAGGCCTTCATCACGGACTCGTATTCCTGTATTTTGGGAAGCAGGGCGTGACACCCCTCTTCGTCCACGATCTCCTGGGCCGAAGGCTTGAGGAGTGGGACGCCCTTACTTAACAGCTTCGTAACGTTGATGTTACTAGAGCTCGATACCAGCTTCATCGATTTCGGACACCCTCGACTTCTTGGACATCGGATCCGTAGTCCCTTCAGAACCACCCTGGGGCGACCTCTTCTTTTTCTTCGACTGCTGGGAAAACTTCTTCTCCAGCTCAACCCTCCTCTGCTCGATAGCTGTGTCGTCCATTGCTGCAAAAAAAAACCAAGTTGTGAGGACGAAGGAAAAAAAGATGCAAACTAAAGGAAACAAAAAACATACAGGGGTCGGTAGGGCTCAGTCATATATGAGCAAGGTGCCTTTCATGCACAGTCTTCCAGCAAATACTTTTGCCCCCAGCAACCTTCCTCACATCACCCCACTCCTCTTCCGTAAGCTCCTTCCCCTTCGGAGGCTTCTGTTTGGGTTTGTAGAAAGCCCACGTGGTTGGGATATGCCATGGGGTTGGGCTACGAATGATGATGTAACCCTGTTTTTCATTTTGTGTATTTTTGGAGTGTATTTTTTCGTTTGGTGTATTTTCTCTCTGGTATTTTTTCTTAACCGTATATTGGAGTTGTTTTCGATATATATTCGTTTTGTTTCATTTTGAACTCTTTATGTTTGATTGATTGTCTCTTTTGTTTCGTTCTTCATTATTTTGTTCTTTCTTCATTTTGGTCTCGTTCCCTTTATTTTTATTTTTATTTATTTTTATTCTCTTGGGTGCTTATGGTGATGTTTGGTGGCTCATCCTTTTTTCCAATCCTATTATTTGATCCCTAATAATATTTCCAAAGACAAATTAAATTCCCAATCCTATTTGACATCCTATACAAATTGTATCCTATTTTGAAGCCCAATTAAACAAATCATATTACTACTACTATACCCACAACCCAAATACCCATTAACCCAACTTGTATTTCTAAACCCTAATCCCCCCATATAAATGCATCCCTCCCTCATCTAAACCCTAACTCTAGTCCCTCTCCCTCTCCACATCCCGGACTCCTTCTCTTTCTCTCTCTCTCCCCTCCTTGTTTGCGTCGCAACCCGCACACACCCAGGCCAGCCCAGGCCGACAGCCCCCTACCTCCCTCCGGCCTACTCCACCCTGGCAACACCCCAACCCGACAGCCCAACACCCCAAACCCGAGCCCCATCACCTTCACCTTACTCCCGATCCTCATCCTTTGGCCATCCTAACCATCTCGCACCACCATATAATCCCTCAACTCTCTTTCTTGTTGTTCTCTTGTGGCCGTAAGCCACTATTGTCATCATCCCTCTTGGATCCTCTCGTTTTGTGGAGTTTTGTTCGTGTGGAGACTTTTGCTCTAGTTTACTTAGATTCGTTTATTCGTGGATTTTCGTTCTTGGGTTTTGCTCGTTACTCTTGGTTTTTGTTGTTCTTCATCTTCGGTTAAGGCAAGTAACTTGTAGCCGAATTTCTTTGTTTGATACAAGTCAAAAATACCACATATAGTGTAGTTGGGTCTAGAGACGACTCTTGTTTGTGTTATCCTTGATGGGTTTTGTCTCTATTGTGAAAATTTGACCATAGATGACTCATGACATAAAATTGGACATGAATTATGATGAACACATTATTATTCACTTTTTAGAGCAATAATCTTAATATAATTAGACATTTAAAAGCTCTATATATGGTATTTAACTCTTATTCTCTCTTTTCCATAGGAAACAGCATAAAACAGCAAAACGAAGCAGATTCAGGACTTCAAAGATGATACACAGAAAAATGCAGAGGAACAGTCGACTTATTCCCAAGAGCAGTCGACTGGCCTGATCAAAGATAAAATCTTCAGAAGTCTCGACTCAGTCGACTGGTTCGAAGACAAGTCGACTGGTCTGCGGCGGAGTAAACAGATAAGATCTTCAAAGATACACTTGCATCTAATTTCAAATCTACTTGGATCAAGATTTTATACAAAGAATCAAATCTAGAGACAGGGTATTTTCCAAGTGGACGTGGTGAACGGATAAGGAAGGAAAGGAGAAAAGAGAAAGATATTAATCATCAAATCAAATAAAGAAGGATCTTCCTGAAAAAGTGGAAACCCTAATTCTCAGCCGTACTCTATAAATATCAGAAGAGAACGACTTCATCCGGGACGATCATATATCTCTGGGAAGCGACTCAATCACGAAGTTCCTGAACAACATCAAGAGCATCACTCCATCAACATCGAAGAGGGAGAGAGAAGATCCAGCAATCAGAAGGCAGTCGACTGTGTGACAGCCAGTCGACCATATTGCCGGAATCCATTAGTTTATTTCTTCTTTTCTCTTTATTCTTTTATGTTGATCATGTATTCAAACTTGTTAAGCAATAAAGTTATTATTATGTGGAACTAATTTCATAGTTGGGTAGATCGAAACCGTAGTTATGTAATGCTATTTTCTTCTGAACTCTTCTATGTTACTTATTGATTGAATCTAATTGAATTGGTATAGGTTTATGATAGTCAACTAGTTTTCAAGACTGAGAGCAGTCGACTGAGGTGAGAGCCAGTCGACTGACATACAGAACTTGGGAAGCTCAAGTTTGGATATCATTTATCTGAATCTGTTATATGAGCATATTGAGACGACCGAATCTCGTGCTCATAATTTGTAACAAAAGAATCTTTAGGGGTTCTTGGTTCAATCAACTTAGAGGATCTAGATCTGATACCAATTTCTAGAACTTTAAGTGTTTGTTCGTTTCCACTGTTCTTATGTTTTATCTAAGTATAACTTAGTAGATACCATGCTAGATACTTACGGAAAGAAACGAATTAGAGTAGATACCATGCCTAATTCTTGGCTTAGGGAAACATTACTTTAAGGAGTAGATACCATGTCCTTGAAGTGAACAAACATGAGTAATTAGAAGTAAGTTCAGAAGGTAACTTAGCATTATTAACTATTGGTGGAGATCAACAACCCAACTATTCAAGAGATATTTGTGATTCAGACTCATCTTTCTTAGTTTTAATCTTTTAGTTCTTTTAGAATATTATGACAACTCTTATTCATTTTTATTATTAGTTTTATTGATTAGTAGGTTGAGGTCTACAATCTCTGTGGGATCGACCCTTGCTATTACTACGATTCTATAAACGATTCGTACACTTGCGAGGTTTTTATAATTTGTGTCTAGGTTTATCTATTTATTTAGGTATCTAGATTAGCACAACAAGTTTTTGGCGCCGCTGCCGGGGATTGTTTAGTATTTTAACTTACAAGTCAGTAGAATTTTTATTAGTTTTCTTTTCTTTTATTAATAACTTTTCTTTTAGGTTACAGGACTTCGGTGAATGCACGGTAGACGATCACTTCGACCAGAGCTACTACCTATTGACGCAGAAACAGAACGAACTTTGCACAGACTAGGTAAGCTAGTTGCAGCCAACCAGTCGACTGCTGTACGGACCCAGTCGACTGCACAGAGACAGATTTCACAGGGAAGAATGGCTGAAGAAATACAAAATCGAGTACCAATGCAGGACAAATTCACTCCTAAGAATATTGAGCAACCTTCCTGCATTGCTTTTCAACCTAATGCTACAGGGAACATGCACCTATCTCCTCATTTACTTAGTATGGTTCCCCACTTTAGTGGCAAACCAGATGAAGAGCCTCATCTTCATCTGCAAGACTTTTTCGATCTTTGCAGGACACAAAGCGTCCAAGGGCTTACCGCTGAACAAATCAGGTTAATCTTGTTTCCTTTTTCTTTAAAACTTAATGCTAAGTTGTGGTATAATTCTTTGGAACCAGGATCAATTAATTCATGGGAGCAATTGGCAACAAAATTTTTGAAAGAATTCTTTCCAGCCCAAAAGACCAAACAGCTGAAAAGGGAGATTCAACTCTTCCAGCAAAAAGATGGAGATCTATTCTTCGAAGCATGGAAGGACTTCAAGAGCAAGCTTCTCAAGTGTCCTACTCACAATCTGCCTAAGGATGATCAGGTACAAGCTTTTTATGAAGGTTTAAATGACACTAACAAAGCAATTGTTGATGCAGCTTGCAATGGAATTTTGATGAGGAAAAGTGGAGAAGAAGCCATTGAACTTTTTGAAGAACTCAGCGAGAACTCCCAACAATTCTCAACAAGAAGGGGACCTACGAAAAAACAGGGAGTTTACGAGATCTCTAATAATAATAACATTCAATTAGAAATGGCAAACATGAATAAGAAAATTGATATGCTTGTTAATGCAATGTCGACGATGGGTGGAGTTAAAAATCAAACAAATGAATTGTGTGCAATTTGTTCTCATTTAGATCACACAACTGATACATGTCCCATGTCCACTTTCACAAATCAGGAGCATGCGAATTATGTGGGTCGAGGAGTTTTTCCACCAAAGAACAATCCATACTCGAACACATATAACCCAGGATGGAGAAATCATCCAAACTTCTCATGGAGCAATAATCAAAATAATCAAGGGAATCAATTCACACAAGGACATGCACGAAACCCTCAGATGGGAAGTGGGTTTGAAAGACCAGCTCCAGAACAGAAGAAGTTGGATTTTGAATCCACTGTTCTTCAACTGCTCCAACAACAACATCAAACAAGCAACCAACAAGGGCAAGCAATTCAGAAGTTGGAAACCCAAATTGGTCAGATTGCAAAAGAGCTAAGCGAAAGAAAGGCAGGTGAACTCCCTTCACAAACCATACCAAACCCAGGAGGTCAAGAACAACTCCAAGCAGTGACTACTTTAAGAAATGGTAAGGTAATTGATAACAAGGTTGAAACACACACAGACAAGCCAGTCAGTAAACCAGTCGACTGTTTTTACAAACCAGTCGACTGCACAGACAAACCAGATACACAACCATCAAAAGCTTTGGGTTCAAGTAAGGTAAGTGAAAAAGTAGGGACAGTTCCACCACCATTCCCTCAAAGGTTAGTCAATAAAAAGAAAGAACAACATTTATTTGACGTCTTTGAAACTCTCAAAAAGGTAGAAATTAATATTCCCCTACTTGATGCTATTAAATAAATTCCTTCGTATGCCAAATTTTTGAAAGATTGTTGTACTCACAAAAGAACATTTCAGGTTAAGGAGGATGTGGCCTTGACAGAAGAAGTGAGTGCTGTTTTATTAAGAAAATTACCACCTAAACTGAAAGATCCAGGTAGTTTCACCATTCCTTGCAAAGTTGGTGAGCACTTCTTTGAAAAAGCACTGCTAGACTTGGGGGCAAGCATCAACCTTCTTCCTTATTCTGTTTACGAAAAGCTTGGATTGGGGGAACTCAAGCCAACATCCATCACTTTGCAATTGGCTGATCGCAGCATAAAAAGACCTAGAGGTATTTTAGAAGATGTCCTAGTTCAGGTAAATGATTTTATTTTGCCTGCTGATTTTGTTGTGTTAGATATGGAGGAATCTTCTATGTCATCATCTCTACCGATCATATTAGGTAGGCCCTTTATGAGTACAGCTGATATAAAAATTTGTGTTAAAAAGGGCATTATAAGTATGAAGATAAACGGAGAAAAAGTGGAATTTAAAATGTTTGATACACTGAAATTACCACAAGATGATCATGAATGCTATAATATTGATGTGGTGCAGGAGATTGTTGATCAAACATTTCAGGTACATAGCGTTGAACCACTACAAGCCACAATCACTCAATCTCTAACTTTATCTCATGTTGAACAGGAATACGATGACTGGGAGATTGCAGAGACAGTACATCACCTTGAAACTCCACAGTCATATTCAGGTAAGCCTGCACCTTTATTTGAAAAATTGGTGTCTGATAAAAATTGTTCTTCTACAGATCAGGCGACTGATGAACAGAGTAAGTCGACTGGTGTTCTAACCAGTCGACCAAACCCAGACACCCAGAATAAGTCGACTGCTGACATGGACCAGTCGACTGTACAGAAGCGTCCAGACATAGAACTCAAGCAGCTGCCCGATCATTTGAAACATGCATTTTTAGGCGAGAACCAGACGTTACCAGTAATAATTGCTGCGAACTTGAGTGCACAGGAAGAATATAAGTTGCTGAAGGTATTGCGAGAACACAAAAAGGCAATAGGATGGACCATTGCAGACATCAAGGGAATAAGTCCATCCAAATGCATGCACAGAATACTCCTTGAGAACGATGCAAAACCTAGCAGAGAGGCACAGAGAAGGCTCAACCCCAACATGAAGGAAGTGGTAAGAGCAGAAATTCTGAAATTACTAGATGTAGGCATCATCTATCCTATCTCAGATAGCAAATGGGTAAGTCCTATACATGTAGTTCCTAAGAAAAGTGGAGTTACAGTGGTAACAAATGAAGAGAATGAACTTATCCCAACAAGAGTAACCACAGGATGGAGGGTATGCATTGACTACAGGAAATTGAACAATGAAACCAGGAAAGATCACTTCCCTCTTCCTTTTATTGATCAAATGTTAGAAAGATTAGCAGGATATAGTCATTATTGTTTTCTAGATGGTTATAGTGGCTATAATCAAATTGCTATTGCTCCAGAAGATCAAGAAAAGACCACTTTTACATGCCCTTTTGGTACTTTTGCTTACAGGAGGATGCCCTTTGGATTGTGCAATGCTCCAGCTACATTTCAAAGATGCATGATGAGTATATTTTCAGACATGGTGGAAAGGTTCATCGAGGTATTTATGGATGACTTTAGTGTTTTTGGATCTTGTTTTGATGAATGCCTTAACCATTTGCAGCTTGTGCTTAAAAGATGTGAAGAATGCAATTTAGTGCTGAATTGGGAAAAGTGCCATTTCATGGTACAACAAGGTATTGTGTTGGGACATGTGGTGTCCAAAAGGGGAATAGAGGTAGATAAGGCAAAAATTGACATCATATCAAAGCTACCACCTCCCACTACAGTTAAGGGTGTTAGGAGTTTTCTAGGACATGCAGGTTTTTATAGACGATTTATAAAAGACTTTTCAAAAATCTCCAAACCCCTTTGTGACTTGTTAGCTAAGGATGTTGAGTTTATATGGACAAAAGAATGTACAAATGCTTTTAATACATTGAAAAATCTTCTCATTTCTGCACCTATAGTCATGGCACCAGATTGGAGCCATCCTTTCGAGCTCATGTGTGATGCAAGTGATTATGCTTTAGGGGCTGTTTTAGGCCAAAGAATCAATAAGAAACCCCATGTTATTTACTATGCTTCTCGAACTCTAAACGATGCACAGCTAAATTATTCCACTACTGAAAAAGAAATGTTGGCTGTTATATTTGCTGTAGAGAAGTTTAGATCATATTTAATTGGTTCTAAAGTTATTGTTTTCACTGACCATGCTGCTTTGAGATATTTGTTGGCTAAAAAGGAAGCTAAGCCTAGGTTGATCAGATGGGTGCTGATGCTTCAAGAATTTGATCTTGAGATTAGAGACAAGAAAGGATGCGACAATGTTGTGGCAGATCACATGTCCAGATTACTGCACGAGGAAGAGAGAAATGTGCCCCCGCTGAATGAAAATTTCCCAGATGAACAACTATTTGAAATAAATGTTCAAACTCTCGGGGCAGTCGACTGGTCCTTCCACCAGTCGACTGGACTCTCTGAACAGTTCCCCTGGTTTGTTGATATTGTCAATTTTCTAACTGCTCATGTTTTTCCTCCAGGTATGACACATCAGGAAAGGAAAAGATTGGTGGATCTGAGCAAACACTATTATTGGGATGATCCTTATTTATTCAAATTTTGCTCTGATCAAATTATAAGAAGATGTGTGGCAGACGAGGAACAAAGGAGTATTCTACAACATTGCCACCAATATGCATGTGGAGGACATTTTGGACCAAAGAGAACAGCACTTAAGGTATTGCAATCTGGTTTTTATTGGCCTAAAGTATTCAAAGATGCTTTTTCTTTTTGCAGGACTTGCGACAAATGCCAAAGGACAGGCAACATCTCTTCTAGAAACCAAATGCCACTACACAACATACAAGTAATCGAGCTTTTCGATGTTTGGGGAATCGAATTCATGGGTCCATTTCCTAACTCATTTGGTTATTTATATATACTTGTTGGTGTGGATTATGTGTCTAAATGGGTCGAGGCTGTCCCCTCACGAACTAATGATCACAAAGTTGTTGTCAAGTTTCTGCAGGAGAACATTTTCACTAGGTTTGGTACACCACGAGCAATAATAAGTGATGGAGGGAGCCACTTCAATAACTACCCATTTGCTTCTTTGATGAAGAAATATGGGATTACACATAGAGTGGGAACTCCATATCATCCTCAAACCAGTGGGCAGGTTGAGATTAGCAACAGAGAGATCAAGAGCATCTTGGAAAAGACAGTCAATACAAGGAGGAAGGATTGGTCGCTATGCTTGAACGATGCATTATGGGCCTACAGGACCGCTTTCAAGACACCCATTGGCATGTCACCATACCGTTTGGTCTTTGGAAAAGCATGTCATCTGCCGGTAGAATTGGAACATAAAGCTTATTGGGCCATTAAAAAGTTCAATTTTGATATGAAACAGGCAGGTGACAAAAGGCGATTGCAACTAAATGAGCTTGAAGAATTGAGGCACGATGCATATGAAAATGCCAAGCTATACAAGGAAAGGACTAAGTTATACCATGATAAACAATTAGCAAGGAAGGAGTTTTATGAAGGACAAAAGGTATTGATCTACAACTCAAGATTAAGACTCTTTCCAGGCAAGCTTAAGTCACGATGGTATGGACCATATATTGTCACAAAAGTCTTTCCACATGGTGCATTGGAAGTTCACAGCGATGAACGAAATCAAACATTCAAGGTGAACGGGCAGAGAGCGAAGCCATACATAGAGATGAGTCTAGAACCGCAAGAGGAAGATGTGAATCTTCAAACCATTCAATACATTGCATGAACTCATCATGTCTAGCTGAAGACATGAAACACAGCGCTTATTGGGAGGCAACCCAACTTTTTAGGGGAGTATTTACACTTTCCTTTATTTCCTTTCAGTTATTCATTATTATTTTTGTTTTAGTTATTTTTATTTTCAGTATCTCCTTACTAGATGGTAACACATGCCTATATCTTATGTTTTGTGCGAACATTGAGGACAATGTTCCATCTAAGTGTGGGGGTATTAGTTAGTTATATTTGGAATCTTGTGAATTTTTTTAGGATAAACAATTTCTTATAAAGTAAGAGTAACGATACTTATTTACTTTAGGATTGTTGAGTTTCATAATTCCCTACAAAATTGTGCGAGTCATGCGATTATACATAATAAACAAATGTGATGCTTTTTCTGATAATTATTCCCTTTAGATCTAGTCCTAAATCGAGTTTAAGTAAATAGAGTGATACAATATATGTATATATTTGAATAAAGTCAGTCTACTCCAATGTTTTGAGCGCTTAGTAACTAGGGGTATTCATCACCAATGTTTACCTTTACGTCAAACGGCAACTTGAAATATGAGTATGCAAAGCACTTTAATGTTTGTGACTTGTTGAGTAACCGGGTGGATACATCACAAATGTTTCGCATTCGCGTCAAAAGACAAGTGACAACTTTAAAGAAGAGACTATAAAATAAAAAAAAATAAAAAAAAAAAAAAAAAAAAAAAAAAAAAAACCTCTAGTTTGCTACTGGATTTGTAGTAGAGAAAAGGGATAATCACAGACTGAGTAGTTGCATAATATAACTACATTAATCGCATGACAAATATGATTAAGTTTGGGGATTATGACTGAACAATTGCACTAGAGAAAGTGGGTATGTTCAATTTTACTTTATCTGAAATTGTTTGTAGTTTTATATTTTTCATTTTGATGTCCACATAATAAGAAATCTTGATGGTTGAGTTTATTCTGATTATTACTCCCTTGTTCATAAATTCACTCTTTGCTTGAGGACAAGCAAAAGCTAAGTGTGGGGGTATTTGATGAACACATTATTATTCACTTTTTAGAGCAATAATCTTAATATAATTAGACATTTAAAAGCTCTATATATGGTATTTAACTCTTATTCTCTCTTTTCCATAGGAAACAGCATAAAACAGCAAAGCGAAGCAGATTCAGGACTTCAAAGATGATACACAGAAAAATGCAGAGGAACAGTCGACTTATTCCCAAGAGCAGTCGACTGGCCTGATCAAAGATAAAATCTTCAGAAGTCTCGACTCAGTCGACTGGTTCGAAGACAAGTCGACTGGTCTGCGGCGGAGTAAACAGATAAGATCTTCAAAGATACACCTGCATCTAATTTCAAATCTACTTGGATCAAGATTTTATACAAAGAATCAAATTTAGAGACAGGGTATTTTCCAAGTGGACGTGGTGAACGGATAAGGAAGGAAAGGAGAAAAGAGAAAGATATTAATCATCAAATCAAATAAAGAAGGATCTTCCTGAAAAAGTGGAAACCCTAATTCTCAGCCGTACTCTATAAATATCAGAAGAGAACGACTTCATCCGGGATGATCATATATCTCTGGGAAGCGACTCAATCACGAAGTTCCTGAACAACATCAAGAGCATCACTCCATCAACATCGAAGAGGGAGAGAGAAGATCCAGCAACCAGAAGGCAGTCGACTGTGTGACAGCCAGTCGACCATATTGCCGGAATCCATTAGTTTATTTCTTCTTCTCTCTTTATTCTTTTATGTTGATCATGTATTCAAACTTGTTAAGCAATAAAGTTATTATTATGTGGAACTAATTTCATAGTTGGGTAGATCGAAACCGTAGTTATGTAATGCTATTTTCTTCTGAACTCTTCTATGTTACTTATTGATTGAATCTAATTGAATTGGTATAGGTTTATGATAGTCAACTAGTTTTCAAGACTGAGAGCAGTCGACTGAGGTGAGAGCCAGTCGACTGACGTACAGAACTTGGGAAGCTCAAGTTTGGATATCATTTATCTGAATCTGTTATATGAGCATATTGAGACGACCGAATCTCGTGCTCATAATTTGTAACAAAAGAATCTTTAGGGGTTCTTGGTTCAATCAACTTAGAGGATCTAGATCTGATACCAATTTCTAGAACTTTAAGTGTTTGTTCGTTTCCACTGTTCTTATGTTTTCTCTAAGTATAACTTAGTAGATACCATGCTAGATACTTACGGAAAGAAATGAATTAGAGTAGATACCATGCCTAATTCTTGGCTTAGGGAAACATTACTTTAAGGAGTAGATACCATGCCCTTGAAGTGAACAAACATGAGTAATTAGAAGTAAGTTCAGAAGGTAACTTAGCATTATTAACTATTGGTGGAGATCAACAACCCAACTATTCAAGAGATATTTGTGATTCAGACTCATCTTTCTTAGTTTTAATCTTTTAGTTCTTTTAGAATATTATGACAACTCTTATTCATTTTTATTATTAGTTTTATTGATTAGTAGGTTGAGGTCTACAATCTCTGTGGGATCGACCCTTGCTATTACTACGATTCTATAAACGATTCGTGCACTTGCGAGGTTTTTATAATTTGTGTCTAGGTTTATCTATTTATTTAGGTATCTAGATTAGCACAACAAATTAACTTAGGTTTTACCCGATCTTGATTTTGATCATGTATGTGAGACTTTTGTGAGAACTTGTGTTTTGGATGAGACCCATGTGATATACTTGGTGTGGACATACTAGATACCCTAAATTATGATGTTTGGACACTTGGTAGACTCGATTTCATGTTTGGTTGTGTTTTGAACAAGTTTTGTATGATATATGTCTAGTTGTCGTTAAAGGGAAAAATCTGTATTTTGTCGCTGATCCGTTTTGTTTGCTGTTTTGGACTATATTGAAGTCAGTTTCTTAATTTCGATATAAAACATGAGTTTTAGATAATTTCTCAAACCGCTCTGACTTTGCCTGATTTCGTTTTCGTATGACTGAGTTATGACTGTTTTACTATAGAGATGTCGATCTTTTCCAGATTTTATTTTTTCAATGATTTTGATGACTAAATGATTTTGATACTGATTCTACACATATTATTTTGACCCAAAACTTTGGTCAACGTTTCTTTATCTAGTTAGGGACTACCCAGAATTTTGGTGAATTTTATTGATGAGGTTTTGTGTTGTTTCATGCTCGTTTATGAAATCTATACTTGCTGTATTTTGCTCGCTATTCTGTAAAGAACCTTATTTTCACTATGATTCTTTTACTGTATGAAAAATGTTTGTGAAATATGAAAGTTAGTATATCTTATCTATTTTCATATCCCTTTGGCGGAATAGGATTTCGTTTCACTGGTTGCGAGATATCATAGTTTTCGTATAGCAGTGTTGGAAATTCTAGATTTGCCAAACTATGGTTTCTAGATGCTTTCTTCTTTTTGATGACTGATCTACTTTTACTGGTAAATTATAAAACTTTACATTTAGATATTAGACATATAGGGGAATACCGCAGATTTTTTGTGAATTTATTTATTGAGTTTTCATGCTGTTTTCCTGTTCTTGAATTCGTTTTCTTGATTTCTGGCTGAACCGATTTTCTGTATTAAAATCAGTTTTGAGCTATATTTTTGTGAATTAATATATGACTTATTTATATTCTATGGATTCGTGTGGAAGTCTATTTTCCAGATCCTTTGACGGATCCAGATTTTCTTGTTTGTAACACTGAGAATCACTGTTTTACTACAGTATGGTCTTGCTGCCCTGAACTTGAGATTTGGATATTTTTATTCTTTCATGTATTATCTTGCACTCGTACAAGTTTATCTTGCAACTTGCACTTGTCACATGATCATGCTAAGTTATTCTTGATATATTTTGCACATATACATGTTTGTTTGACATTAATAATAAATAATCAAGCCGGGGTTTAAGGGACAGGTCTAATAGTGGATAATTCAGAAATGTGTAGTCGGAAAGGGATCCACTGATCCTACGTGATTACTTGAGACATGATACTTGATACGTGATTACTTGATACTTATACGCAAGACACGATACTTGCCACTTGCACAACTTGACACGTGATTACATGATACATGATACTTGGAGCTTGGAGCTCGATTACTTGACTTGTCCCCGAATATACTGCCCTCTATGGTCCACTATGAAATCTAAAGCATTCATCACGGTGCGAATCACGAGGATGGGGTTCAAATCACGAAAATGTTATCTTGTCGTTTTGTGGGCGTGGCGCGATCTGAGCCGTCCATCAAGTTTTGACACGAATTTTGGGACGATCCGACGGTGAATCCGGCTCGGCGGAATTTTTCTCCATATGTAGAGGTCGGTACCTCGTCCCCTCGGCTTGGTCGCTCAGTTGCCCAGCCAAGCTGTTCAGTAGCTCGGCTATGCACTCCGGTGGCCGGCAGCTCGGAAGGAACGCGTGGCGAAATCTGGAGCGTTCATCACGGCACGAATCACGAGGATGGGGTTCAGATCATGAGAAAACGTTATCTTATCGTTTTTTGGGCGTGGCGCGATCTGAGCCGTCCATCAAGTTTTGACACAAATTTTGGGACGATCCGACGATGAATCCGGCTCGGCAGAATTTTTCTCCATATGAGGTGGTCGGTACCTCGTCCCCTCGGCTCGGTCGCTCGGTTGCTCAGCCAAGCTGTTCAGTAGCTCGGCTATGCACTCCGGTGGCCGGCAGCTCGGAAGGATGGTGGTTCGGTGGCCCGTCGAGGTGCTGGTCGCCGAGTGATGGAGTTAAGCGGATTGACGAGTTCTTGCTTTGAAACGTCGTAACTCTCCGTTTTGTCGTTTTGCCTTCCTTTAGTGGGCCTTTAAACGCCTAGAGAGCCCAAATGTTGCTCTCTGTGCTATAAGTCCTAACTCTCCTCTGTTCCTAGCTCATCTCTCGCTTTTACTCTGAATTTTTTACTTTCACTCTCAGTTTCGCTCTGCTAGCGGTGATTTGTGCTCCAAGGCGGTGGTGCTGGCCGTCGCGTAGAGCAGGCGATTTCCGGCGAAAAAATTTCGACCGTGCATGTCACATCCAATTTTACGTCACCTCAAGGACAGTGTTTTTGCGTTAGATATTTATTAGAGATGTCAAGGGTAAACTCAGGAAGTGAGGCATTGTCCTCTGGAGATAGTGGTGCCGAGGGGAGAAGTCAAGTAGCGAGCCGGAGAAAGGGGAAGAAAGTGGTAGGGTCGTCTACGACCGTGAAGAAGAAGGTAGTTGCCCGGTCTCCCGTAGTCGAGGAGATCGTAGAGCCTGAGAGGCAAGCCCCCGAGTCGGGTCGGTACCCTGGTGTGCTGTCCGGTCACGCCGGCATTAGGCAGTACGAGGGCGATCTGCTGAAAAAGGCGATCGTTGGTGGGTCGGCAGTTTACGAGGAGAACGCCCCGAGGGAGGTCAACGAGGTGGATGACATTGCTTCGGTATTATCCGAGACGGACCTCCTCCGGATCAGAAAGAGGTTCACAATCCCTTCGGAATACAGTCTAATCCTCCCCGGCCCTGGGATGCGAGCGAACACCGAGCTGTCGCCGGACACGTGCGTGTTCGTCTTCAACTCTTTGTGCGCGGCTTGCGCTTCCCTCTGCATCCCTTCGTGTTGAAGGTTCTCCACTGGTACTGTCTAGCACAGGTGCAATTTATGCCGAACACCTAGCCCACGTGCTCACCTTCTTGCTGCAGTGTCGCATTGCCGAGGTCGAGCCAAACCTGGTAATCCTTCGAAGTCTGTATCGGATCAACCGGATGACGAAGGCCGAGCCTCGCTACTACTTGTCACCTCGGAGAGGCGTTACGCTCATAGAGAATCCAGATTCGATAAAAGGTTGGAAGGAGAAGTTTTTTCTGTTGAAGGGGCCCTCGAGGCTGGGCTTCCCGACTCGGTGGAAGGAAGAGTTGCCGAAGTTTGCAAGGGCCGACCCTGTGCTGACTGCGGCCGAGGAGGAGGTGGCGGCGAAGCTCATTGCTCTCCCAATGTTAAGCTGGAGAGAAATGATTGAGGAAGTGCTACACGGGTCGGGCCTTAGTCCGATCGACCAGAGTATGCCCCTGACATCTCGCTACATTTTTTTTCTTTCTTTCTTTCCTTCTTGTGAAATCTTCTAATTTTTTGTTTTTTGGTTTCGTTGTTTGGAACAGAGGCACCGAAGATGGAATTCATGGGAATGATGTCTGAGCGAGGCAAGGTCGCCGATGGTAGGAAGAGGAAGAAGCCGAGCACCGGGCTTGCATCCGGCCGTCCTTCTAAGGCCCCCTCGGTAGTTGCCGACCCTACCCCTGCTCCTCAGGCGCCATCTCCATCGGTGGTCGTCTTTGTAGACCCGTCTGCCCCGGCCTCTTCTGTCCCGGCCAGTGAGGCCTTTTCGGTTTCGGCGGTGCTGGCTCTACAGGCCCCACCTCTGATGCCTCAGGCTGAGCAGATCTTGACCGAGGCCCATAAGAAGCTGTTCGTCCCCGACTGTCGGGTGAAGAACCACGACAGCTTCCTTGGTGATTCGCAGATGTGCATGCAGGCCGTCAAGCATCTCGCAACCCCAAAGGACCGAGCTGCTCTGAAGGCGGGGACGACCGGGGACGATACATTCGAGATCGCTTGGTCGCTCATGTCGGTAAGCATTTTTCTTTGAAAATTTCTTTAAGTCCATAACTTGGCTTTTACAACCACCTAACGCTCATTCATTGCAGGCCACTTGTCACTTCGGCCACCTTATTCAGGAGTTCGCCGAGCAAGAGATGGAGCTAAAAGCCCTCTGTGACAAGGACAGGGCGGAGAAGGCGAGGGCGGTGAAGCAGCTCGAGGCCGAGCAGCGCCGCTCGGAGGGCTTGGAGGTTCGGGTTGCCGATCTTGAGACGGCCCTGGAGCGAGCGAAAGAGCAGCTCGCTGCAGAGGTTGCCAAGGTTGCTAAGGCTGCCGAGGAGTTGGCCGCATCGGCGAAGGCCCTGAAGGTGGCGAGGGCGGAGAGGGACGCCGCGACGGAGGTGGCCAGGAAGGAGGTTGAGGCGAAGAAGCACATGGCTAGGAACATGGAGCTGTCCTATGCGAGAGCGCTTGACCACGTCGAGGCTCGTGTCCCCGGCTTCGAAAGAGTGGGATATCACCTGTGGCCCGGCGAAGAGGAGGAGGGTGGAGAGCAGGAAGGAGAAGAGGAGGAGGGTGACCAGCGGGACGGGGAGGTGCTTGCCGTCTCCGAGACTGTGGCAGTCGACCCCCAAGCCGGGGCGACGGGGGGCGAGGGACCATCTGGCGAGGCGCCTGTGACCGAGCCGCCACCCCAAGTGGATCCTTGATCTCCCCGTCTTTTGCATAAATCCTTTTCTCTTCTTTCCTTTTTTTTGTAAAGCCTTATAGCGAACTGGCCACCGCTTCTTTTTGATATGAATGAAAGATTTTTTTTTCGAATTTTTCCAAGTGTTTGGCTCGGAACCTGTCTTCCATTGAAATGCTTTGGTTTTTCAAATCGTCGGACTCGGTTCGGACGCTGCAGCGGCTCGGCAGCGAACGTAATTATTTAAGCGATCACGTGAAGCTCGTCTCGAGGGTGAGATCGAGTTAATTAGGAGGGTGTTATTCAACGTGGAGAAGACGAACAGCGAGTTATTGGCTAAGATTCGTCACTTGCAGATAGTCGAGGGAGAACTCTCGGCGAAGGAGGATGAGTTTACCTCGGCGCTGGCCGAGCGCGACGAGCTAGCTTCGAAGGTTGAGCAGCTAAAGAGGGTTACGGTCGACAAAAGCATCGAAGTGACCGAACCTTCGCCGAATCATAACTGACTGTGCCGGGGACGCAAGATCGACAAAACTTCCTCGGTTCAAGATGTCAGTGAAAGACGATACTTTGAAGGATAGGATCGTCGAACTTGAAGAGGAAGTCGCTCGCTTTAAACCTCAGCCCGTGAGGATTAACGTCCGAAGCACTTCGTGCACCTGGGAGGAGAGTGAGAGGGGGATCTCCTTCTACGAACTCGTGACTCGTCCACCTATCGTTCGTCGGAGCCCAGCCGATGTTCAAAGTGTCGTGGCCATCTCGTCTAGCGGAGCCTCGGTTGGAGCCACTGTCAGAGGAAGCATCTCGGTTCGTTGGTGTAGAGACGAGCTCGGAGGTGAAGCGGCACCGTCCTCGCGTTTCTCTAAACCAGAACGTCCCTGTCCCGAAGAAGCGTTGAAAGAGTTGTATTATACTTTGGAATTTTTGTAGCACCTTGTTGTAATAGCTTGGGCTTGTAAGTTGAATGTTTTTGTCCGTTGTACTCCTTAATAAAAGTTCTTCCCTTTTTTTTTTGGTGTTCGTGTGTTACTTCCTGTTCGGCAATTCCGAGCACAGATTTTAAGGTGCATTTTTCTCCACTTTGCACTTCGGTAGATCAGTAGTACGGATTTCAGATCCGAGCTACGTGGCTCCATGTGGACGGTTGATCACGATCATGGCGCGAATCACGAGACAAGAGGCTCAAATTTCGAGAAAACGTTATCTTGTCATTTTGTGGAGACGTGGCACGATCTGAGCCGTTCATCATGTTCTAGCACGTTTTTTGAGACAATCTGACGGTGAAACTGGCTCGGCAGCATTTTTCTCCATATGTGGAGGTCGGTACCTCGTCCCTTCGACTCGATAGCTCGACCATGGCGGAGCTCATCGAGGCGATCGAGTTCATTGAGGTGAGCTCGATGACGGAGGAGGAGTCGGAGCTCGACGAGGAAGGGGGTCGGCATATGGGAGAGGTGAAGAGCTCCGAAGCCTGGTATTGTGCTCACTGTTTTTGGAGATTTTTTGAAGAGGAGCTCCACTCCTAGGGGTGAAGAAGAGGTGCTAGGAAGATCCTCGTAAGAGCCATGGGAATACCCATTCTTTGAAGTGAGTGCAAGGAGCAACTCTATGGAAGAGTTTTGAGCTCCGAACTCGCTTAGAAAAGGCCCGCTTTGGAGACGAGCGGAGTGAAGAGCTCAGCTCTAGGAGAGAGTCATTTGGGACACGAGTTCGAGGAGCAACTCGAGGAGAGAGTGGTTGTAGCGCCCCGGATCCCCGTTACCGGACATCTGTGACACCTTCCAGAATCTTTGCCTTCAAATGCATCTCAACACAGTAATAACATGAAAATTTAAAAACTTCTTTATTGCCAAATAAGTCATTACATCATTGATTACAACCGATAACTTGTTCTTGGACAAGGAGTACAGATTACATCAATTCATTACAACTTATTACAAGTATTTACAGACTCCTCTTGTGAAGCTATCAGCTGCCTCCTGGAATGGTAATCGATTGATTACTTGCGGAACTTCGCTGAGCGGCCCATCGGCTCCCCTGGGACTTGCTCTTCAGCTTCAGGCTTCTGCTGCGTGACTCTGATATCTCTGCACCTGTTCGGAAGGTATACCGATACCTAAAAGGTGGGAAACGTTAGTACTTTGACTGACGCAAAGCTGGTGATAACAGCGATCCTCTAAAATTCAATCACAACCAATAATTTATGCAAAAAGGAAAGTGTTGTGCCAAAACAAGGGTTTAGTGGATTCGGGTTCTAGTGCAGTGTTATGACACGACCTTAAGTCTAGATGTAGCAAACTCACATGCCTAACTTCTAATGCAAGCAAGACTTTGGAGCACGAATGCATCCCATACTACATACGCCCCCAAATCTAATCGTCTTTCTCCACAATATAGGGATTCGAACCCTCGCCATGCACCCTACTCTTGTACACACTCTAGTTCCCAATAGATTGTCCGTCTCCCAATGAGATTGCAGCGGTCGATCAATTCGCCCTGCAGTGCCCAAGTGGTCACCGCTACTTGGTACCCGCGTACGGACCTCCTTAGAAAACACGTTGAACCTGGTCCTTACGACCCTTGCTTCCACATGTCCATTTATGGACTCTCGCATGCGCGTTCACCCCTCATCGGGTAATGAACTGATATATACCAAAAGAAACACAAAACACAAAATCTGCGCTTTAGGGACGTGAGCACCACGGGAGGTCAAATCCTCCGGGCCTCCCGCACCTTACTTCGGCAGGTCTTTGGGAATCAACAGATCGAGATACGATCTGGGGACTCAAACCTTGAGCGGCCGAGAACGTATCCCTACGACTGGAAGATACAACACCGACTATGGTTTACTAGGACTAATGCAATTTTCCAACCCCCCTAATAAACCATTCTAACCCCTACCTTACAATAATTATTTCGGGTAAGAATTAACTGCTTCCACACTTGCCTATCAGCCTCTGGCCCCTGGCGATACCGGTCCGGTTCGGCACTTCCCTGGCTTGGACTTGTCCAGCATAATGGCCTATGCCTGCCGCTACCACGGCTGTAAATATATAATTGCCTCGTGAGCTCCACTCACTGGCATGCTCGGATGTCCTACACTCGGCAGAAGTCTAATAATATAGGCTTGATAGGTGCAGGGTATCCTTTACCCTAGTGACTAACTCGAGTCACACATCCCACTTGGGGAAATCAACCATCCCAATAACCGAGACCAACCATCCCTAGACACGAGTCACCGACTCAGCTCACACACAAGGGAAAAATGCTTCCACAATCCTTAGTCCTAACCCAGACTAAGCAACCTACGGGTTTCTGCCCGATCTCAAAATGGTCATAACTCTATCGATACGACTCTGATTGGAGTGTATGGCCCAACCTGGAAAGGTACGATCCTAGGCTACAACTCCCTAGTTGATCACGAACTTATATTCAACCATCTAAGTCCTCGACATAGCTTCTCAAGCTCCAGCCTACGTGCTTCCTGTGCACGGGCTGCACCTTACCAGTAACACGAAACCCTATTCGTTCATCAGAACGACACGAACTCAATTTCTATATAAGGGTGTGGGTGTCCTCCACAACTTTCTAGTTTGTCACAAGACCAAATTATACCATTAAATCACCCTAACACACTCATCTATCATCAATACACCCAGTACACAATTGGTCTCTCCAATTCAGAGCATTCAGCTCTACTCTCGTCCTCTGTCCAGTCTTACAAAAATCGTAATAATTCAACCGTTTACTGGATTTCCCTCAAACTAGTTTTGTTTGAAAGTTCTAGGTGTCCCCTACAACATTTTCCTGGGTCATGATCCTCAAAAGTTGCCTCTAACAGGTTTCAATTTCCCAATCTTTACAGAGTGTCAAAACTGGCTGAAAACAGCACAGTGCTCGATCACAAAAATCACAGTAAATTGTACACTTGTCCAATTGACCCAAAATTTTTGGTGATGACGCTAGACATCATACCCAACATAATTAAAATGACCTCATGTAAAAATTCTAATTATTCAGTGAGTAATAGCTACTGTAAGTTATCTCAGAAACCATCCAGTTTCCTTAATTCAACCTCAGATACTGATCATAGATAGATTTTTCTCATGCCTCTAAATTCATCCAAATAATTTACTGATTTTTTTAGATAATCAAAATGCATTCAGGAATAATGATTAAAAATTTCAGATCAAAATCATTCTTCAATAAATTACGAAAATTCCTACAACATCAACCATTCTGTTTTTCCTTTCCTGAGTCTGCCTTACGACACATATCCATTTCTCAATTTTATTAGCATATCAAATGATCATAGAAAAATCTGAAATAAATCATGGATGATCCTAACACATAAATGAACAAACAATTTTAATTTGGTGGTCTAATTCAACATATTGAGCTCTCGGAAAAATCCACAACATGGCACTCCGAACCAGCTTTCTCTAGTTCCATTCTGACTTCTATTTCTAACTTTAGAAAAAGCAATCCTATGCATTCTAACACACATGCATGCAACCAAATTTAATTAAGAGACAAGAATTCAAGTTTAGAGAAACTTCCCACCTTAGGTTGTAGTAGTAGAAGGAATCTCTTTAAGCTTCTTCTTGGAAATCTCCTTCTCCTTCACTTCCTTCTTCTTTTCTCTCCTCCTTCTCTTTGGGGTGTTCTCTTCTGAAAATTCCAGAGCAAATGGGAGAAATGAAGTAGAAATGAGGGTGATGGAGGTGTGTGGGCCGGATTAGACAAGGGGGGCGGGGTAGATTAGGCTATAGGTGGTTTGTAGGCCTCAAAACCATGGCTTAGCCCATTGGTTTGGGGTGTGTTATGTTGGCTGCCCAACTTAACTCTTAACGATCTCCAACGAGTGTGAGAGGCATGTTTTAACGAGCGCATGTAATCTATATTCACTGTAGTACCATACCGTGTTATATTTGCATGTGCGTCGTGCCGAAAACTAGCTGTTATACTAGTATCGGTCCGTCTCGTTCTCATGCATCTTTGGAATGCAACTCTCCCAAAAACCGTCCCGTAACCCTAACCATCCACCACGATGTCACAAATCGACCCATAATACTACAATCAATTGTACGCATAGTAACAATATACATACACATATGCATATATTCAGATACAGTACAAAACGGGGTGTTACATCACTCCCTCCTTAGAATCGTTCTGTCCCCAGAACGTCCTTAGTGGGAGAAGGAAAAACAACAAACAACATAGAAAATATTCAAAATAAATCCGGATATAAGGCCTTCATGCGGCTCTCCGGCTCCCACGTGGCTTCTTCCACGAACTGGTTCCTCCAGAGAACTTTGACCATCGGGATAACCTTGTTTCTCAGTACCTAGTCCTGATGATCAAGTATCCTGACTGGCTTCTCTCTACAGGAAAGATCTATCTGTAAATCCTTCGGAACGTTTGGCAACCGATAGCTCGAATCCGGGACATACTTCCGTAGCATAGAGACGTGGAACACGTCATGCCCTTGAGATAGCTCGCCCGGCAGCTCCAACTTATAAGCCATCCTGCCAATCCTTTTCAGAATCTTGTATGGTCCAATCTACCTTGGAGCTAACTTCCTGCCTTTCCCAAACCTGATAACTCCTTTGATCAGTGATACCTTGAGAAATACGGAGTCGCCTTCCTTAAATTCTAACTTTCTTCGGCGGTTGTCCGCATAGCTCTTTTGCCTGCTTTGTGCTCCTTGAAGCCTTTTCTGAATGAGCTCGATCTGCTCCGACGTCTGTTGCACAATTTCTGGTCCATACATCTGCCGCTCTCCTACCTCAAACCAACAAATTGGCATCCTGCATCTTCGTCCATACAAAGCTTCATACGGGGCCATGCCAATGCTTGCCTGATAGCTGTTATTATAAGCAAACTCTACCAAGGCTAAGTATTTTTCCCAACTTCCTCCGAAGTCCAAAATGCATGCCCGTAACATGTCCTCGAGAATCCTGTTGACTCTCTCCGTCTGTCCATCCGTCTGAGGGTGAAAGGCTATGCTGAAGTCTGTTCTAGTTCCCAACACTGACTGTAGACTTTGCCAGAATCGAGACGTAAATTTTGCATCTCGGTCGGATACTATCGACACTGGCACTCCATGTAGCTTTACTATGTTCTCAATGTAGACCTCGGCCAACTTTTCGACTATCCAGGTCGTCTTTACTGGAAGAAAATGTGCTGACTTGGTCAATCGATCCACAATCACCCATATTGAGTCATTTCCTTTAGGGCTCCTGGGTAACCCAGTGATAAAATCCGTACTGATGTTCTCCCATTTCCATTCTGGGATGGGTAAAGGCTGTAACAATCCTCCTGGTTTTTGGTTTTCGGCCTTAACTTATTGGCATGTCGAACACTTAGCGACAAACTCTGCTATATCTCGCTTCATCCCTGACCACCAATAGTGTTGCTTCACATCGCGATACATCTTGGTGCTTCCGGGGTGAATCGTGAGTAATGTGGAGTGAGCTTCCTTCATGATGTCCCTCAACTCCTCGTCCTTTGGTACACATACCCAACCATAGTGACCCTTTTCTTATACTGAATTCCGCCAATTTTCCTTCACCGTCTTCGGTTGTGGACATTCCTTGACCGCCTCTATCTTCTGAGGATCCGTTGCCACTCCCTCCTTAGAAAGGATATGGCCTAGGAATGCAACTTCCGATTTTCAGAACTCACACTTAGATAATTGGCACACAACTGATGCTCTAGTAACTTGCTCAAGACTGCTGTTAGATGTTCAGCATGATCCTCTTCCGTCCTTGAATATACCAAAATATCGTCGATGAAGACCACGACAAATGAGTCGATAAACGGCCGTAGAATTTTGTTCATTAGGTCCATAAAAATAGCTGGAGCGTTAGTCACTCCAAACGGCATTACTAAGAACTCATAGTGTCCATGTCGAGTTCGAAAAGCTGTCTTAGGTACATCCTCTTCCTTGACTCGTACCTGATGATATCCAGATCGTAGATCAATCTTGGAAAATACTGCTGTTCCCTGAAGCTGATCGAACAAATCGTCGATCCTGGGAATTGGGTACTTGTTCCGAATAGTTACCTTATTCAATTCCCGATAATCAATACACAACCTGGACGATCCATCCTTCTACTTAACCAGCAATACTGGTGCTCCCCAAGGCGATGCACTTGGTCTGATAAATCCTTTCTGCTTGTAGCGCCCCGATTTCCATATACTGGGAAACCGAGACACGAGCAAGGAACTTTTCATTCAATTAGTCACAGTTCACAGAAACAGGAAAATTTTGAACTTTTTATTAACGCAATATTACAGGCCGAGTGTTCCCGTTAATACAATAAATTACATCAGAGTATACATGAATGAAAAAGATAAACATTGGCCTCTTCACTTGTAGATCACGCCTCGACTAGAGTCCTTCCAATTCGTGATCTTGTATCCACAACCTATGAAAGTGGGGATGTCAGTATTCACTGACGCTTAAAGGCTGATATCATAGCAGCGAATCTCCAAAACAACATATACAAACAGGGTAAAGTATGTCGGTGTAGTTTAAGTGTTCGTGAGTGCATGGGCTAGAATCTAATAAAATGTTAACTAACCTAGGATGCTCCTATTCTAATGCAATGTCAACTAAACTAGGATGCTCCTATTCTAATGTCAGCAAGTCTCTGAAGCAACATGCAGCCCATACTACATGCGACCCTTCTCAAGCCGTTTCTCCATATATAAGGATTTGAACCCGCGTTATGAATTCTAATTGTACACAACCTGTTCCTGACAGATACAACGTGACTGATGAGGTTGCAGACGTGGTCAAGTCCCACCAATGCAGTTCGCCAGTGGTGTCCATGTTGTCACTGCTATCCGGCTTACCGGACCTCACTCAAAAACCTGACGAACCGTCGGGGTTACTGCTAACAGGGGAGCCCCCTGCCGCCTCCTGGTCGGACCGTAGTCCATGGCCTGTTCGCCCTCTTGGCATAGGACCCGACGGAGTTCCGAGGTCCATCCCCCTAGCTCCGCCTGCCTTATCATGGCATTGCAGGAATTAACAATCAAGATACGCAACCCATGTCCCCAACTCGTGAGAATGCATCGTACATATCCCTTTGACAGGAAGCTGCAACCCAATAACACCACCTATGATCAGCCCCAAAGAAAGGTTTGGTCGTACGTTGCACCCTACTACCAACTCCCCTTCTTTTTGGCAAAAAGGTTAAGTAATGATCTCCTAAGTCACTATCCTAATGATATTACTACTCTTACGCAATCTTACATAGTTTCCAACTTAGATTAACACGGTCCAACTCGTGGTCCCTCGATCCAAGACTCTGGTAATGAGATCTCTCTCACTCATCCCTACCCCTAACTTGGATTCTACCAACACTCTCGGCCCACGGTCAACCTACATCGGTTAAGATCCATCGATGCTCGAGGTGAGATCTATCCATTTACTCTAAGGTGGTAGGATGCGGTCTTGATGGTCGATGACCCCTAGGGTAATTTGAAGACCATAAACTAGCTTTTCATCAAGCTACAACTATTAGAAATTTCCAACCCTTATTACCTTTAAATGAAAGTGCTCACATGCTATGGTTCCATCTTAAAGTTGAACCTCACCCGACTAAAGTCCATGGGTTCTTTCTTATTACTTCCTATGGCAATTCAAGCATGGTATGCAATTGTAAGCATCAGCCTACAACAACTAATCATGGTATATATGACATAACCATCAACTTACAACATTCTTAATTATGAATGCGATTTAGCGTGCACTTGTAACAATCTTAAGCATGGACAGTTACTACAATCTAAACATGAGACTTACTACAATTTGAGCATAAGTTACAACTTAAGCATGGATGCTTACTAGTATGAACATACAACATTCTAAGGCATGCTAGGTATTCTAATATTAATCCTACAACATTCTAAGCATGTATATAGACTTAGCATGGGTATACATCATTCCTAAACATGGTAGGGATTTTTACATAAATCCTACAACATTCTAAGCATGTATATAGACCTAGCATGGTATACATCATTCCTAAACATGGTAGGGATTTTTAACGTAAATCCTACAACATTCTAGGCATGTATATAGACTTAGCATGGTATACATCATTCCTAAACATGGTAGGGTTTTTTAACATAAATCCTACAACATTCTAAGCATGTATGTAGACTTAGCATGGTATACATCATTCCTAAACATGGTAGGGATTTTTAACATAAATCCTACAACATTCTAGGCATGTATATAGACTTAGCATGGTATACATCATTCCTAAACATGGTAGGAATTTTTAACATAAATCCTACAATATTCTAAGCATGTATGTAGACATAGCATGGGTATACATCATTCCTAAACATGGTATGCTACTTTAACATTAACATAAAGCATGGTGTACATTTTAGTAACATTCTAGACATGTATACTAGTTAAGTATCAACCCACAACATAGCATGAGTTTCTACAACAATTCTAGCATGGACAGAACATAAAAATTACTACAACTAACCATGGATAGTTACCTTAACCTAAGCATGAGTGTCTATTATGTTTTAAGCATGAATGTAAGCATGAATACCATTAAACATGAATACCTACTAACTCAAGCATAAACAACATTTAAGCATGGTATTTTCTAATCATCTAAGCATGGTTAACTAGTTACTAGCTATTACAAGGGCCATTTATCTTTCCTTCTTTCTTTCTTTCTTTATGATCTACAATTACACATAATGAGTTACAACCTATTTAGCATGCCTTTCTTTTTCTTTTTCTTCTGTAACCAAAGTTAGCATTTCAAGTAGAGAGCAAAATAGAGAAAGAATAAGGATTTAATTGTTGAGCTTACAACTTATATGCACATAATAATTCTACTATGCTTATGTCAAAGTTCTTGTTGAGTTCTACATCCCAATGGGTATGTACACACATATGCATATGTTCATGTCAAGTTGTTCGTTCCACAACACAATCAACTCCACCATTCATACCATTGTTCCATATGCTTAGTGAAATAGTCCAAGTAGTTAGTTCTTTTATTAGTCAAACAATAACTACTAACAACATTCTTTTCTTATGTGTTCCATGAAGGTTCTTATCATTCTTTTCCCTTTTTAGGTGGTTATGACACAACATACAAGATAGGAAACACATACAACCACACTACTACAAAAACAACCACACCAAAAGAAAAGTAAACAAGGAGGATAAGGAGAAGAAGAGACATCAAAACAACAATTCAAACAAACAAACAAACAAACAAAAGAGAAACCCCCACCTTCTTTTCTTGTAGGAAGGACTTGCTATCACTCCTACTCTTTCTCCTAAGCTCTTAGAATTCCTACTAAACCTACAAAGAAAAACTCTCAAGTTAGTATTTCACTCATTCTTTTTCCTTTCTTTCTTTTTGTCTTTCTAAAATGAGACAAAGGTGGAGGGAGGGGGTATTTATAGGTGGAGAGAAGGGTGGAGAGTGCAAATGTGCACCCACACAATTGCACAAACCCCCCCCCCCCCCCCCATTTTGGGGCCGGTTTCTACTAGGGAAGGAGAGGATGAGGTGGAGGTATGGTGAGGGTACGGTGCTTTAGGTGAGGTGGAGGGTGATGTGGAAGAGAGAGAGTTCTAGAAGAATTCCTTAATCCCTTGTGTCTTTTAACCTTAGGTTTAACTATCCAACAATTCCTAATTATATATTAGGTTGTCATGGCTAAAAGATAACTCTTCATGGAGAAAAATAAAAATTATTAAGTAGTTGAATACTAATAAAAATATAATATTATTAATAGTCGAACGGGATATTACAATACTCCCTCCTTAGAATAGTTCTGTCCTCAGAACTGTGCTAAGTGGGGCGAGGAGAAAACAACGATACTCAAAATAACTCGGGAAAAGAGAGCTTCATCTGGCTTTCCGTCTCCCAAGTGGCTTCTTCCACGAATTGGTTCCTCCAAAGAATCTTGATCATCGGAATAGTCTTGTTTCTCAGTACTTTATCCCGACGATCGATGATTTTCACCGGTCGCTCATTATATGTAAGGTCCACTTGTAGGTCTTCAGGGACATCTGGCAGCTGATGACTGGGATCCGGTACATATTTTTTCAGCATTGAAACGTGGAACACCTCATGTACCTGGGACAATTCGGCTGATAGCTCTAGTTTGTATGTCGTCTTTCCGATCCTTTTCAAAATCTGGTAGGGTCCAATATACCTTGGTGCTAGCTTGTCGCCTCTTCCGAATCTGACCACTCCCCTTGTAGGTGAGACTTTCAGAAATACCGAATCACCTTCCTCGAATTCTAGGTCTCGTCGGCGGTTGTCAGCATAGCTCTTCTGTCTGGTTTGTGCTGCTTGCATCCTTTTCCTGATTAGTTCGATCTTTTCGGATGTTTGTTGTACTATTTCAGGTCCGAACATTTGTCTTCACCTACTTTAAACCAGCACACAGGGGTCCTACACCTCCTTCCATACAACGCTTCATATGGAGCCATCCCAATACTTGCTTGATAGCTGTTATTATATGCAAACTCTACCAATGCTAAGTGTCGTTCCCAGCTTTCCCCGAAGTCCATTATGCATGCTCTCAGCATATCCTCGAGAATTCTGTTAACCCTTTCTGTCTGCCCATCCGTTTGCGGGTGGAAAGCTGTGCTAAAGTCCGGTCTCGTTCCTAAGGCCTCTTGCAGACTCTGCCAAAATCGGGACGTAAACCTGGCATCCCGATCGGAAACGATTGACACTGGCACCCCATGTAGCTTTACAATGCCTTCTATGTAGACCTCTGCTAGCTTTTCCACCGACCAAGTTGTCTTTACTGGAAGGAAATGTGCGGTCTTTGTCAAGCGGTCCACTACTACCCAAATTGAGTCGTTTCCCTTTGAACTTCTGGGCAGTCCTGTGATGAAATCCATGCTAATGTTCTCCCATTTCCACACTGGAATGGGTAGTGGCTGTAGTAGACCTCCTGGTCTCTGGTTTTCCGCCTTGACTTTCTGATATGTAAGGCATTTAGCCACAAACTCTGCCACATCTCGCTTCATTCCAGTCCACCAAAAATGTTGTTTTATATCCTTATACATCTTTGTGCTTCCTGGGTGAATTGTGAGTAAGGTGGAGTGTGCTTCCCTCATGATATCTTCCCGCAATTCGTTGATTCTTGGCACACACAACCTGCTCCCAAACCAAAGCTACCCTTCCCTTATACTGAACTCTGAGGCTTTTCCTTCGTTGACTAGCCGCTTTTGTGCTTCAATCTCTGCATCCCCCCATTGAACCTTCTTGACTTGGTCATTCAGACTCGGGTGTAATTCTAGATTCACAAAAATAGTGCTTAAATCTTGAACAACTAGTTCAACACCGGCTTGTCTGATCTCGTCCTTTAGCTCTCGGCTCATCACAGTGAGCATGGCTACAATTCTTTTTCTGCTGAGCGCATCGGCCACGACATTGGCCTTTCTTGGGTGATATAAAATTTCTGGTCTTATGTCTTCCAGAACTTCCAACCATCGTCTTTGCCTGAGATTCAAATCCTTTTGTTGGTAGATATACTTCAGACTTTTATGGTCGGTAAACATTTCCACCTTCGATCCATAGACATAGTGCCGCCACAACTTCAGAGCGAAGATTATTGCAACCAATTCCAAGTCATGTGTCGGGTAATTCTTCTCATGTGGTCGAAGTTGCCTTGATCCGTATGCTATGACCCTTCCTTCTTGCATCAGAACACATCCGAACCCCAAAAACGAAGCATCACTGAAGATTACGTATCCCTTATCTGGTTGAGGTAGAACCAAAATTAGTGCAGAAATCAATTTGTTCTTCAGCTCCTGGAAACTATCTTCACACTTCTCAGTCCAATCAAAACTCATGTTTTTCTTGGTCATGGCAGTAAGTGGTACGGCAATTCTAGCATAGTTCTGGATGAACTTCCTGTAGTACCCTGTCATGCCTAGGAAGCTTCTGACCTCCTTCACAGTCCTCGGCTGAGGCCAATCTTTTACTGCCTCTATCTTCTGCAGGTCTATAGCCACTCCTTCCTTAGAAAGGACATGGCCTAAGAATGCCACTTCTGACTTCCAGAATTCGCACTTTGTCAGTTTGGCATATAGCTGATGCTCTCGTAGCTTAGCCAATACTGCGGTTAGATGCTCAGTATGTTCCTCTTCTGTCTTTGAATATACCAAGATATCGTCTAGGAAGACAACCATGAATGAATCGATGAATGGCTGCAAGATGCGGTTCATTATGTCCATGAAGATTGCTGGAGCGTTAGTCACCCCGAATGGCATTACTAAAAACTCATAATGATCGTGCCGAGTTTGGAACGCAGTCTTGGGTATATCTTCCTCTCTGACCCGAACTTGATGATAGCCTGAACGCAAATCAATCTTTGAAAATATAGCCGCTCCCTGAAGCTGATCAAACAAGTCATCGATCCTGGGAATGGGGTACCGGTTCCGAATAGTGACCTTGTTCAACTCCCGGTAATTGATGCACATCCTCGAGGTTCCATCTTTCTTCTTTACTAGTAGTACAGGTGCTCCCCAGGGTGAGGCACTTGGCCTAATGAATCCTTTCTGTAGTAGTTCTTCAATTTGTTCCTTTACTTCCTTCTGCTCTACTGGCGCCATCCGATATGGTGTTTTCGACACTGGTGCGCTGCCTGGCTGGATAGTAATGCTGAACTCAACATCCCTATGCGGTGGGAGTCCGGGTAATTCTTCTAAAAATACGCGGGGAAATTTTTGTACGATTTGTATTGCCTTGACTTCGCTTGGCACTCGTACCCTAGTTGCAGCTGCAAGAATTTCCGCACTCCGCCTCTTCTTTCCTTGGAACACAAGCTCCGGTCCTCCGGATGGGGTAATGGTTACCCTCTTCTCTTTGCAATCGATGCTAGCTCTATGCCTGGACATCCAGTCCATCCCGATAATCACGTCTGTCCCAACAAAGCCCAACTCTAGTGAATCTATACTCAGGGTTTCCCCGCCAATCAGGAGATTGCATTCCTTGTAGCATGAATTTGCAGGGAGAGTTGCTCCAGATGGGGTACCTACCAACAAAACTGATTCCAGAGTTGCCTCCTGGGTGCATTTCAGCTTCTTAGAGAATGCTCCAGACACAAAAGAATGCGATGACCCACTATCAAATAAAACAGTTGCCTAGATTTCATTTATATTAATCCAACCTGTTTACAAAAGTGGTTACATCAATACTATCTTATGCCAAAATATTCAAAATACTACAAGAGCTTAGCCATATTTCTTCACCTACCGGTGATGACTCCCTCGTCTTCATCGGCATCTTCCTCTATGAGTGCAAATATTTTCCCTTGGCGGTTTATCCCCTTTCTGTTTGCCTTGGGAACCGAACCACCGTTGCCCCTCTGAAGTTGGGGACAGTCTGGCCGAAGATGGCCAACCTTCCCACAATTGTGGCAGGCGCGGGCATCAATTTGAGGGTTCCTATTCTTGGGGCATTGGTTCCTGAAATGCCCTGGCTCGCCACATGTGAAACAGTTCCCTGTCTTGGTGTTGCTAAGGTTGCCAACCTTCTTCTGGAATTTTTGGTTCCCACCCTGGCTTCTGAATCCTGACGCTGGTGCATGCCTCTTTCCCTTGTTCCACCCTCCAGTGTTTCCTTGCAGTTCTGGCCCTTTATTCATGTCTAACTCCGTCGTAGCTGCTCGACGGACTAGCTTCCCGAACCTCCGGATGCAAAACGGTATCATCTTGGTCCTAAGTCCCTGCTCAAACCTCTTGGTCTTTTTGACTTCATCTTGTACCATTTCCGGAGCATAGCGGGAAAGCTGGGTGAACTTGGTCTCGTATTCTCGAACCGTCATGCTTCCCTGCTTTAGGTTGTGGAACTCCATGGCTTGCTCCTCTTGTACGTCTAGCGAAAAATAGTGTTGCCTGAATTCTGCTAGGAAATCCTCCCAGGTAATGGGCCCTTCGCCCATGCCCCTCTTTACTGATTGCCACCAGACTCCGGCGTCTTTTTCTAGCAGAATGCTGGCCAACCTGACCTTGCTGTCCTCTGGCGTCAACATCACCTCAAACACTGTCTCGACTTGACGAATCTAGTCGTCAGCCGCTGTCGGGTCTGCCTTGCCTTCAAAAATGGGCGGCCTCATCCTTCGGAATGATTCGACCATCTTAACGGGGTCGGTAGCTGCTGTTCCCCGGTTACCTCCGGGTGCTCCTGGTTGCTGCACATTGTTTCGGCTCGCTTCTGCGAGGTCACCCAAGGCCTGGTACATACGAGCAAATTCTGTCTCTAAATCAAGACCTGTGCCATTGCCTCCACTGCCCTCGCCTTCCAAATTTTCGGTCCTACCACTCCTGGTTCTGCGAGACATCTGGTAGAAAAGAGCAACGGAATACATAGGGCATCGTAATTGTCATATAGAATAATAGTAATAATAACAATAATAACATCCATCCGATTTATCATGCACATAATACTTGCAGAAAACATAAAGCTAACTTCATTTCTTCATAACCCCACCTCTTACATAGCATTACCTTCCTTACATTATGTCGCATAGTAGGAAGAAAAATATCCGAAACAACAAAATAGACTAAGTGCACCTAACTGCCTAGTCAGTACTACTAGAGGTCCCGTCCCCTTCAGCAGGTGGTGGTGCCAACAGTGCAACTAGCTGTGAGATCTGTGCCTGCAGCTCCGCGCATTTGCGCTCTAGGCGCGCAAATTGCACACGGTGGGTGTGCTTTAGGATCACTATCTTGCGGTCTGCCCTTGCCCTTGTCCTCTTTAACTCCATTATTTCTTTCTCATTGTTGAGGGCTACGAACTCACATGAGTCCATCCTGTTCTCCAGGCAGACATGGCACCATCCCCATGTCTCAAGATCCTGAAAAACCTGGTCGAAAGCTTGCTGTACTGGGTTATGCGGGGGAGGTGGTGCGGGTGGTGGTGCTGGGATCTGGCCATTGGCAGGGGCACCCCCTGCTGCGGCAGCTGCAGGTGGTTCCATTGGCCAATCCGACTCCAACCAGTGACCCGTCCCCATCTGTGATGGGCTCCAAGTCCAAGTCCACCTCGACTGCAACTCCGTGTGCTCCTCCGAATCCTGGGGGAACTGCTCCGTTCGACATCCTGTACGGAGTGGACACGGAAATTAGCGTAGATATAGAACATCATAATACATAAGTTGAAGGAACAACAGTATGAATTATAATTATCTACAACCAGCTAAAAGAAACCCTAACCCCTACAAGGCACCTAAGTATATTTTCCCTTCTATGTTGGACTATAAATTGAAGTCGGCTCTGATACCACTCTGTAGCGCCCCGATTTCCATATACTGGGAAACCGAGACACGAGCCAGGACCTTTTCATTCAGTTAGTCACAATTCACAGAAACAAGAAAATTTTGAACTTTTTATTAACGCAATATTACAGGCCGAGTGTTCCCGTTAATACAATAAATTACATCAGAGTATACATGAATGAAAAAGATAAACATTGGCCTCTTCACTTGTAGATCACGCCTCGACTAGAGTCCTTCCAATTCGTGATCTTGTATCCACAACCTATGAAAGTGGGGATGTCATTATTCACTGACACTTAAAGGCTGATAACATAGCAGCGAATCTCCAAAACAACATATACAAACAGGGTAAAGTATGTCGGTGTAGTTTTAAGTGTTCGTCAGTGCATGGGCTAGAATCTAATAAAAAGTTAACTAACCTAGGATGCTCTTATTCTAATGCAATGTCAACTAAACTAGGATGCTCCTATTCTAATGTCAGCAAGTCTCTGAAGCAACATGCAGCCCATACTACATGCGACCCTTCTCAAGCCGTTTCTCCATATATAGGGATTTGAACCCGCATTATGAATTCTAATTGTACACAACCTTTTCCTGACAGATACAACGTGACTGATGAGGTTGCAGACGTGGTCAAGTCCCACCAATGCAGTTCCCCAGTGGTGTCCATGTTGCCACTGCTATCTGGCTTACCGGACCTCACTCAAAAACCTGACGAACCATCGGGGTTACTGCTAACAAGGGAGCCCCCTGCCGCCCCCTGGTCGGACCGTAGTCCAGGGCCTGTTCGCCCTCTTGCCATAGGACCCGACGGAGTTCCGAGGTCCATCCCCCTAGCTCCGCCTTCCTTATCATGGCACTTGAGGAATTAACAATCAAGATACGCAACCCATGTCCCCAACTCGTGAGAAGGCATCGTACGTATCTCTTAGACAGGAAGCTGCAACCCAATAACACCACCTATGATCGGCCCCAAAGAAAGGTTTGGTCGTACGGTGCACCCTACTACCAACTCCCCTTCTTTCTGGCAAAAAGGTTAAGTAATGATCTCCTAAGTCACTATCCTAATGATATTACTACTCCTACGCAATCTTACATAGTTTCCAACTTAGATTAACACGGTCCAACTCGTGGTCCCTCGATCCAAGACTCTGGTAATGAGATCTCTCTCACTCATCCCTACCCCTAACATGGATTCTACCAACACTCTCGGCCCACGGTCAACCTACATCGGTTAAGATCCGTCGATGCCCGAGGTGAGATCTATCCATTTACTCTAAGGTGGTAGGATGCGGTCTTGACGGTCGATGACCCCTAGGGTAATTTGAAGACCCTAAACTAGCTTTTCATCAAGCTACAACTATTAGAAATTTCCAACCCTTATTACCTTTAAATGAAAGAGCTCACATGCTATGGTTCCATCTTAAAGTAGAACCTCACCCGACTAAAGTCCATGGGTTCTTTCTTATTACTTCCTATGGCAATTCAAGCATGGTATGCAATTGTAAGCATCAACCTACAACAACTAATCATGGTATATATGACATAACTGTCAACTTACAACATTCTTAATTATGAATGCGATTTAGCGTGCACTTGTAACAGTCTTAAGCATGGATAGTTACTACAATCTAAACATGAGACTTACTACAATTTGAGCATAAGTTACAACTTAAGCATGGATGCTTACTAGTATGAACATACAACATTCCAAGGCATGGTAGGTATTCTAAAATTAATCCTACAACATTCTAAGCATGTATATAGACTTAGCATGGGTATACATCATTCCTAAACATGGTAGGGATTTTTACATAAATCCTACAACATTCTAAGCATGTATATAGACTTAGCATGGTATACATCATTCCTAAACATGGTAGGGATTTTTTAACATAAATCCTACAACATTCTAAGCATGTATGTAGACTTAGCATGGTATACATCATTCCTAAACATGGTAGGGATTTTTAACATAAATCCTACAAAATTCTAGGCATGTATATAGACTTAGCATGGTATACATCATTCCAAAACATGGTAAGGATTTTTAACATAAATCCTACAACATTCTAAGCATGTATGTAGACTTAGCATGGTATACATCATTCCTAAATATGGTAGGGATTTTTAACATAAATCCTACAACATTCTAAGCATGTATGTAGACTTAGCATGGTATACATCATTCCTAAACATGGTAGGAATTTTTAACATAAATCCTACAACATTCTAGGCATGTATATAGACTTAGAATGGTAAACATCAATCCTAAACATGGTAGGGATTTTTAACATAAATCCTACAACATTCTAAGCATGTATGTAGACTTAGCATGGTATACATCATTCCTAAACATGGTAGGGATTTTTAACATAAATCCTACAACATTCTAAGCATGTATGTAAACATGGTAGGGATTTTTAACATAAATCCTACAACATTCTAAGCATGTATGTAAACATGGTAGGGATTTTTAACATAAATCCTACAACATTCTAAGCATGTATATAGACTTAGCATGGTATACATCATTCCTAAACATGGTAGGGATTTTTAACATAAATCCTACAACATTCTAAGCATGTATGTAGACTTAGCATGGTATACATCATTCCTAAACATGGTAGGGATTTTTAACATAAATCCTACAACATTCTAGGCATGTATATAGACTTAGCATGGTATACATCATTCCTAAACATGGTAGGGATTTTTAACATAAATCCTACAACATTCTAAGCATGTATGTAGACTTAGCATGGTATACATCATTCCTAAACATGGTAGGGATTTTTAACATAAATCCTACAACATTCTAGGCATGTATATAGACTTAGCATGGTATACATCATTTCTAAACATGGTAGGGATTTTTAACATAAATCCTACAACATTCTAGGCATGTATATAGACTTAGCATGGTATACATCATTCCTAAATATGGTAGGGATTTTTAACATAAATCTTACAACATTCTAAGCATGTATGTAGACTTAGCATGGTATACATCATTCCTAAACATGGTAGGGATTTTTAACATAAATCCTACAACATTCTAAGCATGTATATAGACTTAGCATGGTATACATCATTCCTAAACATGGTAGGGATTTTTAACATAAATCCTATAACATTCTAAGCATGTATGTAGACTTAGCATGGGTATACATCATTCCTAAACATGGTATGCTACTTTAACATTAACATAAAGCATGATGTACATTTTAGTAACATTCTAGACATGTATACTAGTTAAGTATCAACCCACAACATAGCATGAGTTTCTACAACAATTCTAGCATGGATAGAACATAAAAATTACTACAACTAACCATTGATAGTTACCTTAACCTAAGCATGAGTGTCTATTATGTTTTAAGCATGAATGTAAGCATGAATACCATTAAACATGAATACCTACTAACTCAAGCATAAACAACATTTAAGCATGGTATTTTCTAATCATCTAAGCATGGTTAACTAGTTACTAGCTATTACAAGGGCCATTTATCTTTCCTTCTTTCTTTCTTTCTTTATGATCTACAATTACACATAATGAGTTACAACCTATTTAGCATGCCTTTCTTTTTCTTTTTCTTTTGTAACCAAAGTTAGCATTTCAAGTAGAGAGCAAAATAGAGAAAGAATAAGGATTTAATTGTTGAGCTTACAACTTATATGCACATAATAATTCTACTATGCTTATGTCAAAGTTCTTGTTGAGTTCTACATCCCAATGGGTATGTACACACATATGTATATGTTCATGTCAAGTTGTTCGTTCCACAACACAATCAACTCCACCATTCATACCATTGTTCCATATGCTTAGTGAAATAGTCCAAGTAGTTAGTTCTTTTATTAGTCAAACAATAACTACTAACAACATTCTTTTCTTATGTGTTCCATGAAGGTTCTTATCATTCTTTTCCCTTTTTAGGTGGTTATGCCACAACATACAAGATAGGAAACACATACAACCACACTACTACAAAAACAACCACACCAAAAGAAAAGTAAACAAGGAGGATAAGGAGAAGAAGAGACATCAAAACAACAATTCAAACAAACAAACAAACAAAAGAGAAACCCCCACCTTCTTTTCTTGTAGGAAGGACTTGCTATCACTCCTACTCTTTCTCCTAAGCTCTGAGAATTCCTACTAAACCTACAAAGAAAAACTCTCAAGTTAGTAGTTCACTCATTCTTTTTCCTTTCTTTCTTTTTGTCTTTCTAAAATGAGACAAAGGTGGAGGGAGGGGGTATTTATAGGTGGGGAGAAGGGTGGAGAGTGCAAATGTGCACCCACCCAATTGTACAACCCCCCCCCCCCCCCATATTTTGGGGCCGGTTTCTACTAGGGAAGGAGAGGATGAGGTGGAGGTATGGTGATGGTATGGTGCTTTAGGTGAGGTGGAGGGTGATGTGGAAGAGAGAGAGTTCTAGAAGAATTCCTTAATCCCTTGTGTCTTTTAACCTTAGGTTTAACTATCCAACAATTCCTAATTATCAATTAGGTTGTCATGACTAAAAGATAACTCTTCATGGAGAAAAATAAAAATAATTAAGTAGTTGAATACTAATAAAAATATAATATTTTTAATAGTCGAACGGGATATTACACTGCAAGTACTCTTCAATCTGCTTCTTGATCTCCTTTTGCTCTACTGGTGCCATTCGATAAGGTGCTTTGGATACTGGAGCACTTTCTGGTTGAATTGTGATGCTAAACTCGACATCACGGTGTGGGGGAGAATTCCAGGTAAATCCTCTAAGAATACGAGTAGAAAATTCCTCACCACTGGTACCTTGCTCACCACTTCTGGTACCCGTACTTCACTAGTAGTTGCAGAAGTCATTGCCTCCGATCTCTGCTCCCCGTGGAATACAAGTTCCACTCCATCAGCTGAGATGATTATCTTCTTCTCCTTGCAGTCAATGTTTGCCTTATGCCCCCACATCCAATCCATGCCAATAATGACATCTGTCCCAGCAAAACCCAACTCCAACAAATCGATACTAAGGATTACTCCGCTAATCTAGAGCTTACATCCCCTATAGCATAGATTTATAGTGAGGTTTGCCCCTGCCGGCGCAGCTACCGTCAAAGCTAACTCTGGGATTGCCCTTTGTGTGCATCTTAATTTTCTCAAAAAAGATTTTGACACAAAAGAATGAGTCCATCCACTATCAAACAAGACTGTTGCCAAAACTCCATTTATATATATATATGTCTTGTTACAACAGTACATCGCCCACCAACTTCCATAAACCCAAAATACAACTTAAACTTGATTACATTACTTCTTCAGCTTCCGAAAGATCTCAAAATATAGTAGATCCACATATTATCTTCACCTTGTTATTTATCCGGTTACATGCTCGATGAGCATCCCCTTTGTAATTCTGGGCAATTTGACTTGACATGCCCAAGTTCCTTACAGTTGAAACACCCCTTGATCGCTGCTGGGCAATGTGACTGGTAGTATCCGACTTTCCCGCATTTGTAGCAACTCTTAGTCGCAATTGTTCTCTTGGGGTATTCTCCTTTAGAAGGTTTGGTGATTTTCCCAGTAGTTTTTGGCTTGGGACCCTTCTGAAGTCCCCACCAGCGGTTCTGAAGGTGTGTCATACCGTCTTGAAGCTTCTTTCGTTCTTTGTTCAGGTGTGTCACCTGTGCCTGATGAAATTTGATCTGCTGCTGGGCCTGGTGGATCGCCTTGTCCCTGCATTCCCTTGCCCTTTTCATTTCTAGATACTCGATGGCTATCCTCTGCTGCTCCGCCGTTGGGTCTAGCAATGGTGGAGGTGAGTTCTCCTCACCTTCGGTCTCCTGTAACACTTTCTTCATTTCTTCCTCCATCGTTATCGTTTTCCTTGTAAGCATTGGCTTACTTACTGACCCATCCTGGGTGAAACTATCTTCGAACACCATCTGCAAAACAAAAACAGGGTTTAGTTTCGGAATTACAGACACATCTTGTTCTGTTTTCCTCCACTGATGTCTGGTAACAGACTAGCCACAATTTGGACTTGACTGCTCCAAGCATGTTAGTAAAAATGAAGTAATCTGAGATAGGTTCACATATAGGGAAGATCATAATCATAAGTTGTAGCGCTACCATATGGTTTATAATCATCCTATTTGTCAACTAGAATCATTTTATCTGGCCTTCAAGTCTAATTTCCAACCGTGTTAGACTGCAATTTGAAGTCAGCTTTGATACTAACTTCTGTAGTCTGCCGCCTGACACTCAGGACGGTAATGGCCAGAAAGGGTAACCTCAGATCTTGTTTTACGCCAACAGCCTCTCGACTATTGCAACCGCATCGGTGGCTAGCCGATCTGGACATGTCAGGGCAAGAGCCAATGCTTCGCCATCAATCACACTGTGAGAATCCCTGATCATGTTTCCAAATTTCTAAAGCCTTCTTGTCTAACCAAGCTCTGATACCAACTTCTGTAGCGCCCCAGATCCCCGTTACCAGACATCCGTGACACCTTCCAGAATCTTTGCCTTCAAATGCATCTCAACACAGTAATAACATGGAAATTTAAGAACTTCTTTATTGCCAAATAAGTCATTACAACATTGATTACAACCGATAACTTGTTCTTGGACAAGGAGTACAGATTACATTAATTCATTACAACTTATTACAAGTATTTACAGACTCCTCTTGTGAAGCTATCAGCTACCTCCTGGAATGGTAATCGATTGATTACTTGTGGAACTTCGTTAAGCGGCCCATCGGCTCCCCTGGGACTTGCTCTTCAGCTTCAGGCTTCTGCTGCGTGACTCTGATATCTCTGCACCTATTCAGAAGGTATACCGATACCTAAAAGGTGGGAAACGTCAGTACTTCGACTGACGCAAAGCTGGTGATAACAGCGATCCTCTAAGATTCAATCACAACCAATAATTTATGCAAAAAGGAAAGTGTTGTGCCAAAACAAGGGTTTAGTGGATTCAGTTTCTAGTGCAGTGTTATGACATGACCTTAAGTCTAGATGCAGCAAACTCACATGCCTAACTTCTAATGCAAGCAAGACTTTGGAGCACGAATGCATCCCATACTACATACGCCCCCAAATCTAGCCATCTTTCTCCACAATATAGGGATTCGAACCCTCGCCATGCACCCTACTCTTGTACACACTCCAGTTCCCAATAGATTGTCCGTCGCCCAAGGAGATTGCAACGGTCGGTCTAATTCCGTCCTGCAGTGCCCAAGTGGTCACCGCCACTTGGTACCCGCGTACGGACCTCCTTAGAAAACACGTTGAACCTGGTCCTTACGACCATTGCTTCCACATGTCCATTTATGGACTCTCGCATGCGCATTCACCCCTCATCGGGTAATGAACTGATATATACCAAAAGAAACACAAAACACAAAATCCGCGCTTTAGGGACGTGAGCACCACGGGAGATCAAATCCTCCGGGCCTCCCGCACCTTACTTCGGCAGGTCTTTCGGAATCAACAGATCGAGATACGAGCCGGGGACTCAAACCATGAGCGGCCGAGAACGTATCCCTACGACTGGAAGATACAACACCGACTATGGTTTACTAGGACTAATACAATTTCCCAACCCCCCAAATAAACCATTCTAACCCCTACCTTACTCTAATTATTTCGGGTAAGAATTAACTGCTTCCACACTTGCCTATCATCCTCTGGCCCTTGGCGATACCAGGTTCGGTTCGCCACTTCCCCGGCTTGGACTTGTCCAGCATAATGGCCTATGCCTGCCGCTACCACGGCTGTAAATATATAATTGCCTCGTGAGCTCCACTCACTGGCATGCTCGGACATCCTACGCTCGGCAGAAGTCTATTAATATAGGCTTGATAGGTGCAGGGTATCCTTTACCCTAGTGACTAACTCGAGTCACACATCCCACTTGGGCAAATCAACCATCCCAATAACTGAGACCAACCATCCCTAGACACGAGTCACCGACTCAGCTCACACACAAGGGAAAAATGCTTCCACAATCCTTAGTCCTAACCCAGACTAAGCAACCTACGGGTTTCTGCCCGATCCCAAAATGGTCATAACTCTATCGATACGACTCCGATTAGAGTGTATGGCCCAACCTGGAAAGGTACGATCCTAGGCTACAACTCCCTAGTTGATCACGAGCTTATATTCAACCATCTAAGTCCTCGACATAGCTTCTCAAGCTCCAGCCTGCGTGCTTCCTGTGCACGGGCTGCACCTTACCAGTAACACGAAATCCTATTCGTTCATCAGAATGACACGAACTCAATTTCTATATAAGGGTGTGGGTGTCCTCAACAACTTTCTAGTTTGTCACAAGCCCAAATTATACCATTAAATCACCCTAACACACTCATTTATCATCAATACACCCAGTACACAATTGGTCTCTCCAATTCAGAGCATTCAGCTCTACTCTCGTCCTCTGTCCAGTCTTACAAAAATCGTAATAATTCAACCGTTTACTGGATTTCCCTCAAACTAGTTTTGTTGGAAAGGTCTAGGTGTCCCCTACAACATCTTTCCTGGGTCATGATCCTCAAAAGTTGCCTCTAACAGGTCTCAATTTCCCAATCTTTACAGAGTGTCAAAACTGGCTGAAAACAGCACAGTGCTCGATCACAAAAATCACAGTAAATTGTACACTTGTCCAATTGACCCAAAATTTTTGGTGATGACGCTAGACATCATACCCAACATAATTAAAATGACCTCATGTAAAAATTCTAATTATTCAGTGAGTAATAGCTACTGTAAGTTATCTCAGAAACCATCCAGTTTCCTTAATTCAACCTCAGATACTGATCATAGATAGATTTTTCTCATGCCTCTAAATTCATCCAAATAATTTACTGATTTTTGTAGATAATCAACATGCATTCCGGAATAATGAGTAAAAATTTCAGATCGAAATCATGCTTCAATAAATTACGAAAATTCCTACCACATCAACCATTCTGTTTTTCTTTTCCTGAGTCTGCCTTACAACACATATCCATTTCTCAATTTTATTAGCATATCAAATGATCATAGAAAAATCTGAAATAAATCATGGATGTTTCTAACACATAAATGAACAAACCCTTTTAGCTTTGTACTCTAATTCAACATATTGTGCTCTCGGAAAAATTCACAACATGGCACTCCGAACCAGCTTTCTCTAGTTCCATTCTGACTTCTACTTCTAACTTTAGAAAAAGCAATCCTATGCATTCTAACACACATGCATGCAACCAAATTTCATTAAGAGACAAGAATTCAAGTTTAGAGAAAATTCCCACCTTAGATTGTAGTAGTAGAAGGGATCTCTTTAAGCTTCTTCTTGGAAATCTCCTTCTCCTTCACTTCCTTCTTCTTTTCTCTCCTCCTCTTTGGGGTGTTCTCTTCTGAAAATTCCAGAGCAAATGGGAGAAATGAAGTGGAAATGAGGTTGATAGAGGTGTGTGGGCCGGATTAGACAAGGGGGGGTGTAGGTTAGGCTATAGGTGGTTTGTAGGCCTCAAAACCATGGCTTAGCCCATTGGTTTGGGGTGTGTTATGTTGGCTGTCCAACTTAATTCTTAACGAGCTCCAACGAGTGTGAGAGGCGTGTTTTAACGAGCGCACGCAACCTATATTCACTGTAGTACCATACCGTGTTATATTTGCATGTGCGTCGTGCCGAAAACTAGCTGTTATACTAGTATCGGTCCATCTCGTTCTCGTGCATCTTTGGAATGCAACTCTCTCAAAAACCATCCCGTAACCCTAACCATCCACCACAATGTCACAAATCGACCCATAATACTACAATCAATTGCACGCATAGTAACAATATACATACAAATATGCATATATTTAGATGTAGTACAAAACGGGGTGTTACAGTGGTGAGCTCTGAACTCGTTGTTAGAGTTTGTTTCAACGGTTGTGGGAGCAATTCCGAATGGCGAACCACTTCTAGCTCGCTTTAGAGCAAACCTACGAAGCAGAGTCGAGCCAAGTGTTGGACTCCGAACTCGTCGTTAGAGTTTGTTCCAACGGTTGTGGGAACAATTCTGAATGGCAAACCACTTCTAGCTCGCTTTAGAGCGAACCTACGAAGCGGAGTCGAGCCAAGTGTTGGACTCCGAACTCGTCGTTAGAGTTTGTTTCAACGGTTGTGGGAGCAATTTTAAATGGCGAACCACTTCTAGCTCTCTTTAGAGCGAACCTACGAAGCGGAGTCGAGCCAAGTGTTGGACTCCGAACTCATCGTTAGAGTTTGTTCCAATGGTTGTGGGAGCAATTCCGAATGGCGACCCACTTCTAGCTTGCTTTAGAGCGAACCTACGAAGCGGAGTCGAGCCAAGTGTTGGACTCCGAACTCGTCGTTAGAGTTTGTTTCAACGGATGTGAGAGCAATTCCGAATGGCAATCCACTTCTAGCTCGCTTTAAAGCGAACCTACGAAGCGGAGTCGAGCCAAGTGTTGGACTCCGAACTCGTCGTTAGAGCACGAGGAATGTAAAAACAGAGAGATACAAGCAATTCACAAGTAGAATATGAAAAAATATCCTTTATTAAAAACAACTAGCCGGTTGCTTCTAAGTTGCGAGCCGTTATTATATTGCAGAAAACAAAAACAAAATACAAGTGAAAGGAATGGGACGGTTCAGCATCCGAAGGTACTTAGAGAGGCGTTGATGCGCTCTTTTGGTACTTCAAGAGCTGGTCGGCATTCCAAGTCCTTGGGATCTCTCTGCCTTCGAGATCTTCTAGACGGTAGGCTCCAGGCTGAACTACTTTGATGATCTTGTAGGGTCCTTCCCAATTTGGAGCTAGCTTACTCTTCTGACTGGCGAAGGAGATAGCTAACTTTCTGAGGACTAAGTCTCCTTTTTTGAGATCGGTAGGATAGACTCTCTTGTTATAGGCCAGCTCGATCCTTCTCCGATAGCTTTGTTGACGAATGGCAGCTCTTTCACGGAGCTCATCGATCAAGTCAAGATTTGCTCGGAGCTCTCTGGCATTCTGCTCTTCTTCATAAGAAATAAGACCAGGAGAGGGTACACCGACTTCCAGGGGGATTACAGCCTCGGCCCCGTATGTGAGGTTGAATAGCGACTCTCCTGTGGGGGTCCGTTTGGTAGTGCGGTAATTCCACAATACGTTCGGGAGCTGATCAACCCATAAACCTTTAGCAGACTTATCCAGCCTCTTCTTGATACTGGAGAGGATCTGTCGATTGGCGTTTTCCACTTGGCCGTTTGATTGAGGATGGAAGATAGAGGAGAAGCGTTGTTCAATGGCGCGGTCTTCACACAGAGCTCGGAAGGAGGCCCCTGTAAACTGGGTTGCATTGTCGGTTATGAGGACTCGAGGGACGTCGAACCTGCAGATGACGTTCTTCCAAAAGAACTGGAGTACCTTGTTCTCAGTGATTGCGGCCAAGGGCTCGGCCTCTATCCACTTCGAGAAGTAGTCGATCGCCACGACTAAAAATTTGAGTTGGCCGAGGGCTGGCGGGAACGGTCCTAGTAAATCCATCCCCTACATTGCGAAAGGGATAAGACTTGATAGGGTGGAGAGCCGAGCTTGTGGGAGGCGACGGATGTTGGAGTGCTTTTGACAAGAGCTGCATTGCCGAACATGTCGCTCGGCGTCTTGTAAGAGGGTAGGCCAGAAATATCCATAATTCAACACCTTCCGAGCAAGGGACCTGGACCTTGAATGTGCTCTGCCTATGCCTTCATGAAGCTCTTGCAAGGCGTATGTGGCTTGTTCGGGGGAGAGGTACCTCAGATAAGGTCTGCCGTCAATTTGTGTGAAGGAGCGTTCGAACAAGACCCCCTCTACAATGGTGTACTGCTCCGCTCTGGTTCTGACTCGGCGAGCTTCCTTAGGGTCTTCGGGGAGGAGCCCATCCCTTAGGAATTCTACCAGGGGTTTCATCCAATTATCTTGAAGTTGAACCGACAGCGACTCCATGGAGTCGGGAGTTTCTTCTTCTATGCTCGGCTTCAGGAGCACTACAATTAAGACGGTCTGCTCGAGACCTTGGACGAAGGAAGAGGCTAACTTGGAGAGAGCGTCTGCTTGGGTATTTTCCTCCCTCGGGATTCGCCGAATAAGCGCCTCTTCGAAGAGAGCCATGAGATTTTGGACCTTAGCTAGATACTTAGCCATTCGGTCATCTTGCGCTTCATACTCGCCCAAGACTTGATTCACGACTAGCTGAGAGTCACTAAATATGCAGAGGCGTTGTGCCCCTACCTTGCGAGCCATTCCGAGACCAGCTATAAGGGCTTCATATTCTGCTTCATTGTTGGAGGCCTTGAAGTTGATGCGGAGGGAGTATTGGAGGACAAAGTCATCGGGGCCTGCCAGAATAACCCCGACTCCCCTCCCTTCAGTACAAGAGGATCCATCAACATATACCATCCAAATAGGAGGTCCGTTTGACGCTTGGCTGACCTCGGGAATGGTGCTTTCAACTATGAATTCAGCTAAGGCCTGAGCCTTGATCGCGGTCCGAGGCTGGTAGGTTATATCATGCTAGCTCAGCTTGATATACCATTTCATGAGACGATCGGAAGTTTTCGGCTTGTGAAGGACTTGCTTCAACCGAGTGGGACTGGAAATATGGGCGAAGCTTTCTTACGGCCATGACTAAGGCGTATGCCATCTTCTCTATCCTTGGGTAGCGAAGCTCGGCATCCCGAAGTACCTTGCTCACGTAATAGATGGGCTTTTGAGTCTTATCTTCTTCCCTTACGAGGACAGCGCTGAGGGTCTGCTCGGAGGCGGCTAAGTAGAGGTAAAGGGCTTCCCCGAGAACATATTTGCTGAGGAGGGAAGGATTGACTAGGTAAGCCTTTAGCTGGTCGAATGAGTCTTGTTGCTGCTGACCCCACTCGAAGCCTTTTGCCCCCCTGAGAGCTTTGAAGAAGGGAAGACACTTTTTCTCTGACTTGGAAAGGAAGCGCCCTATGGCAGCAAGGCGATCTGTTAGCTTCTGAACCTCTTTAACATTCTTTGGGGGAGCCATGTCCAATATGACCTTGATCTTCTCAGGGTTCGCTTCGATTCCTCTTTGGCTGACCATAAATCCTAGGAATTTCCCCGACGAGACTCCAAACGCACACTTGTTCGGATTGAGCCTCATATCGTGCTCCCTGAGTACATCAAACGCCTCTTACAGATCGGTCACATGATCGGCCCCATGGATGCTCTTCACAAGCATATCGTCAACATATACCTCCATGTTTCGGCCGATCTGTGCTTGAAAAACCTTGTTGACGAGGCGTTGATAAGTGGCACCTGCATTCTTCAACCCGAAAGGCATTACCCTGTAGCAGTAGAGGCCCTGATCGGTTACAAAGGAGGTCTTCGGGATATCCGGGGGAAACATACGAATCTGATTGTAGCCGGAGAAGGCGTCCTTGAAGCTGAGGAGTTCATGACCCGAAGTTGCGTCGATCAGGGTGTCGATACTTGGGAGAGGAAATGGATCTTTGGGACATGCTTTAAAAAGGTCGGTGAAGTCGATACATATTCTCCAACTCCCATTGGCCTTCTTTACCATCACAACATTTGAGAGCCATTCGGGATAATTGACCTCCTGTATGAACCGAGCCTTGAGGAGCTTGTCCACCTCTTCTTTTATAGCTTGTTGGCGCTCAGGAGCAAATTTGCGCCTCTTCTGTTGAACTGGTCTGGACCCTGGTGCAATACTCAGATGGTGGACAAGAAGCTCTTCGGAAATTCCAGGCATGTCGGCGGCTGAACAGGCAAAAAGGTCGCGGTTCTTTCTAATACATCAAACTATGTCCGTGCTTAGGGCTGATGGGAGGGTCTTGCTGATAAAGAACTTGCGGCTCGGATCTTGCTCAGAGAAAAGCACTTCCTCCAATTCATCCACTGGCTCGGACGTTGGTTGGACACCATCTTGGGGGATTTCAAGAGTTTCAAGGGAGAGGACTGGACTCTCAGTAGAGGTCATGGAGCATTTGCAGGCCATTTCCTGACTGCCTCTTACTTCCCTTACTCCTGCCCGGGTGGGGAACTTCATCTTGAGGTGATAAGCAGAAAGGACGGCTTCAGAGCAGCTAGGCCAGGTCAGCCCAGAATCACATTATAAGCAGCGGGGACATCGACGACCATGAAGTTCATCGGCTCCGTTCGGCTAGTAGGAGTTTGGCCAGCGGTTACGTCGAGGGTGATCACCCCTTCAATAGTCACTGGCACTCCCGTGAACCCATGGAGTGTGTAGCCGGTGGGCTTAAGTCTGTCCCGGGATAGTTTGAAACCTTTGAAAGTGGCGAGGAAGAGGATGTTAACGGAGCTGCCATTGTCCACCAGGATCCTCTCTACTTTAAAGTTCGCCATATGGAGGTTGATGACAAGTGCATCACAATGGGGGGTTCGGACACCCTCAAGGTCTTCATCTGAGAATGTGACGGGTACTCCGAGGCCTTTAGGAGGAGGTGTGCCGCGAACAGAATTAACTTCTCTTATAAACACCTTTCGAGAGGAGTTAGAGGAGCCCCCCATCGGGCCCCCATGAATGAGGTGCAGGACACGCTCCTCTTCGAATTCGGGCGTCTCATCGCGTTGTTCGGGGCGCTTGTTAGCCCCCCGAGGAGGAGGCAGAAGGTCGGTTCGGTCCTTTCTCACGAATTTGGCCAGTTGCCCCCTCTGGATGAGGGCTTCTATCTCGTTCTTCAGGGCCCGACAATCATTGGTGTCGTGGCCATGGTCTCGGTGATAGCGGCACCATTTTTCTTTGTCCCTCTTCTTGCTAGGGGTGTTCATTTTCGGAACAGGGGGCAGCACCCCTTCTTTCTCAACCTCCATGAGAATAGTAGAAATGTTGGCATTAAGAGGAGTGAACTTTTCGAATCTGGGGGGAGTTTGGCGCTGTCCGCTATTGTCCTTCTGGAGCTTCTTGGTTCCTTCTTCTGTTCCCTTTCTCTTGGACCCGGAGGAAGGCCCCTCAAAGTTGGGGCGGTGCTCAGCTTCCTCGGCCCGAATAAACTTCTCACTTCGGACAAGGAGATCGGAGAAGTTCTGCGGGGGCTTCTTGGCAAGGGAGGAGTGGAGGCTGGAATTAAGGACGTTTGATTGGAACGCTGCTGCAGCGACTGACTGGTCGAGGGAAGCGATAGACCTAGCTTCCGCGGTGAACCTTTTCACATAGTCTCTGAGCTTCTCACCCTTCCTCTAGTTGACGTAGAGTAGCGAAATGCTGGTCTTCTCAGTTCGGCAGCTACTCACTAAGTGGGTAACAAGAGGGTCTCGAATTGCTCGAAGGAGAATATTGAGGATGGGGCGAGGCGAGAGTAACATTCCCGGGCTGGACCCTTGAGAGTAGCAGGGAAGGTCTTGCACAGCAAAGCATTGGAAGCTTGGTGGATTTGCATGAGGGTCTTAAAGCTTTTGATGTGGTCCACTGGGTCGGACTCCCCGGAAGCTTTCGATGTGGTCCTTCGACGGATCCAGATTTCTTGTTTGTAACACTAGATATCACTGTTTTACTACAGTATGGTCTTGCTGTCCTGAACTTGAGATTTGGATATTTTATTCTTTCATGTATTATCTTGCACTCGTACATGTTTGTCTTGCAACTTGCACCTGTCACATGATCATACTAAGTTATTCCTGATATATTTTGCACATATATATGTTTGTTTGACATTAATAATAATTAATCAAGCCGGGGCTTAAGGGACAGATCTAATAGTGGATAATTCAGAAATGTGTACTCGGAAGGGGATCTACCGATCCTACGTGATTACTTGAGACATGATACTTGACACGTGATTACTTGATACTTGCACGCAAGACACGATACTTGCCACTTGCACAACTTGACACGTGATTACATGATACATGATACTTGGAGCTTGGAGCTCGATTACTTGACTTGTCCCCGAGTATACTACCCTCTGTGGTCCACTATGAAGCGAAACTGTGTGTTGTAGCAACCATGTAATGTGGGCTGTATGAAGTGCTACCTAGATAGTAATCACTACAAGACTTGAACATGATACATGAATATGATACTTGAACATGATACTTGAACATGATACATGCTTGATTGATACTTGACTACATGATACTTGAGACTTGAAACTTGACACTTGATACAGGATTACATGATACTTGACACTTGATACAGGATTACATGATACTTGACACTTGATGCATGTTTACATGATACTTGATTACTTGATACTTGATTCATGCCATTTATACTTGTTCACTTTGTCATGCCAGTTGTTTACTTTGACATCACACTTATACCATGTTGCTAGTTAGATTTTTCATGTGCTTGTATCCTACATTATAAGTGGCCCGTAACTTGCAATTGATGGATACTTGTTTTTCTCTTTTCCTCTTTTCTGCATTCGTTGAATTGCAGATTTTTGAGAATAGGTTCCAGATGGTATCGGAGACATGAAGTATTAGTGCTGCTTTTTATTAATATTATTTCTTGTAGCTTGCTTGAACAATATTTTACTTGAGACTTGGATTTATTCTTGTATTTGGGCAATGTGACCCAAGATATTTGTTTTATTGAGATCATGACTATTTGAGATTTATATATTAGGTTTCAAGTATTTTTGTTGGTATTTTGGCTCATTATGTGCATGTGGATGATTCTTTTGCTTCCGACTCTGATGTTTCTTGAGAATGTTGTAAAGATTTCTTGAACAGCTTATGAATGATGAAAATCATTCGCTGGGCTTTTGTTGCGTATTCGTATTTTGTATTCTTTTTGGGAAGCGGGGCGTGATAGATGAAGTACTGATTCTTCTAACCCTTAATCAAGTCAAGGTGACCATGAACGACCCGATGGTGGGGATGGGGGAAGATGTAATATATACACTCGTGAGTTGAAGACGAACTCACACTGAGGGCGGATAGAAAATACTTCAGCTTCAGCGGCACACCCCTCATTTCACTTAGTTGCATGTAGCACATAAGGTTTTTCCAAGAATTAGGCCCGTATTGCATGGGACTCAGACCGACCCAGTTCAACACCTCCTTCATGAATGGATGCAGGGGCAGCCTTAGCCCTGAATCGAACACATCAACTGGGAACATGCAGAACCACTCGGACAAAGTATGAGCCGGTTGAAGCCCAACATTCGACACCATCAGCTCGTACTCCGGAGGTATAAATTATCTCGCCTGTATCACATGCAGTTCGATGCTCACCACGATGCTCTGCTCATCATTGATCTTTAGCTTCGGCCTGCTCGGGGAGGAAGTCTGCACCCTGTACCGAACTTTATCTTTGAGATCGTCCTGGTACATCATAATCAAGCATGTTTGCTGAAGATAGGGGTTGTTCAGCCTGTGTTTAGGGAAGAATTCAAGTGGGTTTACAGGGCTGTCTTGAAGACTCCACTTTCGCTTACTCCTCCGAGTAACCTTCGTCTCAAATTGTTCAGTTTGCGGACCCTGTGATGTTTTGTCAGAAGAGTCATCGAAATCGCCAACCTTTGCCTCAATGCCCTCATCCTCCTTGTCTCCTCCCACATCATCCACTTCCCCCCCACCAATTGCTTCTACCTTTTCGACAACTTCTTTGGATTCACTTGACTCCATGACGAAGGGCTTGCGAACCCTGAGCCTGAGCGGCTCGGGATTATACACTATCTTTCCCTCCTCAAACACTTCCTAACCCGAGGATTCGCTGAGACTGTAGGCATCGCCATGGTCGGACATGGAGGCCGAGGAATTAGACTGAGCCCTCGACATTATATTAAAGGTACTAACCTGTTTGTTGGTGCCGAAAACACGCTGAAGAAACTACCGCCGGTGACTGGACAGTATCTATAGACATGATATGGAAGTTAGAAAGATAAAGCAAAGTGAAAAATGAGATGGGGGGCAGAGGTATATATAGACAAAGGATAACGCCCCGAAGTACTCAAAGGCATCTCAACCTTTAGATCTTGATCCAGCCGTAGATGAGATTTCAATGCCTCGATTCCCACAACCGTGACGTCATCTGCCCACGTGGAGAACACGTGTCATGTGTCCACATGGCGATCATGTGCCATTGTCCATGCAATGAGCACGTGCCATCTATGGCCAAATTTCCCATGATCCTTTTCTCACAAGTTCACAGGGCTTGATGCTTTGCATCAACTGCGAGCTACCCCTGTCTCTTACAAGCTCTCAGTGCTCGACGCTCGGCATCATCTAAGAGGTAGCACCTGTCTCTCAAAAGTTGACAGGACTCAATGCTAGGCATCAACTGCGAGCTAGCTCCTGTCTCTCACAAGTTCACAGGGCTCGACGCTCGGCACCAACTGCGAGCTAGCTCCTGTCTCTCACAAGCTCTCAGTGCTCAACACTCGGCATCAACTTCAAGATAGCTAGTGTCTCACAAGTTCTCAGTGCTCGACACTTGGCATCAACTGCGAGCAAGCTCTTGTCTCTCACAAGCTCTCAGTGCTTGACGCTCGGAAACAACTTCAAGCTAGCTAGTGTGTCACAAGTTCATAGGGCTCGACACTGGGCATCAACTGCGAGCTAGCCCTGCCTCTCACAAGCTCTCAGTGCTCGACGCTCGGCATCAACTGTGAGCTAGCTCCTGTCTCTCACAAGTTCACAGGGCTCGGCGCTCGGCATAAACTGTGAGCTAGCCCTGTCTCTCAAGCTCTCAGTGCTCGATGTTCGGTGTCAACTGCGAGCTAGCTTCTGTCTCTTACAAGTTCAGAGGGCCCTGTCTTTCATAAGTTCACAGGGCTCAATGCTCAGTGTCAACTGCGAGCTAGCTCCTACCTCTCACAAGTTTACATGGCTCAACGCTTGGCATCAACTTCAAGCCAACTTCTGTCTCTCACAAGTTCACAGGGCTCGACACTCGACATCAACTGCGAGCTATCTCCTGTCTATCACAATTTCACAGGGCTCGATGCTCGGCATCAATTGCGAGCTAACTCCTGTCTTTCACAAGTTCACAGGGCTCGAAGATTGGCATCAACTTCGAGCCAACTCCGTATCTCACAACGAACTCGGAGCTTGACGCTCGACATTAACTTCGAGCCAAACCTGCCTTGCGACGAGCTCGGCCCACGACACTCAGCATACCCCTCGATCTGGTTGCGAGCCTTCTCCACCAAGCTCGACGCTCAGAGATGGGAGCTCTGTTCCAACCTTAGGTCACTTTTAGGAGATCTTCCACCCTATCCTTATGCACACGGTCTATCAGTCTTCTCCCAAGGTCGGGCTACTCCTCAACGGCTGATACATACAACCCTCCAGGAGTGGGGTGCCTATGATGTAACACCCCGAATTCCAAAACAGACTGAGTTCAAAGTTCCACAGGATCTTTACACTTCTCTTCGTACAATTTTACAAGGAATTACAAATTTTTGTTACATCAGAGTTACATTGACATTACATTTATACAGCAAAAGCAAATTACAATAATTACAATAATTACAAGAATAAAAATATACAACACTTGAATCAATCTTTAAGCAGCATGCAAACTTTAATATTGCCAGTCACTTTATCCTGCATAGAAACCGTGGGCACCTCAGTTGCTTACAACCAACGAAATATTATACACGCCCATCCTTGCTATGCCGAACAGTATAATGGTTTTCAATACTTAAACAAACTACAAACTTGATCACAAACAAAGCTACAGAGGGACTAACCTATTGATGTCGTGTTGTGTGGTGCACTTAGTCCTTAATGCAGTTGTTTATATTATATGATACTAATGTGGAATTGTTCAGAATCTATGCAGCCCATACTACATAGGTCCGAGGGCAAGCCCTTAACCGTTCTTCATCTTGTAGGGTTCAATCCCTCGCCATGACTTAATCTACTATGGTAACTACGGTAAGTATCCAAGGTGTTCTATGAGTTACGAGCCCACGTCTAGGCGCCCTGGTGAGAACCCCACGCACTGACACATGACTCATCATGTAGGCATCCTGTGGTTAATTCACCTCCTACCATAGACATGGCACCACCCGTAGTCATTAGACGCCCATAAGCGTCGCCACCAGGACGGTACTCTGGAGTAGTATCCACGCCCTATTCATGATGCATCATGGACATCCTATGAATACTCTCACGCTGCCAATCGAATGGCCCTCATGCTCATGTTTTTCTCTTACGTTCATCACATCTCCACTATGTATCTAATCCTTATATATAAATGAATATCAACATTCTAGAATCTAGCATTACCCCTACATCGGTCTTTCCAATATCAATCATTATCAACGACCCAAACTTGGTCAAAATATCATAATTCTCCTTTCAACATTCTCATTCTTGCCGACGTAAGGTCCTAGCTAAAATTCTAGTCTAAGTCCTCTTTTCATGTTCATAGAAGATAGCATACTTGCTCACAAAATTTTACATTTCATCAAGTTCTCTTTTTCAACACATTTCCATGCACAATTTGCATATTCCTTAACCAATTTCTCATTTAATTCTACTCAATAATTATAAGTGAAAAATCTCAATTTGATCTCTTTTCAATAAAATTTGTCTAATTTGTTTTGAAATCATAAAAGAATCAAGTCCAAGATTTTTATGAATTTTTATTCTCAATTTTACTCCTATTTCTCATGAAGTCCAAATATTTAGAAAAAAAAATAATTTTTGTGAAGTCCTTATATTTTTAGAAATTTTCCCAATTTTTTTCTCAATTTTTTTCTCAATTTTTTTTATCACATTTAAAAACCCAAAAAAATCAATTGCATTTTAAAAAGTCAGATTTTAAAAGAAAAATGGCCACAGCCTGTTTCGAATCCACACACAAAGGCCCCACAGTGAACAGTCACCTGCACTAACCCGAAGGGACACAGTGCCCAACGGTTTAAAGGAGGGACTTAATTTTGGTTAAGATCTGTTCTCGGGATTAGTGGAAAATCAAATTCTGAAAAATAAAAGCCTCAGCCAAGACTCGAACCCAGGCACAAGAGTGCCGCCGAGCTACAGTAGAGCACTAATGGCGCCCCCCTCTAAACAGTATGACCTTAGTGGTTAACTGATATGAGAGTGGGTTAAATTAGGTTTGTTTCAAATTTCTGTTTATCAAAATTACTTCGTTTTTTAAAAGCTCTTAACTTAGTTTCTCTTCCATATAAAGTCATAAAAATTTTCAAAATACTGAGTTTATTTATAATTAACAAAACAATGTTTTAAAAACAATTTTTTTTACATTAAAACATGTGTTTCTTATTCTAATTTGTGTTCAATGCCTACAATTGCAATAATTCAATTTAGCAAACTCTCTACCAAATTTTGCATTACAACTACATTAAAAGAATATTAATTCTTGCTTTTCTTCCTCTTTTATTTCCACAATAGCCCATGTCAGGATCTCATTCATTAAACTAATGCCACAATAGTTTAATAAGCACAAATTTAATATTTTCCACTACTAATCATTCATAAGCATGTTCTACAATTAGCATGGTTCCAATTTCACATTTTCATAGCAATAAACAATTCTACAACAATAAACATGATTTATAGCAAATAGCATGCAATTCATCAAGCATTTATTTAATCATCTACCAAGTCCTTTTTAGAGTCAACACACGGTTATCTTATTAGTTTCTTTAACATTCTCATTAATCACAAACCCCTAGCATGGTGTCTAGATTAGAAGTAGAGAAAACCACCCACCTATTTGAACAAAAACAACTACAAAGCTCCTAGAATCTCTTTGAACACACGAGCAGTCCTTCTCCTCCTAGTTTGTGCCACCACGAACGCCTCCTTCTCCTTGCCTAGTGAAACCCGAGCCTCTCTTCCTCTAGATGAATGGATGGCCTCCTATGGTGAGGAAAACACACAACTAGAACTCTTCTCAATCTTTTTCTAACTTTCTCTCAATCTTTTTACTCACTTTTGTGTTTTCTTTCTTTCTTTTCTTTACAAAATTTTTAGTGTACTACATGAATAGAAAAGGAGGGGGTATTTATACTAATTTTTGAGTAAAATGGAGGGCTAGGATTGATCTAGATGGTTAAAGATGTATGGCTAGGATGTATTGGGAAGTTGTAGCAACCTACCCATGAACAAGTAACCACCTATCCACTAAGCCAACTCACCCCATCTCTCTCTCCCATTCCGGCCTACACTATGCATGGCTAAAGACACGTGCGAGCGCAATGCACGTGTCAAATGTAGCACCTCTAGTTACTAGTTGTACATGATTAATTAATTAATTGTCTACAAAGTTGATCAACACTACAAGACATGTTAATTAAAAGAGAAATAAACTAGTGGGATTTCAATTAGTGGGCTAAAAACTCCATGGACTAATTAAAATAATTAAATAATTAGGATGGGCTTAAAATAAACAATTAGGCTTTAGAATTTAATTAGGCTTTCAAAATAAAAAGAGAGATAGAAAAATATTTGTTCATGTTACAAAATAAATAATTTCCTAGAAAAATGCACATGAATTAGTACGTGAAAAACACGTAAAAATTCACAAACCCTTCATTAAATCATAAATAAAGAATCAGGATGTTACATATGATGTGGGTAAATAATCCAGCGCAATCAGGGTCGTCTGATCTTCTCACGATCCGCTCATCTCAGACCCCCTTTCCCTTTTCACAAGGTAATGAATTTTTCTCCTCTGATATCCTAACTCCAGCTTTTCTCCAGTGACTGACTAGATGTTCAGAGGGCCTGTCACTGGGATCACCCCCGGTGTCTCTAGTCATTTTGCAGGTACTCAGGGCAGTCAACTACCAGCAGCACCCCCTCTCCTACTCCTAACCAAATCCAAATCTCAGATCCAGATCTGTGGTTGAAATCTGTCTCTCACTCTACAAATAACAAGAACTCACACCAATTGCTCACACCTCTAAATTAGCAGCATCAACAATCTAGACGAAGTAAATCTAGATCGGGAAAGAATGCTTTCAACTACTATGATTGCGTAAAAGGAGTCACTTTCAACGGGATTGCCGAGTACCGAAGAAAGCTACCGGCACATAGAAATCTGCCAACGTGACCGAGGAAGCAAGTGATGCTATGATTCTAAGCATCAACAGTCCAATTGAATCATGGATCTTTGATTCAGGGACATCTTTCCACTCCACCCCAAGTAGAGAAATCATGGAGAACTATGTCAGTGGTGATTTCGGGAAAGTTCATCTAGCCGATGATGAAATATTAAAGATCATGGGAATGGGAGACATCCGAGTAAAGCTACCGAACATGACTACATAGAAGCTACAAGGAGAAAGCCATATTCCTGGCCTCAAAAGGAATTTGATCTCAGTGGGACAACTTGATGGATAGGTTATTGTACAACTTTTTCAGGCTGTGAATGAAAGATTACCAAAGGAGTACTCATCATTGCTTGTGGTAAGAAAAATGATATGATCTATGTAACCCCAAATTGGAGAATATCATTGCACGAGCAGATGTTGATGGAAAATCAAACATATGGCACCAATAGCTTGGTCATACGAGAGAGAAAGGGATGAAGACACTTATGTAAAAGGGGAAGCTGCCAGATCTGAAGAGTGTAAATGTCAACCTATGTGAGGATTGTATCTTCGACTAACAGAAAAAGGTCAGCTTTGTAAAGATTGACAAGACACCCAAGGCAGAAAAGTTAAAGTTGGTTCACACCGATGTATGAGGACCATCTCCGGTTCAATCTCTAGCAGACTCGCTGTATTATGTCAACTTCATTTATGATTCTACAAGGAATGTGTGAGTTTTTTTCCAAAGAAAAAATGAGAAGTCTTTGATACCTTCAGAAAATGGAAAGCCACGGTGGAAAATGAAACTATCTTGAAAGTCAGGCAGTTAAGGTCTGACAATGGTGGAGAATACACAAATTGTAGATTAAGAGAATTCTGCGAAGACCGCGATATCAAGATGGAGAAAATAATTCCCATGACACCGCAGCAGAATGGCGTAGGAGAGCGCATAAACAGAACTCTGAATGAACGTGCCAGAAGCATGAGGGGACATGCCGACTTACCCAAAAGATGTTCTTGGCTGAAGCCATCAACACCGCAACTTACCTGATCAACCATGGACCCTCAGTACCTTTGGATGGTGGAATACCAGAGGAAGTGTGGAGCAGAAAAGAGGTAAACCTTTCACACTTAAAAGTGTTTGGTTGTATTTCTTATGTGCATATTGATTCTGTTAAATGAAGTAAATTAGATCCAAAGTTTAATAAATGTGTTTTTATTGAATATAGTGGTGACGAGTTCGGCTACCAATTTTGGGATTATGAAAATCGGAAGATCATAAGAAACCGTGATGTCATATTCAATGGGAATGTGATGTACAAATACAAGTCAACTGCAGAATCAAGTAGCTCTAGTACAGATGCTGAAACGAAGGAATTCTTAGAGTTCGAGGAGATTTCTGGAAATGATGTCCAGATTAGTACTAAAGTAGTTCAAGAAGAACCAAGTGTAGAACCCCAAATTCCAAATACCGAGAACTCGAGACACAAACCAGGATCTTCCTTCAAATGAGTACATAACATAGAATTACCACAGGAAATTAAAATTTTTATACACTAATTTACAATAATTTACAACACGATTTCAATAATGAATTACATAAATATTTACATCAATAATCTATGTAGCCCGCTGGTCAAGAATCCCTTCTTGATCGCTCCACGCAGCTCAAGTCTGATGCTCCACGAGTGATGTTCCCACGATCGAGCAGTCCTGCACACTAGCCAATTGTGGGCATGTTAGTTAAATGTAACTGATGCAATACGGATGGAACCCGCGATCTCCAATCTTAGCAACATTATTTTATGCAACAAGAAAATGTGAAGTCAAACCACAAGTGTCAGTGTATGCTATGCCATAGAGTCTAATGCACAATTCCAAACGTACGCAATGAACTTACTCTAATGCAATTCATTTGGGAATGTACGCATCTCATACTACATACTTTCCCAAATACAACATCAATGAAAACGTTTGCATCCCATACTACATACTTTCAAAGAGTTCGTAGTCTCTAGATCACATGGTTCGATCCCTCACTATTCATCCTACTTTTGAACTCCTTCCTGCTCCTCACATGAATCTAGTGTTACCGCTGATTTCGGTGTGGGGGTAAACAGATAGAACTTGTGAGTACGGGAACAACCTGAACAGTTGACTCGGCCTTCTCGCTCCTGCCGCGACCTGCAAGGAAGTGCGAAACATCGGGGTTGATTTCGGCGACGCACCCTCCGACGCTCTTGTCAGTAATCAGAAAAGATTAACAAGAGCTTAAAAGTGGTGAATGATTGATTAACCTGGTCATGGTGGTAGAGGGGTCATATTTATAGTCTCCTTTGGAGCGGTTAGGGGCATGATTTCCTGCCTAACAGCAAGGAGGGAAATCCTCCTATTCTGTTTTGGGAGATTAGCCCTTGATTCCCGGTGGGAGCAAATTAGGGGTGCTGATTTGGCAAAATCAGGGATCCTGATTTGCCCCTTGTTGGTTTGGGTTTGCCTTGGGTCGGGACCCGTACCCAGTTGGAGTGGGTGTGTTCGCGGGTTATAGGATCTGTGAAAAGGAGATTCGGTACCCGTCTTGGATTTGCTTGAGTGTGAAGTTACCGTTTTGCCCCCGAGCATCAAGATTCGTGTCCAATCTGGACGGCTCCGATTTAACCCCATTTTTAGCCATATCACGAGCCCCCCACTCCTAAAGACTGAGTGTGGTCAGACTTTGAGGAGTAGATTAACTGTTTTAGTGGTAGGTGGAGTTGTATCGGTGTCCGAATGGAGGATCTTGGATCTAAAAAAGGGGGTATTGAGGTAGTTTTTGACATCGTGTGCTGTTCTTGAGCCGCGTCGGGTATCTGACAGTCTTTTATCTACTTTTTTCGAAGTATTTGTTTAATTCTGCGATGTGTTTGCTAATCGTTCGGGGGCCTTAGCGGTGCATTCGGGGTAATAATTGTTCGCTCCGGGGTTCGGAAGCGTGCCCCCGAATTTTCAATTATTTTCCAGAATTTTTAGCTAATTTTTCCGAATTTTTAGCAGTTTTTTCGCAATTTTTAAACAAATAAAACGATCAAAATAAATAAAAAACGATTTAAATACCGATTAATGGCGTGGCTTGATCTGAGCCGTTGATCATGGACGAGCACAAATTTCGGAAGGATCTGACGGCTGTTATAGCTCGGCAGCGTTTTTCTCCATTTTCAAGCTCAGAAAGGCACTTGCTCGGCTGCCGACCGGAGACTAGGGGGTTCGGATGGCGGAGCGTTTTCCAAGAAAATGCTATCTTGTCTTTTAGCGCACGTGGCATAATCTGGACCGTTCATCGTAAGGAGCACGAATTTCTGAGAGATCGGACGGTCGTGGTAGATCGGTGTCTTTTTTCTCCGTTTACGAGTTCGGAGAGGCACTTGCTCGGCTGCCGACCGAAGACAGGGGGTCTCGGCTTGCCGAGCGACGTGGCGCAATCTGAGCTGTCGGATGACGACGTGCATCTCGAGACGGGCACATTTCTCAAGAAAACACTATCTTGTCGTGTAGTGTCCTCGGCAAGATCTTGGTCGTCTGATTGAGATCACGCGCGAATATTGAGGGGAAAGTGAGTTTTCTCCGTTTACGAGCTCGGAAAGGCACTTGCTCGGAATCCGTCTGGAGACAAGGGGTCTCGGCGGCTCAAGTTATGCAGCACAATCTGTTCTGAGGTAGTCCTGCTCCCGAGGGAATTAATGGCGCTCGGGGCTTGTGCGGCGTTCCACTTTCCCAGGTCATTATGGATAACCCCCTTAATAAATGAGTGGCGTTTCGACTTCCGAGGATCATAATGACTGGTTCTTGGAGGTTAAGCTATAAGTACCCCCTTTCCCTTGCCATTTCAATCGCAATCAACATAGAGTTTCAGACCTCGGGGGCATCTGCCTTGGGTGGCTTTTCTTTCGAGGTCCAGAGAGGTGGTCGCTCTTCTGCCTGGTTTTCCCTTTGTTCCTGACGGCCCCAAAGTGGATGTCAGGAGCGAGGGGGGAACGAGGTAGTAGTGGCGGCGACTGTGGTCCGAACCCGAGGGATGAGTTACTTCAGAAGGACGGGTGGTCGCCCTGTTGTCTTATTCTTCTCCCGTTCCTCACTACTCCGAAGGGGGTGTCAGGAGCGGGAGGGGATAAGGCAGTAGTGTCGATGACCGTAGTCCGGACCCGTGGTGTAGGCCTCTTCGGGAGGACGGGTGGTCGTTCTCTCACCAAGATCTTCTGCTTTCATTGGTTGCTCCAAAGTGAGTGTCGAAGTGAGCGGAGGTCTTGGTGAGAGAGTGATGATCCATGTCCGATGCCGATCTCTGGGCCATCCGAGTCCGTTTGTTGCAACTGTGAAGGCGCCGCTGCCAGAGTCCTCTGACAAACTGGGCCTTCCAGTTGCAACCAACTAGCTCGGAATGGTGCGCTTCATCATGAGTTGCAGCTCGGGCTTCTGGACCATCCGAGTCTGTTGTTTGCAACTGTGAAGGTGCTGCGGTCAGAGCCCTCTGACAAGCCGCACCTTCCAGTTGGAAACAACTAGCTCGGAACGGTGCGTTTCTCTTGATCTCTGAGTGTTGATGGGTCCCCTCCCATCTCTGTCTTCCTTCCGGGCTGATGGCTTCTGATGGATGTCAGCCCGGAGGAGTTAGAGATGAGGGGAGCGCCGATCTGTTTCTGACCGGGGCCCGTGGGTCGGTGGAATACCAGTCGAGACACGGGACCTGGGGGGCGCTCGCCGAAGGCGGCACCTCAAAACTGAATCAAAATTTTTCGGTTCCTTCTAGGGGCGTCCGAAGGCTCAATCGTCCGAGCGACGTGGCGTACCCTGAGCTGTTGGATGATGGCGCGCATCTCGAGACGGGCGCAGCTCCCAAGAAAACACTATCTTGTCGTTTAGTGTTCTTGGCGAGATCTGGGCCGTCTGATCGAGATCGGGCGCGAAAGTTGAGGGGAAAGTGAGTTTTCCCCGTTTACACGCTCGGGAAGGCGCTTGCTCGGATTCCGACCGGTCCCTATTGCCGGCATGTTCGGATTGCTTGTAGCTCGGATTCGGATCTGCTGCAGCCGAGCCAGCTGACTTGGTGAAGGAGGCAGTGGTAATGGGCCTTCGCGACACTTCGAGAGCAGCCCTAAAGTCGCAAACTTTCGTTTGGAAGTCCAAGGGACGTCCCAATTTTACTATAAATCTTCACCCCCCCTAAGACCAAGTCTTCACTTTTCGCTTTTACTCTCTCTCTTTCGTTTTTACTCCGCTTCGAAGTTTTTAGCTCTCTGGTGGTGTTGCTAGCTGTCGCGGTAGCGTTCCTAATTCCGGTGAACTTTCCGACCGTACACATCACTTCAAGGTCAGTCTCTCTCTCTCTTCTCTCTTAGAAATGGTTAAGATCACGGATGAGACCCCCGCCTCGAGACAAGCCGTTGGCCGAGGGGATAAAGAGAAGGGAGTAGCGGAGCCGAGTGAGCAGGAGGTCGTTCGTCCGGACAGAGAGGGCGATGTGGCCGAGCAGCCTAGGGAGGTTGAGGCGGTGTCCCGGAAGGGCAAGGGAGTGGTCACCATCGTGGAGACGCCGAAGACGGTGGGGGCGTTCGGTCGGCAGCCCATTATCCTATCGAGTGTATGCGGTGTTCGGGACTACGCCGAGGACGTCTTGGGGAAAGTGACTCAAGGTACGGCCCTACTGGGGGAGGAGAACGAGCCAAGGGAGGTTTCCGAGGTGGACCATGCTATCTCGTCGCTCACCGAGGATGACCTTCGGCTGATCCGAGAGGGATTCCGGATCCCGCTTGAGTATGTCCTGCTTCTCCCCGGGCCGGGTTTTCGAGCCAACACGAGCTACTTGTCGGACGTGTGCGTCTTCCCGGTCGATTCCCTTATTGCTGGACTCCGCTTTCCCCTCCATCCATTCGTGGTTGAGGTCCTGGTCTTTTACGGTTTGAGCCCCGCTCAGCTGATGCCGAACACATGGAGGCACGTTACAGCCTTCGTCCTTCGATGCCAAGAGGTCGGCGCTAAACCGAGTATGTTCCTCTTTCGAAATCTCTATCGACCTTGCCAGCCAAGGAAAGATGAACAGAGGTTTTATCTGTCGCCCCGGCCGGGCGTGAAACTGATCGAGAATCCGGACTCGATCAAACATTGGAAGGAAAAGTACTTCCTCGTCCGATCCCTGACGCCGTGGGTGATACCGGCGGTTTGGGAGACGGAGGGTCTGCCCAAGCGGACCAAGAAGGAGGTGCCGCTGAATGAGGGAGAGGCCGAGGTCCGGAGGAAGCTCCTCGCTCTGCCAACCATGAGTTGGAAAGATATTACAGAGGAGGATCTGTTCCGTGGGGGTCTCAGTCCGATCGACCCTCGTACGCTTCTGGTATTTATATTCTTTGTTCAAAGCTCATGAAAATTTTTCTAAGTTTTTTCACTCGGCTTTTGCAGAGACAATGAAGATGGATTACAAGGCTCTGATGGCGAAGGGTCGTTCGGAGCAGGAGAAGAAGAAGAGGTCGGCGGCGGAGACTCAGGAGAGCCGGCCTGCGAAGAAGCCTTCCGTTGCGAAGGCTGCCGAGCAGCCGAAGGTCATGGTCCTTGACCATGGGGAGGTCCAGGTCCTCGACCCGCCCGCCCCGGATGTGCCGACGCCGACCCCAAAGGGGGACGCTCCTGGTTCGTCGAGCGGCACGTTCGGCGTGACGGAGGTATTGTCCCTCCAAGTTCCGCCCCTTACTGCCGAGGCGGAGAAGATCCTGACCGAGCGTCACAAACAGATCTTCGTCCCCGACTGGCAGGTGATGAAGGTCGATGGCTTCTTGGGCGATGGCAACATCTGCATGGAGGCCGTGAAGCACCTGCCGACCCCGAAGGACCGAGCGACCCTGAAGGCCGGGCAAGCAGGGGATGCCGTGATGCAGATTGCTCGGAATACTATGTCGGTAAGTTGGTCGGGCTCTTCCTCATTAGTTTTTCTTTCCTTGAGTTTTTTCTCAAGTACTTGGGTTCGGATTTTAATCCGCTGTTCTTTTCCAGACCCTCTGCCACTTCAACTTCCTGGTCGAGGAGATGGCGAACAAGGAGCAGGAGAAGGAACGGGAGAGGGCGGAGCGCATCAAGGCTACGCAGCGGCTTGATGCCGAGCAGCTCCTTTCGACAAGGAGGGCTGACAAGGTGAAGGGGTTGGAGGAGCAGCTGGCCAAGTCCATTCAGCTGTCGAAGGACACGGCGGCTAAACTTGAGGCCTCGGAGAAGGAGGTCGCCGAGCTGAAGGAGGCCCTGGCCAACGCTCGGTCGGAGGTGGAGAAGGCTCAGAAGAGGGCCGAGAGGACCAAGGCCAAGCACCTGAAGAAGGTGAAGAAGGTGAGGAAGGCCGTGCAGGAGGAGGATGCTCAGCACATGCTCCAGAACATGGAGGACGCTTATGGTCGAGCGCTGATCCACATAGCCGCCAGGAACCCGGGCTTCGACACCTCCTCCTACCACTTTTACGACCCTGTGGAAGGGGAGGAGGGTCTGCCCGAGGGGATGCTCGGACCTGTGGGAGAGACGGAAGTCGTCGAGGGTCCCGGGGAGTCCGAGGCCGAGGACGAGAAGGAGGACGACTCCGAGGAGGAGAGTTGGAGCGAAGGCGGAGGCGAGGACGGTGGCGAGGACAAAACCGGGGAGTCGACGGACCCGAGCGGCAAAAAGGTCGACCCATGACTCGGTTGTCTCCTTTTTTTTGTCTTTTTTCTTTTGTAAGCCTAACTGCGGACTGGCCACCGCTAGTGTAAAACTTTCACCTTGATTTTGAAATGAAAATATTTTGTTTGGCCAAAATTTGCCCAAGTGTTGAACTTCGGATTTGTGTGTGACTAGCCGTAGATGTTTCCGAGTGTTGGGTATCGGATTTATCTCTGCTTTTCAGGTGAAGTTCGGTCCGGTCACGGAGCTCGTCTACCTTCGGGGGGAGTTGGCCAAAATGAAGCGTGAGCTCAAGGACAGCCGACAGAGGCGGTTTCTCCTGCTCGGCCAGGTGGAGGAGGTGAGGGCAGTTCTACGGAGGCGCTGCCGCGAGCTGTATCAACTGCGGAAGCACTACCAAGCTCCTTGTCCCGAAGGGGAAGTCGAGCGGCTCCGCGGAGAGCTTACTGTCGCCGAGCAGAAGAATGACGACCTTTTGGCTGAAGTCGAACACTTGGAATTAGCGGAGAAGGATCGTTCGGCGGAGGTAGATAAGCTGACATCCGAGCTGGAGAAGGTATCGGCCGAGCGCAAGAGGTTATCGGCCGAAGTTGACAGGCTCAGAAGGATCACGATAGATAGGGGAATCGAGGTCACCCACTTCCGCCGGCTTGCCGCCGATGGTGCTAACGCCTCTGGCTCGTCAAGACCCTCTCGTCCGAAGAAATCGGCGAAGGACGACGTTCTGAGGGACAGGATTATCGAACTGGAGGAGGAGATCGCGTCGCTCAAGCCCGCGCCGGAGAGAGCTAACGTTCGCAGCACGTCGTGCACTCGCGAGGAGAGCGAGAGGGGGATTACGTTTTACGAACTTGCGACGCGCTCGCCTATGACCAGACGAAGTCCGGCCGATGCTCAGAGCAGCGCGGCTGTTTCGTCGAGCGGGGCTTCGGTCGGCGCCGCTGTTAGGACTAGCAGTGAAGGGGGTTCGCGCTTCGTTGGTTTAGGGTCGAGCTCGGAGGGCAGGCCTCGTCGCCCTCGCGTTTGCCAAAACCGAAGCATTCCCCTTCCGAAGAGGCCCTGATCATGTCGTTTTCCCTTTTTGTTTGTTGTTGTAGAGCTTGACTGTAGGGTCGGTTCGGCCATCTGTAACACCGTTACATCTGAATGTGAATCTTGAAAGTTTCCTTAGAAAATTTTTCCAAGTGTTGGACTTCGGCGGTGTATTGAAATTGTGTTATTCTTTTTCCCTTCTTTTCAGCTCGTGGTGACGATCCATGGCTCGGACTCCGAGCGTTCGAACGAATACTCCGAATCCGAGGCCACTTCTGGAACGGTGGTTCTGAGCCCCGGGAGCGCCGATCTGAAGCTACGCCGAGCCGAGAGTGAGTGGGCCCATCTCTCGTTGGTCCTCAGTCTCCGGGAGGCCGAGATCCAACGCTTGGAGAATAGGATCGTCGAGCTGAGCCCCGCAGGAGAGGATGAAGACTCGCAGACCGCATTCAGCAACTCTCTGCGGGTCAAATGCATTCGGCACATTCAGTCGAAGATTATTGCCGAGCGGGATGACTTGCTCTCGGAGATGCGGCACTTGCGGGCTGTGATGGCGAAGCTCCGGGGGGAGGCAGAGGAGCTGCCAGCCGAGGAGGACGAACAGTCTAGTGAGGATGTTCCTATATGAGAGACGAGTGTAGTAGGTCGGGCATTGTAGGTTTTGTCTGCCAACACCTTGTAATGGAATGCTTTGTATTATGCGCCGACAATTAATAAAATTCCCTTTCATCGCTTTGCATATTTGTCTTGCTTGTAATTGGGTTGGCCGTGCCGAAGAACTTGGGCCGGACGTTGTAGTTTTGTCGGCGAGAGCGTTGAACCGAACGGGCTCCTGCGCGTGCCTTGTTTTGTCGTTTAGCGTTGACTGTAAGCACGGATCTCGAGGTGGCACAGTTCCCAAGAAAACGCTATCTCGTCGTTTAGCGCAGGTGGCGAGATCTGGGCCGTTTGATCGAGATCACGCACGAAAGTGGAGGAGAAAATGAGTTTTCCCCGTTTGCGAGCTCGGAATGGCTCTTGCTCGGCTGCCGACCGAAGACAGGGAGTCTCGGTGTACCGAGCGACGTGGCATAATCTGAGACATCGGATGTCGACGCGCATCTCGAGACGGGCACATTTCCCTAGGAAACACTATCTTGTCGTTTAGTGTCGTTGGTGAGATCTGCGCCGTCTGATCGAGATCAGGCGCGAAAGTTGAGGAGAAAGTGCATTTTCTCCGTTTGCGGGCTCGGAATGGCACTTGCTCGGATTCCGACCGAGGAGTAGGCCCACCCTTCTTATCTTTAGGGCAGGGTTTTGACCAAGTGTTTGCCTTCGGGGTTGTCGCAGAGTTCGACGGCTGTGGGAGCAATTCCGAACGGCGATTTACCCCTGGCTCGTCCGGGGACGAGCCGCGGGGGCAAAGTCGAACCGAGTGTTGGACTCCGAACCATCGGTGTTAGTTCAACAGTTGTGGGAGCAATTTCGAACGGTGATCTACCCCTGGCTCGTCCGGGAACGAGCCGAGGTGGTAGAGTCGAACCGAGTGTTGGACTCCGAACCATTGGTGTTAGTTCAACAGTTGTGGGAGCAATTCCGAACGGTGATCTATCCCTGGCTCGTCCGGAGACGAGCCGAGGTGGTAGAGTCGAACCGAGTGTTGGACTCCGAACCATTGGTGTTAGTTCAACAGTTGTGGGAGCAATTCCGAACGGTGATCTACCCCTGGCTCGTCCGGGGACGTGCCGAGGTGGTAGAGTCGAACCGAGTGTTGGACTCCGAACCATTGGTGTTAGTTCAACAGTTGTGGGAGCAATTCCGAACGGTGATCTACCCCTGGCTCGTCTGGGGACGTGCCGAGGTGGTAGAGTCGAACCGAGTGTTGGACTCCGAACCATTGGTGTTAGTTCAACAGTTGTGGGAGCAATTCCGAACGGTGATCTACCCCTGGCTCGTCCGGGGACGTACCGAGGTGGTAGAGTCGAACCGAGTGTTGGACTCCGAACCATTGGTGTTAGTTCAATGATTGTGGGAGCAGTTCCGAACGACGGTCTACCCCCGGCTCGTCCGGGGACGAGCCGAGAAGGTGAGGTCGAGCCGAACGTGGACTCCGAACCATTGGTTCAAACCACAGCTTAGAAATCACAAGACAAGAGCAGAGAGAAGTATATAAATTCATAAGCATGAAGGGAGCTTTCTTTATTAATTATTGACGGCGAACCGTTTTACATAGTACAATTCATGGAACAGGTTACAAGTTGGAGGAGAGGAATGGTTCGACACCTCGGATTACTCAGAGGGGCGCCGGAGCGCTCTCTTGGTATTTTAGGAGGCGGTCGGCATTCCAGGTCCTCGGAAGCTCTCTGCCTTCCATGTCTTCAAGACGGTATGCCCCAGGCCGAACAACTTTTGTGATCCGGTACGGTCCTTCCCAGTTCGGAGCTAGCTTGCTCTTCTGACTGGGGAGGGATATGGCTAGCTTCCTCAGGACTAAATCTCCTTGTTTAAGGTCGGCGGGTCGGACCTTTTTGTTGTATGCTAGCTCGACCCTTCTCCTGTAATTCTGCTGCCGAATCGATGCCCTTTCCCTCAGTTCATCTATCAGGTCCAAGTTTCCTCTGAGGTCCCTGGCATTCTGCGCTTCGTCATAGGCTATGAGCCGAGGGGAAGGTATTCCGACCTCGAGGGGTATCACGGCCTCGGTCCCATAAGTAAGATTGAAAGGGGACTCTCCGGTGGGCGTCCGCTTGCTTGTGCGGTAATTCCACAACACATTAGGGAGTTGGTCGACCCACAAACCTTTGGAGCACTTGTCCAACCTTTTCTTGATGCCTGCGAGGATCTGCTTATTAGCATTCTCGGCCTGTCCGTTCGACTGAGGGTGTGAGACGGACGAGAAGCGCTGCTGAATGACGAGGTCATCGCATAGGGCTCGGAATGCCGTGCCGGTGAACTGGGTCCCGTTGTCCGTCACGAGGACGCGGGGGGACGCCGAATCTGCATATGATGCTCTTCCAAAAGAACTGCACCACTTTGTTCTCGGTTATAGTGGCGAGGGGCTCGGCCTCGATCCACTTCGAGAAGTAGTCAATGGCTACGACCAAGAACTTGAACTGACCCGGAGCCGGAGGGAAAGGCCCTAGCAAGTCCATTCCCCACATGGCGAAGGGGATAGGGCTCGACAGGGAGGCGAGGTTGGCCTGAGGGAGGCGTCGGATGCTGGAGTGTCTCTGGCAAGCGCTGCATTGCCGAACATGTCGCTCGGCGTCTTGGAGAAGGGTCGGCCAGAAGTACCCATAATTCAAAGCTTTCCGGGCCAAGGACCTAAACCCTGAGTGTGCCCCTCCGATGCCTTCATGAAGCTCTTGTAGGGCGTATTCGGCCTGATCCGGAGAGAGGCACCTTAGGTACGGTCGGCCGTCTACTTGAGAGAATGAGCGTTTGTATAGGACCCCCTCGATCAAGACATAGCGTTCGGCCCGGGTTCTGACTCGGCGTGCTTCCTTGGGATCTGAGGGTAGAACCCCGTCCCTTAGGAATTCCATCAGTGGCTTCATCCAATTGTCCTGCAGCATGACTGGCAAGGACTCCGCCGAGCCAGATGCCTCGTCTTCGATGCTTGGCTTAGAGAGGACTTCAATCAGTACGGTCTGCTCGAGACCTTGTAAGGAGGACGAGGCCAACTTGGAGAGGGCGTCGGCCTGTGAATTCTCCTCCCGGGGGACCCGTTGAATGAGCGCCTCTTCGAACCGGCCCATGAGGTCCCGGACCTTGGCGAGGTACTTCGCCATTCGCTCATCTCGGGCTTCATATTCACCCAAGACCTGGTTCACAACTAGTTGGGAATCACTGTGAATCCGGAGGCGCCGAGCTCCAGCGCTTCGGGCGAGTCCGAGCCCAGCAATGAGTGCCTCGTACTCCGCCTCGTTGTTCGAGGCTTTGAAGCTCATGCGGATCGCGTACTGGAGCACGAAGTTGTCAGGGCCGTTCAGAATGATGCCAGCGCCGCTTCCTTCGTTACACGAGGATCCGTCCACGAAGACTGTCTAGATGGGAGGTCCCTTCGGGATGTGGCCGACCTCAGGGATAGTGGACTCTACAATGAAGTCGGCGAGAGCTTGCGCCTTAATTGCTGTTCGAGGTTGGTAAGAGATGTCGTGCTGGCTCAGCTCTATGGACCATTTCATCAGCCGGCCCGAGGTCTCTGGCTTATAGAGGATCTGCTTTAAGGGTTGGTCGTTCAGGACAACGACCGAGTGAGATTGGAAGTACGGCCGAAGCTTCCTCGCTGCCATGACCAGAGCGTAGGCTATCTTCTCTATCCTCGGATAGCGGAGCTCGGCGTCCCGGAGCACCTTGCTCACGTAGTAGATTGGCCTCTGTGTTCGGTCCTCCTCTCTTACTAAGACCGCGCTCAGGGTCTGCTCGGAAGCAGCCAAGTAGACAAAGAGAGTCTCGCCCGGGACTGGTTTGCTGAGCAGAGGGGGGTTTACCAAGTAGGCCTTCAGCTGTTCGAATGATTCCTGTTGCAGTTGGCCCCATTCAAAGCCCTTAGCCCCCCTGAGTGCCTTGAAGAAGGGGAGGCACTTCTCCCCCGACTTAGAGAGGAACCGACCGATAGCAGCGAGCCGACCAGTGAGCTTCTGCACCTCTTTGATGTTCCGAGGCGGGGCCATGTCTAATATGGCCTTAATCTTCTCGGGATTAGCTTCGATCCCTCGTTGGCTTACCATGAAGCCGAGGAATTTTCCCGAGGAGACCCCGAATGCACACTTGTTCGGGTTCAGTCGCATGTTGTGCTTCCTCAACACGCCAAATGCCTCTTGGAGGTCGGCTACATGATCGGTGCCGCGAATGCTCTTGACGAGCATGTCATCAACGTACACCTCCATGTTTCGGCCGATCTGGTTCTGGAAGACCTTGTTGACGAGGCGCTGGTAGGTGGCGCCTGCGTTCTTCAAGCCGAACGGCATTACTCAGTAGCAGTAGAGGCCTTGGTCGGTGACGAAGGAGGTCTTCGGAATGTCCGGAGGGAACATTCGGATCTGATTGTATCCTGAGAAAGCATCCATGAAGCTGAGGAGCTCATGGCCCGAGGTGGCGTCTATAAGGGTGTCGATGTTCGGGAGCGGGAAGGGATCCTTCGGACACGCCTTGTTCAGGTCGGTGAAGTCAATGCATATCCTCCACGAGCCATTGGACTTCTTGACCATCACAACATTCGACAGCCACTCGGGGTAATTTACCTCCTGTATGAACTTGGCCTTTAGAAGTTTATCAACCTCTTCCTTGATGGCCTGCTGTCGCTCGGGGGCGAACTTCCGCCTCTTCTGCTGAACCGGTTTGTACCCCGGTTCGACGCTCAGGCGATGGACGAGCAGTTCCTCGGAAATGCCGGGCATGTCCGCGGCCGACCAAGCAAACAGGTCACGGTTATCCCGGATGCACCTCACCAAGTCAGAATACAGCACGGTCGGCAAGGACTTGCTGACGAGGAACTTCCGGCTCGGCTCCTCGTCTGAGAAGAGCACTTCTTCTAACTCGTCCGCCGGCTCGGACGTTGGGCGAGCCTTCGGCTCGGGGATCTCCAGTGTCTCGAGCGAGAGCACTGGCCCACCGGTGGAAGTCATGTAGCACTTCCGGGCTGTTTCTTGGCTTCCCCTTACTTCCCCTACTCCAGAGCGAGTGGGGAACTTCATCTTCAAATGATACGCCGAGGGGACAGCCTCCAGGGCGGCAAGCCCGGGTCGGCCTAGGATGACGTTGTATGCTGCCAGGACATCGACGACCATGAAGTCCATCGGCTCGGTCCGGGTAGTAGGGGTACTTCCCGCAGTAACGTCCAGGGTTATCACCCCTTCGACGGTTACCAGGACCCCCGTGAACCCATGGAGTGTGTAACCGGCTGGCTTGAGACGGTCTCGGGACAGCTGCAGGCCTCGGAAGGCCGAGAGGAAAAGGATATTGACCGAACTCCCATTATCCACCAAAATCCTCTGCACCTTGAAGTTGGCCATGCGGAGGTCGATGACGAGGGCATCACAGTGTGGGGTTCGGACTCCTTCGAGGTCGGCGTCCGAGAAGGACACGGGGACGCCGAGACCTTTGGGAGGAGGAGCACTGTGGACCGAGTTTACCTCTCGGACGAAGGCTTTCCGGGACGTATTAGAGGAGCCGCCCATGGGGCCTCCGTGGATCATGTGCAGAATCCTTTCCTCCTCGAACTCGGGTGTTTCTTCGCACCGCTCGGGGCGCTTGTTAGCCCCCCGAGCCGGAGGAGAATTGCGATCCGCCCGGTCGTTCGTCTTCACGAACTTTGCCAATTGCCCCCTCCGGATGAGGGCTTCGATCTCGTCCTTCAAGGCCCGACAGTCGTTCGTGTCGTGGCCGTGGTCTCGGTGGTAACGACACCACTTATCTTTGTTCCTCCTCTTTGCCGGGGTGTGCATCCTCGGCGCCGGAGGGATGACCCCCTCCTTCTCGACCTCCATCAGGATAGTGGAGACATTGGTGGTGAGGGGAGTGAACTTCTCGAATCTGGGGGGAGCGCGACGGTGACCGCCACTGTCCTTCTGGGCTTTCTTGGACCCCTCTTCCCCTGTCGCCTTCCTTTTCGACCCTGCGGAGGGCCCTCCGAAGCTCGGAAGGGCTTCGGCCTCCTCTGCCCGGATGTACTTCTCGCACCTCAGGAGGAGGTCGGCGAAGTCATGCGGGGGCTTCTTTGCTAGGGACGAGCGGAGGTTCGCGTTGAGGACGTTCGACTGGAACGCCACGGTCGCCACGGACTGGTCTAAGGAGGCGATAGACCTGACCTCCGCGGTGAATCTCTTCACGTAGTCCCGCAGCTTCTCTTCCCTTGCCTGCCGCAGGTTCAGCAGGGAGAGACTTGTCTTCTCGGCTCGCCTGCTACTCACGAAGTGAGTAATGAACAGTGTCTCAAACTGCTCGAACGAGAAGATGGAGGAGGGGGCGAGCCTGGAATACCATTCCCGAGCCAACCCCCTAAGGGTAGCAGGGAAGGTCCTGCAGAGTACAGCGTCCGAAGCTTGATGGATGAGCATCAGGGTCTTGAAGCTTTCGACGTGGTCGACCGGGTCGGATTCCCCTGAGTATGTTTCAAACTGTGGCGGTTTGAAACTCCTCGGTATATGGGCCTCCATGATAGACCGTGAGAAGGGGGGTCGGCTCGGACGGAATGTTCCTGCTCGGGACTCTTCTTCCTTGTCAATGCGGCCGATGCGCCTTTCCACCTCATGGAGACGGCGGATAAGGGCGTCGTCTCTCCGCTGGTAGTCGTACGACCCCCCGGACTCCTCTTCATAGGAAGGGGAGCGCGGACTGCGGCGCCGATAATCCTGGGACCGGTGAGGGCTCGGTTGCCGCTGTTGACGGCTGGGAGCCGGGGAAGGGCTCCGGGTTCGGCGGCGAGGACTGGGATCCCTCGGGGGCGTCGGAGCCCTCTGTGCATTCTGGACATTCTGCCGGAGGTTGAGAGCCTGCATAACGGTCTCCTGAAATTGGAGGAATTCGGCCCGACTGATAGGCACTTCTCGGTCCCTCGGATGACGCCGATCCCTGGGGGACCGGGACCTCCTCCTTCGGCGCTCGGGGGACGCCGCTCGGCCTCTGCGGTCCGGGGACCTTCTGCCATCTCGGCGGCGTGGGGACCGCTCACCTTGACGCTGGCGGGAGGCTCCCTCTCGGGCCCGCCTCTCGTCAAGATGGGTGCAGAGGTCGTCGTCCTTCTGGCGGTTCAGAAGTGTGATGCAGAGGTCGGGATGATGGGAAGCCATCGAGTCCGAGGACCCATTATGGACAGAGACATGTCCTGGATTGAGGGGCTGCTTTCCCTTCCGACCGTTGTGACCGAACGGACCGTTGTTGGGTTGCTGATTGGGATGAGGAGGAGGGACCTACTGTGCCGACGGAGGGAGATTGGATTGTGGAATAGGGTTGACCGGGGCTTCCTCTGTAGGGTCGGCGGGATTGGCCACCCGGTTGGACCCTCTAGATTTGACCTTCTTCGAAGGCATGGCTGCAGCGGACGACGAGGAATAGCTGAGGCTGTTCGTGTGGTGGTTTCCCACAGACGGCGCCAATCTGTTACCGCTGATTTCGGTGTGGGGGTAAACAGATAGAACTTGTGAGTACGGGAACAACCTGAACAGTTGACTCGGCCTTCTCGCTCCTGCCGCGACCTGCAAGGAAGTGCGAAACACCGGGGTTGATTCCGGCGACGCACCCTCCGACGCTCTTGTCAGTAATCAGAAAAGATTAACAAAGAGCTTAAAAGTGGTGAATGATTGATTAACCTGGTCATGGTGGTAGAGGGGTCATATTTATAGTCGCCTTTGGAGCGGTTAGGGGCATGATTTCCTGCCTAACAGCAAGGAGGGAAATCCTCCTATTCTGTTTTGGGAGATTAGCCCTTGATTCCCGGTGGGAGCAAATCAGGGGTGCTGATTAGGCAAAATCAGGGATCCTGATTTGCCCCTTGTTGGTTTGGGTTTTCCTTGGGTCGGGACCCGTACCCAGTTGGAGTGGGTCTGTTCGCGGGTTATAGGATCTGTGAAAAGGAGATCCGGTACCCGTCTTGGATTTGCTTGAGTGTGAAGTTATCGTTTTCCCCCCGAGCATCAAGATTCGTGTCCAATCTGGACGGCTCCGATTTAACCCCATTTTTAGCCCGATCATCTAGTGACTGGTAGATTTGCAGTGCTCCGTTCTATTCTGCCTCTACATACGTCTGGTGGTCTTTCTCCACTCTGTCCGCCTTGGTAGACGTCTGGTGGTCTTTCACCACTCTGTCAGGATTAGTGGTCTTTCTCTACCCTGTATGCCTCGGTAGAAGTATGGTGGTCTTTCTCCACTCCATCAGGATCAATGGTCTTTCCATTCCTACCCTACCAAGTTATCACGAATATATGGTGATTCAGTAGGGCTCGTATCTGCTCCACCAGGTTCCGACGGCTGACAACACAGACAGAAGCTTAAGGTTAGGGATGCTCTTGGATAAGGATATATCTGATCCGTATCCGTATCCGAATCCAAAATTTTTGCAGATATGGATACTGATTCAGATATCCAAATCCAGAAAAATTCGGATGCAGATACGGATACAGATATCACTTCTAAAAGCTGATTGATATATATATATATATATATATATATATATATATATATTAAAGGGAATTCATGTAATCTTCTATCAAATCTCATTTCCTCTCTCTCTCTCTCCCATTCCCACCCGATCACAAATGCCCCAAATTCAACTCCTCTACCCGAGCTCCACCTTCCTCCACCCTCCTCACCATCATCGGGTTGTTCCTCCATCCCCAAATCCCACAAATTCGAAACCATAGCTCCACCACTTTTGCAAACATCGGGCTCTTCCTCCATCCCCAAATCCCCCACATCTGAAACCCTAGCTGCACCAGCTCTACCAACATCGAGCTCTCCCTCCACCCCCAAACCCCCCCAAACCCCAAACCCAGTTCTCATCTTCTGCGTCTCTATCTCCGTCTCCATCTCCAACCTCCTCACCATTGGGATCTCCGACCAACCTCCTCTCCAACCTCCTTTCATGATCTATTTAGTGAAGTATTGGAGCTGAACATGTCGTTGGGACAATGGGGTTGTCCTGCGGGGTCATCGTCGAGGGGTAGTGGGAAAGTGGGGGAATGGCTCTCTCCACTTGATCTAACTGTTGGGAGCATGACAAAATCAGCTGGTTCTGATAGTTATGGAAGGAGTGTAAGTTCTCAGTACAAAAAGCCTAAACTTCTCGACTTTGCTTTGATTCCAACATCGTGAGTTTCTTGTTTATTGTTATTATATTTTTTCAATTAAGATAGATAGAGTACACATGAACTCCACCTAAAAAATGCAAATAAAAATTCATGCAGCTTTTTAAATTCATGTAGGCATGTAGCTTTTTAACCCATTGTGTGTATGATTTTATCTTTGTCATGTTTGATTGTTGAAATGAGTGTTGCCCAGCTCACAATTTTGGAACTTTGTAGGTTCATTTTGTCAATTTTTTGTGTGTTTGGAGTTGTTTGTTTCTCATACGTGTTTTAAGTATTTAATATTTGTAGAAAAAATAGGTATAACTATCAAAGGTTTTAGAAGGAGGGGTTATGTATATGGTGCTCAGTGTTACAAAGTAAAGGACTTTTAGTCTAATTAAGAATACACTAATGAGATAGGATTATGTTACGATGTAACTTTGGTTGAAAAGTTATTCAAGAGTTCAAACTACTTAATGGATTTGTGAATGAGAAATTTAGGTGTGGTAACTATTCACTGAGAGTCCAACTGCTAATTGGTTATTGCTGCCACTCCTTCACATTCCAGAACATTCTGAAAATAACTTTTCTCCTACTAATTTTATTGTATATTATGTGAACCTTTGTTGTTCAAGAAAGCTAGGTGTGTATTTTTCATGTAAATCAATTTGTGTTAACATCTATATAACATGTGGCCGTATTTGATCATTTGATAATTGTGGGATATTTTATAGAGAATAGTGGCTGGACTTTCACTGTGGCATATTAATTTGAATAACTTATGACAGTGTTTAGCTTTGTATCTGAAATGTTATCGTGTTTATTCTTTTCAAGAACTTCTCTATTCAGGGAGATAGACTACACTCCCATACCTTCTTTAGGTGGTGGTGCGTCTGGTGCACCTACATCCAAAGACTGCACTTATGTTCAAGCTTCATTATTTTCATCTGAAACTGCAAGTAGTGAAAAATGTAGAGATCTGGGAAGTCAGAGAGGAATGAACAAAATATATTCTAAATAAGAGCAGAAAATGAAAACCAAAATTGGTGCAAAAAAAATTGATTGTTAACTTTTTGAATTTGTTGGAATGAAATTTTACTTTATATTCAGTATATTGTTAACTTTTCTCCATTTTTATAAGAATGAAGAAAACATTTATACATTGTCATTCCTTTATTGTAGTTCTTTAGTGCTGTCTTTTTCAGTGACGCCATATCGTTCTGGTAAAAAAAGTTAAAGAGTCTAGTTCAAATCATATGCAAAATACACAGGTAAGTGCATATTGTAGTCATTTTTATAAGAACTATATATATATAAAATAAATTTTCCTTCACTTATTTTGTTCTATTGATTTCTATTTTGTGATTAGATATGAAAATTGATATTCACAATTCAGTGATATACATATCTAAGTACTGGTTAAGAAAAAAAATAGTAAAAACTTTATATTTGATATCTGAATTTGTTGTAACATCCTGAATTTTCATCTATAATTAAATATGAGTTGTTTGATTTTACGTGTTTTGCACGTGCAAATTTATGTACATTTTTCCTTAAATTTTTTTTATCATGAAGAAGTATTTTATTTCTTCTCTTTTTAATTAAAGCCTATTTTAATCTCTAGGCCTAATTGTTTAATTCTAGCCCACACTAATTAAATTAATTAAATAAATTAGAAAGCCCATAGACTTTTAGCCCACTAAAATGAGCCCAATAGTTTATTCTCATTTAAATGAGACAACTTGTAGGGTAGACTTGTTTTGAAACAAATTAATTAATAAACATGAACAATTAGTAACTAGGTATGTATTGTGTGATACGTGCATTGCACTTGCACATGCCAATGCTAGAGTGAGGGGTAGGCCGGACTGCTTCATGGAGAGTGGGAGAGATGGAGAGTGTGGAAGAATGGGTGTGTGATCATGGGTAGTTGTTCTAACTCCCTAATGCATCATAGCCTCTCATATAAACTCATCTAAATCAATCTTAGCCCTCCATTTGTGTTTGAAAAGTGTATAAATACCCCCCTCATCTTCTTCATGAAATGCACTAGAAAATTTGCACGAGAAAAAGAAAGAAAAGAAACAAGTTGTGAGTAAAAGATTTAGAGAAGTGTAAGTAAAAAGATTGAGAGATTTTGTTGTGTGTTCTTGCAACTATTGGAGCCCGACCTACATCAAGCAAGGAGGAGCTTGGGTTCCATCAAGCAAGGAGGAGAAGGCACCTTTTGGTGGCACAATCTAGGAGGAGAAGGAAACCGTTCGTGCGTTCAAGGAGTTTTCTAGGAGTTTTCTAATTGTTCTTCAATATGGTGGGTGATTTCTCAATCTTCTAATTTAGATACCATACTAGGAATTGAAATTGTGATTATGTTAGAAATGAGTAGGAAAGATTGCTCCATACTTGTTAAAGAGACTAATAAGAAAAGAACTCTAATTGATCTACATGAAAAGTTAGTAAAATGAATTAGAATGTATTAATGAAAAAGTGTTATGATGGTTTGTTAGTAAATTGCATGCTAGAATTGATGAACTATGACTTTATAAAATTTGTTTATGCATGAATTGTAGAATACAATATGTGAAAAATTGTGCTTATGGATAATTCATAGAATGCAAACTAGTAAACCATGGATTATGAAATATATTAATTGTGGTAAAAAGTGTATTTATAATTGCCATATCTAAGCAATATTGTAGTCACTAGATCATCACCAATGTTGCTTTTTGAAACATAAGAAAAAAAGTAATTTTTAATTTAAGATCTTGATTGTGTTATTGAATGAAAACAAAAATAATTGTATGAACTCACTATGAATGATGGGGAAATTTGTTGATAAAAGAATTCTTATAAATAAAAAGAAATTCTTCAATGTCGAAATGTATTCATTTTTTAAAATAAACTAAGGGAAAAATAGTCTTTTATGTTTTAAAATGAGTTTTATACAATTTATGAAAGTACAAGTTACTGTTTTTCCAAGAAAATATAATCAGGAAAAGATCTAGATTTTATAAGTGCAAATTAATGGAGAAAAATCGAGTTTTCTAAAAAGAACTAGTAACAGTACAGTCTGACACAAAAACGTTTTAATCAATTTCCTATAAGGGTTAGTCACTCAGACCTACTGGTCAGTGGGAGCATTTTAAGAGCATTACCGTAGCTCAGCGGAGCTGTTGACCTGGGTTCGAGTCTCGCCAGAGACTTTGTTTATTTAAAAAATCTGATTTCTACTCAAAATCTGAGAACCAAACTTAAGTAATAATTAATTAAGTCCTTCATGTGACAGTTAGTCACTTAAGACCTTCTAATCTTTTGGTGCGGTTTAGTGACGTTATTGTTCACTGGAGGAGGGGTTTGTGCGTGGGTTCGATCCGGCCTCTGGCCATTTTTTTTGACTTTTTTTTTCATATTTTTGATATTTCTAAGGTTTTTAAGTGTTTAAAAATTGAGAAAAGATATTAGAATTATTCTAAAAATACCTAGACTTCATGAAAAATTATTTCCTGAATATTGACCTATTATAATGAGAATTAGAAGTAAAATTTTGAGAAGAAGAATTAATAAGTTTTTAGAATGTGATTTTCTTGAAAATTAAAGATACAAATATTTTGTTGAACATAGAGAAATTTGTGAAGAGTTCAAAAATGAGATTTTTGACATATAAAATATTAAGTAAAATTTAATATAAGATTGTTTAAGATTATATAAAATGTGCATGGAAAATAAAGTAAAAGAAACATGATGAAATGCGAAATTTGGGAATGAATACTTTCATTTTAATGTACATGGAAAGAGAATTGAGAGTAGAGTTTTAGCTAAGTCCTCACATCGGCATGAGTGAAATTTTAAAAAGAGAAATGTGATAAATAAAGACCAAGTTTGGGTCATGATTAATAATTGATGTTTAAAACCAAGTTAGAGTTAACACTAATTCTAGAGTATTGATTTTTATTCATGATTCTATTATCTAAGGATTAGATACATAGTGGAGATGTGATGAAAGTTAGAGAGAAATATAAGTATGAGGGCCATCTAATCAACAGTGTGAGAGTGTTCACAGGATGCCCACATGATGCGTCGTGTCAGGGTGTGGATACTTCTCTAGGATATCGTACCGTCGGCAACGCTTGTGGGGTTCTCGGTGACTACGTAGTGCCATCATTCCATGGCGGAGGCGAATTGTCTATAGGATGCCTGCATGATGCGTCAATTCAGTGTATGGGATTCTCTTCAGGATGCCTCGGCATGGGCTCGTAACTCATAGAACACCTAGGATACTTACCGCAGTTACCATGGAAAGAGAATCAACTCTACAAGTTGAAGAACGATTAAGGGCTTGCCATCGGACCTATGTTGTATGGGATGCATAGAATCCGAATAAGTGCGCATTAGTGTCATGTAATATAAATAACTGCATTAAGGACTAAGTGCACATTCACACATGACATCAATAGGATAGTCCCCTTATCTTTGTTTGTGATAATTGTGTGCTTTCTATGTAAGAGAAATTGATGTATTATATCCTAGCGTCAGTTGTATGTAACTGACGTGCCCACAGTTTCTATGCAGGATAAAGTGATTGACAAGACAAAAGAATGAATGCTGCTTAAAGAAATATTCAAGTTATTGTTTGATTCATATAACATGTTGTAATTTATAATTCTGCTGCGTTGATGTAATTGTTATTGTATAAAAGTTTTTAAATTCCCTGTAAAATTGTACGAAGTGAAGTGTAAAGATCCCGTGAAACTTCGAATTCAGTCTTATTTAGAATTTGGGGTGTTACATTTGTATCCGTTATTCGGTAGACTAAATCTGATTCGCATCCATTTACGAAAATCGCTGAGATGGATATGATTTTTATTTTCCAAGTCATATCTGTATCTGTATCCGAATCCGTCTTTGCAATGCAGATACAGATGTTGGTATAACCAATATTCGATCCGTATCCTATCCGAAAGCATTCCTACTTAAGAATCATCCCCTAAGTTCCTATAGGATCTGCGACCTAAGTTCGCGTCCCACTTTCATCAATAATGTCTAGAATTTACAGTTGAGACGTTGCCGCATGTGTCCCGAACAAGATCACGTCACACACGTCCTAGACGAGACCACTCCGCACGTGTTCCTTTTGATAGGATGAGTACACGCCAGTAACTAGTGCATGTCCTTACAATCATGAGTCACACTATCTAGAGTTAACATACTCTACACTCAAAACAATTAAGGTTATTGGGTCACCTTCACAGACCCAATACTGGCCCAACTTGGCCCTTATCCGGCCCATGTTCGGCCCATCCTTATTATCAATCTATCTTGTTCAACCCCATATACTATCTCAGTAAATTTTCAAATTCATTAATAGCAAAAATTTTCATTATCCTTCAATATTATTTCAATTATGATTCATTAATATGGGTACTAGTTGATCTGAGAACTAGCAAGTTGCTAGCTTACTAACAAGTTGTTAATCATGGATATGACCATATTTAGCTCACTAACAATGGGCTACCCTTATCTTCTTTACTAACCTAGGAAATTACTAATCACTTAGTTACTACCATGTTTAATTTCACAATTAAGCTTACTAATTTAAAATTGAGCTTGAGTTAAACTCAAATGAGAGCTTACTAACATATGCTACTATCATGTAATTTATTGAATTCAAATCTACTACTTACACCTTAATCTCACTAACAATAATCCTAAACTCTTCTCAACATGAACCCACAACTCTAATTTATTTTTATAGCTTACATAAACTCCTTAACATAAATTAAACTCTTACTAACATAAACCATTAACCATGAACTAATTCAAATCCATACTTTATTACATTACATTAAGCTTACTAACATGCCTTATTAACATACACTAATTTATTACATACTAACATACACTCATTTAATACATACAACAATTACATCCAATATTTATCAAGCTAATTGCTTACTAAACATTAACTAGTTTATCACATAGAACAATTATCAAGCTAAATTAGGCTTTTCTATTTCCATGGACATCATGAACATTTCTTCTACACAAAACTAATACGTAAACTACTACAAAAACCAACACCAACTCATAATTTCTTGCACTTTATAATCCAGCAATAATGTACTTCTACAATCTTTATAAGATATGAAAATTCCCACTTAATATTCCTACAATCTATCATCAAGCATACTAACTTTCATGTATAATTTTTATTTTATTTTGATATACAAGAACAAGTTGACTAACCTACACAAGATGACATTTTTATTAGTTTTAATCCACTTTCATATATATATGAAATCTTGATTCATAATTTAGTATTCTCATGTAATAAAAATGAAATCTTTAATCATAGTTAGCATTCTCATTCAATAAAAATGAAATCTTTATAAGCTAAGAAGAAGAACTACCTTCGCTTAAATGAAAATCTAGCTCCTTCTTAATCCTCTTTTTGATCTCAAGCTCCAATAGCTCTTTTCCTCTAGACTTTAGCCGAAATCTAAAAAATCTCCACTTATTGTGTTGGCCGAATCCAAAGAAATGAGTGGGAGTAAGTAAAGATGCTTGTTGGGAGATTAAACTTGAAGTAGAATGAAATTTGGAGTAGGAAATGAGTAGAAAAGATTAGGGTTTTTCTTTCCTTTTTCTTTTCCTTTGGTTTCCGGAATTTCCAAGAGTGGGAGAGAATGAGTGAAAATAAGAGTGTGAGGGTTTTCTTTTGGTTTTCAGATGAGGGAGAGAGAGAGAGAGGGATGAGAATGATTGAGTGGATGAAAGGGTGTGAGGTGTGTGGTTTTTTTAAAGCCATAAATCAAGAGATAAAGAGAAAATGAATTAGTGGATGATATGTAGATTATGTGGAGCTTTAGCCATCATTCATTCAAGCCCTTCTCATGGAAAAAACCTAACCCTTTATATAATTCATATAGTCTACTTAGTGTACGAGTGCAAGAACAACATACATATAATTATAAATAATACAATACAGTATAATTGATATTAATATATTTTTATAAAATAATTATAATTATTTTGGGGATCTTACACCAAGCACGCCGGAAGTAAGACGCTCCTCCAGAATACTTAAACCAATCCTATGCTATTCACCTTCTTTCCACTACTTATTACTAACTGACAGTGGAGAACCAGAATGTTATGATGAAGCAATGCAAGTAGAGGATTCAGTCAAGTGGGAGACTGCCATAAAAGATGAGATGGGCTCACTCATACCAAATCAGCAGTGAAAATTAGCTGAACTACCCATAGGCATGAAAGCTCTCCATAACAGGTGGGTTTATAGGATCAAAGAAGAGCATGATGGAAGCAAGCGCTATAAAGCAAGATTTGTAGTCAAAGACTTTCGACAAAAAGAAGGTGTTGATTACAACAAAATTTTCTCTCCATTTATGAAGCTAACTACAATTAGACTGGTATTGAAAATTATAGCTGCAGAAAATTTACATCTTGAACAGTTAGATATAAAGACATATTTTCTTCATGGTGATTTGGAGGAGGAGATTTATATGAAGCGACCAGAAGGCTTCATACAGGCAGTCAAGAAGAACCTTGTATGCAGACTGAAGAGGAGATTGTATGACTTAAAACAAGCTCCTGGGCGGTTGTACATGAAGTTTAATAGCTTCATGAGCAGCAATGGTTTCACAGGATGCTAAGAAGATCATTGTTGCTACATCAAGAAGTTCGACAACAACTCCATTATTCTATTATTTTACGTAGATGATATGCTCATTACAGTTTGACATGCAAGAGATTATTATTCTGAAGCAGAAACTGTTGAAGCAGTTTGCAATGAAAGATCTAGGGACAGCGAAGCAGAATCTTGGAATAAGGATCAAGAGAGACACGAAGTCAATGACTTTGATGTTATCACAGGCTGAGTACATTAAGAGCATCTGTAGTCGTTATCTATATATCGATAATATCGATATTTGGTTAAAAAAATAGCTGTAGTCGTTTGCTATATACCGATATTATCGATAAATCGCTACAGTAGATTGCTATAAATGAGAATCGATATAGCATTTATCGATAAGTGAGGGACGGCACTTGAAGTGCCGTCCGATTAATATTTTATTCGTCGGACGGCACTTGAAGTGCCGTCCGTTTGGAAAAATTATATTAAAAAATTCGTCGAGTATTAAAAAATTATATCAAAAGCCCCATATCCCAGACGGCACTTAATGTGCCGTCCGTCGGGTATTAAAAAATTCGTCGATTCCTTTATTCCCTAAAATCCATTTAATCACATGTACACCGCCTACGTGCCCTCCAAATCCACTCTAATCCCTTCAAAAGATCCAATCCTTAACCGGTTCCGCAGGCACACAATATCTCCTTCTTCTCTATTCCCTGGGTTTAAACAATCCAGAATCCAAACCCTAAAACGAAATTTCCTTAATCAAAATCCCCCTTTTCTCAAAACCTAGGGTTTCTGTGATCGATTTCGAATCGCCATGGCTTCCCGCTCCGAGGTTGAGATAGTACTGAGAGATGGCGTGGATGATGGTGGCGTGTGATCGATTTCGAATCGCCATGGCTGAGATTTTTCAAAATGAATGTGTCGGACGTGGCTGAGATGGCTGAGATGGCCATGGCTGAGATTTTTCAAAATGAATTTCGAATCGCCATGGCTGAGATGGCATGGATGATGGTGGCGTGTGATCGATTTCTCAAAATGAATGTGTCGGACGACACTTCATGTGCCGTCCTAGACAGACCGGCTGAGATTTTTTTTTTTTTTTTAATGGTTTAACGGATGGCACTTCATGTGCCGTCTGACGAATGGGACCCTTTTTGTGCTTTTTTTCCCTCCGACGGCACTTCATCTTCCGTCTCTTAATATTATATTATAGATTGCTATAAAATAGCTTTCGACGAGTGCAGCAGAATCGAAAATCTTATTTCTATTTATCCATATATGGATAATTTTACCATAAACGACTACAGATGCTCTAACAAAGTAATCTCTAGGTTCAACATGCCAAATGCTAAGCCAGTGAGTACACCTTTGGGTGTTCAATTTAGAGTTTCCAAGGAGCAGTCGCTGAAGACGGAAGAAAAGCGTGCACACATGGAGAAGGTTCCGTACACCTTAGCAATTGGAAATCTGATGTATACCATGGTTTGTACCAAACAAGATATTGCTCAAGCAGGGCAGCTGTAAGAAGGTATATGGATAATCCGGGCAAGGTACACTGGGACGCAGTTAAATGGATCCTCAAATATCTACGAGGTACCACAGACAAAGCACTTTTTTTTAAAGGTAGAGATACGACACGAACAAGCTATGTGGATGCTGATTTAGCCAAAAATGTAGATAGAAGAAGGAGCACTACAGAGTATGTCTATACTCTAGGAGATACAGTAATAAGTTGGGTTTCTCAGCTGTAGAAGATAGTTGCTCTCCCTACAACTGAAGTAAAATATGTCGCTGTTATGGAAGCTAGTAATGGAATAGTTTGGCTACAAAGTTTCTTAGAAGAGTTGGGCAAGAAATAAGAAGACATTGCCTTATATTGCGACAATCAGAGTGCTATCCATCTGGCAAAAAATCTGTTTTCTCGTTCCAGAACAGAACACATACAAGTACGATATCATTTTATTCGTTCACTTCTGGAATATGAGATTTCGAAGTTAGAAAAGATTAGTGGAAACCAAAACCTGGTGGACATGCTAATAAAGACTGTTACGATTGACAAACTGGAGCTATGTTCTACTTCAGTTGGCTTGCATGAATGATGAGACCAGAAAGAGCTACTATATTGAACGAGGTGTGAAGACTAATTGAAATCAGTTTTCGAGTGGGAGGTTGTGAAGAAGTAGGTGGGTCAAGGCTTGCTGGCCACCAAACATCCAATCAAACCCCGTTCATCTACCCCCACCTACTGATTTTAGGAATGCTATTTACGCATCCTAATCCCTCTCATTTCAATCAACCAATCTAGAAGAAATAAAAAGGAGAGAGTTGAGAAAAAAAAAATGGGATAGAAATTGTTGAGTGCGTAAACACTTTGTAAGGAGAGAGTTTTATGAGGTTCTTTCGGATTTTGGGTTGTGAGTTTTTGAGTGTATTTTGTGAGATAAAATACTTCATACAATTTGAAGATTGCAGTAGCTCTGAAGATATATGCATCAATTTGTACTGAACTCCTTGTCAATTTGTATGTGCTAGTTTTTTGCTTATATTTTTCATTCTTATTAATCTGGTTAAAGAGAAAATTCTGCAACAAGACTTTTCCCAACAAAATCAACCTTACCAACCTTTCATATAGAGGGGGCTTTACTTGATTTGTCGGGTTGCCTTCATCCAAATTCTTCTAGGCTGAAGGAGGAAATGGTGGGGCTTGTTATAGGGAACTAAATTAATTGTACTCAGAGATAGATATAGCCAACCGTACAAAATGCATTCTTATCTGACTTTTAGTATAATTCTCTGCACATTGTTCGTAGCTCAGTATAATTTCTACGATGATGTCTTGTTGGGTAGTTTTGTTCATTATATTATTAGTTTCTTTTGTGAAAGAACGGGTATTTGCTTATGGGTCATGATTATTAGCGTTTATTCATGCCATCATCAGACACCCATCTCATATCCATTATTAAATCTCTCATTACTTGCCATTTTTCAAAGACGTTGGTGAATTTTTGTTAATATCTGATAATGAATTCCTCTGCAATAATCTTTCTTTCCATTTTACTTCTATTTCAATATGTTCTTGGTTCAATTCTTCTTTCTACTACTTTGCGTGGTCTATTCTTGTATTAGTAACCTCCTTTTTTTTTTTTTCTTTTCAATCCAATTGTTTTTTTCTTTTTCATCTGTGATTAAAAAATCTTTTTTCTTTCTGTTTTTTTTCCTCTTTTTTCTCTCTGTTTTTTTGGGTGGTTGTTGTTGTTGTTGTAACATTGGCTTCATGATAATTGATATTCTCTATCACTGCTCTGCAGTAGTAGCTATGCTGCTAATATCTAGCAAAACAACAATTTTATTTAAAGGTTCACAATCTAATCTGAAGCAAAACAATAACCTGAGTTTAAAGCTTTGAATCTTTTATAATTGCTATATTTTTATTGGTATCAATTATACCGGCTCTTTGGGATTCAAAGGTAGGCCTTTGTCTACTGGCAGCTTAAATAGTTCGGAAATTTTAATTTTCGAAATATCCAAAATTTGAAATGTATGTGTGTACTTGACGGTACATGAGTTATGATAATGATGCATGATGTTTTCTGAATTAACTTATGCAATAGTCTTTCTGGGCATTTGTGCTTTATTTCGCATTAAATATACTTCTACCATGCATATTAAATCATGCCTAAAACATAGTTTTATTTACAGAGTACGTAAGCTATGCTAGAAAAGTTTTTTCTGTGGCTGTGGGGTAGATTGTTTATTTAATTTCAAACCCTAATTAATTGTATCCCCAGACGGGTAAGGGAGTTGGTTCCATGCCTTTATTGGTGTGATTAAATGGTACTAGTGTTACCCTGTCTAAATTGAACAGACAAAAATAATTTTGAGGGAATCATAAAATTATATAATACTTAAAAAATTCGAAATACCTCTTAACTATTTCAATCACAATATAATGAAAAGATGACAAATCTACAAATTAACTAATTCACACTTTCAAACCAACCAACATCATTTCTATATTTTTATTCAATTAACAGAAAATTAAAAAATAGTTGAATAATTACCGAAATTTAGAGATGCTAAGAAAGAGACTTATAATCTTGTCAGAGATCTCAGTTCTAAAGCTTGCATGCAAATACTCATATTGTCTGCGAAGTTCCTCAATATTTGGCTCCAGCTGTTCTATATTACTCATTAGTTGTGTCTCTACAAAATGATCGATCAAACTATAAAACATATATACAGTTCTACAATTCACCAAAATTTTTCAAACAAAACAAAAGATGCAGAAAAGATACAACTATCTGCATGTTGTTTCCCTTCTGATTCCAGCATATTCTGAAGCTTCTCTTGCTTCATCAAATTTTCGTCTTCTCATTTCATCAACCATTTGATGCAAGTCCTTAACTTTCTTATATATTCACTCATTTGTTCACTTTTAACCTAAGAAAATAACAATAATAAAATACAATAGTGATAAAATGGACCAAACTATTCAACTTTCATGTTTTTTACTATCATCTACAATCCATCATTCTTTGTAATTGAAAATTCAATAATAATATTACTTAAAATACAAAAGTCCAAATGAAAACATTTAACAATTGGAAGAAAAAGCCCTCATATGCAAGTCAGTTCGTTCCAATCTCACACTTGACGATCCGCCTTCTTCTAATCCGAAACCCTACATTATTAGGTTTGCATCTGATCCCGAATTTCAAAACTTGACCATACTATCATAAAAAAACAGAAAAATAATAAAACACAAACAAATTAAATATTACCCGAAAAATGATATAAAAAACAGAAACAACAATTATAATTGAAGAAAGACTGCTATAATTATGAGAGATTGCTAAAAATAAATGAAAAGCTCAAGAACTCAACCAAAGTAATTTTTCATGAGAAATAATTATGAGAAATAGTAAACACAATTACCATCAAATTGAAGAATACAAGTTGGTCTTCAGGTAACATACATCTGGGCCAATTACAACGATGACATGACATACATGCCTGACTATCATCTTCGTAATCTCTGGGGGTAACATTAGAGAGAGTAGTGTAAATCAGTGAATAAATAAAAACAAACATATAATAAACACTTACATTATCTCTTACTTCCCACAGTTTATTCTTTCCTTCATCTCTTCGTATTTCGAAATCTCAATTTCTACCATGGCCTCTATAATATAATTTATTTGGATATGAAGAAATAAAGAATCAAGAACAGAACATTAGTTAGGATTTGGTCTGAAAATAACAAATCTTTATTTTTGAATCCATAATTAGGGTTTGGATTCTGAATTTTCAAAAATTGAAATCCCCTAATAAGAAATCAAGAGTAACAGCGGGTGGTAAATTAGGGTTTCATGAATACAATATTACAAAACAAATTAGGAATTCAAAAACCCTAATTTCTCTTAGGAGAATTGTTACTGATGGTGTCATTACCCATGGCGGGCCTGCAAGCATCGACGGTGAGGATTTGGGCAGGTTGGCGAAAGACGACTGTTGAGATTTAGGGGAGGAGGGTTAGCGGGATTTTGGTGGAGGAGTTGGAAGAGGAAGGGTTTTTTTTGTTTTTGTATTTTATTTTGTTAAGTAAAAAAGTGTGGTGTGCACGTGTCAAAGTAGATGTTATTTCTTATTTTTGCTCACCTTTCTTTATTTCAAAATGGAGAAAGGAGAGAGGGGATAGGCGTATTAACTTAAGATATAGTATAATGAAATTGTGAAACCAAAAAGTGCAGGGCCAAAAAATGTTCTTTGTTTTGAATAAAGGTAGGTTAAAAATCTGATGCAATAGATTAATAACTTGTTGAGCTGTTTGACATCACGTCTCAAGGCGAATTCAATCTGGAGTACAGGGCTCCTTAACCTAATTAATGTTGGCCTCATATGTAGGGGTTTGACACTGTTAATTGATATGTTGCTATCTACAAAATTTCTTTGCCTCAGGGAAGAACAATTTATAGTTTTTTTGTAGGGAACTAAATTCTACTCCGAGAAATGGGTATAGTCAAGAACCAGACAACGTGGATTCTTATGTAGATTCAAGTATAACCTTCTTCACATTAATTAACAACTTGGTACAATTCTTGTAAGTTGTAGTTTTGTACATTCTACTCTGAGCTCTTTTGTGTGTGTTCAATTGCTCGTGAATATTTGGATTTTGTAGCTGAATTTGAGTAAATGTTATTCCCAAAACTTAGGGAAATAAACTTGGAGCATATGATTTCGGTGCAAATGACTTAGTTGTGTTGGGGTTTGTGGATCCAATACACGATAATGGGTTGAAGAAAATAGACAGAAATGAGAGTCGAAGTGGGAGCAAGTGGTCAAGAGTAGTTGGAGGCTACAACATAGTTGCGGTCGACCGCACCCCCCGACCGCACCCAGGCAAGACGACCAGTCGATCGCGCAGTCGATCGTCCTGCTCTCGGACTCAATTCTGTATCTTGAAAGAATGACCGGTCGACCGCGCATTCGACTGACCTACTCTCTGTTGGAACTCGTGCAGTCGTAGGGGAAGACCGGTCGACCGTCAAGATGGTGCGGTCGACCGTCCCGACGCTGATTGATGAGCAGCTGAGATGGAAGTTGTGGAATCCTATATATATTATATTGTGTACGATTTTAGGGTTAAGTGAAAAGAAAAGAGAGAAACCCTACTCCTCGGTGGTGAGTTCTTGAGAGATTTGTAAACCTAATCTTCATATTTCTAGTGAAAATTGCAGGAGTGTCTCTGCGCGGGAAAGTAGCCATTATTTGGGTGAACCTCGATAAAAGCCTTGTGTGTTCTTGTGTGTTGCTTTTGCTTGTTCTTTCTTCTCTTGTTTTGATTCTATAGTTCTTGCATCTCGTCGTTGTTGTTGAGTTTATTCCGCAGTTAGATTTCAACAAAGTGGTATCAGAGCTACAGGTTGGTAGTCTTGATTGGGATGAGGGGCAAGAGTAGAGTCAAGGAGTTCGATAGAACGAATTTCACATTGTGAAAGATCCAAATGATTGTGTATCTCCGACAGAAAGATCAGGATGATCCGTTATTTGGTGTGAAGCTAGAAGGGGCGGAGGTCAATCCGGTTGCGTTGGCGGGCTGGAATAGATTGGATCAGAAAGCGGTTGGGTAGATTCAGTTTTCGCTGAGCAGGAAGGTGCTGTTTCACATTGAGAAGGCAAGAACCGCAAAGGAGACAATGGAGATATTCACAGACATGTTTGAGAAGCCGAATGCAGTGAACCAGATCTTACATCTAAAGAAGTTGGTTAACTTGAAGTTGTCAGAAATGGCTTCGGTTGCTGAGCACATCAACAATTTCTGTATGGTTTACAATCAAATGGAATCGTCGAGTTTAAAGTTTAAGAAGATGGCACAATCGTTGTTGTTGCTATCCAGTCTTCCCGATAGTTACAACACAGTAGTGCAGACTATTACTAGCACCATGACTGATACGACAACCCTAAAGGATGTTATAAGCAACATCATGAATTAGAATGCAAGGAGGAAGAGACATGGAGAGACTTCGGTGTCATATCCTAGCAATACCACGCTGTCAGTTGATAATCGTGGTAGAAGTAACAACAGAGGGAGGTCGCAAAGTAGGAATCACAGGTCCAAGTCAAGAATAGGAAATCGCAAAGGTGAATGTTGGTAATGCAAGAAGCCATGACACAGGTGAGACCAATGCGAGGAGTATAAGAAAGCGCAAGCAGGGTCTCAGGTAGCCAATGTGGTAAGTATTGAACCCCGTCTAGATAAATTGTGTTTATCTGCTGAATTTAATATCTTGCAAGATGATTGGTGTATAGACTCATGTGCTTCTTATCATTGTACCCACATGGAAGATGTTTTTGAGGATTACAGGACAGGTGATTTTGATACAGTTTCAGTTGGTAATGGGCAAATATGTCCAGTTGTGGGTAGAGGCACTGTGAGAGTGAAGGCTCGCAATGGTGGGCAATTGGTCTTGTATGATACAAGACATATTCCGAGCTTGAAGAAAAACTTGATCTCAACTAGCAAATTAGACAAAGAAGGGTTTACATCAACCTTTGGATGTAGAGAATGGAAGGTGACTACAGATACCAGGTTGGTGGCAAAAGGAAAGCGTGGTGACACGTTGTACTTACTCGGGGAGGTGATTCAGGTGATATCATTGCTACAGCATCAGTAGGTAATTCCTCTTCAATTCTATGGCATGTCAGGTTAGGACACCTTGGTGAAAAAGGGTGTCAAGCAACTTTGTTCTAGGAATTTTTTATTGGGGCTGAAGAAGGTTGAGATGGATTTTTGTGAGAATTGTGTGATGGGCAAACAGAAGACAGTTAGCTTTCAGTTGGGTGGGTGTGAGAAGAAGCTTGGAAAGCTAGAGTTGGTACATATAGATGTGTGGGGTCCAACTAAGGAATTCTCTTATGGTGGTAAGAGATACTTCGTCACATTCATCGATGATGCTATAAGAAAGGTTTGGGTTTATGCAATTCGTGTGAAATTAGAAGTTTTTGAGGCTTTTAGAGCTTGGAAGGCCAGGGTTGAGAAAGAGACGGGTTGCAAGGTGAAAGCAATCAAGTCAGATAACGGAGGTGAGTACACAAGCAAAGAGTTTGTTAACTATCTGGCAAAGGTAGCTATCAGAAGAATCAAGATAGTTCCTAAGACTCCACAAGAGCATGGTGTAGTAGAAAGGATGAACCGCACGATACTCGAAAGGGCGAGATGAATGAGACTTCATGCGGGTCTTCCGGTCTATCTTTGAACCACTACAGTTGATACAGTAGTTTACTTGATTAATCGTTGCCTATCTAGTGCCCTTGATGAGGCCATTCCAGAAGAACTATGGTCAGGTAAAACTATTTTTGCATTTGAAAGTTTATGGTTGTGTGGCATATGCACTAATTGACAGGAAAGAAAAAAAAAGTTGGACTCTAAGTCCAGGAGGTGTGTCTTCATTGGCTACGGTGGCGATGGGTATGGTTACAGGCTTTGGGATTTTGTGGATAACAAAGTCATTCGCAGCATAAATGTAGTGTTCAGTGAAGAGGTTCTATACAAGGATAGACACACAGGTCAAGACAGTACAACCAGTTCAGAGTCAGATTGGGGTTCAGACTCAGACTCAGATTCAGATTCTGAAGGTGGCCCTAGTGGTGGGGGCCCTACAGTGCAGCAGCAGGTACATGTACCATAGGCAGCATAGGAGGCTCATGTGAGCCTATTGGGAATGAGCAGGTTATCGAAGACGAACAGGAGGCTGTGTGTTCCAAATCAGGCGGACCTGAAAGAGAGTATTCTTCAGGAGGCGCATGCTACTCTTTTTTCGGTACATCCTGGGAGCACTAAGATGTACAAAGACGTCAAACAGTATTTCTGGTGGTCAGGTTTGAAGCGGGATGTGGCTGAATTTGTGGCGAAGTGTGAGGTTTGTCAGCATGTCAAAGCCGAAAATCAGAGACCCGGAGGTCTATTACAGCCGTTACCTATTCCGGAATGGAAGTGGGATAACATCAGTATGGATTTCATTACGGGATTGCCTAATAGTTCTAAAGGCAATGATGCGATTTGAGTTATAGTCGATCGACTAACCAAGTCCGCTCACTTTTTGGCGATGAAACTCACTACTTCAATGGACAAGTTAGCTGAGTTGTATGTTGGCGAGATCGTCCGGCTTCATGGTACTCCGTCAACTATTGTGTCTGATCGAGATACGCGGTTTACTTCGCATTTTTGGAGGAGTCTTCAGACAGCTTTGGGTACCAAGACAGATTTTAGCACTGCTTTTCATCCGCAAACCGATGGACAGACTGAGAGAGTCAACCGTATTCTTGAGGATATGCTTCAGTGTTGTATACTAGACTTTGGAGGCAGTTGGGAAAGGCATTTACCTTTGGTAGAGTTTGCCTACAACAACAGTTTTCAGGCTAGCATTGGGATGGCGCCGTACGAAGCTTTGTATGGCAGGAAGTGCAGAACACCTGTTTGTTAGTTTGAAGTTGGGGAGCGTCAGTTGTTTGGTCCTGAGCTTGTGCAGCAAACCTCTGAGAAGATTGATCTGATCAGGAAGAGGTTGGTAGAGGCTCAGAGCAGGCAGAAAAGCTATGCAGACAAGCGGAGAAGGGACCTTGAATTTGAGGAAGGTGACTTCATCTTTCTGAAAGTATCGCCCAGTAAAGGTGTGGTTCGATTTGGCAAAGGCGGGAAGTTAGCCCCAAGGTTTATAGGCCCGTACAAGATATTGAAAAGGATCGGAAAAACTGCTTACCGGCTTGAATTACCGGAAGAGTTATCTCAGGTGCACAATGTCTTTCATGTGTCTATGCTGAGAGGTTATATTCCAGATCCGAGTCATCATTTGCCTGAAGTGCCGGAAGGTTTGCAGTTGGATTTGAATTACATCGAGTCTCCTGTCGAGATTGTTGATCGTCGAGAGAAAGTCTTGAGGAATAAGACGATACCGATGGTCAAGGTAGTCTGGAGAAACCATTTGGTTGAAGAGGCTACTTGGGAGTCTGAGGAGAGGATGTTGAACGACTATCCTGAGCTTTTTGCTTGATTGTATCTCTGTATCTTTTTGTTCTTGTTGTGAGTGTTGTATTTTGTTTCTCACTCTTGACGGTAGTTCCGGGGACGGAACTATTCTAAGGAGGGAGTGTTGTAATGCCCTGATTTTTCATTTAATGAAAAATTATTTTATTTTGCACGTAGTGTGCACGTGCAATATTTTTTGGTAAATATTTTCATCATGATGAGTATAGATATTTAATATGTGCCTTAATTATTTTTCTATTAAGCCTTCTTTCAATTTGACAAAAAGCCTTTTTTAAAGCCTAAAATTTAATTAATTTATTTTATTTTAAAATAATTATTTTGGCCCAAAAACTAAAGCCCATGAACTATTTTTATACAACTTGTCATATAGAATACAATTTAAAGACTATTTTATTTTTATACAAAATTTAATGTACAAATTTTTGGAGGCAAATGCTTGCACGTGCATTGCACGTACACGTGCAATATGCACAAAGCATGCATGGTCGGATTGCTTCTTTTGGGAGGGAAAACCAAAAATTTGAGTGGAGATCATGCTTGGTGGTTACTTGGTTGTGGGTAGTTAATGCAACTCCTACTTTCATCTTAGCCCTCTATCTTATAACCAATTACTTGATCCTAGCCCTCCATTCTCTTTGATTTTTAGTATAAATACCCCCCCCTCCATGGCTAGTTATTCTTGTGCTTATTACTTTCTACAAATCTATAGTCTAAAATACGTTATCTAGTAGTTATTTTAGTGAGTTAAAAGATTGAGTGTGTGTGAGAGTTGTGCTTGCATTCAATCAAGGAGAGAGGCCGGTTTTTCCATCCATAGGAGCTCTCGGTGTGGGTGCTTGGAGAATTGTGTGCGCGTGTACAAGGAGGAGGAGCATTCGTCGAGGAGGTTGCTAGTTGTACTTTCTTCAATAAGGTGGGTAAATTTTCTATATTTCTAAATAGGAATACATGCTAGATTGAAATGGAAAAATGATGCATGAAAAAGATTAATAAGAGTACCCATTTAATTGGAGATTTGAGCAATAAATTAATTGGAATGTGGGTGTGCAATTGTATGTGATTTGATTAGTAAAAATCTAAGTTTTGTGTGAATTAACTATAACCATGGATTGTTAAAGAAAGTTTCATTATCTACATCACAAATTATATACACAAAGTTAGTAGATTGACAATGCTACTTCATGTGATTAAATGGATCGTCGTGTTATGTTGAAATAAATGAATTGAGTATAGATTTGTATGTGTGGTAAAAGATTGAAAATAGAGAATGAATGTGTAGTTTGCTAATAAGGAATTAGTGGCGCTAATTGTTGAGAAATGTCGAAAAAGAAGAAATGTGGTAGTGATAGTTCACAATTCAAATTAATTGTATGAAAAATATGTTATAATTGTTGAAAAAATTATATTTTCCATACTGGATATAATTTATGATGAAATTAGTCAATCTGAACATTATACAGTAATTTTTATAAAAACAAAATGAAATGAGGACTTGTTGAATATCGAATTGTTTTAATAACAGAGAGAAATGTATTAAAAAGAATTTGGATTGTACTTTGACAACCTGAGCACGTAGCTCAAGTGGTCAGAGCATGCGGTTGGGTTCTCACAAGTCACTGGTTCGACTCTTGAGAACACCATCTTTTATGTGCGGTTTCTTTTAAAATCCAATCAGTTCTGAACCGAGAGTATTTAACTCTCTGGTTCTCTTTCATATCACTGAGCACAAGTGGCCATATGGTCAGAGCGTGCGGTTGGGTTCCCTGTGGTGGCCAGTTCGAATCCCTGTAGAACCATACTTTTATTTCTTTTTTAAAAATAATGTAAAACAGCGACCGAGAGCATATAACTCTCTGGCCCTCTTTGTATACCGCTGGCGCAAGTGGCCTAGTGGTCTGTGCCTTCGACTGTGTTCTCTGTGGTGCTGGGTTCGAATCTTGGCTTCGGCAGATTCAAAAAAATGTTTTTTTTAATGTTTTGGTGATCAAAAAATTGTGGAAAAATATGACTATTCTTCTAAAAATATATGGGACTTATTAAAAATAATTTGGGAATTATTTACATAAAATAAAGCATGATTTGTGACTAAATGTGTAAATAGAACTATGGTTCCACATTGATATTCTTTGTGAAATTATATCTTGCAAAAATGACTTGAAATGAAAGATTAGAATATTAATATGGCAAAGAAAGAAATTACATTGTGTGACGTGATGCAAATTATTCTCATTTGAGAATAGTGTGGAAACTATGAAGTGTGAATAATCATTTAGTGATGTGATTTCAATGTGAAATTGATGATTGATGAAGTATATAATTCCATGTATGATTATGGACTATTGAACAATTTAAAGATCATGCTAGTGAAAGAGAAATCTGTTATGATTATGAAAATGAATTTATGAGTCGGAAATGCTCAAATTGGAAATTGTGAATTGAAATTGAAACAAAGAGTAGCTAAGTCTCCCCCGGCATTTGGAAAGAGATGAAATGAAATATTGAAATGAAAGACCAAGGTTGGTCATGTTTGAGTAAATGAATAAGTCCGGTTTAGTGGAGAGGCTAACTCTAGAGCTTTAATTTTGTTCATGATTCTAATAAAAACTAAGGATTAGTGCATAGTGAAGACGTGATGAAAGTGAGAGAAAAATACGAGTATGAGAACTAGAGTTTACGGTGCGGGTGTGTGAGCCACAGAATGCATGCTTGATGAGTCAAGACATGGCGTGGGCACAACTCAGTAATGATCGGACTTTAGCCACGTTTGTGGGATGTTTGGTGACTGCAAGAGGATCGTGTGCCTTGAAGGAGGCTGAATTGCCACAGAATGCATGCTTGACGAGTCAAGACATGGCGTAGGGTTCCCCTCTAGGTTTTCTGTACACGAGCTTGTACTCATAGATCATCTAGGATACTCACCGTAGTTACAGTAGTAGATTAAGTCATGGCGAGGGATTGAACCCTACAAAGATGAAGAACGATTAAGAGGCTTGCCCTCGGACCTATGTAGTATGGGATGCATAGAATCCGAACAAGTGTGCATTAGTATCATGTAACATAAATAACTGCATTAAGGACTAAGTGCACAATCACAACATGACTTCAATAGGGTAGTCCCTTTAGTTTGATATGTGAAAAGTTTGTGTTTGCTAAATATGGAAAATAAGTTATACTATTTTCGGCATAGAGAGGATGGCCGTGTATAATGTTCGTCGGTTGAATAAACTGACGTACCCACAGTCTTATATGCAGGTAAGTGACATGATAAAGATTAAAGAGGAACAGATGCTTAAAATAATGTAAAACAGCGATCGAGAGCATATAACTCTCTGGCCCTCTTTGTATACCGCTGGCGCAAGTGGCCTAGTGGTCTGTGCCTTCGGCTGTGTTCTCTGTGGTGCTGGGTTCGAATCTTGGCTTCGGCAGATTCAAAAAAATGTTTTTTTTAATGTTTTGGTGATCAAAAAATTGTGGAAAAATATGACTATTCTTCTAAAAATATATGGGACTTATTAAAAATAATTTGGGAATTATTTACATAAAATAAAGCATGATTTGTGACTAAATGTGTAAATAGAACTATGGTTCCACATTGATATTCTTTGTGAAATTATATCTTGCAAAAATGACTTGAAATGAAAGATTAGAACATTAATATGGCAAAGAAAGAAATTATATTGTGTGACGTGATGCAAATTATTCTCATTTGAGAATAGTGTGGAAACTATGAAGTGTGAATAATCATTTAGTGATGTGATTTCAATGTGAAATTGATGATTGATGAAGTATATAATTCCATGTATGATTATAGACTATTGAACAATTTAAAGATCATGCTAGTGAAAGAGAAATCTGTTATGATTATGAAAATGAATTTATGAGTCGGAAATGCTCAAATTGGAAATTATGAATTGAAATTGAAACAAAGAGTAGCTAAGTCTCCCCCGGCATTTGGAAAGAGATGAAATGAAATATTGAAATGAAAGACCAAGGTTGGTCATGTTTGAATAAATGAATAAGTCCGGTTTAATGGAGAGGCTAACTCTAGAGCTTTAATTTTGTTCATGATTCTAATAAAAACTAAGGATTAGTGCATAGTGAAGACGTGATGAAAGTGAGAGAAAAATACGAGTATGAGAACTAGAGTTTACGGTGCGGGTGTGTGAGCCACAGAATGCATGCTTGATGAGTCAAGACATGGCGTGGGCACAACTCAGTAATGATCGGACTTTAGCCACGTTTGTGGGATGTTTGGTGACTGCAAGAGGATCGTGTGCCTTGAAGGAGGCTGAATTGCCACAGAATGCATGCTTGACGAGTCAAGACATGGCGTAGGGTTCCCCTCCAGGTTTTCTGTACACGAGCTTGTACTCATAGATCATCTAGGATACTCACCGTAGTTACAGTAGTAGATTAAGTCATGGCGAGGGATTGAACCCTACAAAGATGAAGAACGATTAAGAGGCTTGCCCTCGGACCTATGTAGTATGGGATGCATAGAATCCGAACAAGTGTGCATTAGTATCATGTAACATAAATAACTGCATTAAGGACTAAGTGCACAATCACAACATGACTTCAATAGGGTAGTCCCTTTAGTTTGATATGTGACAAGTTTGTGTTTGCTAAATATGGAAAATAAGTTATACTATTTCCGGCATAGAGAGGATGGCCGTGTATAATGTTCGTCGGTTGAATAAACTGACGTACCCACAGTTTTATATGCAGGTAAGTGACATGATAAAGATTAAAGAGGAACAGATGCTTAAAGATTATTCAATGTTGTTGTACATTTATTAAACTGTTGTAAATTTTACTTCCGCTGTGCAATGTAAAGTGTAATGTTTTATGTAAACTCTGATATAAAGTAAAAAGTTCAAATTTTCTTGTAAAATTGTACTAAAGGAAGTGGAAAGATCCTGTAGAACATCTCGAATTCAGTGTATTTGGGATTCGGGGCGTTACAAATTGAGTAATCGATTGCTCAACCAAACTGTATCAATTCTTTATTGATCGTTTTGCGAAGGCTTCAAAAAAAAGTGTAGACTACTAACTAGTGTGGTAGAAAGAACTATATCTATATATAGAATATAGATATAGTTCTTTCTACCACACTAGTTCAGATACTTACTAAGATACTTTGGATTCTAGCCCGATCATTTCATTGAAGACTTAGAATTTTAATCCCTTGCTTTCATTTCTTGAATCATTAATAAAAACTAAGAATTCCAATTTGATTCCAATTAATCATTTTGGCTGACTGTTTTTACGTAGATAATAAGTAAAAAAGCAGTAGGAACCAGAATGAACAGTGCAGTAGCAATAAGTGCAAGAATATTGACTTCCATAATATAATAATCTAATCTTTAATTTTTTTTTGCAATAACTCTGGTTCTAATCCCATAGAGATGATAAATTTGACTCCTGTAAATTCAATGGGATGAATTGACATCCTGATGATACCTAATCAGATCACTATTATGAATAACAATATCTGATCTATCAAATCAATTCATTGTCAAGAATTCAATAGTATAACATAGGAAGATCCTTTATCCATACTCAATTCAAAATGGTATTTTGGATTGAGTCGGAAATACCCATTATTATGTTTTCATCTCTCTTTTCTATAACCTATCATCTTCCTTATACAACTCTCCTACTTATACATACAATTATTACATATAATTCAAAGGAAAGGTGTCGATTATAGTGAGATCTTTGCACCGGTTGTGAAGATGGCTTCTATTAGGGTTCTGCTCAGCATTGTGGCAGTTGAAGACTTGCACTTAGAGCAGTTGGATGTGAAGACAGCGTTTCTCCATGGTGATGTCGAAGAAGAGATGTACATGAAACAACCCATAGATTTTGAACCTAAAGAAAAGGAAGACATGGTGTGTCGATTGAAGAAGAGTCTTTATGGGCTCAAACAAGCACCGCAGCAATGGTACTTGAAGTTTAATTGCTTCATGAGTGGGAAAGGTTTCGATAAATGCGAAACGGATCATTGTGTGTATGTTCGTAGATATAAGGACAATGATACAGTTACCTTGGCATTGTATGTGGAGGACATGCTGTTAGCAGGTTCTTGTATGGAGAAGATCAAGGAAGTGAAAAAAGATGCTAGCTTCAGAGTTTTCAATGAAAAACATGGGTGAAGCAAAGCAAATCCTTGGCATGAAGATCAGTAGAGACAGGAGAAGCAAGAAGCTTTGGTTATCACAAGCGGACTATGTGAAGAAGGTGTTAAAGAGATCAATATGGATGGTGCGAGGCCAATCACTTGTCCCTTGGCTGCTCACTTCAAGTTATCGATGGACTTGTGTCCTAAGACAGAGGCAGAGATGGAGGAAATGGACTGCTATTCCTTATGCCTCAGCCGTTGGGAGTTTGATGTATGCGATGGTGTCTACAAGACCAGACATCGCTCAAGCAGTGGGAGTTGTCAGCTGTTACATCAAGAATTTAGGTAAACAGTATTGGGATGCAGTAAGGTGGATTCTTAGATATCTAGTAGGTACTTCAAATCACTCTCTTTGTTTTGGGGAAGATTCTTTGCATATACATGGTTATGTGGATGTAGACTTTTTGGGCGATCGTGATGGTTGCAGAAGTACTACAGGGTATGTATTTACAGTTGGTGGAACAACTATTAGTTGGGCTTCGCAGGTGCAAAAAGTTGTAGCGCAGTCAATCATGGAGTCAAAGTATATGGCACTTACGAAAGTGATGAAAGACATGTTTTGGATTTCGGAGCCTATGAAATAGTTGGGCAGGAAGCAACCCATAGGTGAACTATGGTGTGATAGTCAAAGTGTAGTTTTCTTGGCGAAAAACTCGGCATATCACTCTAGGACTCGGCACATTCAAATGAGGTACCATTTTGTCAGAATGGAGGTTGAGAAGAAATGGTTGAAGCTAACTAAGATTCTTGGCACTAAGAATCCGGCAGACATGCTCACTAAGGTGGTGGATAGCAAGAAATATCAGTTTTGCTATACTGCTATCGGGCTGTCTCCAGGTTAATTGTTGAGGAGACTCGCAGAGGCACAAGCCTAGACTAGGCCAATGGAAGAATGAAGAACAGGTTAGAGACTTCGTGTATGTCTCCAAGTGGGAGATTGTTGGGGTTTGTGGATCCAATATACGATAATAGGTTGAAGAAAATAGGCGGGAAGGAGTGTTGAAGTGGGAGCAAGAGGTCAAGAGTAGTTGGAGGCTACAGCAGAGTTGCGGCTGACCGCACCCCCTGATCGCACCCAGGCAAGACGACCGGTTGACCGCGCAGTCGACCGTCCCGCTCTCTGACTCAATTCTGTATCTTGAAGAAATGACCGGTCGACCGCGCAATCGATCGACCTGCTCTCTGTTGGAACTCGTCCAGTCGAAGGGGAAGACCGGTCGACCGTCAAGATGGTGCGGTCGACCGTCTCGATGCTGATTGATGAGCGGCTGAGATGGAAAGTTGTGGAATCCTATATATATTGTATTGTGTACGATTTTACGGTTAAGTGAAAAGAAAATAGAGATCTACCAGCCATCATTAAGAGATAGAGAGATAGAGAGAAACCCTACACCTTGGTGGTGAGTTCTTGAGAGATTTGTAAACCTAATCTTCATATTCCTAGTGGAAATCGCAGGAGTGCCTTTGCACGGGGAAGTACCATTGTTTGGGTGAACCTCGATAAAAATCTTGTGTGTTCTTGTATCTTGCTTTTGCTTGTTCTTTCCTTCTCTTGTTTTGATTCTATAGTTCTTGCATCTCGTCGTCATTGTTGAGTTTATTCCGCAGTTAGAATTCAACAAGTTGGACAATCTCCAGAATTTTGTGGCACCTTGCAGTATCTCCCATATTCCAATGAAATCCTGCCGGCCACAATTCTCAAGGAGATTCAGTAAGCCTCAGCCATTTCAAATGATATCATTAGTGCCTATGTGGTCCATGTTTTTTCTTTCTTCCTAGAGCTTTGGTGGATCTTAAAGTGGATCAAATTGCACGGGTTTAATAAAATTACTTTTCCCTCAATAATAGGAATACTTATTGTTTAAACTTCAGTAGAAATACTTATTGAACATATTGATATATTGTAGTACTCCATATGTAGAGGGATTTGTAATGATTAAAAGACACTGAGTTAATCGATCATCACGAATAACCAAGCAAGTAGACCACACCATGCATACAAAAGCACACAAGATTTATCCTGGTTCGATGAACCAAATCCGAGGGAGAAATAACCGATATATTATTCAACTAGAGAAAATACAAGAGTTACAATCACTCTCACAAAGAACCTATCTATTTCTCAAGTCTCACAAGAAAATTTCGTTGTTTTACAATAAAGAACACTCTCAGATGAACTACTATCTCTTAATGGAGGCCATTACATTGTTATATAAAGATCTGGAGAAACACTAAGTTTGTATTCTTGATCCAACACCGTCCGATATACTCGGAAGTTCAAGCCACACGATTGGAGCCGTATGGTCTGACTTGGAGAAGAAACTGGGCAGATCCACCAAACCAGGCCCAAATAGCTACTATCGCCGCTTGCAGTCGACTGCTCAAAAGAAAAGTAGATTGCACTTGAAGTCGATCTCCACTATGCCTAGTTGTAGTCGACTGTCACCCTGTTCTCAGCAAGAAACAACAACTCCTTCTCTACGTTGACTTTGCTTCAAACATCTTCTCATTCTCTTCACATCGAACATACTATGCAAGACATAAATCCAACAATCTCCACATTAAATTGCATACACATGCTTCCACGCATGTGTGACTAGTTATATCTAGACTCTTTCCTTCATCTTCTTGCAAACAATGCAATTCAATGGCTTCTTCTGTTAGTCGAATTTACTTCGACCAGTTATTTCTCCAACCCATGCCTCCTCAAGGGCATACCCTAGTAGGTATCAACACGGAGGCACCACCCTCCGCACGAACTCCACCTACCTCGGGGAGTTATCCACCTCTCGACGATATTCAAATGTCGTGATCTCGCTTAGGTGATTCTAGTGGTGGTGGACTAGATAATGCATTAAGAACGGTGGGCTTCAAATCACTTGTATAAGGTTTTCCGTTCCCATAAAGCTTGTAGAGGTTGTGCTGAACACCCTTCCTTCCTTTCATCACCTTATGATCACCTTACCAAACTGACAGAACTACACCTCAAGTTGTGTACCTACAGTCCCGTGCTTCTAGAATTCCCAAGGATATTATGTTTTTTTTCAACAAAGGAATATGCATGACCTTCTTCATTGTGAACCTGTTTTCTTCTGTCATATCCAACTCAACCGTTCCCTCACCCACTACGCCACAAATCTTACCAGTCTTTGTCCTCACACAACAACCTATTTTTGACTTGTAAGTAGAAAATATCTCCTTCTTGGAGCAAATATGAGAAAAACTACCCAAATCAAGAAACTAGCCAGAATCCACATCTATAGAACTTGAAATAAGAAGACAATCCAAGTTATCACCTGTTTCAGCTGCACTGACTATGTTGGCACCCCTCTGATTCATCAACTTGTGATGATCTCTCTTATAATGTCCAATCTCTCTGCAATGTTGGCAATGGGTCCCACTACTATGCGCACTTTCCCTTCCAATTGAAGTTCCGTCCACCGTCATGGAACTTACAGAAGTAGATGTTGATTTCTGAATCAACATCCTAAGTTCATCCTCCTTCAAGTACTTGATCACATCGGCCACCGAAAGCTTCTCCTTGGTGGATTTTTTGTGAGTCATGGTGGTTATCAAATGCTTGTATGAATATGGTGGTGAATATATCAAGTTGAAAGCTTTATCCACTTCGCTTAGATCATTTGTGTTTATTGCCCTCAATTCGAATAACACCTTATTGAAATCCATTATATGATCTTGAAGAGTGGTGCCTTCCTGCATTGAGAAACAAAATAGATTTCTCTTTTGGTACATCCGATCACGTAACGACGATTGCAAGTAGTCTATTCTGAGTATCACCCAAAGACTGGCCGCACTTTTCTCCTCAAGGAAGTTGCACTTGACTCCGCCCATCAAAGACAAACGGATTAAACTCAAGACTTTTAAACAAATCTCATCTCACTTGTCTTACTTCATGTCGCCTGGCTTCCATTTATCTTCTAGTGCAAGATGCAAGCCATTTTGAGCCAATACATCATACATGTCTACCTTCTAAAGATTACAGTTAATCTTACCATCAAATTGCGTGATCTTCATGAAACTATGATCTGCCATCTTCTCCAAGAAACTTGGGCAACCTCCGAAATGGGGATAAATTTTGTTTGTTTGTAAGGATTATAGTGAGAGACGTTGAGTTATGCGACAACCTATCACCCGAACATCCAAGTCGACCACACCAAGCACACAAAAATTATCCCGATTCGGTGAACCTAATTTGGGGGAGAAATAACCAAGATATTATTGTAACCCTTGTTTCCGGTTTCTCGAATTTTCATTGTACTATTTTTCCTTACATTTTTTTTTAAATTCTGTAAATTTTGCTATTGGATAATAAATTTTTGTTGTTCGTCTTCAATACAATTCGTTCTTTCAGTCAATTTGATCTTCCGTTCAACCCTAAAAAATTTTCGTGCATCCTATCCTTATTTCTGCATATTAATTGCCCTTTTTATCTAGTATTTTCTCACAATTCTACTCCTAATCTACCAAACCCATTAACCCGAATCCATAACTCGTTAACTATTACCTAACCCTATTTATATGCACTATTAAACCCTAACCCTAGCACTATTTGATGTGATTTTTTGCAAGTGTACAAAATCGCAACAAGTAGTATAGATAAGTGAAAAGAGTGTCAATCCCACAAGGACTAATTGTTATACTGAGTACCGAAATTACTAGATTAACTACTATTTGGAAAATTGAAATTCAATAACGAAAGCAACTAAATTAAATTAATCTAAAGAACTGTCTAAAGTAATTAAAAGGAGTGAAATCTGAAATTTTGTTGTTTATTAATTGAAAAACTAATTCTAGAGCTTTTGACTTCACCTAGTTAATCTCACACAATTCATAACTGCATATGAATAAAAATATTATTTTTCTACGTTGCAGACCAAAAGCCCCAAATTATTCAATATTCTCTCTCATGCAATATCAAAAAATATTCTCAACTAATTATTTGTCATAGTTCATGCACAAATTACTAATTGAAAATTCATTAAGATCAATGGGTTTCTTAACGGTCACATTAACAGCGGTTCGCTCTTGTAACGGTGTTTAATCTTATTAATTCAAAATCACAAATTATTAGTTCGGTCTCTCCATGATTTAATAAATCATACAAAAGTTGGCCAAAAAATTATAAGCATTAAGAACAAAAATCAATCACACAACCATGAAAAATAGAAAATTAATATAGAATTAAAATTGTGTTCTCAAAACTAGACTACATCAAAGTCCTAGAAAAATAAAATTAGTTCATAATAAATTTGCAACTAACAAATATATTCTTTGATTGCATAATAAATATTAGAAGAAGAAAAGAGATACAGATAGAACTGTCTTGTAAAATAAATTTGCAAACCGAAGCCTCGAAAACCAAGCCGCAAGCTTTGAATTCCGAGCCGCACTCCCAGCAAAATTAGTGCTGCTGCCGCCTCGAATTTCACGCCTCTTATGTGCAGCCGAAAACCTCCTTTTTTTCTCCTCGAAACTCAGGGCACCTAACTCCTTTTCCCTCTCTTCCTTCTCACTTTTCTGTTCTTTCAAGCCCTTTTTTTTTCTTTTCTTATTATTTTTTTCCTTTTCTCTCGTGTTGCGCGCCGCCCAAGCCAGCACACGCCTACTCCCTGTTCCCGTTCTCTTGCCTCTATCCATTTCTTCTTTTTTCCGTCTTGATTCTCATGCTTCATTTTTTTAAAAGAAATAATAAGAGGTCAGCCGCCGCTCTCCCTCTATCGTTAAGCATGCCTCTCTCCCTCTTTTGCTGTTGTATTTATAGGAGCACGAACGTGGGGTATTAGGGTTTATTTTTGCATAAAACCCCACATCTTCATTTATTTCTTTCTCTATTTTTATTTGCTAATATATCTTGCTTCTTTTTCTACTTTTTGTTTTCTTGAAGCACATGCTACACATACACACACACAAAATCGGACTTTAGGATTTAAAAATAAAAATAAAACTAATTATTTTAAATTAATTAAACTAACTAATAATCATATTAGCTCAATTAAGCCCTTTTTAATTTGTTTATTTCATTTTCACCTCTATTGACAATTTAAAATTTCTATTTTACTTTCCACATGGTTAAATTGTAAAATTCAAGTTTCAAAAAATCAATCAAATTTAATCAATCATTCTCCTTATTTTGTTTGTCAATTTTTACTAAAAATCTTCACATTTTGCATCAAAAAATCTTATTCCTTCAAAAATAATTAATTAACTGAAATTTATGGAAATGAGATAAATTATTTACAAGATAGACGAATACTAACAATTTTTATGGATAAATGAGTACAGATATTTATATAAAAATTATACACATCAAATAACCCCAAACATAAGATTTTGCTTGTCCTCGAGCAAAGTGTAAAACCATGAATAAAGGAATAATAATCAGTAATAGGCTCAACTCATCACACCAAGAGATCTTATCATGCAAGCATCAAAATTTTAATTTAAAATATAAACAATAGTAAATAAAGTAAAACCAAGCATACTCACTTTCTCCAGTGCAATTAATCATTCATAATTCCAAATCCAATCATATTTATCATGCAATTAATGTAATTATAGTATGTAACAACTCCATCCGTGATTACCCCTTCTCACTACTACAAACCGTGTAGCAAACTACTAGAGTTTTTTTTTTTTTTTTTGTTTGCTCTTCTCTAAGTTTTCACTTGCCTTTTGACGCGAATACAAACATTTGTGATGAATTTACCCGGTTACTCAACAAGTCAGAAACTTAAAGTGATTTTGCATCCTCATATTTCAAGTTGCATTTTGACGTAAAAGTAAACATTGGTGATGAATACCCCTAATTACTAAGCAACCCAAAACATTGGAGTAGATACAACTTTATTCATTCAATTTTTTAAATATTATCACTCTATTTACTTAAACTCTGTTTAGGACTGGATCAAAGGGATAATCACAAGAAAAAGCATCACATTTTTCTTTTATGTATAATCACATGACTTTCACAATTTTGTAAGGAATTTTGAAATTCAATAATCTTAAAGTAAATAAGTATGCTTAATCTTACTTTACAACATATTTTCTATCCCTAAAAAAAATATTTCAATGCTTTAGCACAATAAAGAACTCACAAGTATAATGGTAAGCCTAATTGAAATCCCTTTTTGTTTTGTTTTTCTTTTCAAATATATATAAAATAAAAAATAAATTTGTTACCCTTCCCCCAAATTTGAATATAACATTATCCCAAATGGGAAAGGAAAAAAGAAAAACAAAAAGAATACAAAAATTTTAGAATTTCTCCCCTGATTTGTGTTAAAATTCTGCACGCGCGATGTTCATTGTTTCAATGATATCTAGAGATGTAGATGTCCAAATGGCCTGATTCTTTTTGTTCTGGAAAGCTAAGACAGTTGCCTACAATCTCTCTTTGAGAAACTTTTCCAGTTTCCGACTCCATCCTGCTAAAAAATAGTCATCAATTTAGGTGTAGAAAACAGCTCCGCCCGGCGACTTCCAAACTCATGCAATCCTACAAAATAAAATAAAAAATTAAAATTAAAATAAACTAAATGAAAAATCAAATTTAAATGCAGCAAAAGAAAGCATGGGTTGCCTCTCAAGAAGCGCTAAGTTTTAAGTCTTCAGCCAGACGTTGTAGCTGAGATAGTTATGTAACGCCAAGATCCAACAACATACGAGCCTCTTTTCAAATAATTCTCTTCATATGTGGATTACACTTTTTCTGTGCATCCGTCAAGCTTGATGGTAGCGGCTCGAATTTCAGTCGTTTCTTTCTTAAAGATGGAGTCTTTGATATCCCCATCTCCTTGAATGTCAGCTGAGAAGAAAAATTAATAGATGTTGCAACTTGGACGTATTCCAAAATCTTTCCTTTCTCAGATTCAAGAGTTGTTGAATTTGTTGGACACACTTTAATTGATTTCATATCTGCCGCTCGATGTGTCTCTCCGACAATTAGATTAGTTTCATAAACTTGAAAATATGAGTGAGCTTCGGCAGCAACCTCCATGGATTTAAAAACATCAAACATTACTTGCTCATCCTCAACCCTCTATATAAGTTTTCCTTGTTTGAAATCCATCAAAGCTCTTCCCGTAGCTAGAAAAGGTGGCCCCAAAATCAACAGAATTTGTTCATCTTCCTCCATATCAAGAATAATAAAATTAGTAGGAAATATGAACTTTTCTACTTTCACCAAAATATCTTCAATGATCCTTCTTGATACTTGACAGATCTGTCCGCCAATTGCAATAAAATTGTGGTAGGCTTTGCTTCTCCAATACCTAATTTCCTAAAAACAGAATATGGCATAAGATAAATATTTGCTCCTAAATCACATATTACTTTATCAAAAGAAGAATTTCCAATAATGCAAAGAATTGTAAAAGTCGTTGGATCTTTAATTTTAGGAGGTAGTTTTGTTTGTAAAATTGCACTACTCCCTTCGGTTAGCATCACCGTCTCATGTTCCTTCAATTTTTGCTTGTTTGATAAAATATCCTTAAGAAATTTAGCATATTTAGGCATTTGTTCCAAAACTTCAATAAGAGGAATATTAATATGAAATTTCTTTAAAATATTTTAAAATTCTGAAAATTGATTATCAAGCTTATTCTTGTTAAGTCTTTGTGGAAAAGGAACAGGTGGATCATAAGGAGATTCAGGATAAGTGTTAGAAATTAAACTTCCCTGAACTTGTTTGGCTTGAGACTGCTTTGTGCTGCATTTGTTACTCCACACTTTGCTCGTTCTCACTTTGCTGTTCGACCACATTTTGTTCGACATTTTTTGGTTTGTGTCTGCTCAATTGTTGTCCCACTTCTAAATGTTATTGCTTTGACATACTCCTTTGGATTGACCACTGTGTTACTAGGTAATGTTCTTGCTGTTCTTTCGTTAAGAATATTTGAAATTTGACTAATTTGAATATCAAGATTGCGAATTGAAGTTGAAGTTGCACCATTTTGGATTGCTAAATCTGTCATCTACATGTATTGCTCTGTCTTCTACATTTTTTGCATGAACATCTCTTCAAGTGTCAGCTTCTTTTCTTGTTGTTGAAAATTTTGTTGTGGTCTAGCTCCTCCTTGATTATTGCTCCAAGAAAAATTGGGGTAATTTCTCCATCCTAGATTGTATGTGTTTGCATAAGGGTTTTTTTGCCTTTGAAAGTTTGACACAAAATTTGCTTGTTCGGCATTTGATGGAGCAAAAGGGTTCCCCACTTGGCAATCTGCACTTGAGTGATTTCCTGCACAATGATCACAAATAATATTAGTTTGAATTGAATTAACATTCATATTACCTAATTGTTTAGATAATGTAGCAATTTGTGCAGTTAAAATAATAATAGGATCAAGTTCAAAAACTCCAGCCACTTTTCTTGGCATTGTTCTCTCTGAAGACCACTGGTAATTATTTGATGTCATCTCCTCTAAAAGTTCATAGGTTGCTTCGTGAGTTTTGCTCATTAGCACCTCCAGCTACTGCATCTACCATATATCGATTTGTCGCTCCCAAACCATTATAGAATGTTTGCACTTGTAGCCCCTTCGGAAGTTCATGATGAGGACACTTTCTCAATAACTCTTTATATCTCTCCTATCCATCATACAAAGACTCGGTCTCAAATTGAGTGAATGTGGTAATGTCATTCTTTAGCTTCGCTGTCCTTTGCTTGGGAAAAATACTTTGCCATAAATTTTTGTGCCAAACCCTCCCAAGTTGTGATTACTCCTGGCAGTAAAGAATTCAACCAAGCTTTCGCCCTATCTTTGAGTGAGAAAGAAAATAGTCTCAATCGAAGTGCATCATCTGATACTCCATTGTGTTTGAAAGTGTCACAAATTTTAAGAAATCAATGTGAACATTAGGATCCTCTTGTGCTAGTCCCCCCAATTGAACTATCTGTTGAATTATCTGAATAATTGTTGGTTTAATTTCAAAGTTCTTTGCTTCAATTGCAGACCTCTTGATGCTTGATATTGATCCATTAAGTGAGGGTATCGCATAGTCTCTCAAAGCCTTATTCTCATCGTTCGGCATGATAATGTACTTGTATATCCTGAAATATAAGTATTAAAAAAATAGAAAAACTAAAAATAAAAAATAAATAAATAAATAAAAATAAAAATAAAAGCAAGTCAAAAGAAAATAAAGAGGTAAAATAATAATAATAATAATAATAATAATAATAAAAATCCAAACTAGTAATAATCTAGCAATTCTCAATATCAATAAATGAATAACTAGTCCCCGGCAACGGCGCCAAAAACTTGATGTGAAATTTTCAAGTGTATAAAATCGCAACAAATAGTATAGATAAGTGAAAAGAGTGTCGAACCCACAAAGAATAATTATTTTATTGAGAACCGAAATTAGTAGATTAACTACTATTTGGAAAATTGAAATTCAATAAAGAAAGAAACTAAATTAAATTAATCTAAGAACTAACTAAAGTAATTAAAAGGAGCAGAATCTGAAATTTTGTTGTTTATTAATTGCAAAACTAATTCTAGAGCATTTGACTTCACATAGTTAATCTCACACAATTCATAACTCTATGTGAATAAAAATATTATTTTTTCAAGTTGCAGACCAAAATCCCCAAATTATTCAATATTCTCTCTCAAGCAATATCAAAAAATATTCTCAACTAATTATTTGTCATAGTTCATACACAAATTACTAATTGAAAATTCATTAAGATCAATGGGTTTCTTAATGGTCACATTAACAGCAGTTCGCTCTTATAACGGTGTTTAATCTTATTAATTCGAAATCACAAATTATCAGTTCCGTCTCTCCATGATTTAATAAATCATACAAAAGTTGGTCAAACAATTGTAAGCATTAAGAACAAACATCAAACACACAACCATGGAAAAATAGAAAAATAACATAGAATTAAAATTGTATTCTCAAAACTAGACTACATCAAAGTCCTAGAAAAATAAAATTAGTTCATAATTAATTTGCAACTAACAAACATGTTCTTTGATTGCATAAAAATTAGAAGAAAAGAGATATAGATAGAACTGTTTTGTAAAATAAATTTGCAAACCGAAGCCTTGAAAACCGAGCCGCAAGCTTTGAATTCCGAGCCGCACTCCGACCAAAGTCAGCACTACTGCCGCCTCGAATTTCGCGCCTCGTATGTGCAGCCGAAAACCTCCTTTTTTCTCCTCGAAACTCACGCCACCTAACTTCTTTTTTCTCTCCTCCTTCTCACTTTTTTGTTCTTTCACGTCCTTCTTTTTTTCTTTTCTTATTATTTTTTTCCCTTTTCTCTCGTGTTACGCGCCTCCCAAGCCAGCACACGCCTATCCCTGTTCCCGTTCTCTTGCCTCTGTCCTCTTCTTCTTTGTTCCGTCTTGATTCTCTCACTTCGTTTTTTTTTTTAAATAATAAGAGGTCAGCCGTCACTCTCCCTCTATCGTTAAGCGTGTCTCTCTCCCTTTTTTTTTGTTTGTATTTATAGGAGTACGAACGTGGGGTATTAGGGTTTATTTTTGCAGAAAGCCCCACATCTTCATTTATTTCTTTCCCTATTTTGAGTTGCTCTTTATATCTTGCTTCTTTTTCTTCTCTTTCTTTTCTTGAAGCACGTGTTGCACACACACAAAAATCAGAATTTAGGATTTAAAAATAAAATTAAAATTAGTTAGTTTAAATTAATTAAACTAACTAATAATCATATTAGCTCAATTAAGCCCTTTTCAATTTGTTTATTTCATTTTCACCTCTATTGACAATTTAAAATTTCTATTTTGCTTTTTACATGGTCAAATTGTAATTAAAATTTCAACAAATCAATAAGAATTAATCAATCATTCTCCTTGTTTTGTTTGTTAATTTTTACTAAAAATCTTCACCTTTTGCATCAAAAAAATCTTATTCCTTCAAAAATAATTAATTAACTGAAATCTATGGAAATAAGATAAATTATTAACAAGATATACGAATACTAACAATTTTTATGGGTCAATGAGTACAAATATTTATATAAAAATTATACAAATCACTATTCAAACCTAATTACCCCTGCAGCCGCCGAAACCCCGATCCCCCTGTTCATCGTCTCCTTCCATGCGCCTGCGCCGAAACCCAACACCTCAGTCTCCTTCTCCGTTGACCCTCATCACCCTCTCGCTCATCTCCTCCGTCGCCTAACCCCCTGCATCCCCCCCTGTCGACCATCTCCTTCATCGCTCCTGTCTTCATCCCCTGCTCCATTGAAATAGCCCTCATCACCACCGTGCACCCTCATCACCCAACTCCAACACACCTCCTTCCTGCCACTCCAGCCTACTGCATCACACCGCAATCTTCCTGCACCTTCTTCCACCATCGAGGCCCCTCACCGCACCGCTGACTACCACCATTGAGCCCCTCATCGTTGCTGCCATTGCCATTATTCTTTGTGCCCGTGTGTGTGTACCGGTGTTGCATGTGCTTCGGTGTGCACATCCTAGTGTTGCTGCGTTGTTGTTACCGAGTCTCTTGCATGTGTTGCTATTACGTGTTTAGCACGCTGTTGCCGTTCCAAAGTTTGTCCGTGTATTGTTGCCGCCGTTGGATCTCTTCTTTCACTTTCATTCACATTCGGGTTAATCGTATAAGGCAAGCTTTCCCTTGAACCTTTTTGTTGTTTCTAGTTCAAGAAATAATTTTTTTTTCCGCCAGTAGCTCGATTATTTATTAGTCTTATTTTTATCTACTTGTTACCCATCAAAGAGACTACTATGGATTCATCGGAGAAACCAAGTAGTAGTCATCTTTTCGTGCCGTTTTCCTTGATTCAAACCCAACTCCCATTGCATTTCATAATGTGCATACGCTACACGAACAATATTAAGATCATGTTATATATAGTAGGTTGATTTGGATGCCTTTGTTTGGATTCGAGTTGGTTCGAAGAATTAAATACTATGAATGAGATAATATGGTCTCGTTAATAGTAAGAAATTCATCCTATTATTTAAGTATAATTTCTGTAAATTAATTGCCATGGAATTGTATACTTGCATATTTAAATAGTTGACAATTAACATGAATTTGCTTGCTGGACTGCTTTCTTTTTGATATTGAATTGAAGTTTTGAATCACTTGCTCTGAGAATTTAATAAAACCTTGTGAATCACTTCTGTAGCCCCATGAATCTACTTTTCAGAACTTTTGACGGATCTGGAATCCGATCTGTAACTTGTAAGATATCATACTTTTAATATTGTTAGGTCACAAATTTCCAAATTTCTAAGTACAAGAATATTGGTATGAATTATTGATTAAAATAGATGCTAACGGTAAAATTTATACTTCATATTAATCTGATATGAATAGAAATGTGATATGGCTACAAATAGAACCAATTTGGGACCGTTCAAATCGGGCACGAATCTTAAAGCTCTCAGGGGTAAAACAGTAATTTTACCTACAAACGGGTCCAAATTGGGAACTGGGTCTTTTCCAAGCCCAATAAACAAAAAATGGGTCTTTCTTACTAGGTCAAGGTGACAACCCTTTACAAAACAGCACAGGTCATTTAAAGAGTAATTCAAATTCATGATTATCTCTAAGATACGGTTTAAACTAAATCTCTTATCATGAAACAATTTAAACTCTAAATCTTATCCAAAAATACCGGGACATAGAGATAAATGATTATCTCTAAACTGTCTCTAAAGGCGACTATGAAAACCCCTCTCCCCCACCATAACATGGAATTCAAATTTTTTTCCACAAATCGCTTTTTCATAATTTTCCTGATTACTGACTTGAGCATCGGAGGTTTCATCGCTGGGATCCATCCCGATGTATCGAACTTTTTGCAGGTTAACGGCAGCAGCGAGAAACAGTCAAATGCCGCCAGAAGTCAACAGGTTTGCCTTATTTGTTTCCAAAAGAATCCACAAATTCATCTGTTTGCTCCCACACCAAAATTAGCAGCAACAGATTGGCACCGTTATGGGAAACAGAAAAAACAATCCAACCTTACTTCACCGGTGGAGTTAGTTTTCAAGTCATACATCCGAAAGGGAAGGGAAAAGCAACAGCTTCCAGCTGAGGAGCCACTCCTCTTCCTCCTCCTTCACCACTCCAAGATCTTCTTCTTCAACTCGACCAACAAGTTCAGCAACCGCAGTCTGAACAACCCCTTTCCCAACAGCTTCCTCCTCAACAGGCTCCTCCAGGGTCTTGGGGGGCTACCCCGGGGGCGGGGGGGGGGGGGGGGGCTCTCATTGAAGTTGTCCAAAGCAACACCCTCTTCACGACCTTGTCTTGGTCCGCAATCCCTTAACTGACTCTATGGCTTCTCAATGCCCTCCCGGGCAAGATCTCCATTAAGTAATTGTTAACCGTCAGCAGGGGGTCGCCTCCGAACTCGCTTGAATGAAAGGCATGCCCTTAAGGAATTCCCTCAACCTGAGTGCCTAGGGGCCCTGAGAGTCTGGAACCCCTGCAGGCCGAGGACCGGAAGATCCCCTCCCCCGAGGAGGCGAAGAGATGACTCAATCCACCGCCGTCTCCATGAGATGGAGAGGTGCCTCAATAAGATCAATCCCGGAGAAGAACAACGGACCAATAAGTTCCACCCAAGCAGACCCCCCATTTCCACGGCCATCATGGAAGCTCCGGTCCTCGAAGCCTTTAGGTTGCCCGCTTTGAATCCTACAATGGGGAGTCAGACCCGGCCGATCTTATCGAGAGTTTTAAAACTCTCATGATGATTCATCAAGCCTCGGATGCTCTCCTCTGCAAGGCCTTTCCAACAACATTGAGGGGGTCCGTGCGACAGTGGTACTCCCATCTATCGCCAATCTCCATCTTCTCATTCGAACAGTTTGAGGAGCTCTTCCTCACCCACTTCGTTAGCAGTCGCCGAGCCGAGAAATCAAGTGCACTTTTGCTAGCCCTCAGCAAAATAAAGGGTGAACGCCTAAGAGATTACGTTTGGAACTTTACCACCGAGGCTCATCCTATTGCCTCTCTCAACCAATCAGTAGCCACTGCAGCATTCAGGCACAATGTTAATAACGCCGACCTCAAGGCGTCCCTTGCCAAGAAGCCTCATTGGGACTTCTCAGAACTCCTGCTTAGGAGTAAGAAGTACATCCGAGCGGAAAAGGCTCTCACCCCCCTCCCCCTAGTCAAGAGGAGTCATCTTCTTGGAACAAACGGAAGAATACAAGCGAAGAAGGGCCCCAGAAATTCCAGAAAGATGACAATGGCCAGCACCACCCAGCTCCTCGTTTTGAGAAGTTCACCCCCCTCAATGCTAGTATATCAACAGTCTTAAGGAGGTGGACAAGGAAGGGCTACTCCGCAGTCTCCCTAGAATGAATACCCCTGGCAAGAAAAGGAATATGGATAAGTGGTGTCGCTTTCATAGGGACCACGGCCACGACACAGACGATTGTCGGGCTCTCAAGGAGGAGATCGAAGAACTCATATAGTGGGGACACCTGGCCGAGTTCATCAGAAAGGACGGGGCCGATCCCCTACCCCGAGGAGCCAATAAGCGAGTAGAGAAACCCGCTAAGTTCCAAGACTCCGAACCTGGGGCCATCCTCCACCTTATCCATGGATGTCCAATGGGGGGAGAATCAAACTCCTCTCGAAAGGCCTTCACCCTATCATAGAAGTAGGTTTTCAGCTTTCAATAAGGCCGATGCTTGTAACACGTCCAAAAGCATGTAATAATGGCTCGTTCCATTGAAGCGACCACTTAATTTGTCTCAATAAAACTTAGCTTTTTTCTATTGAAAATTATTGCGTTTGCCTCATTTCTATCTCTCTAAGTCACATCTAGGACTCATTAAACGGTAAATTCGGAGTCCAGCTTGTCCTACAGGGATGCTCCTACAACTCGCTAAGCTCAAAAGACGGGTTTGGAGTCCAACACTTGGTTCGACGCCGCTTTATCCGCTTGCAAACAAGTAAGTGCAGAGCAGCTCACCATTCGGAATTGCTCCTACAACCCATTAACCCCCTCAAACAACAAGTTTGGAGTCCAACACTTGGTTCGACGCTTCTTTAGCCGCTTACAAACAAGCAAGTGCGGAGCAGCTCACCATTCGGAATTGCTCCTATAACTCGTTGATATCCCCGTAACAACTAGTTCAAAGTACACAATTATGGTTCAAAATTGCCCTCACAACTTGCAAGTATGCATTTTCGGGGCTCAGAATGAACATTCATACTACTTCCACTGCTGGTTAAATTTTGCAACAAGAAAGTTCGGAGCTCAACTCTCCCCTAGAGTTGCTCTTCAAACTTGTCTCCCAAACGGCTCTCTCCTAGAGCCTGGTGATGCTCTTCGCTCCGCTCGCCTCCCAAGTGGCCTTCTTCTCAACGAGTTCGGAGCTCAAATCTCCCCTAAAGTTGCTCCTCAAACTCGTCTTCCGAACTGATCTCTCCTAGAGCTTGGTGATGCTCTTCGCTCCGCTCGGCTCCCGAGTGGCCTTATTCTCAACAATTTCGGAGCTCAACTCTCCCCTAGAGTTGCTCCTCAGACTTGTCTCCCAAACATCTCTCTTCGAGAGCCTGGTGATGCTCTTCGCTCCGCTCACATCCCAAGCAGCCTTCTCAACGAGTTCGGAGCTCAACTCACCCCTAGAGTTGCTCCTCAAACTTGTCTCCCTTACGACTCTCTCCTAGAGGTTGGTGATGCTCTTCGCTCCACTCACCTCCTGAGTGTCCTTCTTCCAAGCAATTTTGGAGCTCAACTCTCCCTTAGAGTTGTTCCTCAAACTCGCTTCTCGAACGGCTCTCTCCTAGAGCCCGCTGAAGCTCTTCGCTCTGCTCGCCTCCCGTGTTGCCTTCTTCCAAGTGAGTTCGGAGCCTAACTCATCTAGAGGCGCTCCCTAACCTTGCCTCTAAGAATGGATCTTCCCGAGAGTCATACAGATCTCTTCTCAACTTCGCGAAAGCAAAAATATTGCGGGACTATTTTGACCATGAAGAACGGTGGTTCTTCAACTGACTTTTGAAGAGAAATTGTAGATCTTTGAGTCAGATTTGAAATGAGGGGTCACACACTCTAATCCGACCTCCGTAGCACCAGGAAAGCCAGTTACAATGCAATTGCACAAAACTAACTGAGGGGTTGACTAAGTCAATGCGAACTGGATCAAAATCTCCACGTGGTCGCATTCTCGAAGTCTCCCTAGACCTCGGTAGCTCTCGCCGAGCATTCTTGTCACCGAAGTCAAAACGAGAAAAAACAACAATGACAGGTCAATGGTCAATGGTCAAAATTCCCCTCGTATCGCTCTCTCAAAGTGTCTCTGGACCTCGGCAGCGCTCCCCGAGCATTCTTGTGACCGACGTCGAAATGAGGAAAAAACTCTACCTCCTGATGCGCATTCGATCGTGATCAACGATTGTGATTAAAACAAAAAATTGAGACTTAATGGTCAACGTTGACAGCCACGTGTGAAGTCGTCGAAGTTTCTCCTGGGTTCGGAAACGCGATCCGAGCATTCTTGGAACCGAGCAAAAAATGGGAGAAAAAACACTGTCTCAAGATTCGTGCTCAAATCTAGATCGACGGCTCAGATTTGCCAAAAAAAAACTTAAAAAAGGTTGACGGGTCGGGTCTGAACCCGTTTGGACCCAAACCCACAAAACTCTTCTTCCACAAACCAACCCGCATCTTCCAAACCAGCATCTTCTACCTTCGCCAACCCATCGCCGAGCTCTATCACCATGGCCTTGTCGAACTCCAACCCTCCACTACCGTCGAGCTCCTCCGAACTCCTCACCTCCGACCCTCCACTGTGTCAAGCTCCTCCGAACTCCTCGACTCCGAGCTCACCTCCACCATTGCTAGCTCGACCTCACGTCGTCGAGCTCCTCCTTCGCGAGCTCCCCTCCTCCGTCGTCGAGCTTCCTTCACCGAAGCTCTAACCTACCCTCCGTGCTCCACGACGAGCTCCTTCCTCGCTAACTTCCCACAACCGTCGATGTAATCCCTAATCTCGTATATACATGTATTTCCGTATATTCAGTATTTCAATTTTTCAAAATTTTCTTCTCGCTTTTAAATTAATTTTTTTTGTTTTAAATTCAACAATTATATTTTTAATTGATATTATTCTGAATTAGAAGTTTATTTCTTATTCTTATTTTATTAGTTATTTATATTTTAACAAAAATTTATTTCACTGTTAATTGATCTATTTTATTCTCAATTTTATATTTTTAAACGAAAGCCCAGATTTATTTTGTTGATTTCCTTATTGGATTTTAAGCCCATCATATACTTATTTGGATTATGTAAATTTTTGGTCCTTTCTTTCTCTCTTAATTGTATTTGTTTTGAAGCCCAATTAAGCCCAACCCGAAACAACCAGTATGACCCCCAACTCTTCATTTCCAAAACTGAAACCCCAACATTTAATTACTCTAATTCATTAAAACCCCCTTTAAATTTAAATACTATATTATTTTTATTATTATTAAATCCCCCCCTTCTGTAACTCCTTCTCTCTCTCTCTCCCGTTTCTTCCTTCTCCCTTGCCCGCTCTGTTTCGAAACCGAAACAGACCCACCCACTCCGTCTTCCTTTCTCCCCCTCTCCGTTATAAAACCCAACGAAGCTCCCATCTCCTTCCTCCCACTCTCCCTTCCACCACCTCCGTGAACCCCCCATCGAGCTCCGCTCACCAGCCTCTTCCCTGTCCTCCTCGCAACCACCCCGCCATCCTCCTCCTTCCGCCATTGCCGCCTACCCTTGCTCCTCCTCCATCATCTTCCACATCCCCGTCCAATCGCACCCCTCCTCGTCTTCTCTCCATCCCATCAGCCTCGCGAGCCTAACCTCCTCCGTTCGTCCATCCCCAGCCGCGGTTATGTTTCCTCACCACCATCGTAACCCCGGCTAGCCAGTCGAGCCACCCTCGACATCCCTCATCCCCGTCGTCGACTGCCTTTGCCAGCCAATTGAGCCTCACCCCAAACTCCGCCCCACCGTCTTCTCCATCGAGTCTCTCTCTTCCTCTATTTCTCATTCGAAACAGAGCAACCCTCCTAGCCTCTTCGCCATCTTCCATCTCGTCTCCCTATGCGCCCTGTGCTCCGCCGGCACCTCTCCAGTCATCGCGACCATCCCAGCGGTAGCCTGCACCCCTTTGGCTTTCCCCTATCCTCCTACAGCAGCACAGCACCGTAGTGCTGTGTTTCTCCTCCGTCGCCAGGCCAGGCAGCCGCAACCTCGCGACCCTCCATCGCCGCTTACAGCCGTTTCGCTGTCCCACCGTCACGCCACCACTGTGCAACCTCGCGACCCCCATCGCGCCCTCTCGCCGTTTCCCTCTCCCGCCATAACTCTTTCTCTCTCTGTCGTAAGGGAGAAGAAGAGAGAGGATTGGCTATTTTTGCCATTTGGTGTTCTGGGCACACTATAATCCCGATCCCTATTTGCTGTTTGGATAGTAGGAGATCCAATTTCTTTTGTTGGAGTGTTGCTTGATTTGCTCTTCGCTTTTTGGTGTTTTAGTTGTGAAGTGGATCCAATCTGGTCGTGCTGTTTTGCTGTAGTTTCTTACACGTGTCTTGCACGTGCATCGTTGCCCGGGATCCTAATCCCGTTATTCTCGTATTCTGTTTCACCGTCATCGGTTATCAGGCAAGTATTCTCTTTTACAACTCGTTTGTTCTAGTACAAACTTTCTTTGCAAAATACGGCAAGTATATTCTTTGACCCCAATTTGTATCCATCGGTCGAATTGAAATTTGTTACCATACAAAATCCGTCCATCCTGTATTTGCACATGATCGCGAATACCTTGTTGCCACATGCATTACTTGAACACGATTAATACACACATATGTACTCTTAGGATTATACATGATTATGTGCATGATTGTTTTACCCGTGATAATAGTCTCAATATGATATCTGGTTATGGTTGAATAAAATTAATAAAAGTAACAAGCCGGAGACCATAGTAGTGGATAATATAGGTAACTGTACTCGAAAGGGGGCCCGTGTTTTCCAGTACATGGTTCATGAACTTGTTGTATTTTAATGTATTCATGAAGCCATTACTTGGCTCATGAACTTGTGGTATTCATGAACCCACTGTGTGGTTCTTGAACTTGTTAGTATGATATTTTATTTTCTTATTCATGAACCATGCTTGCTTGATACTTGATACCTGAATACACCGCCCTATAAAATCCACCACTAGACCTAAACGTAACTGATTGTATGTAGAAACCATGTGATAAAAGGATGGCACATGAAGTGCTACCTAGATAGGTTAATAAAAGACATAGGACATGTTGACTTGTTTACTTGATTACTTGTTTACATGCCACTTGTTTCATGCATGCCTGTTCATGATCATGTTTACATGTTGTATTCTCCTATTACATGATTCTTGATTCCTTGCTCTTTTTCTTGCCTTTTGTTTTGTTTGTATAATTGTCTCGTTATCTTGTACCACTTGCGGCCCGTGACTTGTATTAACGGGCGTCTTCTTGTTTCTTTTTCTTTGTATAATGTAATTGCAGGCCCGAATGGAGAATTACCAGAAGGTGTTGCTGATCAAGTGTTTTAGTCCTGTTTATTTTCATGTTGCTTTAGTTCATGTTTTATTTCATGCTACTTTCTATTGTAATCCAGACTTGTTTGACCCGTAACTACTATGTTTTTCCAGTTATTGGTTATGTTATGAACTATGTCATATACTTTTTATTATCCTGTTGTGATTTTATATGTCTGCGTGGTTTGTTTTGCTATCTTTTCATTGAGTTACATGTACAGCTTATGAATAGTGTATTCGCATCATTCGCTGGGCCTCAGTCACGGACTCGTATTCCCATTTTTTTGGAAGCGGGGCGTGATAGTTGAGCTTGACCTCACGTTGCTAAGCTCCTCCTTCGCGAGCTTCCCTCCTCCGTCGTCGAGATCCCTTCACCGAAGCTCTGACCTCCTTTCCATGCTCCTCGACGAGCTCCTCCCTCGCAGACATTCTCCATCTCCGAGCACCTCCATTCCGAGCTCTCCTCCATTTCAAGCTTCTTCGTCGAAGCTTCGCCAAGCTCCGTCGAGCTCCCGCTCTTCCTCACCGAGCCACCTCTGCCGAACTCCCTCCTTCGCCAATTCACAAAGCTCCGACCAAGCTCTCCTTTGCCAACTCGCATTGCTGCCGAGCTCTCCCTCACCGTAGCCGAGCTCAGTTGAGCTCCTCGCCGCTGCAGCTAGGCTCTGTCGAGCCCCTCGCCAGCGTGGCCAAGCTTCTTCGTCGAAGCCCACACCTGCTCGTCGCTCAAATCCGAGCATTGCTGTCACTAGATCCCAAATGAAAAGAAAAGCTCTACGCCAAGATTCGTGCTTGATCTTGATCAAATGCCCACAATTGCACCATGTCACCGGGTAAATATTAATCAATTAATTAATTTAATTTATTATTTTTGAAAAAAAATCCCAATAATTAATTAAAAATGAAAAAAAAATTAATTAAAAATTCTAAAAATAATTGTTAATTCAGAAAATAATTTCAAAATTCTAAAAATATAATTATTAAATTAGAATAATTAATTAAAATTTTTGAAAATTTAAATTCGGAAATTGAATAAAAAATTCAAAAAATTGATTAAAAATTAAAAAATTCAGAAAAATATGAAAAAATCACAAAAAAATCTAGAAAATACTGAGAATAATTTTGGATATTTTATAAGCTCAGAATAACACCATTACACCTCGAGCAAGATCCAAACTCCCCTGAGAACTCCGATAAATTCTATAAGCCATTAAAAACAAGCGAACTACTCCTCAAAGGCTATGAAACTCGGTCTTCAGGAGTGGGGAGCTTGTGATATGGCTAAAAATAGATACAAATTGGGACCATTCAACTCGAGCATGAATCTTAAAGCTCTTAGGGGTAAAATGGTAATTTTACCTATAAACGGGTCCTATTCAGGAACTGGGCCTTTTCCAACCTCAATAAACCAAAAACGGGTCTGTCTTATTGGGTCAGAGTGACAACCCATTACAAACTAGCCTGGGTCATTAAAAGAGTAATTCAAATTCATGATTATCTCTAAAAAACGGTTTAAATCAAATCTCTTATCATGAAACGATTTAAACTTTGCATCTTATCCAAAAACACCGGGACATAGAGATAAATGATTATCTCTAAACTGTCTCTAAAGGAAAGTATAAAAACCCTTCTCCCCCCACCATAACAAGGTAATCAATATTTTTTCCACAAATCGCTCTTTCATAAACTTCCTGATTACTGACTTGAGCGTCGGAAGGTTCCTCGCCGAGATCCATCACGGTGTATCGAACTTTTTGCAGGTTAATGACAACAATGAGAAACAGTCAAACGCCGGCCAGAATTTAATAAGTTTGCCTTATTTGTTTCCAACAGAATCCACAAATTCATCTGTTTGCTCCCACACCAAAATCAGCAACAACAACATGATTAGGAGTCACCCTAAATTTTTGTAGAATGATTTGATAATTTTTCTGACTTAATATATTTATGCAAACATGATTCTAGATTGCTGCCTGCATGCTAGTTCAGTAAAGATTCACATTTTGACCTGATTCTATTCGTCATTGATTAAAACTTATTGAATGAGAATTGTAGCTCTCTGTGTCTGGAATTCAGATCATTTGACAGTTTTAAAATTCGAGTTATGGATTGCAAGATATCCAAATTTTCGTACTATAATGTCTACATGCTAGATTACATGGCTATCATGTTTAACTAGTAGAAATAGTAAATTAAATTAATAATTAAGACCTATGATTTTTTGTTGTTGTTGCTGTTCACTGTTAGGAATTTGATTATGAATTTTTAGAATATTTTAATAGATTTATGATCAACTTTCACATGTAAGTATTTATCTACAACCATGCTGCGTGAGCATCAAATCAGTAAAGATGATAATTTTACACCTAGTTTCTATATTTATGATATGTCGTGTGTATATGCGTTGGAACCGGTAGGGAGTCCAGTTTCTAGAACTCCTGACGGATCTTGATTTTCTTTCCTGTGACAATGGGAAAATATTTTTTAGTACAACAATGTCCTACTGCCCAGAATTCGTATTTTCATGCATACAAGTATAAATTTTTGGTTCTCACATTTTATAATGTGTATCCTACATCCTGCATCACACGTCTCTTTATATCCTCTTGATCCTGTCTTGATACTCGTCCTCATTGATGCATGTTCATGTTTAATTATTATGAAAAGAATAACAAGCCGGGGTAATAAGGGAAAGAATCTAGTAGTAGATAATATAGGTGAGTGTACTCGGAAGGAGGCCCATATTTCTCGTAATTGTGACCCATGATTACATGATATGACTCTTGCTACATGATACTCGATTACAAGTTATGTGGAACTAAGTGCCACATCTAGAGCCGAAGAGGGCCACCTCTAAAATCCATTACATGATTACATGACATGACACGATTCTTTTACATGATATTATTCTTGGTTACACGTTATGATTCCTGTTAGTGTCACTAGAAAACCCGAGTACATGATCCTATAGAACTCACCATTAGAGTCTAAACGTTAACTCATTTGTGTGCACCCGACCTATGGTATGGGACGAAGAACTGCATGCATTAGTTAGGACTTATAAAAGAATGATAGACATAAGATTTACACTGAACATGTCCATGATCCTTGTTCATAAGTTACATGATACCTGTTGCAAGTTATTTGAACCATGTTTACTTGCTTACATGCTTCCTGTTACAATTTGCATGCTTCTCGTTACTCGTTTACATGCTACACTTGTTATTCATTTATATGCTACACTTGTTACATGTTCCATGCCTGATTACATGATCCTTGTTCACGTTGCTCGTCCTTGTCATGCCTGTTTTTCTTGTTCCCTGCTAGTTGCTACTTGCTGTCCGGTGCTTGCTCTAATGGATATTTTTCTACCACTGTAGATGTTGAATTCACAGGGGCAGGAGATGAAATTGCTGAAGGGCTTGGTGAACAGATATTCTAATGATGAAGCCGGATTCTTTTCTTAGCATGCTTTTAGTTTCTTATTACGAACTTTTATTATCACTATTGTTGTTTTTTTTCGCACATTATTTTTAGGCGTTATGTGCCGCAGTTTATTCCAGATGTTGGATATTAATTTGTGAACTTCTTCCATGGTTATATTTGAAGTTTATTCATGGTTTATGTGATTGTGTTCTTGTATGTGTGGTTGTGATTATTCATTGTATTGTTGAGTTCATCATTACAGCTTATGAATGACGTCTTATGTCGTTCGCTGGGACTCAGTTGCGTGCCTGTGTTTCCATATTTTGGGAAGCAGGGGAGTGACAGGTTTTTAGTGGTATCAGAGCCTGGTTTAACTCAACAATATGCACACCACGTGATCACATGAACATTTAATAACCAACTTATAATTTGGATACTAATTATTTTGATCTTGTTACAGACTATGGCTTGTAGTGGCGCTTCTACATCCCGACCTAGGGATGAGCGCTAGACAATGCTGCTGTCATCCAGGCGAAGCAACAAATGATGGAACTGCAGCAGAAACATAATGAGCTAATGAGAGCCACTGTTATGCCCCACTACCCAAAAATACAGAATACGAGTACATGACAATGGCCCAGCGAATGACTAACGTCACCGATAAACTGTTTATCCAATTAACTCAACAATATAATCAATACAAAATAATTGCACAGGCAATAATAACAATCTCATGAACAATAATACTTGGAATAAAGAATATGAAATATCTAAATACAATAATAATCTAACATCTGGAAACAATAATAAATAACAACAATAATCAAAGATCAATAACAACAACACTTAGCCAATATTCGATATCAATAGGAACAATAATGAACAATATGCAGTGTCGATGTCGTGTCAATCCTTAAGACTATTAATCATTTACTTCCTAACTAATGTAGCACTTCATGCATCCCATTTATTTACCACATGGTTACTACATACAAACAAGTTTCGTTTAGACTTAGTGGTGGATTTTGTAGTTCATGTACTCAGTACGATAACAATGTTCCATCCATAACGGTAATTTATCAATAAGATGCTACAAGATCAAAAGATCACAAGATCACAAGAACACAAGATCACAAGATAACGGTATAGGGAACCACGAGCCCCTTACCCGAGTACAGTCTTTATATTGTCCACTACTAGAGTCAACCCTTAAATCCCCGCTTGTTAATTATTTAATCAATGCAACAATACAATATGCAATTTAAGACATGAGATGAATAATAGTATCAATAGGAGAACAATAGGACGGTAACATGAATAGGACGATTAGAATGGTGACAATAACTCATTAGGATCACGCAGTGCATCATACATACATTAATTCATTCAATAGTACGAAATAGGAATAATCAATCTAATAAAACCAGAAGATAAAATTCTGGACAACAAGAGTAGTCTGTACAAAAATATAGTTTCCCACTGTTTCAGAAGTTAAAAACTCAATCTGTTAGATATTCTAGAAACTAGAGTTCCACATGGTTCCAACGCATATTTAATGTTCAAAATCCAACAATAGTAGCTAGGTCAAACACATTGTTCTTTACAAATTTCATGTTCAGGCAGAATTTCGACCTCATGTTATTTTATTTTTTAGAAAAAACAAAAACTAATTATAAAATTCATTAAAAATATTTAGTAAAATCCTAAACATGATTACTAACAATCTGGAAATTATCAGAACAAAGTTTTATCATTTGACCAATATTTTTATTGTTTAAGCATGCAAGACACAAGAATCTGAAAATCTAAAAGTAAAAACACAGCTGTAGTAAACGGTATAATGTTTGCTACACAACTCAGAATTCAGAAATTCAAGATGTTCTGAAAACTAGAAAGATAAGGCTACAATTTTCATTCAGAAAGTAATTCATTCTAAGATCATTTACTGGGTCGAAAATAGTAGACAATATACAGCCAGCAAGCAAGATAGAGGTTTTAGGGTATTTTTCGTGAAATAATTTAATTAAACGTGATGGGTATCAATTCTATAGTCAATAAATTATGTAATCAACATAAAAAGTGTAATAGCATGATAAATACAATTTAAAAACACACACATACACAATTTCAACAACATCCAAACAACAATCAATCAATCAAACATAAACCTAGCAATTATTTCTACAATCAATTCATTATTACCTGACTATATGTGTAACCCTATTATCAATTCTACATGAATGCATGAAAGATTCAATCTTTGGAGTCAAAAGCGGCATGATATCAAGAATGTTGGGGTTAGCTTGTGCCCTCAATAGACCCAACTTAGATAATCAATACAATGATACGATAACGAATTAGGATCTACTTGCATTAGTTTCAATAAAACTTGAATTTGATACGATGTACAATTCAAGAGGACAGTGACTTACCTTATTAACGGTGAAATTGAATACCAAGAATAACGGGATAAGGTCCCGGAGCAACGGCGACGATCGCAAACCAAGCAAATATCGATGTGACAATCACGATCGGGTACAGATCTTGATGAAGATCAACGATCAAGTGCAAGATCAAGCAACCAACAGCTGAGATCAATTATCGAGATCAAGATTCAATATCAAGTGATTAACGTCTCATTTTGAAAGATCTAGGATCAAGATCAAGGATCATGATCGCGATCAAGGGTCCAGATCGAAGATCAACTCCATATAACGCCAAACAGCCCACAGCAAATCAGAATAGCAAACAGCATAATCAGACTCCTCCTTCTTCCAAAATAAAAAACAACCATCAACAAATTCCCTTCTCTTCACAAACAACAACCAACGAGTAGAATAAAATAGCACACAACAAGTCTATGATCCTTCCAAACAAACGACAAACAGCACTTGGATCACAGAAAACGGCAATGGCAACGCGCGGTGCACTGCGATAGCGGCGAGGCACAACTGGCAGCACCGTCGCTGGCTGAGGGAGGAGCAAGGGGGTTGGCTGCTGTCATCGAGCTGGGCATCGACGAGAAGGAGGAGCAGCAGTGGTATGATGACAGTAGTGGAATGCGATGGAGGAGGAGCGCAGGGAGAGGGTGACGGGAATGGCGGTGTGCTGCGGTGGCAAGAGGTCAGAGAGAGTCGAGCGGAATAGAGATGAAAGCAATGGCGACTCAGTTTTAGGCGGGAAAAATAGAGACGCAGCAGAATGGGAGTGGGGTGGACGGCTGGCGAGGGCGGTGGTCGACGGTGCTGGGATGAAGGCAGGGGAGGATAGGGTGGAGACGATGAGTGGTTTCGGTGGTGCATTGGGGACGATGGAGGACTGGAGGCGGTGAGAGGGTGATGGAGGTGGAAGGCGAGGCGATGAGGATAGGAGAAATATCAGGCAATGGCGACGGGGATTGAGGTGTTGGGATGGGGCATGACGGTGATGGGACGGCGATGAGGAGGGAGCAGGGAGCGGACGAGGGAGAGCAGGGGTTGCGGCGTGAAGGGAAGTTGAAGGCTGGATGGGTTTGGGAGAGAGACAGGGGGAGAGAACGGTTTGGGGAAGACGATGGGGGAAGAAGAAGGGTAGGGAAGGGGGTTGTACAGGGTATAGCAGCTAGGGTTTGGGTAGGTTTAGTATAGGGTATTAGAATGGTATTATATATTGGGTTGAATAGTGTATTGGGTAATGGGTTGAGATCCAATAAGAGGAAAAATAGAATAAATGGATAATAAAAATTGGATCAATAATAGATTATACAATGCACAAATTTCATAGGTTGCACTAAAAAATTCTTACACGGTTTATTTCAAAATAAAATAAATTGAAAGAATACATTTTGATTAACAAATTAATAAAAATCCAAATAGTAATAATATAAAATATAAATAGTCGATCAATTAGGAAAAAAATTTGAGTTAAAATATACCATTATTCGAAATAAATAAAATTTTGATTAGAAAAGATTTCAATAGAAGGTCCAAATCGAATTTAACACAAAATAAATTTATAAAAATCACATTATAGAAAATATACGGAAAATATTTATTAGCAGAAATGGGGGTTACAATCCTACCCACCTTACAACAAAATTTCGTCCTCAAATTTGCTCAGGCTGTACATAGGACAAAGCAAAAGCAACTGGTGAAAAAACAAAACTGAGAATAAAGGGAAAAAGGCAAATTTGTGGCAACACCGGAATAAGAAAGAACATGGATATGAATGAAGTGAACTAGAACGTTGTTAAATGAAGATTCAATGAATGATGACAATGCAAATGTTAGGATAGGAAGTAAATAATGCAAAGAAAGAGGAGCAACAAAAGAATCCTGGGACCTGTGTGTTTTGGGCCCACCACGCTTCCGCTGTACCACTCTTATAGTGAAACTCCAAGCCGCTAACATGTCGTTGTAGATCCAGCGGTGTCGATCGACGGACCAAACAGGAAGGAGAAGAACGGATGACACCGGAATTAAAAGAATATGGGTATAAAAAGAATGAAGTCATACCCAATAAGGACTCAATGAATGGAAGAGACAAAAGACAACAAGAAATGAAGGAATTGAATGTTAAAGGATCAAAGAGAAATCAAATAAGACGAGTTTTCAGATCATAAGTTGGATATCAATTATTCATGTGATTCATGTATTGCACATACTGTTGACTTAAGCCGGTTAAAACCCAAATTTGATTAATATATCAATCAAAGTCAAACTTCTTTTCGTTAGTCACGTTTGACTAATATATTATCCAAACCAGAGCTCTGATACCACTTATAACCTTGTCATGCCCCGCTTCCAAAAAATACGGAATACAAGTACATGACATTGGCCCATCGAATGACTAATGTCACCCATAAGTTGTTTATCGATTAACTCAACAATATAATCAATACAGAACAATTGCACAGAAAATAATAACAATCTCATGAACAATAATACTTGGAATAAACAATATGAAATATCCAAATACAATAATAATCCAACATCTGGAAGCAATAATGAAAATATTCGGGTCAAAACCTCACAATACAATGAAATAACAATAGTTCAATAATTAAGTTTTCATGGCAAAACAATAATTTATTAAGTGGCAATGCTATTAATTCATTCACCAATGTTCTCCCAATCCACCAGGCAATTCTCCATCAACACCTGTAAACACTTCAACTAAAAAGAGAAGAAATATTATCCTTAGAGCAAGTCATGGAAAACAAGTAGAGAAAACAGGGAACAATAGAGTAACGGTATAACAATGATTTCAATGGATCAATAGGAATCAGTAATACGGAACAATAACAATAATCAATATCATGACAGTCAATACGATGGCTATAAACAATGATTCAATATTCGGTAAAAATAATCAATGATCAATAACAATAACACATAGCCAATATTCGATATCAATAGGAACAATAAGGAACAATATGCAGTGTCGATGTCGTGTAATTCCTTAATTCTATTAATCATTTTAATCCTAACTAATATAGCACTTCATGCGTCCCATTTATTTACCACATGGTTACTACATACAAACAAGTTTCATTTAGACTTAGTGGTGAATTCTATAGTTCATGTACTCGACACGATAATAATGTTCCATCTATAACGGTAATTTATCAATATGATGCTACAAGATCAAAAGATCACAAGATCACAAGAACACAAGATCACAAGATAACTGTATAGGTGTAACGCCCCGAATCCCAAATACACTGAATTCGAGATGTTTAACAGGATCTTTACACTTCCTTTAGTACAATTTTACAAGGAAATTTGAACTTTTCACTTTACATCAGAGTTTACATCAATATTACATTTCACATTGCACAGCGGAAGTAAAATTTTACAACAATGAAAACAAATATACAACAACATTGAGTAATCTTTAAGCATTTGTTCCTCTTTAATTTGTATCAAGCCATTTATCTGAATATAAGACTGTGGGTACGTCAGTTTATTCAACTGACGATCATTACACACGGTCATCCTCTCTATGCCAGAAATAGTATAACTTATTTTCCATATTTAGCAAACACAAACTTGTCACATATCAAACTAAAGGGACTACCCTATTGATGTCGTGTTGTGATTGTGCACTTAGTCCTTAATGCATTTATTTATTTTACATGACACTAATGCACACTTGTTCGGATTATATGCATCCCATACTACATAGGTCCGAGGGAAAGCCCTTAATCGTTCTTCATCTTTGTAGGGTTCAATCCCTCGTTATGACTTAATCTACAACTGTAATTATGGTAGGTATCTTAGATGATCTATGAGTACAAGTTCGTGTACAGAAAATTCTGGAGGGGAATCCCACCACTGACACGACGCATCGAGCAGGCAACCTATGGACAATTCAGCCTCACTTCATGGCACACGATCCTCTTGCAGTCACCAAACATCCCACAAGCGTCGCCACCGGGACGATAATTCTGGAGTAGTGCCCACGCCATGTCTTGACGCATCAAGCAGGTAGTCTGTGGATCACTCTCACACCGCCAATCCGATGGCCCTCATACTCGTGTTTTTCTCCTACTTTCATCACGTCTCTACTATGTACTAATCCTTAGTTTTTATCAAAATCATGAACAAAAATCAAAACTCTAGAGTTAGCCTCTCCACTAAACCGGACATTCATTCATTCAAACACGACCAACCTTGGTCTTTCGTTTCAATTTTCATTTCATTTATTTCCAAATACCGGGGGAGACTTAGCTACTCTTTTTGTTTCAATTTTCAATTCACAATTTCCAATTTGAGCATTTCCAACTCATAAATTCTCATGTTGAGTTATCATACTCAAAAGTATTTTTCTTTTCAAATCATGATTTCTAATTCGTTCACATAGTCCATAACTATACATGAATTTCAACTATTCATCATGTAACTCATGAATTATTATTTTCACATTAAAAACCCACATCACTAGTATTCAATCAAGATGGATATTCACGCATCATAATTTGTCGCACTATTCTCCCACGAGAATAATTCACATTTCATAGTTGTCACATTATTCTCAAATGAGAAATACTTTACATCACTAACGAATATTCACAATTCGTATTTTTTCATACTATTCTCAATTAGGAATAAATCACATCCATCACATAATATCACTTCAATCTTTACTATATTAATCTTCTAATCCTTCATTCCAAGTTCTTTTTGTAAGGTATAATTTTCCACAAAGTATACATATAGAACCATAGTTCTATTTATGGATTTTATTCTCAAATCACATTTTATTTCATGCGAATAATCCCCAATTTATTTTTATAAAGTCCCATATATTTTTAGAAGAATAACCATATTTTTTCCATAATTTTTGGCCACCGAAACATTCAAAAAAATAAAATTTTCAATCTTGCCGATGGCAAGATTCGAACCCAGCACCCCAGGAAAAACGCCCAAGGCACAGACCACTAGGCCGGGTGTCACAAACATTATAAAGAGGACTGAGAGCATTATATGCTCACGGTCGCTGCTTTCTTTTATTTTAAAAATCATAGAATAAAATGTGTTGCCCAGAGGATTCGAACCGATCACCACAGGGAACCCAACCGCACACTATGACCACTTGAGCTACGTGCTCAGGTTGTCACTAGTATAATTCCAATTTCATTTAACCCATACTCTCTGTTATTTAGAACGTTTCGATGTTCAACTAGTCCCCATTTCATTTGGTTTTCATAAAAATTACTGTACAACTCCAGATTAATTCTTCCTCACACAATTTACATACTAGTATGAGTAAAATAATTTTTGTAACAACTAAAACATATTTTCATGTAACTAATTCAAATTCTACATTCTAATTACCACATTTCTTCTTTTCGACATTTCTTCACAATTAACATCTCAATCTCTTTACTAGAAATTCTTCATATTAATTTCTGTTTTTAGTCATTTACCAACCATACGAATACATAATTTGATTTGTTTATTTCAATGCAATTCGAAGGCTCATTAAAACACAGAAAGTAGCATGGTTTATCTACTAACTTTTGTGTATATAATGTATGACATAGATAATGAAATTTTCTTCAACAATCCATGGCCATAATTAATTCACATAAAAATTAGATTTTTACTAATCAAATCTCATACAATTGCACACCCACATTCCAATCAATTTATAGCTCAATTTTTCAATTAAAATGTGTACTCTTATTAGCCTTTTTCATGCATCATTTTTTTCATTCCAATCTAGCATATATCCCTATTTAGAAATATAGAAAATTTACCCACCTTGTATGGAGAGAAAAATTCACTAGCAATCCCTAGACAAATGTCCTTACAACGAAAATGCTCCTCCTTGAACATGTGCACACAAGCCTCCCAAGCACACCCGAGCTCCTCCTTCTAGTGGTAGCCGGCCTCCTCTCCTTGGTGCAAGCGAAATCCCACACACTCTCAATCTTTCAACTCACAAAAACACTAGTAGATAATATAATTTAGGCTATAGGTTTGGAAGAGAATAATTTTACACAAGAATAACTAGCCGGGGGGGGGGGGGGGGGGGGGGGTATTTATACTAAAAATCAAAGAAAATGGAGGGCTAGGATCAATTGGTTGGTTGTAAGATGGAGGGCTCGGATGAAAGTAGGAGTTACATTAACTACCCACAATCTAGTAATCACCAAGCATGATCTCCACTCCAAAATTTGATTTCCCTCCAAACATTGCAACCGGCCTACTCTAGGAAATGCATATTGCACGTGTACATGTAGTACACGTGCATGCAACTAGGCCCCAAAATTGTACATTTTATTTTATATAAAATAAACTCTAGTTTGTATTCTACATTACAAGTTGCATTTAAAAATAAATTGACTCATGGGCTTTAGTTTATGGGCCAAAATAATTATTTTAAAATAAAATAAATGAATTATATTTTGGGCTTTTAAAAGAAAAGACTTTTCATCTATTTAAAAGAAGGCTTTTGTATAAAATAATTTGAAAGCACAAATTTAAATATTTATAACCATCACAATGAAAATAATTATAAGATTTAATTCAACCAAAATATTGCACGTGCACACTACGGGCAAAATAAAATAATTTTTCATTAATTGAAAAATCAGGGCATTACAATAGGGAACCACGAGCCCCTTACCCAAGTACAGTCCTTATATTTTCCACTACTGGAGTCAACCCTTAAACCCTGGCTTGTTAATTATTTAATCAATGCAACAATACAATATACAATTTAAGACATAAGATGAACAATAGTACCAGTAGGAGAACAATAGGATGGTAACATGAATAGGACGATTAGAATGGTGAAAATAACTCATTAGGATTACGCAATGCATCATACATATAATAATTCATGCAATAGTATGATATAGGAATAATTAATCTAATAAAAACTAGAACATAAAATTCTGGACAGCAAGAGTAGTCTGTACAAAAATATAGTTTCCTGCTGTTTCAGAAATCGAAAACTGAATCCGTTAGAAATTCTAGAAACTAGACTTCCACAGGGTTCCAACGGATATTTAATGTTCAAAATTCGACAATAGTAGTTAGGTCAAACACATTGTTCCTTACAGATTTCATGTTTAGACAGAATTTCGACCACATGTTATTTTATTTTTTAGAAACAGCAAAAACTCGATATAAAATTCATTAAAAAATTTTATTAGACTCCTAAACATGATTACTAACAATCTGAAAATTATCAGAACAAAATTTTATCATTTGATCAGCCTTTTTACTGTTTAAGCATGCAAGACACAAGAATCTAAAAATCTGAAAGTAAAAACACAGTTGTAGTAAAACGGGCATAATGTTTGCTACACAACTCGGAATTCAGAAATTCAAGATGTTCTGGAAATTACAAAGATAAGGCTAAAATTAGCATTCAGGAAGTAATTTATTTTAAGATCATTTATTGGGTCGAAAATAGTAGACAATATACAACCAGCAAGCAAGATACAGGTTTTAGAGTATTTTTTATGAAATAATTTAATTAAACATGATGGGTATCAATTCTATAGTCATTAAATTATGTAACCAACATGAAAAGTGTAATAGCATAATAAGTACAATTTAAAACACACACATACACAATTTCAACAACATCCAAACAACAATCAACCAATCAAACATAAAACCTAGCAATTATTTCTACCATCAATTCTTTGTGTCGTGAGTATATGTGTAACCATATTATCAATTCTACATGAATGCATGAAAGATTCAATTTTTCGAGTCAAAAGTAGCACGATGTCAAGAATATTGGGGTTAGATCGTGTAAACCGTCAATAGACCCAACAAAGATAATCAATACAATGGTACGATAACAAATTAGGATCTACTTGCAATAATTTCAATAAAACTTGAATTTGATACAATGTAAAATTCAAGGGGAAAGTGACTAGCCTTATTAATGGTGAAATTGAATAGCAAGAATAATAAGGTAAGGATCCCGGAGCAACGGCGACGATCGCAAACTAAGCGAATATCGATGTGACGATCACGATCGGGTACGAATCTTAATGATGATCGACGATCAAGTGCAAGATCAAGCAACCAACGGCCGAGATCAATCATCGAGATCAAGATTCAAGATCAAGTGATCGATGGCTCAGATTGGAAGATCTAGGATCAAGATCAGGGATCATGATCACGATCAAGAGTCCAAATCGAAGATCAACTCCACATAATGCCAAATAGCCCACAGCCAATCAGAACAGCAAACCGCAGAATCAAACTCCTCCTTCTTCCAAAATAGCAAACAGCCATCAATCAATTCCTCTCTCTTCACAAGCAGCAACCAACGAGTAGAACAGGTTAGCACACAACAAGTCTGCGATCCTTCCAAACAAACGATAAATAGCACTTGGATCACAGCAAACGACAATGGCGACGCGGCGAGGCGTGCACTGCAATAGCGGCGAGGCGCAACTGGCAGCGCCGTCGCTGGCTGAGGGAGGAGCAAGAGGGTTGGCTGCTATCATCGAGCTGGTATTCGATGGGAAGTAGGAGTAGTAGCGGTATGATGATAGTAGTGGAATGCGATGGTGGAGGAGCGCAGGGAGAGGGTGACGAGAATGGCGGTGCGCTGCGGTGGCAAGAGGTCGGAGAGAGTCCAGTAAATCAGAGGCAGCAACAATGGCAACTCTGTTTTAGGTGGAAAAAATAGAGACGCAGCAGAACAGGAGTGGGGTGGACGGCCTGGCGAAGGCGGTGGTCGACGGTGCTGGGATGAAGGCAGAGGAGGATAGGGTGGAGACGACGAGTGGTTTCGGTGGTGCGTCGGGGACGATGGAGGACTGGAGGCGGTGAGAGGGCGATGGAGGTGGAAGGCGAGGCGATGAGGGGAAGAGAATGGTTAGGGGATAGCGACGGGGGAATGAGGTGATGGGATGGGGTTCGACAGTGATGGGATGGCGACGAGGAGGGAGCACGGAGCGAATGAGGGAGAGCAGGGGTTGTGGCGTGGAGGGAGGTTGAAGGCGGGATGGGTTCGGGAGAGAGACAGGGGAAAGAACGGTTTGTGGAAGACAGTGGGGGAAGAAGAAGGGTAGGGAAGGGGGTTGTACACGGGTATAGCGGCTAGGGTTAGGGTAGGGTTTAGTATAGGGTATTAGAATGGTATTATATATAGGGTTGAATAGGGTATTAGGTAACTAGTTGAGATCCAATAGGAGGGAAAATAGAATAAATGGATTATAGAAATAGGATTAATAATAGATTTTACAATGCACAAATTTCATAGGTTGCGTCAAAAATTCTTACACGGTTTATTTCAAAATAAAATAAATTGAAAGAGTACACTTTAATTAACAAAGTAATAAAAATCCAAATAGTAATAATATAAAATATAAATAGTCGATCAACTAGAAATAGAAAATGGAGTTAAAATATAACATTATTCGAAATAAATAAAATTTCGATTAGAAAAGATTTCAATAGAAGGTCCAAATCAAATTTATCACAAAATAAATTTATAAAAATCACATTATAGAAAATACACTGAAAATATTTATTAGCGGAAATGAGGGTTACAGCCACCTTGGTGGCCATTAACCGAACCACCGCTGGACCCGCACCGGGGTTATTGCCGCCAAGACCCAGTACTGCTGCTGATTTTATGAGGCTTCACCCAAACAAGTTCAAGGGCACTGATTCACCACTAGAGGCTGAGTAGTGGTTGATCCGCACAGAGAAACTGTTGCAAGCAGCGAGGATCGCCGATGTTAATCAGGTGGAAGTAGTGAGCATCCAACTCATTGATCTTGCCCATATTCGGTGGAGGGCTCAAACTGAGAGGTTGGAGAGGCCTATTACTTGGGCCACTTTCTCTGAGAGCTTCCTGACGAAGATCTTCCCCGACGTCTCTAGGGTCGAGATGGAATGGCAGTTTACCTCTTTAACACAGGTTCGTCTGGTAATGTTAATTAATGTTGAACTTCGCTGTCTATTACATGCATGGTAAGATTAATGTAACATTATTTTAACACAGGGGACTTGGTCTGTGGATGAGTATGCCGCTAAATTCACTCGACTTAGCCGCTTTGTTGTAGCCATGGTGGCAAATGAGGAAGACAGGGCTCGTAGGATCTTTGGGCCTAGACTTTGACATTCAGGATGTCTAGTTGCCCACCAGCACCGTACCTTCACTGCAGTTCTAGATGCAGCTAGAGTCCACGAATAGACCCGTAAGAGGAAGAGGGCATCCCAGTGGTCAGTCCAACATCCTGCTGCTGCCTTCCCTATAGGTGGGCCGATATGGAAACCAGCTTCGGTCCCTGCAGCGAGGGCCTTGCCATACCTGCCTGTTGCTCCGAGGAAGGATGTGACATGTGACTATTTCCATAATATTAGTCACATGTGCAAGGATTTTCGGGTTGCCAACCGCATGTGCTGCAGGTGTGGAGAGGGTGATCACTCACTTCGAGATTGCCTGCAGAGGAGGGTTGGCCCACCAACTGGGGATCAGCCCCGTAGGGAGCACCAGCTCGTGGTCAGGGCAGGCCACCTCTTCCACCTTAGAAGCATATGTATGATCAGAGGAGAGCAGCTCCTAGGGGAGGTTAGACTGGAGGTCGTGGTCAGGCTTACAACCTGACTGCAGAGGAGGCTAGGACCATTGAGGGAGTTATTGCAGGTATTATAGCTCTTGCATTCAATCATTTTATCTTGCACTTGTTCTGCTTGCACCTTGTATTCTTATCGTACCATGCATTTGTTTCACTTTCATCTTTTGTCCTATTGCTAGGTATCATTTTAGCATGCTCTTTCCCTGCACATGTTCTGTTTGATTCTGGTGCAACTCACTCCTTCTTCTCTTCTCGGTTTTTCGGTCACCATCAATTGTCCAGTGATGATTTGCAAGTTGCTTGCAATATCACTACCGGTGGCGGTGTCATTGTTTGCTCCAAATTGTGCAAGCTAAGCCCCTTATTGATTGGTGGTGCGAACTTTCGATCGGACCTCATTATTATTAATAATTCAGGGTTCGATATTATTCTTGGGATGGACTAGTTGGGAGCCACTCATGTTGTCATTAACTGCCGGAAGAAGGTAGTAGTTTTCAGGATCCTGGGTCACCAGGAATTTGAATTCCATGCTGGGGAGACACCTCTTGGGCATCCCAAGGACTCTACTAATTAGAAGGCGAGTGTACTAGAGTTGTTGCACATAGATGGTGATGTTGCACTTGTGGTAGTGCAGGGAGTTCCTTCATGTATTTCAAAAGGAATTGCCTGGATTTCCGCCAGACTGAGAGGTGGAGTTCAGTATTGAAGTTCAACCTGGTACTGCACCCATCTCAAAGCGCCCCTACAGAATGGTGCCAGTTGAGTTAGCTGAATTGAAGGTGCAAGTTCAGGAATTGTTGCACAAGGGATTTATCAGGCCAAGTGTGTCACCTTGGGGAGCCCCTATTTTGCTTGTGAAGAAGAAGAATGGTAGTCGCAGGCTATGTATTGACTACCGGGAACTGAACAATGTTACCGTGGTTGCCCACTGCCGAGGATCGACGACTTATTTGATCAGCTTGGAGGTGCCTCAGTTTTCTCAGAGTTGGATCTTCGCTCAGGTTACCACCAGGTTAAGGTGAAGTCAGAGGATGTTCAGAAAACGGCTTTTCACACAAGGTATGGTCACTATAAGTCTTAGTGATGCCCTTCGGAGTTACCAATGCACCGATCATCTCCATGAGTTTGATGAACAGGGTCTTCTTGCCATTTTTGGACAAGTTTGTCGTGGTGTTCATTGACAACATTCTAGTGTATTCTCGGAACAGAGAAGAGCATGCTGAGCACTTGAAGTTGGTTTTGCAGAATTTGAGGGAGAATTGGTTGTATGGGAAGCTCAGCAAGTGTGAGTTTTTGCTTGACCGTCTTGCCTTTTTGTGTCATATTATCTCCGACGATGGTGATTCTGTTGATCCGTCGAAGATTTATGCAGTCAAGGATTGGCCAGTACCAAAGTCAGTGTCAGAAGTTCAAAGTTTCCTTGGGCTAGCAGGTTATTATCGGATATTTGTTCAGGATTTTTGGAAGATTGCTGGTCCTCTAACTAAGTTTACAAGGAAAGAGAAGAAGTTTTTCTTGGACAAGACATGTGATGAAGCATTCTTGGAGTTGAAGAATCAGATGACGTCAGCACCTGTACTGACTATGCCAGACAGTTCAGGAGGTTCTGTGGTCTACTGTGATGCTTTGGGTAGAGGGTTAGGTTTTGTGCTGATGCAACGAGGCAGAGTTATTGCCTATGCATTTTGACAGTTAAGGCCTCATAAGAAGAACTACTCGACGCATGATCTTGAGCTTGCGGCAGTGATCTTTGCTCTGAAGTTATGGAGACACTACTTACTTGGGGACAGAGTCGAGATTTTCACAGATCATAAAAGACTAAAGTATGTGTTCACGCAAAAGGAACTATACACGATGCAGAGAAGGTGGCTGGAGTTTATGGCAGACTATGAAATTCACTTGCAGTATCACCCGCGTAAGGTGAATTTGGTGCTGGATGCCTTGAGCAGGCAACCTAGTGCCATGTTTCTGACTGAGCAGAAGGAGCTGTTGGAGGATATGAGAAGGATGGATCCAGAAGTGGTTTTTCCCGGTTCAGTGCAGCAGTGTATGCTGTTACAATTGCAATCTTCTTTGATAGAGCAGATCAAGGAAGCTCAGGATAGTCCTGATCAGTTGCAGAAGTTCCGAATGGAAGTGGAAGCAGGACTTAGAACCACTTGATCATTCAAGCAGACGGCTCACTCTGCTTTGGGGCCAGACTGTGTGTCCCCAAGGGAGAAATCTGGCAGAAGTTACATGAAGAAGCCCATCGTTCGCCATATTCCATTTATCCAGGGGATACAAAGATGTACAGAGACTTGAAGCAACACTTTTGGTGGCATGGTATGAAGAGAGAGCTGTGGCGAAGTTTCTGTCCCAGTGTTTGATTTGCTAGTAGTGAAAGTAGAGCATCAGAGAACCACCGGTCTTTTTGCAGCCACTTCTAATCCCAGAGTGGAAATAGGAGAACATTACCATGGATTTTGTGACTGCATTTCCAAGGAGTCCTAAGGGTCATAATGCCAATTGGGTGATTGTGGACCGACTGATGAGGAGTGCCCATTTCATCCCTTTTAGGGTGGGGCAATCGATAGAGAGTTTGGACGAGCTGTATATTCAGGAGATTGTGTGGTTGCATGGAGTCCCTCTCAGTATCATACAGAGATACGAGATTCAGGTCTCAGTTTTGGGTGAGTCTTAAGAGGAGCTTGGAAGGCAAGTTGAGCTTTAGTACTGCTTTCCATCCTCAGACTGATGGACAGTTGAAAAGGACGATTCAGACTTTGGAGGACGTGTTGAGGTCCTCTGTTCTTTAGTTTGGAGGTTCTTGGGAAGATCATCTATACTTGGTGGAGTTCTCGTACAAAAACAGTTATCAGGAGAGCCTCAAGGTAGCTCCTTTTGAGGCATTGTATGGTCATAAGTTTAGATCGCCAGTTTGTTGGGATGACATCAGCGAGAGGAAACTTTTGGGGTCTGAGTTGATCACGAGAATAGTTGATGTTGTGGCTCAGATTAGGAAACACTTGCAGGCTGCTCAAGACAGGCAGAGGAAGTGGGCAGATTTGCATCGAAGGCCTTTGGAATTTGAGGTAGGGGTTCATGTGTTCCTCAAGGTGTCATCGCGAAAGAGTGTTATCCGTATTAGGGGTGGGGGCAAGCTTGGTCCCCGATTCATCGGTCCCTTCAATATCGTGGAGAGAGTGGGTAAGGTTGCTTACAGGCTCGTGCTACCACCGGTGTTGTCTGGAGTCCATGACGTGTTTCATGTCTTCCAGCTCAGGAAGTCAATCAGGGATGCCAGTCATGTGATTGACTACTCAGAATTGTCCGTGGGGCCGGGCGAAGTTCAACTAATCTCTATTTTGGACTCGCGTAAGAAGGTGCTGAAAAATAAAGTTATCAAACTTGTTCGGGTCTCATGGATTCCTCACTTGCCTGGTGATCCGACTTGAGAACTGGAGGAGAAAATCTGGGAGAAGTTCCCACATCTTTTCGAGTAGCTTCTTTTGTTTCTTTTCTTTTCGATGTTACCCAATGAACCACTTGTATGAATTTCGATGGCGAAATTCTTCTTGTAAGGTGGGTAGGATTTGTAACCTCTCTTTCCAATTTTTCAGATTTTCATTGTACAATTTTTCCTTACATTTTCTTTTTTTTTATTCTGTAATTTTCGCTATTGGATAATAAATTTTTGTTGTTTGTCTTCAATACAATTCATTCTTTCAGTCAATTTTATCTTCCGTTGAACCCTAAAAAAATTTCGTGCATCCTATTCTTATTTCTGCATATTTATTACCCTTTTTATCTAGTATTTTCTCATAGTTCTACACCTAATCTACAAAAACCCATTAACCCGCATCCATAACCCGTTAACCCTCACCTAACCCTATTTATATGCACTGTTAAACCTGTAATCCCTATTTTTCATTTTTTGTGTATTTTGGAGTGTATTTTTCGTTTTGGTGTATTTTCACTCTTGTATTTTTTCTGGACCGTATATTGGAATTTGTTTTCAATATATATATTCGTTTCATTTCATTTCGAGCTCTTTGTGTTTCATTGGTTGACTCTTTTGTTTCGTTCTTCATTATTTTGTTCTTTTTTTATTTTTGGTCTCATTCTCTTTATTTATTTTTTTTGGGTGTTTGTGAAGGTGGTGATTGGTCGTCCTATTTTTCCAATCTTTTTGTTTGAACCCTTTTTGACTACCAAAGCGAAATTTAAAATCCCCAAATCCTATTTGTTATCCTATACAGCTTTATTCCTATTTAATTGACCCAAACCCAAAACCCATTGGTAAACTACTACTAACTCCTAATACCCACAACCCAATACCCTTTAACACACAAATTAAACCCTATATATAAACCTCTCCCTCACAAACCCTGACCCTAACTCCATCTCTCACAATCCCGGCCTCCCTCCTCTTGTGCGCAGCCAACCCAACCCCAAAGCCAGCCCCGATCGACCACTTCCCCGACCTGTGTGCCCCATCCTGACAGCCACCTTCCTCCCTCTCGGCCTGTGCCTACCCCTGCAATACCCCACACCCGAGCCCCACTTCCTACACCCGATCCACTTCTTCCCACATCTCCCGATCATCTCTCCTGCATATCCCGACCACCTCACATCACACAAACCCTAGTTCTATCTCGTGGTGTTCTTTTGTGGCCGCAAGCCACTATTATTCTCTCGCTTTGTGAAGTTTGGTTCGTGTGGAGATTTTCACTCTAGTTGCTTGGATTCGTTGATTCGCGGATTTTCGTTCATGGGTTTTTCTCCTACTCATGATTTGCATTGTTCTCCATCTTCGGTTAAGGAAAGTAACTTGTACTCCAATTCATTTGTTTGATACAAGTCAAAAATACCACCTATAGTGTAGTTGGGTCTAGAGACGACTCTTGTTTGTGTTTTCCATTATGGGTTTAGTCTCTATTGTGAAAATTTGACCATAGATGACTCACGACACAATATGGACATGAATTAACTTAGGTTTTACCCGTTCTTGATTTTGATCGTGTATGTGAGACTTTTGTGAGAATTCGTGATTTGGTTGAGATCCATGTGATATATTTGGTGTGGACATGTTAGATACCATAATTCATGATGTTTAGAAACTTGGTAGACTCGATTTCATGTTTGGATGTGTTTAGATCAATTTTCTTGAATCTATGTTGATTTTGTTTTTAAAGGAAAAATCTGTATTTTGTCGTTGATCTGTTTTGTTTGCTGTTTTGGACTGTGTTAAAGTCAGTATCTTAATTTCGGTATAAAACATGTGTTTTAGATAATTTCGTCTATTTTCAAACCCCGCTGATCTTGCTCGATTTTGTTTTCATATGACTAAGTTATGACTGTTTTACTACAGAGGTGTCGATCTTTTTCAGATTCTGTTTTTTTCGGTAATTTTGATGAAAAATCCTTTTAAAGAACTACGCTACATATATTATTTTGATCCAAAACTTTGGTCAGTATTTCTTTATCTTGATAGGGATTACTCAGAATTTTGGTAAATTTTATTGATGAGTTTTATGTGTTGTTTCATGCTCATTTATGAATTCTATACTTGTTGTATTTTACTCGCTGTTCTGTAAAGAACCTTATTTTCACTATGATTCCTTTTACTATATGAAAAATATTTGTGAAATATGAAAGTTAGTATATTGTATCTATTTTCATATCCCTTTGGTGGAATTGGATTTCGTTTCACTGGTTGCGAGATATCATAGTTTTCGTACAGCAGTGTTGGGATTTCCAGATTTGTCAAACTATGTTTTCTTGATGCTTTCTCATTTATGATGACTGATCTAATTTGGAAAAATCTGAAACTTTATATTTAGGTACTGGACATATAGGGGAATACCTCAGATTTTTCGTGGATTTAATTAATGTGTTTCCTTGCTGTTTTCCTGTTCTTAAATTCGTTTTCCTGATTTCTGGCTGAACCTATTTTCTGTATTCAAATTAGTTTTGAGCTGTGTTTTTGTGAATTAGTATATGACTTATTTATATTCGATGGATTCGTGTGGAAGTCTATTTTCCCGATCCTTCGAAGGATCCAGATTTGAATGTTTGTAACTCTTGGAATCACTGTTTTACTATAGTATGGTCTTCCTGCCCTGAACTTGAGATTTGTCTATTTTAGTCTTTTATGAGATATCTTGCACTCGTACATGTTTAGTTGCAACTTGCACTTGTCACATGATCATGCCATGTTATTCTTGATATATTTTGCACATATACATGCTTGTTTAACATTAATAATAAATAACCAAGCCGGGGTTTAAGGGACAGATCTAATAGTGGATAATTCAGAAACGTATACTCAGAAGGGGATCCATTGATCCTATGTGATTACTTGAGACATGTTACTTGACACGTGAATACTTGATACTTGTACACAAGACACGATACTTGCCAGTTGCACAACTTGACATGTGATTACATGACTGTAACCCCTGTTTTTCATTTTATGTATTTTTGACTGTATTTTTTTCCGTTTTGGTGTATTTTTCTCCCTTGTATTTTTCTGAACCGTATATTGGATTTGATTTCAATATCTATTTGTTTTATTTCATTTTGAGCTCCTTGTGTTTATTTGTATGTCTCTTTTGTCTCGTTTTTCATTATTTGGATCATTTCCTCATTTTTGGTCTCGTTATTTTTATTTTCATTATTCCATGGTGTTTTAGTGGTGTTTTGGTTGCCTTTTCCCTTTTCCATTATCTTTGATCCCTAATAAGATTTTAAAAGCCATAGATCTCACTCCTAATTGTATCCCTATTTGTATTTGACCCAATATTTAATACCCATTTGTATACCTATTGCTAGTTACTAATACCCACAACCCATTAACCCACATATAAAGCCTATATATAAACCCCTCCTAATTCAAACCCTAACCCTAACAACCAAAAACCCTAGCCTCCGTAACTCTCTCCCTCTCTCCTTGGCGGCCTACACCCCAACCCGAGCACCTCACCACATCAGCCCGGCCTCCCCTACCCAGGCCGAGCATCACCTAGCCAACCACCTCCCCCATGGCCGACTACCCCCTACTCCGGCCATACATCAGCACCTCAAACCCGAGACCCCTCTTTCCCTCTCCTTGCATTACCGATCACCACCACCATCAACAACATCATCCTCTTGCATCAATCCCTTCTTTCCTTGTGGTATTCGCAAAGTGGGTGCATGCCACTTTGATCGTTGCTTCAAGGAGGATCGTTCGTAGGGAGTTTTTTTCGTGGTTGCTTGGATTCGTGTTTGTAAAGGATTTCCTTCGTGGGTTTTGCTTCTCTTTGCATTTGCATCGTTCTTCATCCCCAAATTAAGGCAAGTAACTTGTACTCTAATTCATTTGTTTGATACAAGTCCCAAAGTTCACCTATAGTGTAGTTGGGTCTAGAGACAACCTTAGATTGTGTTTTCCTTGATGGGTTTTGTCTCTATTGTGATATTTTGGCCATAGAAGACTAACGACACAAATCTTGACATGAAATAACCTAGGATTCGCCGTTCTTGAATTTGGATCGTGTATGTGGAAATATTGTGTGATTTTGTGTTTTGGTTGATACCCATGTGAAATAATAGGCGTGGACATGTTAATAACCCTAAATCATGATGTTTAGACACTTGGTAGGATTTATTTCAAGTTTGGATGAGTTTGGATCAATATTCTTGAATCTATGTTGTTTTTGTGCTTGAGGTTGAAATCTGTATTTTTTGGATGTTCTGTTTTGTTTACTGTTTTCGACTGTGCTACAGTCAGTATCTTGATTTCGGTATAAAACATGAATTTTATATAATTTCGTCAATTTTCAAACCCCTTTGACCTTGCTTGATTTTGATTTCGTATGATTGAGTTATGACTGTTTTAGTACAGAGGTGTCGACCTTTTCCAGATTCTGTTTTTGGATAATTTTGATAACAAACTATTTTCAAGAACCATGCTATTCATATTATCTTGATCCAATATTTTGGTCAGTGTTTCTTTATTAAGTTAAGGATTATCAGAATTTTGGTGAATTTTATTGATAATTTTTATGTGATGTTTCATGCTCGTTTCTAAAATCTATACATGCTGTATTTTGCTCGCTATTCTGTAAAGAACCCTATTTTCACTACGATTTCTTTTACTATATGAAAATTCTTTGTAAAATGTGAAAGTTAGTAAATTCTATCTATTTTCATATCCCTTTGGCGGAATTGGATTTCGTTTCACTGGTTGCGAGATATCTTAGTTTTCGTACAGCAGTGTTGGGACTTCCAGATTCGCTAAACTATGTTTCTTGATGCTTTTGTATTTTTGATGACTAATCTATTCTTACTGGAAAATTCTGAAACTCTATATTTTGATACTGGACATATAGGGGAATACCCCAAATTTTTTGTGGGTTTATTCAATTTTTTTTCATGATGTTTTCATGCTCTTGAATTTGTTTTACTGATTTCTGGCTGAATCTATTTCCTGTATTAAAATCAATTTTGAGCGGTGTTGTTGTGAACTAGTATATGACTTAATTATACTCGCTGGCTTCGTGTGGAAGTCTATTTTTCAGATCCTTTGACGGATCTAGATTTTCTTGTTTGTAACTCTTGGAATCACTGTTTTACTACAACATGGTCTTGTTGTCCTGAACTTGAGATGTGTTTATTTTGTTCCCTTATGAGATATCTTGCACTTGTACATGTGTAGTCTACTACTTGCACTTGCCACATAATCATGTCATGCTATTCTTGATATGTTTTGCACATTTACATGCTTGTATGACATAAATAATAAAATTTTCCAAGCCGGGGTTAAGGGTAAGATCTAGTGGTAGATAGTGCAGAAACGTGTACTTGGAAAAACCTAGTGGTTATTGGAGCTTGTTTACATGTGGAGGTTGACACGATATACATGACACGTACACACATGACACTAGAGCTTGTTTGGGTTTTGGAGCTTGTTTACATGATACATGATTACATTATACTTGGAGCTTGTCCCTGAGTACACTGCCCTGTATGGTCCCCTACAAAATCTAAAGCGAAGCTGTTTGTTGTAGCAACCATGTAGTAAAAAACGGGATGCATGAAGTGCTACCTTGATATTAAATCACTACAAGACTTGATACATGCTACTTGAACATGATACTTGAACTTGATACTTGAACCTAATACATACTTGATTGATACTTGACTACATGATACATGAGATTTGATTACATGAGACTTGACACTTGATACATGATTACATGACACTTGACACTTGATGCATGTTTACATGATTACTTGATTTCTTGATACTTGATTTATGCCATTTACACTTGTTCACTTTGCCATGCTAGTTGCTTATTTTGGACATCATGATTATACCATGCTAGGTTTGATACTTAGATTCACCCCATTTCCATTCACTTGTATCCTACATTATTTGTGACCCACGACTTGTAATTGATGGATACTTATTTTCTTCTTTTCTCCTTCTCCTGCAAATTTACTAATTGCAGATCAGGATGGACGGCTGCCAGACAGTATTGGAGAGATGATGTATTAGTGCTGGATTGCATGCTTTATTTATTTATTATTATTATTACTTGTTTCTCTGACTTGAATAAGATGTAAATGATGACTTGGATATTTATCTTATATTTGGGCAATGTGACCCAGGATATTTGACTTGTTCAGAACTTGATTATTTGAGATTATTGTATTTGGTTTTGAAGTAATTTCTGTTGGTATCTTGTTTCAATTATGCATGAATGGTTGTGCCTTTTGCTTCTGACTCTAATTATCTTGTGAAGTATTTTAAAGATTCTTGAACAGCTTATGGATGATAAAAATCATTCGCTGGGCTTTTGTTATGTATCTGTATTCTGTATTATTTTTGGGAAGCAGGGCGTGATAATGACACATGATACTTGGAGCTTGGAGCTCAATTACTTGACTTGTCCCCGAGTATACTGCCCTCTATGGTCCACTATGAAATCTAAAGAGAAACTATTTGCTGTAGAAACCATGTAAGGTGGGCTGCATGAAGTGCTACCTAGATAGTAGTTCACTGCAAGACTTGATACATGCTACTTGAACATGATACTTGAACATGATACATGCTTGCTTGACACTTGACTACATGATACAAGAGACTTGATTACATGATACTTGACACCTGATGCATGTTTACATGATACTTGATTATTTGACACTTGATTCTTGCCATGAACACTTGTTCACTTTGCCATGCTAGTTGTTTATGTTGACATGATACTTATACCATGTTGCTAGTTAGTTTCTCCATGTGCTTGTATCCTACATTATCAGTGGCGTGTAGCTTGCAATTGACGGGTACTTGTTTTTTCTCTTTTCCTCTTTCCTGTATTCGTTGAATTGCAGATTTTGGAGAACAGGTTCTAGATGGTATCGGAGACATGAAGTATTAGTGCTGGATTTTATTATTATTATTTCTTGTAGCTTGCTTGAACAATAATGTATTTTCAGACTTAGATTTATTCTTGCATTTGGGCAATGTGACCTAAGATATTTATTTTATTCAGATCATGACTATTTGAGATTTATATACTTGGTTTCAAGTATTCTTGTTGGTATTTTAGCTCATTATGTGCATGTGGTTGATTATTTTGCTTCCGACTGATGTTTCTTAAGAATGTTGTAAAGATTTCTTGAACAGCTTATGGATGATGAAAATCATTCGCTGGGCTTTTGTTGCGTATCCGTATTCTGTATTCTTTTGGGAAGTGGGGCGTGACAGGGTTTTTAGTGGTATCAGAGCACCGGGTTTGGCTAATATATTAGGCAACTAATATATTAGACAAGCTTGGCTCGATCTGGAATCTGTGCAACATCTCACCAACCATGCATGCATTAATGAATCAAATATTATCAACATTGATCTGAATGTTAACTGTTTTTGGTTTTGTGCAGACTATGGCACGCAGAGGTTCTACTTCTCAGTCGCAGGGTGATCCGATTGAGGCTGTCACTGCGGTACTTGAGCGCTTGATTAATCAGCAGCAGAACCATAGTGATTTGGTGATGGCTGCTTTAGAAGCCGCTCGAGTTCCTCCGCCTGTTGCACCTAGGCAAGATGTTCTTCCAACCCGTCCGGGAACAGTCACAGACTTTATGAGGCTGCATCCCGACAGGTTTTTAGGCACTGAGACGCCTTTGGAGGCTGAACAGTGGTTGATTCGGACAGAGCAATTGCTTTTGGCAGCTAGAGTTGCAGATGCAGATCATGTGGATGTGGTTACCATCCAGTTTGTGGACTTGGCTCATATCTAGTGGAGGTCCAAGTCCGAAAGGCTCGAAAGACCGATCACTTGGGCCACTTTTACTAGGAGCTTCTTGGAGAAGTTCTTTCCTAGCAGCACCAATGTTGAGATGGAGCAGCAATTCATAACCCTGAAACAGGTTGGTCGTATTTCTAGTAATGAAATTTTGTTACATATTTTCATGCAATATTGTAACATAAGACTTTCTTGAAACAGGGCTCCACGTCTGCGGATGAGTACGCAGCCGAATTTACTAGACTTAGCCGCTTCGTAACCGTTCTTGTGGTGAAAGAGGATAGGGCTCGTAGGTTCATTTTAGGGCTTGAGCGAGACATCAAGGTGCACCTTGTCTCTCTTTGCCTTCATACCTATGGTGAGGCTCTTGAGGCAGCTAGGGCCCAGGAGTAGGCTCGTGGTAGTTTGGCTTCTTCTCAGTGGACTATTCTACACTTAGTTGCTAGGTCTTCTGGCGGGCCTATTCGGAGACCTGTTCCAGCCCCTCCTGTCAGAGCAGCTCCTTACTCTTCTACGGGTCCTCCGAGAGTTGGTTTTTGTGACTTTTGTCGTATTCCAGGGCATAAGCGCAAGGATTGCCGATGCGCCCATCGTCGCTATTTCGGATGTGGTGCTGCTGATGATTCGGTGCGAGACTGCCTGCGGTTGGCTCCTTCAGCCAGGTGTCCTGTTTAGCCAGTTGTCGTAGCTCGTGGTCCAGTTAGACCACCGCTTCTCCCGCAGCATCAGATTGTCGGTCTGTAACACCTCGAATTTGTAAAATACCGAAAATATCTATTTTTATATAATTAGAGTGCTGGAAATTGTTTTTGGGATATTTTATATATATATTGATATTGGTATGAATATTTATGTTGTATTGATGCAAATGATATATTGGAGTTTGAGTTGAGTTTTTGTGAAGAAACATTGTTTATTTTATTTTATACTTTTGGAGGATTATTATGAGATAATTCTATGTAATTTGTATTGTTAGTATTTTAAAGTGCAAGAGTTGGGGTTTATTTATAATATATTGCATTTGGAGGGCCTATATGTAATTATACCCTATTATTTATTATTATTATAATTAACTTTTACCAAAACACCCCCCATCCCCCTTTTTTCTTCTTCTCCCATTCTTTCTTTCTCTGATCCCGAACCGAACGAACGCTGAACCCATCGGCCCCTCTCTCTCCCGCCCGATTCCACCTCGTCTCTCCATAGTTTTTCAATTAATCTGGAGGGATGACTAATGGAAAGGTCCTCTACGCCGTGGTAGCATCGATTTGGAGAAATAATTCCGGAAAGATATACCTTATTTTATTTATTTGTATAAAATTTAGTGTGGTTAATTTATTTTGAGTAGAATGGTTATGGTAGGGAGATTAGGAGGTGTTGGGCATTGTAGAGGCAAGAGATTGGCAAATTATTGGGGATTTTACAAGTTGCTAAAAAAATTAGGGTTTTGGGTTTGTTAAAGAGAATTATATAGGTATGAATTATTTCTTGTATAGTAATGAAAAATATAGTTGAGTTATTAAGATATTTTGGGGGTGAGTCTAGTTATTGTTTAGGGGATAAAAACCCCCGTAGGAATTTGTCTTATACGTGCATTGCATGTGCGTATTCCAGACGTTCAATAAAACGTCTGTGTGATATTAAGATTAGTGTTATTATTTTTCTGTGGTTGATTTGGATGAATTGAGCCTTAATTGTGTGGAAATTTGATAATAGGTGATGTTAGTGATTTCGGATGCGTGGCAGCGAGTCTTCGCGGGATGCTATGTGAGTATGATTGTTTTTATTTAATGTATCTAATGTGCCATGCAAATTCTAAATTAAGGTCGCCGTGTGGATATTTGTAGATGAATAGTCATATGCTTCGGGTTTGTAATGATCAGAGATATGTGCGTGTATGTGTGATGTGTGATTTTATGACTAATGTGATAGGATGGAAAGTATGGTGTGTATGAGGTGATATTGTGATGCGATAATAAGATGAAGCGAATGATGTGGTGTATGTGTACTAGGTGTGTTATGTGGGTGATAAATTAGAAAATTTTATGTGATAGAGTGATGCGAAATTGATATGATGTATGCGTGACGTGTGGGTCGTAAATGAGAATTTGATACGATAATGGATGAGACTAATGGTTTGTGCATGCTTATGAATTTAATGGAATGTATGCTTTCATGTTATGTGATAACGGCGAAATTATATGATAAACGGGTTATGTTTTAAAGGAGATATATTTATATGTGGATTAATTTTATAAAGGAGTTATTTGTAAAGGAATTGTATTATAAAGCAGTTATATTCTTAAGGAGTTATGTTATGCAGGAGATATATTTATTTATGGAATTATATTATAAAGGAGATATATATATATATATATATGGAGAAATATTATAAAGGAGATATATTATAAATGAATATATGGAGATATTTTATTAAAGGAGTTATTATAAAGGAGTTATTATAAAGGAGTCTCATTACAAAGGAGTTATATATTGCCCCAAATTGTATTTGGGGAACAGGAGTTATATATATATTTATATTGCCCCAAATTTTATGTTTGGGGAACAGGAGTTATATTGTGAAGGAGTGTATGATAAAGGAGATATGTATATGTATATAAAGGAGAATTAAATATTGCAGTGCCGCACAATCTCCCGGGGTTTGGGCTAGACCCCACAGGCCCGGGATACACCCGGGAACAGGAGTTATATATTGCCCCAAATTATATTTGGGGAACAGGAGTTATATATATATATATTAATATTGTCCCAAATTTTATATTTGGGGATCAGGAGTTATATATTGCCCCAAATTATATTTGGGGATCAGGAGTTTCCCTCGCTAGTTCGGCTAGGAGGAAGACGTAGCCTCGGACGTGTAAGACTCTGTGTGAGCATCGGTCCGCGTGTTATATTTTGTTTTTGACTAGCCTTCTGGCTTTAGTCTTGGTTGGACAAGCGCGCAACCGTACTTTCAATCCAGCCCACAAATGATAGATGCTTAGGACACCTGGATCTGGGTGATGTGGTGGGTTAGCGGGATTGAAATGTACGGGATGGGAGGCACAGAGATCCCTGTGTTGTACGAGGAGGTCAGTTGTGTGGGCACTGAAAAGGAGAAAATATAAAGGTGTATATGTGTATTGAAAGAATGTATGTATATATAAAGCTATTGATGATATGATATATTATGGAGATTATTTATATTATGGGAGATGTGAATATACTACGGGATATATATGTATATATTGGCATTTGGCTTGAGGTGAGATGTGATATTACCCAGACTATGTGTTTGGGGTGCGGTGAGTATTACCCAAGTTATCGGCTTTGGGGTGTGATATGTGATTGCCCAAACTATGTTTGGGATATGGAGTATATTGTGATAATAATGAAAGTGAAGTTAATGGCATTTTGTGATATGAGTGATATGTTATTGATGCGATGAAATACACGTAAATTGCCAGGTGTACTGAGATGTTATGTTTTGTGTTATAAGACATGAGTTAATATGATATAATGAGAAAAGATGCTTATGTTTATGATGTGATACATGATATAATACCATAAGATAAATAGCTGTGTTATAAGTTTGTGTGCCCTGGGAATTGTGACTAGGAACTACTCGCCTGCTATTTCGGAGGAAATAGTGGGAACTACCTGCCTAGGCCTAATTTTTAGGACAAACAGGTGAGTTGTTGATATGCTGGTTGTATTGTGAGTTGGAAATAAAAGTGAAGATGATGGTGAAAATAAGCGATATGATGAGATTGGAATGAAAAGAAAGTAAGTGGTGAATTATAATGTGATGATACGTGGGGTAAATGTGTTATTATGAGATTAAGCGTGAGGAAGGTTATGCGATTAAAATGAATGTTAGAAATAAAGAAGAGGAGTTATGCAATCATGAATGAAAGGTAAGGTGAGATATAATATGAGAATGAAAAGTTATAGTAAGCGGTATTATGAGTTGTGAATGGAGATTTAAGTAAAATACAGTATGATATGAGTGGTTCCACCTTGGAATTGTGTCAAGGAACTATCTGCCCGCTGTTTCTGTGAAAATGGTGGGAACTACCTGCCTTGGCATAATTCGCAGGGTGAGTGGGCATAATAGTGCCAGTGATTAATGGAAATGAAGAATTAAATGAGTGAAGATGAAAGTAAGTTAGTTATCAATCAGATTGAATAATAATTGAATGAAATATTGAGATGTGCTAATGGTGTGATGAAATGCAAGTCCCTCGCATATTGAAATGAAATGTGATATTTACGTGATCCGACATAAATGAGTGGGATATTCTGGACATGAATGCGTATGTTTAGGAGGCTATAAAAATAGATAATTGTGATGTTATTCAGTAAATTAAATACTTGTAATGAGATGTCATGATGATGTAGATGGTATGGTTGTTTGTATGTGTGCGATGTATGTAATGAGAGAAGGTTTGTGAAAATGATTATGAAAGAAAATATGCCGTATATAATACTAGTAAATGAAGTGCATGGTTTATAAGGGTGAAGAAAAGATGTAGTAAGATCATGTGTATGTGTATATAAAGAAATGCTCCTGTGGCAATAATTATGGAAGGATCGATATTTGTGTCAGGAAATTCAAACGTAAAGGTAATGGATCGTATGTGACTTGTCTTATGCAAATATAAGATATATGTCGTTAGTGTGATGTATATAGAGAATTGGGTGAAGTTATGGGTAAGTGAATAGTTGAATGCAGGATTGACAAAGTATTTGATATATCGTTATAGTGATGATGTTGTTGAACTCAGGATTCGGGTTGCCTTATCTTACTTGGTATTCATAAGTTTAAATTATTTTCTTTGTACTATTTTAAATTGTTATTTGATTAATAATTATACTCACACCAGAAATGGCTAACCCCTTAGTGTTTTGGGGATTAGGGGAGTCAGAGGACTACCCTAGATCCCCTACTGTTACAGGTTCCCATCAGTGCAGAGAGGAGGCGTAGTTTGCAGGGTGAGAATTTATTTTAATAAGTTTTGTATTAGTTAGTTAGGATGAGAGGTGATTTTATGGTTTAAATTGTATAATGGGTGTATAAGTATGTATATGACGATGATGAGTATAGTGTGAGGTGGTATGGTATGTTTGTGACCCGTACCCATCTTGTTGTGGAGTACCGAGCTCTGTGGTAGGTGTTACAAGGATTTTTCTAAAATTTTACCTCGTTTTTCAAAGAAATTTATAGTTTTTAATTGATAATTGATAATCCGTTATGAGTTTGGCCCCCAGAGCATTATATTATATTGCCTGTGTGTATCTGCTCATTTTGGCCTGGGGAGCCCATGAAAATATTATGTGGATTGTGAGCTACGGAATTTTGAGCAGAATTCCGTAAGGTTTTTGTGTTTCGGGGCAAAATTTACAGGGGAGACTCTGTCAAAATTTTTCCTGAAAATTAACTTTCTTAGTTTATGATTAAAGTGATATAGAAATTGAAAGATTTGAGTTTGGAGTCAAAAAAATAAAAAATAAAAATATTTGGGGCGTTACACGGTCAGAGGACCGCTGCTCCCATGAGAGGTCAGGCTTTCAACCTGACTGCTGCAAGTGCTGAGTCAGCTGAGGGTGTGGTTGCAGGTATCTTTTGTTTTATTTTTTGTGGGTTCTCTTTGTTTCTTCTTTTCCCTTGCTTTATTTCTTTCTATTGTCTTCTGCATTTTGTTTTTTTCCTCACCCTGTTCAACCATTCTTTTCTTTGTCTCTTTTGCTTTCTGTCTTAGGTGTTGTGCTTGTGTGCTCTTTCCCTGCTTATGTTCTGTTTGATTCTGGGGCAACCCATTCTTTTGTCTCCTCTTGATTTTTTCGCTCGCCATCAGTTAGAGTGCAGCAACATATCAGAGGCTTGGAACATTGTGACCGGGGGTAGAGTTGTTATCTGTTCTCGGAAGTGCAGGCAGTGTCCCGTGATTGTTGGTAGCACAGAGTTCAAAGCCAATCTGATTGTAATTGGGAATTCGGGGTTCGACGTTATTCTGGGTATGGATTGGTTGGGTGAAACCCATGCCATTATTGATTGTCGTGCTAAGAAAGTTGTGTTCCGAATTCCAGATCGCACAGAATTTGATTTCCATGCCGGGGAGTCTTCCCTTGGCCGAGCTGCAATTGATCAGGAGATTTGTGCAATGGAATTGCATTCAGGCTGTGAGGCTGCGCCTCTAGTAGTTCGGGATTTCTTGGATGTTTTTCCAGATGAGTTGCCTGGCTTACCCCCTGATAGGGAAGTGGAATTTGGTATTGATCTTCAGCCTGCAACAGTGCCGATATCGAAGAGTCCTTACAGGATGGCACCGGTTGAGCTGGCAAAGCTTAAGGTGCAGATTCAGGAGTTGCTTGATTTGGGTTTCATCAGACCTAGTGTTTTGCCTTGGGGTGCTGCGGTCCTTTTTGTTGACAAGAAGTATGGTGGTCGTCGACTCTGCATGGATTATCGAGAACTGAACAGAGTTACTGTGAAGAATCGGTACCTGTTGCCCAGGATCGATAATTTGTTTGATCAGTTGAGTGGGGCTGCTGTTTTCTCGAAGTTGGATCTTTGTTCTGGGTATCACCAAGTCAAGGTGAAGGCTGTAGATATACAGAAGACTACTTTCAGGACTAGATACGGGCACTATGAGTATCTTGTGATGTCGTTCGGAGTTACGAACGTGCCAGCTGTATTCATGAGTCTTATGAACCAGATTTTCTCTCAGTTCTTGGATAGATTCGTGGTGTCTTCATTGATGATATTTTGGTGTATTCTCAGAATCGGGAAGATCATGCTGAGCATCTTAAAGTGGTTCTGCAGACTTTGAGAGAGAATCAGCTCTATGGGAAACTCAGCAAGTGCGAGTTTTGGCTCGACAGGATTTCATTCTTGGGGCACGTTGTCTCAGGTGATGGTATTTCTGTGGATCCTGCCAAGGTTGAGGCGGTGAAGGATTGGCCTATTCCCAAGTCAGTTTCAGAAGTCAGGAGTTTTCTCGGTTTGGCTAGCTATTATCGGAAGTTCGTCCAAGATTTTTTCGAAGATAGCAGGACTGTTGACTAAATTGATTGGGAAGGATCAGAAGTTCTTTTGGTCTGATGAGTGTGATGGAGCTTTTGTTGAGTTGAAGAACAGATTGACGTCAGCGCCTGTGTTGACTATTCCCGATGGTTCAGGTGGATTTGTAGTTCACTGTGATGCTTCTAGTAAGGATCTTGGAGCAGTTTTGATGTAGAAGGGCTGAGTCGTTGTGTATGCATCGAGGCAGTTGAGGTCGCATGAGAAGAACTATCCTACTCATGACTTGGAGTAAGCGGTAGTGATTTTTTCTTTGAAGCTGTGGAGACATTATTTACTTGAGGACCGAGTGGAGATCTTTACAGACCACAAAAGTTTCAAGTACGTCTTCACCCAGAAGGAGTTAAACATAAGGCAAAGGCATTGGTTGGAGCTTATGGCCGATTATGACATCGATTTGCAATACCATCCTGGTAAAGTAAATTTGGTGCCAGATGCTTTGAGCAGGAGACCGACAGTTATGTTCTTGACTCTGCAGAGGGATTTGATTGAGTAGATGAGGAGGTTGGAGTTGGAGGTTTTGTTGCCGAGTTCTGATCGGAGTTGTTTTGTGCTTCAGCTGCAGTCATCTCTTGTTGAGCAAATTAAAGAGGCGCAGGCTAGTGATGCACAGTTACAGAGATTTCGAGCTGAGGTTGAGTCTGGGTCCAGGACGGACACGGTTATTCATTTGGATGGATCGCTTCGTTTTAGATCCAGATTATGTGTCCCAGAAGGTGATGTTCGTCAGAGGTTGCTTGAGGAAGCCCATCAGTCTTCGTATTCTATCCATCCTGGCGGTACTAAGATGTATCGAGATTTGAAGCTTCATTTCTGGTGGTAGGGTATGAAAAGGATTGTGGCTCAGTTTGTTGCTCAATGTTTGATTTGCCAGCAGGTTAAGGTAGAGCATCAGAGAACCGCTGGACTTCTTCAACCGCTTCCTAGTCCAGAGTGGAAGTGGGAACATTTCACTATGGATTTTAAGACCGCTTTGCCGAGGAGTCCTAAGGGTCATAATGCCATTTGGGTAATTGTCGACCGTTTGACGAAGTGTGCTCACTTCATTCCTTTTCGTGTCGGACAGTCTACTGAGAGCCTAGCTGAAAGGTACATGCAAAAGATTGTTAGACTTCATGGGTTTCCAGTCAGTATTGTATCCGACAGGGATATGAGATTCAGATCTCAGTTCTGGGAGAGTCTTCAGAACAGTTTGAGGAGCAAATTAAAGTACAGTACAACTTTTCATCCCCAGACTGATGGACAGTCAAAGCGAACTATTCAGATTCCTAAGGACATGTTGAGGTCCTGTATGCTTCAGTTTGGTGGATCTTGGGAGGATCATTTGCATCTCGTAGAGTTCTCATACAATAATAGCTTTCAAGCCAGTATTAAAGCTGCTCCGTTCGAGGCACTCTATGGGCGGAAGTGCAGATCACCAGTGTGCTGGGATGACATTGGTGAGAGGAAGTTGTTGGGTCCATAATTGATCACCAAGACAGTGGATGTTGTGGTTCAAATCAGGAAGCACTTGCAGGCAGCTCAGGACAAGCAGAAGCGATGGGCCGATGTCCATCGGAGAGCTTTGGAGTTTGGTGTTGGTGACCATGTTTTCCTAAAGGTATCGTCGCGGCATGGTGTCATTCAGTTCGGTGGTGGGGCAAGCTTAGCCCTAGGTTTATTGGACCAATTGAGATTTTGGAGCGAGTAGTCAATGTGGCCTATCGTCTTGCTTTGCCGCCAGCTTTATCAGGAGTGCACGATGTTTTTCATGTCTCACATCTCAGGAGATATATCCGAGATGAAAGCCATGTGATCGACTATTCTGAGTTGACCATTCGGCCGGATTTGACTTGTGAGATTCTACCAGTTACTATTGTGGATCGGCGGGAGAAAGTGCTTAAGAACAAGGTCATCAAGTTGGTTCGTGTTGCGTGGAATCCTCACTCGCCTGGTGAGTCGACTTGGGAGCTGGAGGAGAAGATTCAGCAGAAGTTTCCTCATTTGTTTGAGTAGTTTTGTTTTGTTCTTTTGGTTGTTTTGGGGTTACCCTATGTATCTTCTTTTTAAATTTCGAGGAAGAAATTCTTCTTGTTAGGTGGGTAGGATTGTAACCCCTGATTTTCATTTTTTGTGTATTTTGGAGTGTATTTTTCGTTTTGGTGTATTTTTGCTCTTGTATTTTTTCTAGACTATATATTGGAATTTGTTTTCAATATATATATATTCGTTTTATTTCATTTTGAGCTCTTTGTGTTTGATTGGTTGTCTCTTTTGTTTCGTTCTTCATTATTTTGTTCTTTCTTCATTTTTGGTCTCGTTCTCTTTTTTTTTTTGGGTGTTTGTGAAGGTGGTGATTGGTCGTCCTATTTTTCCAATCTTTTTGTTTGAACCCTTTTTGACTACCAAAGCCAAATTTAAAATCCCCAAATCCTATTTGTTATCCTATATAGTTGTATTCCTATTTAATTGACCCAAACCCAAAACCCATTAGTAAACTACTACTAACTCCTAATACCCACAACCCAATACCCTTTAACCCACAAATTAAACCCTATATATAAACCTCTCCCTCACAAACCCTAACCCTAACTCCATCTCTCACAATCCCGACCTCCCTCCTCTTGTGCACAGCCAACCCGACCCCAAAGCCAACCCCGGCCGACCACTTCCCCGGCCTGTGTGCCCCATCCCGACAACCACCTTTCTCCCTCTCGGCTTGTGCTCACCCCGGCAATACCCCACACCCGAGCCCCCACTTCCTACACCCGATCCACTTCTTCCCACATCTCCCGATCATCTCTCTTGCATATCCCGACCACCTCACATCACACAAACCCTAGTTCTATCTCGTGGTGTTCTTTTGTGGCCGCAAGCCACTATTATTCTCTCGTTTTGTGGAGTTTGGTTCGTGTGGAGATTTTCGCTCTAGTTGCTTGGATTCGCTGATCAGGGATTTTCGTTCGTGGGTTTTGCTCATACTCTTGATTTAGATCGTTCTTCATCTTCGGTTAAGGAAAGTAACTTCTACTCCAATTCATTTGTTTGATACAAGTCAAAAATACCACCTATAGTGTAGTTGGGTCTAGAGACGACTCTTGTTTGTGTTTTCCTTTATGGGTTTAGTCTTTATTGTGAAAATTTGACCATAGATGACTCACAACACAATATGGACATGAATTAATTTAGGTTTTACCCGTTCTTTATTTTGATCGTGTATGTGAGACTTTTGTGAGAATTCGTGATTTGGTTGAGATCCATGTGATATATTTGGTGTGGACATGTTAGATACCATAATTCATGATGTTTAGACACTTGGTAGACTCGATTTCATGTTTGGATGTGTTTGGATCAATTTTCTTGAATCTATGTTGATTTTGTTTTTAAGGAAAAAATCTGTATTTTGTCGCTTATCTGTTTTGTTTGCTGTTTTGGACTGCGTTAAAGTCAGTATCTTAATTTCGGTATAAAACATGTGTTTTAGATAATTTCGTCTATTTTCAAACCCCGCTGATCTTGCTCGATTTTGTTTTCGTATGACTGAGTTATGACTGTTTTACTGCATAGGTGTCGATCTTTTTCAGATTCTGTTTTTTTTGGTAATTTTGATGACAAATCATTTTAAAGAACTATGCTACATATATTATTTTGATCCAAAATTTTTTTAGTATTTCTTTATCTAGATAGGGATTACCCAGAATTTTGGTGAATTTTATTGATGAGTTTTATGTGTTGTTTCATGCACGTTTATGAATTATATACTTGCTGTATTTTACTCGTTGTTCTGTAAAGAACCAAATTTTCACTATGATTCCTTTTACTGTATGAAAAATGTTTGTGAAATATGAAAGTTAGTATATTGTATCTATTTTCATATCCCTTTAGTGGAATTGGATTTCATTTCACTGGTTGCGAGATATCATAGTTTTCGTACAGCAGTGTTGGGATTTCCAGATTTGCCAAACTATGTTTTCTTGATGCTTTCTCATTTTTGATGACTAATCTAATTTTACTGGAAAAATATAAAACTTTATATTTAGATACTAGACATATAGGGAAATACACCAGATTTTTCGTGGATTTAATTAATTTGTTTCCTTGCTGTTTTCCTGTTCTTGAATTCGTTTTCCTGATTTCTGGCTGAACCTATTTTCTGTATTCAAATTAGTTTTGAGCTGTGTTTTTGTGAATTAGTATATGACTTATTTATATTCGCTGGATTCGTGTGGAAGTTTATTTTCTTGATCCTTCGATGGATCCAAATTTGGATGTTTGTAACTCTGGGAATCACTGTTTTTCTACAGTATGGTCTTACTGTTCTGAACTTGAGATTTGTCTATTTTAGTTTTTTATGAGATATCTTGCACTCGCACATGTTTAGTTGCAACTTGCACTTGTCACATGATCATGCCATATTATTCTTGATATATGTTTCACATATACATGCATGTTTGACATTAATAATAAATAACCAAGCCAGGGTTTAAGGGACAGATCTAATAGTGGATAATTCAAAAACATGTACTCGAAAGAGGATCCATTGATCCTACGTGATTACTTGAGACATGTTAGTTGACACGTGAATAATTGATACTTGCACGCAAGACACGATACTTGCCACTTGCACAATTTGACACGTAATTACATGACACAAGATACTTGGAGCTTGGAGCTCGATTACTTGACTTGTCCCCGAGTATTCTGCTCTCTATCGTTCACTATGAAATCTAAAGCGAAACTGTTTGCTGTAGAAACCATGTAAGGTGGGCTGCATGAAGTGCTACCTAGATAGTAGTTCACTACAAGACTTGATATATGCTACTTGAACATGATACTTGGACATGATACATGCTTGCTTGACATTTGACTACATGATACCTGAGACTTGTTTACATGAAACTTGATTACATGATACTTGACACCTGATGCATGTTTACATGATACGTGATTACTTGAAACTTGATTCATGCCATGAACACTTGTTCACTTTGCCATGCTAGTTGTTTATGTTGACATCATACTTATACCATGTTGCTAGTTAGTTTCCCCATATGCTTGTATCCTACATTATAAGTGGCCCGTAACTTGCAATTGATGGGTACTTGTTTTTTTCTTTTTCCCTCTTTACTGCATTTGTTGAATTGTAGATTTTGGAGAACAGTTTCCAGATGGTATCGGAGACATGAAGTATTAGTGCTGGATTTTATTATTATTATTTCTTGTAGCTTGCTTGAACAATAATGTATTTTGAGACTTGGATTTATTCTTGTATTTGGGCAATGTGACCCAAAATATTTGTTTTATTCAGATCATGACTATTTGAGATTTATATATTTGGTTTCAAGTATTCTTGTTGGTATTTTGGTTCATTATGTGCATGTGGTTGATTCTTTTGCTTCCGACTCTGATGTTTCTTGAGAATATTGTAAAGATTTTTTGAACAGCTTATGGATGATAAAAATCATTTGCTGGGCTTTTGTTGCGTATCCGTATTCCGTATTTTTTTGGAAAGCGGGGCGTGACAAAACCCTAACCATAGCACTATTCAAACCTAATTACCCCTGCAGCCACCGAAACCTCGATCCCCCTGTTTATTGTCTCCTTCCTTGCGCCTGAGCCGAAATCCAACACCTCAGTCTCCTTCTCCGTCGACCCTCATCACCCTCTCGCTCATCCCCTCTGTCGCCTAACCCCCTGCATCCCCCCCCCCCCCCCCCCGTCGACCATTGCCTTCATCGCTCCTATCTTCATCCCCTGCACCACCGAAACAGCCATCATCACCGCCGTGCACCCTCAACACCCAACTCCATTGCACCTCCTTCCCGCCACTCCACCCTACTGCATCACACCGTAATCTTCCTGCACCTTCCTCCACCGTCAAGCCCTTCACCGCGCCGCCGACTGCCACCATCGAGCCCCTCATCGTTGCTACCATTGCCATTGTTCTTTGTGCACATGTGTGTACGGCATTGCACGTGCTACTGTTGATGCACTGTTGTTTCCGAGTCTCTTGCACATGTTGCTATTACTTGTTTAGCACGTGGTTCCCGTTCCAAAATTTGTGCGTGTATTATTGTTGCCGTTGGATCTCTTCATTTATTTTCATTCACATTCGGGTTAATCTTTTAAGGCAAGCTTTCTCTTGAACCCTCTTGTTGTTTCTAGTTCACGAAATAATTTTGTTTTCCGCAAGTATCTCGATCATTTATTCATGATGTTGTATCTACTTATTACCCTTCAAAGAGACTACTACGGATTCATCGGCAAAACTAAGTAGTTGTCCTCTTTTCGTGCCGTTTTCCTTGACTCAAACCCAAGTCCCGTTGCATTTCATAATGTGCATACAATACACGAACAATATTAAGATCATGTTATGTAAAGTAGGTTGATTTGGATGCCCATGTTTGGATTCGAGTTGGTTCGAAGAATTAAATACTATGAATGAGATAATATGGTCCTGTTAATAGTAGGAAATTCATTCTATTAATTAAGTAGAATTTCTATAAATTAATTGCCACGGAATTGTATACTTGCATATTTCAATATTTGACAATTAACATGAATTTTCTTGCTAGCTTGCTGCCTATTTGATATTGTATTGAAGTTTTGAATCACTTGGTGTGAGAATTTAATAAAACCTTGTGAATAGATTCGGTAGCCCCATGAATCTACTTTTCAAAATTTTTGACGGATCTGGAATCCGATCTATAACTTATAAGATATCATACTTGTAATACTGTTGAGTCACAAATTTCTAAATTTCTGAGTACAAGAATATTGACATGAGTTATTGATTAAAATAGAAGCTAACGGTAAAATTTAGACTCGATATTAATCTGGATATGACTATACATGATTAAGAGTCACCCTAAATTTTTGTAGAATTATTTGATAATTTTTCTGACTTAATATATTTATGCAAACATGATTCTAGATTGCTGCATGCATGCTAGTTCAGTAAGGAACCACATTTTGACCTGATATTTGTCATTGATTAAAACTTATTGAATGAGAATTGTAGCTCTCTGTGTCTGGAATTTAGATCATCTGACGGATTTGAAATTCGATTTACAGATTGTAAGATATCCAGATTTTCGTGGTGTAACGTCTGCATTCCAGATCATAGGCTGAAAAATGCATTATCATGTTTAACTAGTAGAAACAGTAAATTAAATTAATAATCAAGTCTGTGATTTGTTTTGTTGTCGCTGATCATTGTTAGGAATTTTATTGTGACTTTTTTTTAATATTTTAATAGATTTATGATCAACTTTCACATGCAAGGATTAGACTACAACCATGCTGCCTAAGCACGAAATCTGTAAAGATTATAATTTTACACATAGTTTCTTTATTTATGATATGTCGTGTGTATATGCATTAGAACCAGCAGGGAGTCTAGTTTCTTGAAATCCTGACGGATCTTGATTTTCTTGCCTGTAACAACGGGAAAATCTGTTTTAGTACAGCAATATCCTGCTGCCTAGAATTTGTATTTTCACGCATACAAGTATAAATATTTGATTCTCGCATTTTATAAAGTGTATCCTACATCCTGCATTACATGTTTCTTGATATCCTCTTGTTCCTGTCTTCATACTCGTCCTCATGGATGCATGTTCATGTTTAATTATTATGAAAAGAATAACAAGTCGGGGTAATACAGGAAAGAATCTAGTAGTGGATAATATAGGAGAGTGTACTCGGAAGGAGACACGTGTTTCTCGTAATAGTGACCCATGATTACATGATATGTAATGCCCTAAATTCCAAATACATGTAATTCGTTGCACAACAGGATCTTTTACTTCAATTCGTACAAACTTTTTCATTACACAATGTCTCTTACAAAAATATATAGCGGAAGTTACAACAAAATATAAAGCTTTAACATTCAACAACATTCAACAACTTTAATCTGGAAATAATCATCAGCATCAATTCATCTTTATGCCTTTTGCTAATCTAAGTCCTGCACTGAAAAACTGTGGGCACGTCAGTTACATACAACTGACGCAATGCTATAATACAACGATTCTCTTACTTTAGCAAACACAAACTTGAATGCACAATAAAGTGTAAAAAGTGACTATCCTAAACATGTTAATTTATGATATGACTTATTGCGTAATGCAGACATTACACTACGATGCACTAATGGACACTTAGTCAGATTCTATGCATCCCATACTACATAGGTTCGACGACAGGCCCATATCGTACTCCTCATTATAGGGTTTAATCCCTCGCTATGAAATCCTACTATGGTGACTAAAGTAAGGTTTAGATATCTTGTGAGAATCTAGTACCACCCAGATAATTCTTGAGAATCGCTCTCTCACCGCGAGTCGTAACCCCGATAATTCCGGAGGCGAAACCCACACCGCGAGCTATGATCTTGACAATTCTTGAGTCATTCTCCCACCGCGAGTGATTTTCGAACATCACGCCTCAAGATAATTCTGGAGACGAAACTCACACCGCGAATCATAGGTACCTCATCACACAAATAGCCATGAGCATCGTCTCGATCCTGATAATTCTGAAGAAATATCTCCCACCGCGAGTGATTTTGGACATCATGCCTCACACCCTGATAATTCTGAAGATAATCTCCCACCGCGAATCACATGAGGCCCTCATACTCATGTTTGCCTATACTTCATCACATCTCCCCCTAGTGCCTGTCCTTAGGTTTAATTTATAATCATCACAACCTAGAGCTAGCTTACCCTACCAGACTTAAATCAACACACGAGAACACTAGACCACACTGGCTACCTCTCAAATTTTCATTATTCTCAAATTTTCGGTAACTATGGGTCTCGCCTAGCCTCTAGATTCCAACAACCATCTCACTATAGAGATCAATTAGGTTATATCTAACCTCAACATAACCATTTCATTTATTACTCACCATTCCTTCTTTATCCATTCTCTTTATATTTATAGATTATGAAGTATTCAACTTCCTATAGCAACATTCGATAACAATTTGTCAAATCAAATTCTTGTAGACAATTTCTTGGTTAATAAACCAACTATTCACTTTGATAAATTTTCATGCTCTTTTAGTTAATAAAACCTTTTCATACCTTTCTACACTTCAAATATATTTCATAAATTCAAATTCTTATAGATTAAATCGACTAGAAAAATTCCATATTTCCATACTACCATTTCATTATAAAAACATCAACTATTCACTTAATACAAATAGATTAAATTCCATGTAATTCTACATAGTGAGTTTTAAATTGCATATCTACCTTCAACTCTTAAATCTTTTCTTTCATGTTCAATTCTCTTTAATTTTGAATTCAAAATCCATTTAATACACTTTTTAATGTGAATACAACTTTAAATTCTCCAAATATATTTTAGAATAACGTGGAATTAATTTCTAGGGTTCCAGTAATATTATAAAATATTTCATACAATTTTCCAAATTTTAAAAAATTGAAGGAACCATAAAAATAAAATAAAACTCCCAAGGGGTCTAACCGGATTCGAACCCAAGACCAACCGCAACCCTAATGGTCGCCAAACCAGTGAGACAACTCGCGTTTGGTGATATAAACCGCTCTGAGTTGTTTTTGTAACCCAGAAACGCCTAGTGATTAATTTTTAAAAAATCACAAAAAAGGCAGAGACTCCCATGCTCGAACCCGCTACACAGAAAGCCCCCCAGGCGCACGCACTAACCAAGATACCCAAACATCATATCTGATAATATAGGTGTTTAAAACTTTTTAATCCAACTCTTTGTTTCTAATCATTTTTAACTCTTTCAATTATTTTCGATTTCTATTGTTTTCTCTCAATTTAATTGTTCATAAAATACATTTCTAGATTTTCAGAAATGATTTATCATTAATTTTATCCATATTAGAGTGAATTTATTCACGAATATTGTAAATAGTAATTTTTGAGAACCTTCATAAATATATATTTATATTAGTCATCAAGTCTACCTTTTTATAACCACTAACATGAACATATTTTCTTTTAGCAATTGTTTGGGGAGTTCTCAACTTCTTATCTAATTATAATCCTCCCCAATATTTACACAATTTCTTATACATAAGTTAACAAATTTATTTATATACACAATTCATATAATCTAATCATGACATACTATAATATGTCCAACAACACTACACATGCTCTTAAATAGAATTTCAATTTGACAACCTAACAATTCTATATTTAAACTTTCAACTAGCATGCATCATTTCTCATATTTCATCACTACTAAAAATTCTAGATAACAACACAATACGCATCACAAAAGTAACTAAAGAACTCATGCCAGTTGTCTATTTCAAGCATAATCTACCTACACTTGCATTCTACAATAATTTAGAAAGTAAAAGAGACCCACCTTTTTCTTGATGCAAATTGTAAATAGAACACCTTGAAAATTGTTCCAAGCTCCAACACAAAGAGCCTTCTCATCCTTAGCACAAATGAAACCAAAACCTTCTTTCCCTAGCAAAAACCGAACTCCTTTTCTCTCCTCTCTTTTTAATTTTGTTTTGATCTTCTGTGTGTTCATGTTAAAGGAGGGGTATTTATAGGAGTATTGTGTAGTTAAGATGACTCCCACTACTCAAATAACTACCCACTTTCTCACACACACTCTCCCATTCTCCCTTCTCTCTTACATGTGGCCAGCCAACTCTAGGGTGCACAACACGTGCACGGGCTCCCTATGTGCACACTCCTCATATTCTATTATTAATTGTTATTAAATTGAATGTAGGTGGATGTTACATGACAAGTGTGCTAGAGTTTAAAATGTTCATTTAAGTTTAGAATTTATCATGGGCCTTAATTTTATAATTATTTTTTAGTGGGCTAAAAATAGAATTAGGCCAAATGGGTTTAAAATTTTTTTTTTTAAACACACAAGTGTGACAAATAAAATGAGAAGAAAATTGTGCATAACTCTAGAAAAATTTTAGAAATAAAAATGTACATAAAATTTTACGTGAAATGCACGTATCAATACAAAATAAATTTGAGAGAACGAAAAACAGTCAAAATACAAAATACATAGAACATGTATATAAAGAATGTTACAAATATTTCATGTAACGGTAAAACATACGTAATCAATACGTGTATTGAAAGCACGTGCAATGTACGTAAAACACAAAGATTAAAATAAATGTTTGAGTTGGCTCAAAATAGGATAAAAAATGAGTTTTGAGGAGATGAGAAATATATAAATAATTGAAATACAAAAATACATAGGATATGTACATTAAAATACCCTACGGATATTATCCGTAACGGTACAAAATACAGGTGCGTAACACCAGTGGGCAAAATTATCATAACTCAATTTTGCAGGGTGTTACACTCTCCCCCCTTAGAATGGTTCTGTCCTCAGAACTTACTAGGGTAAATGTTGTATCATGTACACACTAAAGAAAAAAATCATTATTGCATATCGAAAAACTGTCAATACCAAGAAAGAAATGTAGTATGTAATGTGGAAAACCAGGTAAACTTATATAAGAAACTATGAGTATCAAAATTTATAAGAACGGAACAAGAAAAACTAGAATAAAGTATAAGAAAAGAAACGTGACCATAAAAAATAGTATAGATTTCATACAAAAATAATATTAGATAAAGTATTAGATAAAAGAAAAATATAAATTAAGTCGTTAATTATGAAAGAGTTTGGAAAACAAAGAAATTGTAAAGAATAAAGAGAAGCATAGTCAAAAGATACTTTAATAAATTATTAATAGGTTTAGTAATAAAAAAATTATCAAAGTAATAAGCGGTAGAATGATTAAAATCGCAAACTGAACTAGTACTATATATTACGAGATCAAAATTGAATTAGCAATTTAAGTGAAGACTATTGGATAAAAGTTTGAAAAATTTACCAGTATGAAATTTAGTTAAAAGTGTGGACAGTATAAGATAATGGATAAATATAGCATCATGAAATCAGAGTATTTGTAAACTGAATGTAAACATACAAAATTAAAATTCAAAAATCTAATAAAAATAACAACCAAGGAAAATGATAGTCTTAAAAATAATTTAATAAGTAGTAATTCAAAACTTAATAGAATACGTAAAAGTAATAGCAAAAAAAAATAAGCAACGTAAAAGCGCATAAAAGTGAGGAGGATAAAACATCAGGAAAGAAAACGAGTAAGTCAAACTTAAAAGATTAAGACTAAGGGTTGTAGATAAAATAGTAAATATAAAATTAAATTAATAGTATAAGAAAATAATTGTTTCAAAAAAAAAAATAAGCGTTAAAGATGAAAAGTACTACGAGGGAAATACACGAAGAAAAATAAAAGTGAAAAGTTTCTCTATGTGCAAGGTATCATGAATGTGGCTTCAAACCCACCATGCTTCCGTTGTGCCACTCTGATACCAAGGAAAAACATACTCGCATACAATATAACATCAATGTATACGAGGAGAGTATCATGAATGCAAGTTCAATAACTATAACATTCATGACCCCAAACTGACACTCACACCTCTAATGTCCATCCTAATGTGTTTACTTGTAATTTTGTACTACTTATTGAAGACGGCTCTGATACCTAATGCCCCGAATTCCAAATACATGTAAATCATAGCAAAACAGGATCTTTTACTTCAATTCGTACAAATTTTCAAGGAAATTTAAAACTTTTTCACTACACAATGTCTGTTACAAAAATACACAACGGAAGTTACAACGAAATATACAGATTTAACATTCAACAACTTTAATCTGGAAATAATCATCTGCATCAATTCATCTTTATGCCTTTTGCTAATTCAAGTCCTGCACTGGAAAACTTTAGGCACGTCAGTTGCATAAAACTGACGCAATGATATAATACAGCGATTCTCTTACAATAGCAAACACAAATTTGAATGCACAATAAAGTGTAAAAAGTGACTATCCTAAACATGTCAGTGTATGATATGACCTAATTCCTAATGCAGAAATTACACCACAATGCACTAATGCACACTTTTTTGGATTCTATGCATCCCATACTACATAGGTCCGAGGGCAAGCCCTTATCGTACTCCTTATTATAGGGTTTAATACCTTGCTATGAAATCCGACGACGGTGGCTAATGTAAGGTTTGGATATCTTGTGAGTATCTAGTACCACCCAGATAATTCTTGAGAATCTCTCTCCCACCACGAGTCGTAACCCCGATAATTCTGGAGGCGAAACCCACACCGTGAGCTACAACCCCGATAATTCTTAGAGACTTTCTCCCACGACGAGTGATTTTCGAACATCATGCCTCACACCCTGATAATTCTAGAGACGAAACCCACACCGCGAGTCATAAGAACCTCATCACACAAATACCCCTTGAGCGTCACCTCGATCCCGATAATTCTGAAGAAATATCTCCCACCGCGAGTAATTTTGGACATCATGCCTCACACCCCGATAATTCTGAAGATAATCTCGCACCGCGAATCACATGAGACCCTCATACTCATGTTTGCCCATACTTCCTCACATCTTCTCCTAGTGTCTGTCCTTAGGTTTAATTTATAATCATCACAACCTAGAGCTAGCTTACCCTACCGGACTTAAATCAACACACGAGAACACTAGCCCACACTGGCTACTTCTCAAATTTTCATTATTCGCAAATTGCCGGTAACTATGGGTCTCGCCTAGGCTCTAGATTCTATAAAGTTCAATTAGGTTACATCTAACCTCAACATAACCATTTCATTCATTACTCACCATTCCTTCTTTATCAATTCAGTTTATGTTTATATATTACGAAGTATTCAACTTCCTATAGCAAAATTCGATAACAACTTGTCAAATCAAATTCTTGTAGACAATTTCTTGGTTAATAAACCAACTATTCACTTTGATAAATTTTCATGCTCTTTTAGTTAATAAAACTTTTTCATACCTTTCTACACTTCAAATATATTTCATAAAACCAAATTCTTATAGATTAAATCAACTAGAAAAATTTCGAATTTCCATACCGCCATTTCATTATAAAAACATCATCTATTCACTTAATACAAATAAATTAATTTTCAAGTAATTCTACATAATGAGTTTTAAATTGCATTTCTACCCTCAACTCTTAAATCTTTCCTTTCATGTGCAATTCTCTTTAATTTTGAACTCAAAATCCATTTAATACAATTTTTAATGTCAATACAACTTTAAATTATCCAAATATATTTTAGAATAATGTGGAATTAATTTCTAGGGTTCCAATAATATTATAAAATATTTCTATACAATTTTCCAAAATTTTAAAACTTGAAGAAACCATTAAAATAAAGTAAAACTCCCAAGGAGTATAACGGATTCAAACCCAAGACCAACCACAACCCCAATGGTCTCCCAAACCAGTGAGCCAACTCGCGGTTGGTGATATAAACCGCTCTGAGTTGTTTTTGTGACCCAGAAACGCAAAGTGATTAATTTAAAAAAAACATCACAAAATAGGCAGGCCTAATGGGTTTAATTTAAAAAAAAAAACACAAGTGTGACAAATAAAATGAGAATAAAATTGTGCATAACTCTAGAAAAATTTTAGAAATAAAAATGTGCATAAAACTTTACGTGCAATGCACGTATCAATACAAAAAAAATTTGAGAAAACGAAAAACAGTCAAAATACAAAATACATAGACCATGTATATTAATAATGTTACGATATTTCACGTAATGGTAAAACATATGTAATCAACATGTGTATTGAAAGCACGTGCAATGTACGTAAAACACAAACATTAAAATAAATGTTTGAGTTGGGTCAAAATAGGATAAAAAATGAGTTTTGAGAAGACGAAAAATATATAAATAATTGAAATGTAAAAATACGTAGGATATGTACATTAAAATACACTACGGATATTACTCTTAACGGTACAAAATACAGGTGCGTAACACCCATGGGCAAAATTTTCATAACTCAATTTTATGGGATGTTACATAATATGACTCTTGTTACATATTACTCGATTACAAGTTATATGGAACTAAATGGCACGTCTAGAGCCGACGGGGGCTACCTCTAGAATCCATTACATGATTACATGACATGACACGATTCTTGGTTACATGATAGTATTCTTGGTTACACGTTATGATTCCTGTTAGTATCACTGGAAGACCCGAGTACATAATCCTATAGAGTTCACCATTAGTGTCTTAACGTTAACTTGTTTGTGTGCACCCAACCTGTGGTATGGGATGCAGGATTGCGTGCATTAGTTAGGACTTATAAAAGAATGCTAGATATAAGATTTACACTGAGCACGTGAACGATCACTGTTCATAAGTTACATGATACCTGTTGCAAGTTATTTGAACCCTGTTTACTTGCTTACATTGTAACGCCCCGATTTTCCATATACTGGGAAACCATGACATAAGCCAGAATCTTTTCTTTCAATAAGCCACAATACACAGAAAAACAGAAAAATTTAAAATTTTTTATTTAACACCAATGTATTACCAGTCCGAATGTTATAAAATTGCAATATATTACATCAGTGTTACAATAGTACCTTACAAGCCCAAGTGTTACAAACCTTCAATAAATTTACATCAGAGTATAATGAATAATAAATAACACTTGATACTTCACTAGGATGCTTCTCAACATAAAATAAATTACAATAGATGTTACAATTAAAATGAAAATCAACACTTTGCTTCTCTTGCCTTGAGTCCTTCTAAATCCTGTACCTGTAGTTTTACAATCTGGTACCTATTGAAGTGGGGACGTCAGTACATATACTGACGCTTTAAGGCTAATGACTAGCAGTGAATCTCAACTTTAAACAAACAGATTGATGAAAAGAGAAATGTGTATATATAATTAATGTGTCAGTGTATGCTATGACTTAGACTCTAATGTAAGATTAACTAATGCAAGGATGCACTTATTCTAATGCAAGCGAGAATCTGGACAGTATGCACCCCATAAATACATACGCCCATATCAAGCCATTTCTTCATATATATGGATTTTAACCTGCGCCATGAATTCTACTCTTATACTTAACCTATTTCTAAAGATACAACGTGACTGATGAGGTTGCTCTAAAACGGTTTGATCCCGCCATTCACAGTCATATAATGGTGTCCCTATTTGTCACTATTGCCCGACGTACCGGACCTCACTCAAAAATCTGACGAACCCTCAGAGTTAACTACAACACAGGTTAGCTCGAAGCATTCCCTGTGGCCCCTAGCTCATAGATCGTAGTCTATGGCATGTTCGCCTCTTATCATAGAACATGACGGAATTCTGGGGGTCCATCCACTAGTTCCGAAAGGAAAACTTCCTGCTCTTATCACGGCACTTCGGAAATTAATAGACGAGATACGGATCCCGTCCCAACTCGTGAGAAGGCACAGACTGTATCCCTTTGATTGGAAGGGTACAACCAATAACACCATCTAGTGTTGGCCTATAGAATAGGTCAGATCATAAGATATCACCCTTAATACCAACTCTTTCCCTTCGGCGAAATGATGATAAATAAAGGTTAAGTAGTAATAGCCATAAGTTACTACCCCTAACGGTGTCACTAACCCTAAACAATCTGAGGAATGACAACAGTACTAACACAACATGCTAGGTCTTAAGTTAGACTTCGCAAGATAACTCTACTAGGTGCTCAACCTAGACTTACCAGAATCCCTAAGGATCCTATTCACTACCCTAAACATGGATTCCGTCTACACTCCCGGCCCGCGATCAACCTACACCGGTTAAGATCTGACGGTGCACGAGGGGTGACTCGTCCACAGTCTAACGAGGAGTAAAATAAATACACGTCTTGATGGTCGATGGCCCCTAAGGCAATGATATTATCCTAGACGAGCACAACAAACTACGTACTAGCTAATAAGCTATATACGAGTAAACAAGATACATACGAACTAAACAAGCTACGTATAAAACAACGACCTACATACGAGCCAGGTGAGCTGTGTATGAGACAACAATATATATATGAGCCAAATAAGCTACGTATGAGACCAACAACTACATATTAGCCCGAAAAGCTACGTATGAGCAAAAAAACTTACATACGAGCCAACTAACTACGTATCAGCCAAACGAATTATATACGAGCCAACTAGCTATGTATAAGACAAATGAATCACATAGAAGCAACATAAAAGTCTTCTAACAACCTATAAGCAAAATAACATGCTACTAGCAAAACTTGATCTTTTTATACAAAAAGGAAACATAAACGGTCTTCTGACACCCTAGAAGCTACTAAACATGCTACTAACAAAACTTGATCTTTTATACATAAAAGCAACATGAAAGTCTTCTAACACCCTAGAAGCAATTAAACATGATATGCTTATCGGAATTCAACAAAATATGACCTTTTAGAAAGGTGAGAACAACTACTACAACTCTCTAGTTGACAACCTTCTCAGATTCAGTCAATAAGAGGTACAAAAACTTCAAACAATCTAAACAGCGAGGCTTCAGCCAAAAAGGCTAGCTGCTGTAACTTGTAAATGTCATAACTCATACTCCGCTTATCAGAATCTAACAAAATAGGACATTTGGGAAAGGTGAGAACCTCTATTACAACTCTCTAGTTGATAGCCTTCTCAGATTCAGTCAGTAAGAGTTACAAAAACTTTAAACAATCTAAACAGCGAAGCTTCTGCCAAAAAGGCTAGCTACTGTAACTTGTAAAGGTCATAACTCATACTCCGCTTATCTAAAAAAAAGGACATTTTGAAAAGGTGAGAACCTATAATACAACTCTCTAGTTGATAAACTTCTCAGATTCAGTCAATAAGAGGTACAAAAACTCCAAACAATCTAAACAGCGAAGCTTCAGCCAAAAGACTAGCTGCTGTAACTTGTAATGGTCATAACTCATACTCCGCTTATCGGAATCTAACAAAATAGGATATTTTGGAAAGGTGAGAACCTCTATTACAACTCTCTAGTTGATAATCTTCTCATATTCAGTCAATAAGAGGTACAAAAAGTTCAAACAATCTAAACAGCGAAGCATCAGCCAAAAAGGCTAGCTGTTGTAACTTGCAAAGGTTATAACTCATACTCTGCTTATCGGAATCTAACAAAATAAGGATCTTTGGAAAGTTAAGAACATCTAATATAACTTTCTAATTGACAACCTTCTCAGATTCCGTATGGAACTCAAATTTCTGCTCTTTTAAAACAATTCAAAGAACAACAAAGACAGCAAAAGGTTGAAACTTGTAAAGCACATAACTTTTGCTATACTTGTCAAAATCTAATAAAATTGGGCTTCATGGAAAGCTAAGAACATCTACTACAAATTCCTAGTTAATAACTTTCTCAGATTCTGTATGAAACTCAAAATCCAGCTCTTTAAACACAATACAAAGAGCAACAAAAACAGCAAAAAGGCTGAAGCTTGTAAGGCTCATAACTTTTGCTATACTTGTCGGAATCTAAAAAAATTGGGCTTCATGGAAAGATAAGAATATCTACTACAACTTCCTAGTTAAAAACTTTCTCAGATTCCGTATCGAACTCAAATTCCTGCTCTTTAAACACAATTCAAAGAACAACAAAGACAGCAAAAGGATGAAACTTCTAAAGCTCGTAACTTTTGCTATACTTACCGGAATCTAACAAAATTGGACTTTTTGGAAATCTAAGAACATATAATACAACTTCCTAGTTAACAATTTTCTCATATTCCTTATGGAACTCAAAATCCAGCTCTTTAAATACACTACAAAGAGCAAGAAAGACAGCAAAAGGCTGAAGCTTGTAAGGCTCATAACATTTGCTATACTTGTCGGAATCTAACAAAATTATACTTTTTGGAAAGGTGGGAACATATACTACAACTCTCTAGTTGACAACTTTCACACATTCCTAATGGAACTCAAAATCCAACTCCTTAGAGCATCCACAGTCATTTGCTAAATACTCAAAATTTAGAAATAGCTTTAGGAAATAGGCATGCAGTCGTTCGCTAAAAACTCAAAATTTAGAATAGGAATCAACAGTAGGTTGCTAAAGATAGAAGTGGGTTTAGCCGATTGCTAAATATAGGGGACGGAGGATATTAATCTGTTTGTGGGTTGGGACGGGTGAAGATCATCCGTCTAGGAAAATAAAAAAATAAAAAAAACGATAGACGGGTGAAGATACTCCGTCTGTGGGTTGGGATGGATGAAGATCGTCCGTTTTTGGTTTTTTTTTTATTTTTTTTATTTTTTTATTAAAAAAAAAGTTAAAACTCACCACTTTTTTTATTTTTTTTATTTTATTTGATTTTTTAATAATTTTAAACAAATTTTTAAAAAAATAAAAAATTTAAAAAAAAGTCAAACCTATGGTTTTGACTTATTTTTTATTTTTTATTTTTAAAAAAAAAAATCACCGAATAACTATTAAAAAAAAAAAAAAAATCCAAAGACGGATGATGTTCATCCGTCGTTTTTAATTTTAAGATTTCGACGACTGCAGCATGTAACTTCTATTGCTATTCCTAAATGCTATCTTTAGCAATGAGAATAGAAAACGACTGTGGATGCTCTTAAACATAAGTAAAAATCAACAAAACAGCAAATTTTGCTTAAAGCTCGTTGTTTTGGGAGAAACGTTTATTTAACCCATCAAACTAACCCAGAAAAATCTAAAAAATTTATATCATGGTAGTAACACATATAAGAACCTCTCAAATTAATTTGGGCTCAAGATTTCAACTTTAGCATAAGTAATTAATACTAACTATCAAAACTACATACTGGTTTTAAGATTGATTCTTTAGTGTTCTATTTGAGTTCTACCACTTCAATCTTTGCATTTAAACACTTTCAATACATATTACTCATATGTATCATGAATTAGTCCAAATCTTGAGATTTATTAATCAGTAACAACAATAATAACAACACATAAAAGCTGAGAAACCCCCCACCCAAAGATTGTAGGAAGAACTAGCTTTCCTCTTCTCCTCCTTGTTCTTGCTCCACTTCAAGAAAAAATCATCCAAATTAACCCAGTCTATTTTTTTTGATTTGATATATCTTTCTTTTCTTTTCTTCTCAATTGTTTCTAGATTTAAACAAGTTAAAGAAGAAGAAGAAGAAATATGAGAAGATGAGAGGGAGTGAGATGAAAAATGGGTTGGGAGAAACAAAAATGGGCTTTGCCCTTTGGAAATGGCCGGCCAATCTTATAGGAGAGGGAGAGAGAGCATGTGGTTAGAGAGAGAGCCACTTTTCTCTCTCTTTGTGGCTCAAAACATTTAGAGATCAATTCACAAATTAATATTGCAATCACACCTAATCCAATCCTAAACCTCCATTTTGATCATGATTGATCAAAAATAAAGGACATTTTTCCAAAATCACATACTATATGATTTCGTACAAACGTACGAAATCGATACAGTATATATACGTACATACATCTATATATACAAATAATTTTTATTCATCAAACTCAATCAATCTGTCCAAAAATAATTTAATTCCGAGAATAAAAATTAATTTTATTATCGGCTCGGAAGATTTCAGTACCAATTTGATACAATACAGATATATACTGACTAGTATATATACATATATATATATATATAATGTTTATTAACTAAACCGAGTAATATCCCCCAAAAATATTTCAATTTTGAAAATCAAAATAAAATTATAATTAAATATCAGCCTGGGATATTACAGATATTTTCTCACAAACTTATTTTACAGGATTTTGTACAAGTGCACAAAACCGATACAATATATTTATACTTACTTGTATATATATATATATATATATATATATAACATTTTGTTAGTAAAGCTAAGTAATTTCCATCAAAAATATTTAATTTTTAAAAATAATAATAATACAAATATAATATCCAACCGAGATATTACATACACGCTTCCTGTTACTCGTTCACATGCTACACTTGTTATTCGTTTACATGCTACACATGTTACATGTTCCATGCTTGATTACATGATCCTTGTTCACGTTGCTCTTCCTTGTCATGCTTGTTTTTCTTGTTCCTTGCTTGTTGCTACTTGCTGTGCGGTGCTTGCTCTAATGGACATTTCTCCACCACTATAGATGTTGAATTCATAGGTGCAGGAGATGAATTGACTGAAGGGTTTGGTGAACATATATTCTAGATGATGAAGCCGGATTTTTTTCTTTAGCATGCTTTTAGTTTCTTATTTCGAACTTTTATTATCACTATTGCTATTTGATTTGCACATTGTTTTCGGGTGTTTTGTCCCACAGTTTATTCCAGATGTTGGATATTAAATTGTGAATTTCTTCCATGGTTGTATTTGAAGTTTATTCATGGTTTATGTGATTGTATTCTTGCATGCGTGGTTGTGATTATTCATTGTATTGTTGAGTTGATCGTTACAGCTTATGAATGACGTATTATGTCATTCGCTGGGCCTTAGTTTCGTGCCTGTGTTTCTATATTTTGGGAAGCGGGGCATGATAATTATTCAACTAGAGATGATACAAGAGTTACATTATCTCACCAAGAACCTATCCATCTTACAATCCTCACTAGAAAATACTCTACTGCTTACAATAGAGAACGCTCTTAGATGAAGTACTACCTCGCAATGCAGGCCATTATATTGTTATATAAAGATCTATAGAAACACTAGCTTTATATTCTTGATCCAATACCATCCAATATACCTTAAGAGCAAGCTACACCATAGGATCCGTGCGATCTTACTTGGAGAAGAAACTGGGCTCAAACAAGTCCACCAAGACCAAGCCCAAATTGTTGACGCCGCTTGCCGTAGACTGCTCAAAAAAGCAATGGATTGCACTTGAAGTTGAGCTCCACTCTTCCTGGTTGCAATCAACTATCACTCCTTCTTAGCCAGAAACATCAACTCCTTCTCTGCCCCGGTCTTTTCTTCGAACCTCTTCTCGCTTCGCTCTATTCTCTTTTCAACGAACCTATTGTGCAAAACATAAATCCAACATGATTGCATTTCCATATTGCTAGTTTTTGTCTATATTCTCAATTATGAACACAATACCAAATCTTAATATTGTTAGGAAATTCTTGATTAGCCTTCGACCACCTTTCCAACTCATGAGAGCATCAACTATCGTTTCTTCTAAATTTTCTATTTTTAGCATTTAGGATTTAGAAATGATTGAGGAGGGTGAGGAGGGTTACAATCGTTAATTGCCAAATATGCAAAACAAAAAAAATAAAATCATAGGACAGATGATCTTTCTCTGTTTAACGCAATTTGAAATATTTTTTAATTAAAAAATGGAGGGGCGGAGGATAAACCTCCGTTTGGATTTTTTTTCTTAATTAACAAATACCTCGGACATCGGATCTTCATCCGCTCCAAGGGAAGATTCCTTTTTTTTCGCGATGAAAAAGAAAAAAAATCAGACGGAGGATATTCTTCCGTTGTGGTTTGTTTTGGTTTTTTTTTTAATTTTTTTTTGGAAAAGATGATGTTAAAAGTCAACTTCCCCCCCCCCCCCCCTCCATCTAAGCCTATTTAAATGCATGTCCCTCTCTCCAAAACTTATCTCATCCATCTTCTGATTAAAAACTTCTAAGTCATCGCACTACTATTTTTGCATCTTCATTCCTCTAACCAAAAATTATATCGATCCAAAGATATATCCGCAGAATAAAATCCACTATTCGAGGTGGTTCTGATCATGGAAACACAAGTACGGAGGTTGAACCGATGTCGGAATCTCGTGATTTTGCCGATCCGAGTTTGTGCAAATCAGTAGTCGATGACCACCTACATCTGTATCAACTTATTACGGATCAGCCTGCAGGTAGATTTTGTAAATTTTGGGGAAATTGGAATGTTCTGGTAAAAGAATACGAGTGATGTTCTCGTGTTTCAGTAGTGAAGCAGTTAACCGATCAAACGGGGTGGCAGCGTTTTTTCACAATAAATACGGAGAAATCATCCATGAGGCTTGTGGAGGCATTGGTTGAGAGATGGTGGGATACTACGCACACTTTGCACCTGCCGTGTAGTGAGTTAGGATTCACCACATTAGATTGGACAATGCTAATGAGGTTATCCATCGGATCTGGTGAAGTCCCTCCATGTAATGACGAGGATTATCCCTTCGAAATTGTACAGACACGTTTTTTTCTGAAGATTACTGAAACTGATTGGAAATCTTCAGGAATGAGCAACTACTTCTTGAAGAAGTATTTTCATAGCAATGTGATCGAGGCAGCTCAAGTTGATGATAATATTGCGTTGATTATTGAAAGAGCATTCTTTATGTTCTTTCTTTGTGAGTTTCTTTTCTCCAACGCTGTTTGCTTTATCAGATCTGGTTGGCTTGCAACACTAGAAGATCTTCATAAAGTGGGTCCATATAATTGGGACGGTCAAGCAATGATACTACTATATATGTCTCTAGATTCTTGTAGTAGAGTAAAAGTGAAGTCTTTTAACGGGCCATGGCAAGTACTAGAGGTAACATTAGATGTTTAAAAGATATTTATTAAACTAATAGATACAATTTGTCAAAATTCATTAAATTAATATAGCTCTTTGATCTTCAGTATTGGGCTTATGAATATACTAATATATGTGTTCCAATAACTACAAGAACGGAAGATGTAGCAGATGTTTTAATGGACGCCGATAAATGGCCCAAAATTAAACGTCGGTACAAAGATCAATTGGATACTAATATATCAGACCAAATTAGGTATAACATTTCTACCGCCAGACATCAATTAGATATGTGTTCCTCTGCATCTATTATTTGGCAGCCTTATGCGGGATCGTCCCATGAGTCCGAGCATGAAATTCAGCTTGCGAACATACTGTCACGTAACTGAGTTATCTTTCAGTACTGCTCGCAGGTATTATTTTCTATATTTCTAAGTATTTTGATAGATCTTAATTTATTATTGAATGCATCACCCTGAAATATTTGTATATGTGCTTCAAAATAAATTTATACGATATAGTGTGTATGGTATCTTGGTGATCGCCGTTATCACCAAATTACGGTATTTATTACTATCCCAGTTGACCCACCATTATTCGTGCCTCGAATATCACCGCAAGATTATTGCACGCCTATTGACACATCAGTATTGGCCTGGGTTGTACCACAAAGCATATACGATAAGTATTGGGCAAAGGTATCAATAGATGCTATTATGCTGACTCTGTCGCATGGTACAAATGTAGATTTCATAGGTCTAGCTAGCATTAGTGATCCAAATGCTCACTTGCCCTTTCTGCCTCCACCTTTTTTTGCACCAGTAGAGTATACGTACAACAAAAACTACCAGACACGATCCTTCAGTACATAGCGAATGTGTAGTTGAGGTTCCATTTTTTGCAGGTGATAATGTTACGAGGATTATCGAAAGGGGATCTTGCAATTTTGTGCCGCCCGGTGTAATGTCATTTTTTAGCCTACCTTATAACATTTTTCTTCGATATTTCAATTTCATTTAGAATATACAAATATTTTACATTATTTACAATTTAGCAACCAAAAATGCAGAAGGAGTTATACCAACGTTACCAAGAATTGACTTATAATGAAGCCCAATTAAGGTGATTCATAATGAAAGAGACAGTTTTGAAAGAATCTATTCCCGCTCAAGTAGTTACTGGCAGAAGAAGTGTTTCTATGGAACAACCCTCATCTTCTCGTCTTAATTCGACACAAGAATATGTGCCATGCACACAGTTTGATAACTAAGACTAGCATTTTTTCTTGATGTTTAACATGGATGTGTATTCTATATTGATGCAACTATTATCTTCTACCACTTTGTTAATTTTGTCGTTTGCAACAAAACTAAAGAAGTGAAATGATATAATCGCTAAATATGTCATTCACACTTTATGTCATATCTTCACATCAACTCGTGCTTTGTTTTTTTGTGACATGATTTGGCGTTTGTGTGTTGTTTTTTGCTTCACAAGTTGGCATTGAATAGAAAGCATCAACCAAAAAGTGTGAATGACATTGCATTAATTATATAGGCCAACCCTATATGCATGATTATGCTTGATTAGTATAATAGCTTACGTATAGGTTAACAGCTACATAAAGCAAAAGCTATGGTTTTTTTTTTCCAAGGTGAGTCAAAATGAATTGACTAATGCGACATGACTTGTATGTTGGAGAAAGAGCATTTGTCAATATATGTTTGGAGAAAGACATTGTTGAATACATTATTAATTTTAAGCTATTTATATATTCATCCAAATCTCCAATACCAACATTCCTCTATACATTCCTATACCAGCATTCCCCAATCTTCTCGAATTTCTTCTTAAATTTACAGCTATGGCTCAATTTACATCATCTTCTTCGTCTACTTCATCAGACGATGAGACCGACCAGTAAGACATGATTAGAAGACGTTTTCATAACAACATGCAATACTTCTACATGGCAGTTCAACAAAACCAACAAATAACCCATCGGAGATATATACGTTGTGAAAGAGCAAATGGGGACAAACGTCTTTAAGAAGACTATTTTGCTGATAATCCAATTTAAGGAGACAAACTATTCCGAAGTCGATTCTATTTGCGACGAGTCTTATTCAACTGAATTTTGGAGGCGACTGTTAGCTACGATCAATTCTTCCAACAACGACATGATGTAACTAAGGCTTTCGATTTATCTTCCCATCAAAAATCACTACTGCGATACGTTGCTTGGCTTACAGATCATCAGCTGATTTAGTTGACGAGTACGTAAGAATTGAAGAAACTACAGTTTTGAAAATAGTACGTCGTTTTTGTATCGCAATTGTGAACATGTCTGGACCTCAATTTTTGCAGACTCCAACTGCCGCTGATATTCAAAGACTACTTGAAGAAAATAAATATCGGGGTTTTCCAGGTATGTTAGGTAGTGTTGATTGCATGCATTGGGCTTGGAAACATTGTTCTAGCATCTTGGCAAGGCCAGTATACCGGCCATGTTCGGGAGCCGACCATTATTCTTGAAGCAGTTGTTTCTTACGACCTTTGTTTCTAGCATTCATTTTTTAGAATTCCAGGATACAATAATGATCTTAACGTACTCAATTGGCCACATTATTTAATGATCTTCTTGATGGGTGTGTACCTCTCGCAAATTTCGCTATCAACAATAACAACTACTACATGGGTTACTATTTAGCCGATGGTATTTATCCCCCGTTGGCTACTATAGTCAAAACATACCCGGCACCGGATAGTCAAAAGAAAAAAAAATTGACCAAATGAAAGAAGCTGCAAGAAAGGATGTTGAACGCGGATTCGGAGTTTTACAGGCACGATTTGCAATTGTAAGAATTCCAACACGATTCTGGGATACCGGCAGTCTATCTTATATAATGAAGACATGTATTATTTTACAAAACATGATTGTTGAGGACGAACGTGAAGGACTTGAAGATTATGACTACGACCAACGTGCAGACTCTACCTTTAGCGTACGTAATAGAACTGAAACTTCAACAAGTACATCCAGATTAGCACGCAATGTCGAACTACATGATAGACAGAAACATCATGCACTGTGACAATATTTGGTGTAGCACATATGGAATGAATGTGGAGATGAGGTTTAGGAAATTACAAGCACCGATGTATTTGTGACTTAGAGTCATTTGCAAGTACTTTATGTTCTGTAATGTTCAATTTAGAACTAGTCAAAATGTATGGATCTACTTGGAAGAGGCATCAATTTACTCTTTAATATTTTAAGCTGAAATATAGACTTCTTAATTTATATTGGAACACAAAGCAAGTACATAGTTGAAAATAAGCAAGATACAATAGATATTGCAACATATATAAAAACAACATTGATAAAAAAAAAAGAACTAATTGTAACCACGACCTTGGATTATTTCATGTTGTCTACACATGAAATAAGTACGTTGAGTCTCGGATAAGTTGTTGAGGTCCATACTCATTATGCGATCTTCCTCTATTCATATTTTCATTTCGTGCTCTTTCTGTTTAATGTCAAGCTTCTTTTCCATTGCCAGCATCCTCCTATCCTGCGCCTCCTTATACAAATTGTTAAAAGTTTTGATCTCTTCAACCATTTCAGCAAATTGAGAAGATTCAGCCGGTCTTTTCCCTTTTCTCTTCTCTGCTTTTGGCCGAGTGGTCGGGAGAGGGGTGTAGACGAATCCACATCAGTCGGTATATCGGTATCCTAATCTTGCATTGTTGGTGAACATAATGTGCTACCGCTTTCCACGGATTGAGAGCTTGGGCCTGAGTCGAACACATGAGTTTTACGTAGAGAAAATTTCGGCATATCTTTAAGGACCTCATAACATTCTTCCAATTTAAATGCTTTCCCGGATGATTGCATGTATTCCACTCTTGCTTCACGTAGCTATAAATAAATTTTTAAAAAACATGTGTTATAAATTATTAAACATGTTTTCAAAAAAGTTAAATTTCGTAAATTATACATATCTTATCCGCCTCAGTTGTTCCACTTGCATCTCTATTTATTACACTGCCCAACTTCGCACTAAACAAAGAAACAGATTTAGAAATTGCACAAAAATGACTAGAAAGAGAGCCAGCTTCCCGGTGGTCATAGTGCCTAGTAGGGGTTACAAATATGGAAAATACTCGATTCAAAACTGTGTACCGAGTTGATCGTTACCAGTCAACGGATCTTGAGTAATAGTAACCCAGTTTTGGAAAACAATAACATCTTCATTAGATGTGTATGTCCTGCCCTTATTACTATGGTTTGCCATTGCTAAATATTTTTCAGATTTGTCAAAATATTAAGAATGAAAGAAAGAACATAAATGGAAGATAGACAGAAAGAAAGAGACAAAAAAGCTTAGTTTTTTACCTGAGCGGAGTAGAGTTAATATATATAGTGTTTTATAAATATCTAGCCGTTAGAAAAAAAAATTAAAAACAAAAATTGCCGTTTGAGGCACTCTATGATGAGAAGATAAATTGAGGGGTATATGAGTAATTTAAAATAAATTAAATAAAGAAAAGAACATCTTTTCCGTTATCAATTTTTTTTTTAATTTAAAAAAGAAGAAAAGATGAGAGACGGAGTTTATTCATCTGTCTCACATCTTTTCCTTTTTCAATTTTTTTAAATTAAAAAATATAAGAAAAGATGAGAAACGGAGCTTCTTCATCCGTCTCTCATCTTTTCTATTGTAATTTTTTAATTCCAAAATTTCGACGGACGGAGCATCATCTTCCGTCCGACTAATTTCCAAACATTTTTTTCTCAAACGGATCATCTTTTTCCGTTTTCTATATTTAGCATTTCTCTATATCAGTTTCTATCTTTAACGATCGATTATTCACTCTTATTCTAACTTTTAGGTTTTTAACGAACGATAGTGGTTGAGTTTTTCTACTCAACTGCTAAATTTTGAGTTTTTTTAAAACGATAGTGGATGCTCTGATGGAACTAATTGCCACCCGAGTTTTGACAACTTGTCCATTGGCAAATAGTAGTTTGGGTAGTTGTTTTGTTCTTGGTTTTATCTTCAATGCATCACAATTATGCAAAAATTTGAAGCTCATCTTTTGTCATTTTTTGTTAATGATATTTCAGAGTTCACGGAGCTGATGATCTGCCTCTTACTAAAGGATTCCAAACTTCAGTTAGGTGGCTTTCGTTTAATCTTGTGTTTTATTTAGGCAAATTATTTAGGGGATTTGGAATCAAGTAACTATGAATCATAAGGAGCTTTATTTTGTTTTGATGCTTGTGGGTTGTGAGTGGTGACCCCAAACACATTGATATGGGAAAAATTGTAAGTGATCTCCATCGTTGATTCCGACACAAATCACGAAGCAATAATTTGGGCACAGACAAAACAGATCCATGAGCTTCCCGTAAGCATATTCGCACGCTCCGGGGAGTCGCCCGCCGTTCGCGCAAGACACGCCGTTGATTACGCCGTAACTGCACCCCCTTAAAATTTTGGGACTAATCAATCACAAATCCAGGAACAAAAGGATTTCCCCCATATAACTACAGCGACTACTGTACAACTAAAGGTAACAACTCATTCTCGACAGAATCTCTACAATAAAATAGTAGCTTTCTAACTTAAGCATCGGAGGGTCTGTCGCCAGAAATACTCCCGGTGTTTCAAGATTTATTTTGCAGGTCTATGAAGCGGTCATCGATCGTCCTACTGGTCCGATATCCATCCAGGTCTGGAGCGAAGGATAGGATTATCGTGGTTTTCTCAAAACTAAGAACTCACATTATCTGTTGGTCCCACACACCCAAGAAAAAGACCACAATAGATTGGCACCGTGTAAAACCTCACAAAATTGAGTTATTTCAATTTTGCCCACGAGTGCTACGCACGGGTATTTTGTACTATTATGGGTAATATCCGTATCGTATTTTAATATAAATATCCTATGCATTTTTTTATTTCAATTAATTATATATTTTTCCGTCATCTCAAAATTATTTTTATCCTATTTTGAGCCAACTCAAATATAAATTCTAATCTTTCTATGTTTTTACGTGTATTGCACGTGCTTTCAATACATGTGTCGATTACATAAATTTTACCGTTACGCAAAATATCTGTAACATTATCAAACTAAATATTTTTCGTATGTTAAATTTCAATTATTTCTAAACATTTCCCCGTTAATCAAATCTATTTCGTATTTGAATATTTGTTTTTACGTGCAACGCACATGTTTGTAGTGCATGTGTTGGTTCCTAAAATTTTCTTGAGTCACGAATATTTTTCTTCTCATTTTTCTTGTCATAATTGTGTGATTTATTTTTAATTAAAATCCATTAGGCCTAAATCTATTTTGTAGTCCACTAAAATTAATTTAAACCCCATGATTAATTTTGCGTGCACTAAAGTATACATTTAAAATATAGTTAGTTTGGTACATTTGCCATATATAACACATCTAACCTAATAAAAATTAATAATAAAATTTGTATGAAGAGTGTGCACACACATTGACTACACGTGCACGTGTTTCTTACCGTGATTGAGAATGAGGGACAGTGGTGTGAGTTAGTGGGAAGTGGGAGTCATTTAGGAAAGTGGGGAGCTATTTTTACCATACAATTTTCCTATAAATAGTCCCTACTTTTGTCATGAGTAACACAACTCAAAACAAAAACAAAAGAGAGAAAGAGGGAGAAGAGCTTGCGGGTTGTGCTAGGAAGAGGTCGGCCATTTTTTAGGGAGCTTGGAGCTTTGAAGTATTATTTTCTCTGAGTTCTACTACTAGAAATTCTACATTTGAGGTGGGTGTTTCTTCAACTTTCTGATATACTTTTATTAGTGGAATGCTTGACATGTGTGAATTGTTAGATGCATGATAACTTATATAGGTTTAACATCCATGTTTAGATTATTTTTTGTTGATTTAATGTGTGAATTTATGATATGTTTGATTTGGAGGCATTTTCATGAGGTTCTGTTTTGAGTTCTAGTTGCACTTCAAAAAAATCATAACAATTAAACTAGACGGAATCTAGAGCTAAAATTTTTATAGGAGCATCTCGTATATGTCAAGAATATCTCCTTAAAAATTCATAATATTTGGATGTCATTTACAATTTTAGTAAAATCCAAACTTTAGGACTAGCTGGCAGTTGGCTAGTTGCTAAATATGTGTATACATTTCGGATTTTTATCATTTCGGTATCTTAGATGTAGTATTTTGTGAAAATTCAAAACTAAGAACTTGAATTGGATTCGTCAAACTATCTTTAGGGTCTAAGAAATCAATTTTTCATAAAGAATTGAATTTATAATGAATTTTACAAGTTTGAACAGTGGTATTTTGTATAACATTTCGACCATACTGTAGATTTCGAAGAATTCAGGGTTATAGACATAAAATTTTGGGAAAACTTACAACAAAAAAGTTATATTAGACTTGTAAACCTATAATTTGATCCAAAGAACACAATGTTTCATGAAGTATAGAATTTCAATGATTTTTACAAGTAGCATGAGCTGCAGTTTTGAGATTTTGAACCTACTGTTTTGCAAATGAATTTAGACAAAGTAATTGATGATGATTTTAGATGATATAAACTACAAAGTTTTAGTAGACTCATTTATGATTCCTATGAAACTAACAAATCTATTTCTGGAGTAGTATTGGAATTTATATGATTTTTTTCAATACCATTGGGTTGATATTTTTTTATCTAGTTGTCATAAAACCTTTACAACGTATAAAATTGGATTTAAAATTGGAATGTTAGTAAGATGGACCTTATGAGGAATTAAGATGCATTTAATTATCTTGTCAATGGTTGTATTATGAGGTTTAAAATGTGAATTAAGGAGAAAATGTGGAGATTGAGTTGAATATAAAAACGGAGTTTGGAACTAAATAAATACTAGTTTACATTTTGATTAAGAAGAAATTTTTTTTTTAGTAGAGGTATTCTAAAATTATATCCTTTGGATTAAACTCGATCTAGAGTTAATTTGAGTTTGTTAAATAAAATTAGAAGTTGAATATTACATTGTTTAGAAAAAGAATCCATTGAATGAAATTACAACGTCATTGAAAATCATATTAGAATGGGTGAATAAACTATTTATTTATACATAGAGGATGTTGATTTGGAATTGATGGATAAGACTATGAAACCAGTTATGCAAATAACTGAGTTGTGTGAACAAGGAAAAAATTGGATATGCGAATAGATGAAATTTTAAAATTTGAATAACCCATGATGTTGTGAATATGGTATGAGTAGATTCTATAGGCTAAGGGCGACCCAGAGACAGTTGTGACAAATGGAATTTGAGAAGTAACCAGTGTGTTAACTTTTTCTTTGAGAAGTAGTCAGTGTGGGCTAACATTCTCAGTGTGTTGGTTTAAACACGGTGGGTAAGCTAGCTCTAGGTCTTAATAACTACAATTTAAACTTAAGGTCATGCACTAGTTGGAGATATGATGAAACAAGAGCAAACGCGAGTTATGGACTCCAGGATGACTCGCGAAGTGAGACAATCTCCAGTATTTTGGGACGAGGGATGAAATAGGCCCAGGATAATCCGTGGAGTGGGATTGATCTCCAGTCTTCCGGGGCGAGAGTGATGCCCACAAGATATTTGTGCAATGAGGATTCCAAGATGACTCGCGGAGTGAGACAATCCCCAATATTTTGGGACAATGGATGAAATAGGTCACAGAATGATTCGCGGAGTGGAATTGATCTCCAGTATTCCGGGGCGAGAACCAATACTTGAAAAGTATCTAAATCTTGTAGTAGTCATAGTAGTAGGTTGTATGGCGAGAGACTGAACCCTATAATAAGGAGTACGATAAGGGCTTGCCCTCGAACCTATGTAGTATGAGATGCATAGAATCCGAACAAGTATGCATTAGTGTCATCGTAGTATAAATATCTGCATTAGGCATTAAGCAATATCATACATTGACACAACTAGGATAGTCACTTTTCTTGTTTGCATTCAAGTTTGTGTTTGCAAAGGTAGAAGAATCGCTATATTATAGCATTGTGTCAATTGTATGCAACTGACGTGTCCAAAGTTTCCCAGATGTAGGATTGGACTTGGCATGGGCTTGAAGTCACTATGATGAGTTGTTACAAGATTGAAGAATTTTCATCATTATAAATTGTATTATATTCATTTATTTCCACGGTGTTGATGTAAAGGACATTGTTGGAATAAAAAGTTTTAAATTCCTTGTAAATTTGTACGAAGTTGAAGTAAAAGATCATGTTTATGCTACGAATTACCCGTGTTCGGAATTCGGGGCGTTACACGCCGTCTGTGGGAAACCCCAGATTAATCTCACCTCTGACCCAAGTATCAATCCAAAGCCACTCCCCCATGGCTCCCCGAACAAAGAAGTCCACTACTGCGGGACCTTTAGTCCCTCTTCCCCCACCGATCCGAAGCCCCTCCAATACCCAAGGGTCGCGAAGACAGCGGGTTGAGAATCCCCAGAGACCGGCTCCGAGCGCATCCGGCTCCACCAGAGGGTCGGTCGTTCAAATTATGTTGTGCGACCTCCAGGAAATCATCCTCAATCGGCCTGCCCCAGGGGACTTCCAAAACCGACTCAGTCGATTGAGGGGCAATGCCGCGCCCTCGAACCCTGCTCCGAGTTACAGCGTCCACCGGTCTCGAGGCCAAGGAGATAGTTTTTCCCTAAGGGATCATCGACACCCCAATGACCACGATGAAAATGGTCACATCACTCGTGCTGAGTTTCAAGAGTTCCAGGCCGAAATCCTCTAAGCGTTCTATGGAGGATTTGAAGACGGAAGACACCCAAGTGAAGAATAAGCCGAAGACTCCAGAGAAGAAGAATCCCATGGTTTGACCAGATCCGAAAATTGGCAGGACGACATCCGAAGACGGCTCCAAGAGATGGAGGACCATCTTGCCCAGATAGGCGAGAATGGGGCATTGCTCGATCGGGGTCACCAATCGTCCTGACCCCCTTTTTCCATCCAAATCCTCGAAGACCCCATCCCGAGAAACTTTAAACCTCTGCAATTCAAGACATGCAACGGAGAGAAAGATTCAGCTGATCACATAGAGGGGTTCAAGACCTCATGATGATTCACAGCGCCTCAGATCCTCTCATATGTCGTGCCTTTCCTACCACCCTGCATGGCCCTGCTCGGGAATGGTATTCAAAACTTGCCCCTGGTTCAATTTTTTCTTTCGATCAGCTTGAAGAGAATTTCCTTGCACACTTTGTGACCAGTCGTAAGGCAGAAAAAACGAGCTCGTCTCTCCTGGACCTAAGGCAGAAGGACGGGGAGCCACTTCGGATCTTCGTCTGAAGATTCACAACTGAAGCCAAGTCAAATTCCTCCCCCGACGGCGGAGTCGCCTCGGCGGCATTTCGACATAATGTCTGCCACAAACAGCTGAAGGCCTCCCTCGCTAAGAAACCTCCCACCAACTTTCCCGACCTCCTCTGCAGGATCAAAAAATATATTCGAGCACAGGAAGCCTTGTGTCCCTGTGAGTGGAAGGAGACCCCAGCAAAAGAAAAAAGGAAAGCGGATGAATCCAAGGCCCCGAAAAAGTTGCAGAAGGACCCCATTGGTCAGAGGCTTCCACCTCCACTCCCATGGTTCGAGAGATTCACCCCACTCGCGGTGAATGTTTCAGCCATTCTGACGGAGATCGAGGACAAGGGGATAGTCAAATATCCCCCGCCATCCAACAATGCCAATAGGAGAAAGGACCGGAGAATCTACTGCCGATTCCATCAAGACCACGACCATGGAACCGACAATCGTTGGGCTCTCAGAGAGAAAATCGAAGCACTCATATAAAGAGGCTATCTGGCGAAGTTCACCTAAAATCCTAGATGAGCCATCCCTCCTCGAAGAGCAGACAAGCATCGAGTGATAGGCCCCAGCCCAGAGGTAGCCGACGGTCTGGCTATTCTCCACTGCGTTCACAGCAGACCAATGGGCGGAGACTCCAACACCTTCTGCACGAATTTTGTCCGAGAAGTCAACACGGTCCACCACCAACCACCCCCAAGGGTCGGGGGTTATCGGTTTCATTCTTTGATTCAGATCTTGAGGGTGCCCGGCTCCCCAATTGTGATGCTCTTTTCATCAGCATCGGTTTAGCCAATCACGAAGTCTGCTGTATACTAGTCGACAACGAGAGTTCGGTGAACATCTTATTCCTAGTGGCCTTCAACGCTCTGAAACTTCCCAGGGAGAGGTTGAATTCGGCATAGTACACGTTCCAGGGATTCTCAAGCCCCTGTTCAAATCGAGGGAGTCGTGACCCTCGACGTGACAACCGGGTAGGCCCTAACTTCCCATACAGAAACCATAGACTTCGTGGTGGTGAACATCCAAGCTACCTACAATGCCATACTCAGCCGACCCGGCCTCGCATCCGTCCAGGCAGTACCCTCAGCATACCACATGAAGATGAAGTTCCCCACTGAGCGCAGAGTAGGTATCATCCGAGGCAACCAGAAGGCAGCTCGAACTTGCTACATGGCTACTATGGGAGTCGCGGTCCTCCCCCTCAAATGGTCGACCTCCCCTTAGAAAAAAGTACGATCGATTCCGAACCTATTGAAGAACTAGAAGAGGTGCCAATTTTCGAGGATGATCCAGGCAAATGCTTCCAAGTGCGTCGGTCTCTCCTCCCAGACCTAAGATGCCAGATTGTCGATTGTGTCTACCAAAGTCATGACCTATTCGCTTGGGTCCCCTCGGATATGCCTGGGATCTCCGAAGATCTTATCATGCACAGACTGAGCATCTGTCCCGTCTTGAAACCAATGCAGCAAAGACACCACAGGTTCGCTCCCAATTGTCAGCAAGCAATTAGGAGGAAGTACAGAAACTCCTCTCTGCCAACTTCATACAGGAGGTAAGCTACCCCGAGTGGCTAGCCATTGTCGTGATGGTCAAAAAGGCCAATGGAAAGTGGAGGATCTATATCGATTTCACACACCTCAACAAGGCTCGACCGAAGGATCCATTCCCCCTCCCTAATATCGATGCCCTCATTGATGCGACGTCCTGGCATGAACTTCTCATTTTCATGAATGCCTTCTCAGGCTACCGTGTCATGCCCTTCGGCCTGAAGCATGCCGGAGCAACTTATCAAAGACTCATGAGCCAGGATCCTCAAAAATCAGATAGGCCGGAACATGGAAGTTTATGTAGACGACAAGCTCGTCAAAAGCCTCGTGGGTCGGGATCATGTGGAAGATCTGGAGGAAGCATTGGGGGTCCTTTGGTCCCATAACATGCATCTAAATCCTTCAAAGTGCGCTTTCGGTGTCAAGTCCAGAAAATTCCTCGGATTCATGGTCAGCCAACAGGGAATAAAGGTCAACCCGGAGAAAGTTCAAGCCATATTAGACATGGCCCCTCCGAGAAACGTCAAAGAGGTTCAGTGCCTCACAGGTCGATTAGCAGCTATCGGCCATTTCTTATTCAGATCTGGAGAGAAGTCAATGCAATTCTTCAAGGCTCTCAAGGGAAATAAGAACTTCGAGTGGGGGGAACCCCAACAACAAGCCTTTGATCAGTTGAAGAGATACTTAGCCAAACCCCCACTCCTCAGCAAACCTGAGTTGAATAAGGTCCTCTCCCTCTACCTAGGTGCTTCCAAACACGCTCTCAGTGCTTGTCTAGTTCGGGATGAAGGCGGATCACAGAAACAAATCTATTATGTCAGCAAAGTCATCCGTGATGTTAAGCTCCGATACACTAAAATAGATAAGATGGCATATGTGCTCGTGATGGCCGCAAGAAAGCTTCGACCTTACTTCTAGGCTTACTCCATTCAGATCCTCACTGACCAACCCCTCAAACAAGTGCTCCACAGACCTGAGATGTCAGATCGCCTGATCAAGTGGTCCATTGAGCTGAGTTAGCACGACATTAGCGACAAGCTTCGAACTGCTATCAAAGGCCAAGCACTCGCTGAATTCATCATTGAGTGCACCATCCCCAAAGTACCCGAAGCTCAAGAAGACGATCCCGAGTGGGATCTCTATGTTGATGGATCATCAAGTGAAAGCGGGAGCAGAGCTGAGGTAAAATTCAAAGGACCGGATGCCTTTGTTTTCTAATATTCTCTCCGCCTCAACTTCCTAGCCTCCAATAATGAGACAGAATACGAGGTGATGATTGTAGTACTCCTCCTTGTAACACCCCAGATTTATAAGAGAATATTAAGAGATATATATGGATTATTGGAGTGGGCCTATAGGAAATTTTACGGGCTATGGATTAAGTAGATTAATTAAAGGGACCTATAAAGAGATTATGGGGCTTATGCATTAAATGAAAGAAAATGAAAGAAAGAGAAAGAGAGTGAGAAGAAAAGTTGTTGTGTGCTAGGGGGTGATGTGGCGAGGCGTGTGCATGGGTTTAATCCCACATTGTTGGGGAGGAAAGAAAGTGAGAGAATATAAAGTGTTGCCAATTATCAAAGTTCACCGAATAGTTCGGACACCTTTTGTGAGGTCAGCCTGTGGTAGGCAGTGGATTAAGACTTATTTGTGTGCATACAAGTTGGGTACGGGGCGTTACACTCCTGGTTCGTAAAACTGGAACCCGACGCATAAGGATTTTCAGCGATTCTCAGCTGGTCGTTAACCAGATCTCCAGAGAATACGAGGCACACGACCCTCGAATGGTCCAATACCTGGCACAGGTTGGTCTTATCCTCTCGGATTTTTCGAAAATGATAGTAACTCGGATTCCTCGAGATCATAACGCTCAGGCCGTTGCCCTATCCAAGCTGGCCCCCACCTCCTTCAAAAGATTGGACCGAACTGTCTTAGTGGAGGATCTCCTCAAGCCCAGCATCGAAGCCACCGAGTCTCCCGTGGTTACCTGCATCAACCCACTCGTGCAAGAAGCTACTTGTATGGATCCAATCCTAAACTTCGTAAAGGCAAGCGAGCTACCCCAGGATCCATCCAAAGCCAGGAAAGTTCGGGCTCATTCTCAGAGATTTGCGCTTATTGACGACACGCTCTTCAAACGCTCATACACCAAAGCAAATGGGAGACCATACCTCCGCTGCCTAAGCCCCTGGAAGCCACATACGCATTGGAAGAAGAACATTAGGGAATCGACAGCTGTCACATGGAGAGCCAAGCACTGGAAAGAAAAGTACTCAAATACGGGTATTACTGACCGTCCCTCCTCCAAGATGCCCAGGACCTCGTGAAGAAATGTGACCCCTGTTAGAGGCATTCCTCCATTCGATACACTCCCCAAGCTGAGCTACAATGATGACCCAGTCCGGTCCCCTTAGCTATGTGGGGAATGGATCTGGTCAGCCCCTTTCCAATGGTGACCGGCCAGAAATGTTTCATCATCATCGCCGTTGACTAATTCACTAAATGGGTCGAAGCCGAACCACTCTCCATCATTACCGAGCATCGGTCCCAGCAATTCTTCTGGAAGAAAAACATCTACCGATTTGGTATTCCTCGGATGGTACCCAGTTCTCCAGTAGAAACTTCAGCAACTTCTATACTGACTTGGGGATCCAACAAAGTACTCATTAATCTCTCAACCTTAGTCCAACGGCCAAGCCGAAAATGCCAACAAGTAGATCCTGGATGGACTGATGAAGCGCTTAGATAACTCGTCAAAAGGCATGTGGGTAGAGGAACTGCCGAGCATTCTCTGGGCCTACCGAACTACAAAGAAGATACCAACAACCGAATCCCCATTCAATCTAACTTTCAGAACCGAAGCAGTCATTCCATTGGAGGTCAGCCTCTTATCTCCCTGCATCATAAGTTTCGATGAAGGTTCCAACCCCAGTGGTCTAAGAGCCTACCTCAATCTCCTTGATGAGGTCTGCGAGATTTCGGCCATCAGAAGAAACATCTACTAACAGAGAGTTAAAAATTCTATAATCAGAAAGTATGAACAACCAACATCAAAGAGGGCGATCTTGTGCTCTGAAGGCTCGCCATTTCTGAACCCCTCAAAAAGGAAAAACTCACTCCAAATTAGGAAGTTCCTTATAAGTTCTCCAAAGTGGTCCGTCCAGGGACTTGCCGACTTGAAGACCTTAAGGGCAGGGCGGTTAAGAGAATTTGGAATGCGAATCACCTGATCAAATTTCATGAAAGCCCTTAAAGCAAACCCGACTCGTAACAAGGCAATTGTAATAAACGCCAGCTTTCGGCGGCCATCAAATAAAATCAATTTCAGTTTTCAATCAATCGCCTAGTCCTCGTTACTACTAAATCTAAACCTCTGAAAGGGTGCCTCGAAAGAGCGCCTCGACTCTGAGTCCTACGCAGTTCTCACCGCGAAGTCTAAACCTCGAAAAGGGTGTCTCGAAAGAGCACCTCAACTCTGAGTACTACGCAGTTCTCACTGCTAAGCTTAAACCTCGAAAAGGGTGCCTTGAAAGAGCACCTCGACTCTGAGTATTACGCAGTTCTCACTGCTAAATCTAAACCTCAGAAAGAGTGCCTAGACAGAGCACCTCGACTCTGAGTCTGATCCAATTCTCACTGCTCAATCTAAACCTCGAAAAGAGTGCCTCAAAAGAGTACCTCGACTGTGAGTACTACGCAGTTCTCACTGCTAAGCTTAAACCTCGAAAAGGGTGTCTCGAAAGAGCACCTCAACTCTGAGTATTACATAATTCTCACTGCTAAATCTAAACCTCAGAAAGTTTGCGTCGACAAAGCACCTCGATTAAGAAGTTCTCACTGATCAGCTTAAACCTCGGAAAGGGTGCGTCAAAAGAGCACATCGACTCTGAGTATTACGTAGTTCTCACTGCTAAATCTAAACCTCCGAAGGAATGCCTCGACAGAGAATCTCAACTCCGAGTATGATGCAGTTCTCACTGCTAAATCTAAACCTCGGAAAGATTGTCTCGAAAGATCACCTCGACTCTAAGTACTACGCAGTTCTAACTGTTAAGCCTAAACCTCGAAAAGGTTGCCTCGAAAGAGTACTTTGACTCTGAGTCTGACGCAGTTCTCACTGCTAAATCTAAAGCTCGGAAAGAGTGCCTCAAAAGAGCACATCGACTAATCGACTTTGAGTACTACACAGTTCTCACTGCTAAGCTTAAACCTCGAAAAGGGTTCCTCGAAAGAGTACATCGACTATGGGTATTATGCAGTTCTCACTACTAAGTTTAAACCTCAAAAAGGGTGACTAGAAAGAGCACCTCGACTCTGAATACTATGCAGTTTTCACTGCTAAGCTTAAACCTCGGAAAGGGTGTCTCGAAAGAGCACCTCGACTCTGAGTATTACGCAGTTCTCATTGCTAAATCTAAACCTCAGAAAGTGTTCCTCGACATAGCACCTCGACTTTGAGTCTGACGCATTTCTCACTACTAAATCTAAACCTCGGAAAGAGTGCCTTGAAAGAGCACCTCGACTCTGAGTACTACGCAGTTCTCACTGCTACGCTTAAACATCGGAAAGGGTGCCTCGAAAGAGCATATCGACTATGAGTACTATGCAGTTCTCACTGCTAAGCTTAAACCTCTGAAAGGGTGCCTTAGAAGAGCACCTTGACTCCGAATATTATGCAGTTCTCACTGCTAAGCTTAAACCTCAGAAATGGTGCCTCGAAAGAGCACCTCGACTCTGAGTATTACGCAGTTCTCACTGCTAAATCTGAACCTCGGAAAGAGTGTCTAGAAAGAGCACATCAGCTCTAAGACTGACGTAGTCCTCACTGCTAAGCCTAAGCCACGAAAGGAGCACCTTGGCTCCGAGTACTAAGGTTTTGTTTCCCTGCTACATCCAGAATATGAGAATCGCCTCAAACTCGAACTCAAACTGGATCTGTCCACTGCCAGGAATTCAACATCTCAAATCCTAACAAAAATCTGAAAAAGATTCACTTTATTGATCGAAAGATGTTAACAAAAGTGGTGGCCAGTCCGCAGAAGGCATACAAAACATAGAAAGCAAAACCTACATCTATACATGATTCACTTCGTACCACGGAACACCAACTACTCTCCATACATTGAGGAGAAGAAACAGGTGAGGGTATCTCCGTAGTCAACCCTGGAACCCCATTACAAAGATGAGAGGCACTCATAAAAAGGCGTCAGGTCCCTCTCAGCTCATTAGCATCCCTCACTGCCATAGCTCAGGAATCCCGGGGGGGAAGGTCGAAGTTGAAGTCAAAAAAAACTTGAACCACCATCTCCCTGGCCAACCCAGCTAAGAAAATCTAGAGCAAAGGATGAAGAGTCAACTGATATAGATAACTCCACATCACCTTTCCTCATTCTCGGGTCGAGAAGGTCAGATCATGTAATCCAAGCCGTGGGTGACAGTCTCTTACCTAGATCACCCTCCAGAACTTGGTCAGTCGAACTACAGATCTTGAACTCTAAGCTGGTCAAACGATGGTACCCAGTTCACCGGTAGTCTCAGTAGGATCGAATTTCCAAAGGTCGAAATCGACCTCCCAAGTTCTCATCAAGAAAACCATCACTTTGTGGAGGTAAGTCGTTTCGATGCCAAAGAATTGTATAGGAAACTCAACCAACCACCTCACGTAATGAGCATTCGAAAAGTCAAATGCTCCAACTTTCAAGGCATACAGTGACCTCGGTTATTATTAAGGAAGTGACTTGGGCAAACACAACCGTTCAAATATTCAGCTCTTTAACTTTCAAGGCATACAGTAACCTTGGTTATCACGAAGGAGGTGACGTAAGCAAATACGTGGCAATTTGCTGCACACAATAGCCGAGGTTTAACTGCTGATATGAGACCTTGACTACATAGTTCGGGTCCCACACTGATAAAGGAAAGAGAACAGAGACAAATCTTATTCATTAAAAGAAAGATTACAAGGGCGGTGGCCAACCCGCTGAAATGGCAGGGGTGCAAATGGCTTATCACTGGTGCTTCGGCATCGAAACTTTCTCGTTAAGAGGGGCAAACATCTTCTAAAAAGCCACGGCATCCTACTCCGTCCTCCGGTGCTAATCCTCTTCGTTCGCTTCGATGGCCAAACCCTCGAACGAGAGGTGCTGTAACACCTGTATTTTAAAAACTTTTAAATATTTAATTTATATTATTGTTAATTATGATTTTGAGTATATTCTCTAATATTAATTGATTGTATTTTCTTTTAGAATGATTAAATTGGAATTCGGGGTTAAAAGGGGGAATTTTGAAATATAGGAGTTTTGAGATGAGTTTTCTCGGAGGAGATGAATCCGAATTAACACGAAAATTTTCCTAAGTACTTTTTCATATTAGAGGATGGAATATTTGCTAAGTTGAAGGAATTGTATGGTCCTTGCAAGAAGTTATAAATTCTGCAGCTCGAGGTTGAAAATAACCCTTAAAATGATAAATTTCTATTGGAATCTGGGCCCAAGCCCATAACCTAACTTATTTATTATTAAAACTTCTTAGTAATTTCAATAATGCCACTCTCATATTTCCTCCCCCTTCCTTCAGATCTGGACGAAACCCCAGCTTCCCCATTTTGGCCGAAACCCATTTCCACATTAAACAGGGTGTTGAATCTAACCTCCATCTCACTTTAAGAATCCAATTTTTTGGGGATTCTAGGAGATTTTTGGGATGCTCTTCAGCGTGGTGGAGTCGGTTTTTCAAGAGGGCTCCGTGAAGGTATATTAATTCGTACCTTTGGTTATTGGGTTGTGTGCTTTACAATTTCTTGCATAAAAGTCGTAGTAGAAGGATGTGTAGAGCGTGTAGAACATACTAGAGGTAAAAAAATTTGGTTTCTACGGTAATGATATGGAAAGTTTATTAAACCTAGGGTTTGAGTTTAGGAAGGGTATGGGGAATTGCATTTATTGAATGCTAATAATTATTTTGGATGATGTAGAATATTATGGGATAATTTAGAAGTATTTATGATAAATTTTAGCAATTATTTGATAATTACAAGGAATTTTTCTGGTATCAGGAAATTGTAAAACATGAGTTTATTGGTTTAAAAATAGAATAATTATGGGGTAATATGTATAAATAATAGGCTTTATTCCCGAGATACTCATATGAGTTAATTTTGGGATATAAAAGTTAATTTGGGACATTTTACCCTTAAAATAGAAAATATTGATTAGAACTCCTCCGATCGAGGGGTAAAATTAGGATTTGACTATCAGACTAGAGAATAGTTGATTTGATATGCTTAGTATGTGAGGTATGAGTACGTTTTATGTGAATTCAGGGGATCGATAATATGGGTTATGAGTGAATGACTTACGGGTCCGATAATTTTCTTAATAGGTATTATAAAGTGAAGTTTGATTAGCGACCGGGCGAGCGAGGAGTGTCTTCTGACTGGTTCGTGAGGTGAGTATAATGTAACTACATCTTCTCAATGTTGTGGTAAAGTTTCATTGTTTTTCAATGTGTATTGAAGGAATTATGGCTAATTTCAATTTTGAAGGAAAATACGGATTTGTAAAGGGCCAAAAATGGGTTTTTGTGATATTTCGGGAAATTAACGATTTTGAGTATATGAAATATAAATTATAGGTTACCGTGATGTGTTAAAGCATAAAAAATGGTGGATTATGTGGTGTGTGCACTTTTTATATTCCGTGCATGTTTCGTGCATGTTTTTTAGCATATAAGCCCTTATAGATGATTTTGGGTACGTGAAGCATGGTGTATGGGCTAGCATGATATAATGGGGTGTTATAATGCTTTAATAAACAAAATATGTGATTGGTAATTTTTTTGGAACAGTGTATTGTGTTCTGCATGTTTAAAAGAGATATAAACCTATTAACCTAAGAGAAAATTTTAAATGCTTGTTATAGCGAATATAAGATCTATTTATAAATTAATATGATATATGAGGTATAATATGATGAATATGTGGCATATGTGATACAAGTAAAATATGTGATATAATGAGATAAGAAATTGCATGGTTAAAGCCAAAGAGGTGGCAATCTATTGAAATAAAAGATGAGATGCGATGTGGTGATAATATGAGATGAAAAGATGAAATGAAAATGATAATAACTGATAAATTTTGTTGAACAGTACCTACAGAAATCCTGGAGATTTGGGCTAGACCTCCTAACACCCAAGGACCGGCTTGGGGTGCGGTGTTTATTATCAAACTATGTTTGGGGTGCGGTATTTTATCGCCCAAGCTATCGGCTTGAGGCCTGGTTAATACCCAGCTTGTCTGGGGTGCGGTGATATTCTCTCGATGACAGATGTCACGAAGAAGTACCCAGCTTCGCTAGGTTGTGGTGTTTTCTTTCCCCTCGTTGGCTTTGCCACGAGGAAGTACCCAGCTTCGCTGGGGTGCGGTGTTTCCCTCGCTGGCATAGGCTGGGAGAAAGACGTAGCCTCGGATGCGTAAGACCTCGCAGGGGCAATGGTCCGCATGTTTTACTGAGCTGTCTGCTTTCAGCATATTGGGACTGTGGCTCACTGGTCAACAGATTAATAAAATGAATAAATGTGAAATAAAAATAATAATGAGAAAGTAGAGAAAGCATATGATGTGAAATGAAAATGGGAATGAGAAAGTAGAGAAAGCATATGAGGTGAAATGAAAATGAGAATGAGAAAGTAGAGAAGGCATATGATGTTAAATGAAAATGGGAATGAGAAAGTAGAGAAAGCATATGATGTGATATGAGAATGAAAAATAAAAGAAAGTAAAGTAATATTCCAAGCTATTGGCTTGAGATGTGATGTTATATTGCCCGAGTTCTACTTGGGGTGCGATGATTATTACCCAGCTCAGCTGGGGTGCGGTGATATTCCCTCGATGGTAGATGTCGGGAGGAAGTACCCTAGTGAAACTAGGGGTGCGGTGTTTTCTTTCCTTCGTTGGCTTTGCCACGAGGAAGTACCTAGTTTATCTGGGGTGCGGTATTTTCCTTGCTGGTATAGGCCAGGAGGAAGACGTAGCCTCGGGGGTGTCAGACTCTGTGTGAGCAGCTTCCCACGTCTATACTGAGCTATCGGCTTCAGTTTGATAGGTTTCATGGGCAATGAGAAAGAAAACAATTCATATAACAAATGGTGTATGTGTTGAGTATGAAAGAATATGATTCATGAGTATGCAATTAAGAATGAATGGTAAAAGAAGTATGTGGTTAAATAAGCATGAAAAACAAGGTAATTGCATTATGTAAATATAAATAAAAATATAGAAATGGTGATATGAAGATAAGTATGAAAAGAAGAACTTTTGTGTTATGGGATTAAATATAAAAGTGAAGGAATTAAATATGTGAATTAGTTTGATGTTATGTATGTGATATGAAAAATGAAGGAATTATATATATATGAATTAATATGATGTTATGGATATGAGTATAATAGTGAATGATTTATGTATGTAAAATTAATGTGAATAACTCGAAGAAATTGTGGAATGGAAAAGAGTGAAAGTAGTAAAGAAAGTGTGTATATATGAGATAATATGATATGAATGAAAAGTAAAATTATATTTGATATTAGTATGATGCATAAAGTGATGTGTGTTAAGTGATGGATATGGGAATGATTTCAAAACTAAAGATAAGTGTGATGTGAGTTGATGCCTTGGAATTTTGTCGAATAACTACTCGCCCGCTATTTCCATGGGAATAGTGGGAACTACCTGCCTTGGGACAACTCCCAAGATGAATTGGCGGGTTGTTGATATGATTGTTGTATTGCGAGATGGAAATGAAAGCAAAGAAAATTGTAAGATAAAAAAGAATTATAAAGTATATGATAAAATGGGAAAAGCGTTAAAACAAGCTGTATGCTGAATTTTCGAATGAAAAGAAGGCAAATTGTAATATATAAAGTGAGAATGATGGTTCATGTATTACGGGACGTTATGAATTGTGTATGAGATGTGAATAAATAGGATGGTAGGAGATGTGTTATAAGATAAGGATAAATCTCTAATATTATAATGGGAGAAGGCCTTAGTGTCATTTGTCATTTTGTCATTCTACCAACATGTGCAATGCACGTACATAACTAATATAAATGATATTTCCAGTTCAAATCCTCCCTGCGCCAGAGTTTTTTTTTTAATTATTAAAATGTGCATCGCACGTGTAAATTACTAGTGTGGTATTATGAGATTAGATCAACGTGTTATTATAAGATTGAACGAATGTGATATTTGAGACTGAATGAATATGATGAAATGTGATGTGAATGTGATATCATGAGATTGAATACATGTGAGCTTATGCAATGAAAATGAATGTGATATTATATAATTGAATGAATGTTATATGAACACTAGGTTTGCCCATTGACACGTGCCTACGACACGTCTTCGGAACGGTGCACCTGATTTGATTATATAAAATAGTTTTGGAGGTCCAGCAAATTAATTGAAGTACCAAACATATTGTATGAGAAAGTAGTATATCTATATTTAAGCTTAACCATCGCCTTCTTGATCATTAACTTGAACTTACCTGAAATGCATATAGTTTGTTACAAACACTGCATAGAGTTTTATTTAACTACAGCATCACTTTATGATGCTTGTAATAGTTATGCAAGGACATTATCATATAGGTTTTATAGAGCTTACTCTAATTCCATAACTACTATGAGCATGTTTAAATACAATGGTAACGCAAGTGCATGTGTGAAGGTATCTACAATACCAATAATCTAAACATTTGTTTGTCTTAGACTCAGTTTGCAATTGAAATACCTCTTATTATTATTTCAACCAAAATGAAATACATGAAGTTCTCAAAACTCGAATCCATGCTAATCAAGTCTTTTATCTCCACTTTGTCTCCCCATTGCACCTTTATAAAAAAAAAAACAAAACAGATAAATAACAAATTTACTTTAGCTGTCTTTCTTGAGTGGAGAGTTTGCACCCTTCACTGGTAAACTTCAGTCATCCCAATCTTATGTATCCAAACATACACTAAAAGTTCTTATATGTTACGTTATCCATGGTTTCTAATAACCAGTGAAGGGAACACTTCACGATAGTATTTTTTCTTGCAGTAAAGAAATTAATGTTGCATATTTGCCAAGTTATTTTAGGTTGCTAGTCAACTTACGTGTCCTGCTATGGTTTGGAAGTCCAAATTGAGGCCACCAAATAATCCATCTCTCACTTGCGCACACCTTAAATCAAAACCAATAAAAAACTCATCAAATAAATCACTAAATTAAAAATTTTTAAACCCAAAAATAAAACAATCATACCTCTCTGAACTTAAATCCCACGCACACAAAAAATTCGAGTCAGCAAAAAAAAGAGTGATCCCCTGTACACAAAAAATTAAAAATTAGAATGAGAATTTGGTTAATGAGATGAAATTAGAGTTGTCGCATCGTATATAGAGGCTCTCATTCGGTGGAGGGGAGTCGCCGATACGAAATCGCTTGATATTCACGCTCGATTTGGTGGAGGGGAGTCACCGATACGGAATCAGCAGTAGATTAGATATCGGCGACGACCTCTTGATTGGGGTTCGACATTAGATTTGGATTTGGATTTGCTTTGAGATTTTCAAATTTTCAGAATTTTAAATTTTTCAAAATTTTAAATGTTAAATTTTTTTAACTTTAAATTTTGTAAAATTTTTTAAAATTTTTAATTTAAAAATTTTTTAAATTTTTTTTTAAAAAAATATCATATTTTTAAACAAAATTATAAAATTTCAAAAAAAATAAAAATTTTGAAAAAATATTTTTTAAAACTTTTTTTATAAGTTTTTGATTTTTTTTTAATTTTTTTGAATTATTTTAAAAGTTTTTAAAATTTTTAATTTTTTTTTAGTTTTAAATTTTTTGTAAATTTTTAATTTTCTAAATTTTTTGAATAGAAGAAAGAGAGAGAGAGAGAGAGAGAGAGAGAGAGAGAGAGAGAGAGAGATACATAATTAAATAAATAAAGGAGTTGTTTTGGGTGGGGGATTGAGTTTGAGTTTTAGGGGAAAATTTTTGGGGAGGGGAAATATGTTTTGTGATGTTAGATCTGGGCCTTTGATTTGGAGAGGAATTGAAGGAGAGCCACTTGATAGCTTTCTTTGTGTTTTATTATATAGATGTTATAAAATGGATATGTGGACGGGTCAAATATTCAAAGGATTAATTCTGTGCAATGTCACTTTTATGATATTTTTATATTTAAATTTCAGGTCCTCTTAATTATCATGATATTCGTAAGTTCTTTCAGATTCTTTATACAGTTTAATTTACTTGCCTCACTAGTAAATTAAACTCACACCAGACATGGCTAACCTCTATTGTTTTCTGGGGGTTAGGGGTGTCCCTCCCTGAGGGTGGGCAACCCTAACTCACCTGCAGGTTTGATAGCATCGAGGTGAGGTAGCGTTGTGATTTGGTAGTTATATTTTCCTTGTAGTACATGGATTATATATATATATATATATATATATATATATATATATATATATATATATATATATATGTATATATTATATGAAGAAATGAGGGTCAAATGATGTATTATTTTGTATTATGGAAGATTATGTGTATAACTGTAAGGTGTAAGGATATCTATAGTGCTGTGATGAAGTATGAAAGCCCATACCCACCTCGTTGTGGAGTATTGGGTTATATGGTTGATTTTTTAAAGGTTTTTCTAAAGTTTTTCTAAAAATCATATTGGTTTTCAAAAGAATTTTTGGTTTTTAATTCATATCTTGCTAGTTATGAAGTATTATGCCTCCAGAGCCGTTTATATTATTTCTTGTGTGATGTTGAATGATTTGGCCTGGGGAGGATAGAAATATATTACAGGTACATTGTTTTGTATGATTGTTGCAGATTTTCGTAAGGAAAATCTGTAAAAGGGCTATTATTTCAAGGGAAAACTCTGCCAATTTTTTTAAATAAAAATCATTGAATATTTTTCTAAGTAAGAAATGGTGTAGATAAGTAATAAATTAAGTTGGAGATCATTGGAGTAAGGATTAGTTTTTTTTAAAAATGAGTGAAAAAATTTGGGTCGTGACAGGTGCGAGTACTGGATCTTCATATGCGTGAGGGTCTTTTCGTACCCCGCATCGTGGGTGTCAAGCACCTGCAACACCGTTTCCTCTAACTCATGTTTATCCTTAGTTGCGCGCCCAGCCGCCTCGTCCAGCATCCCCAGCAATTTCCTCTCCTCGGCCTGCCATGCCAGCCATTCCTCAACTCATCTCTTCTTCTCGGCTAATAATTCCTGCCGACCACTTCTCTCCTCCATCAGCGCCTTCTCGGTCTCTCTAGTACCCGCCAGAGCTCTTGGTTCCGACTCACCAAATTCCTGCCACTCTCCTCGGACGCCAAAGCCTGCGCAAGCATCGCATCCAGCCTTTGCTTCAGCTCGGCCTCAGTGATGGTGGCCTATAAAAAGAAAGGTTATAAGGAAAATTGGATATTAAAACTTAGATAGGATACAAACTTCAAGTGAGAGACCCCTACCAGGACTGAATCCTGAGCCAACGGGAGTAGATGTCGCCTTGGGCATCCCTCTTCAGGGACATTGATTCTCGGGGGGTGGCCAGGTTTTCGACCACCTGGATCGTGTTCGCGCGATCCATCGTCAGATCTGCCTCGGTTACAATTCAGAGAGGGATCTACACCTTTGTCGATGAGGGCATCTTTGGCGCCGCCTGAGGAGCCCCCTCCATAAGGACCGACGACTCCGCAACGACGGTGAAAGGGTCGGTAGCTTTGCGCTTTTTCCTCTCTGGAGGTGCAGTAGAAAGAGAAGGGGGGCGCTTTGGAGTCCCCCACTGAACTTCCTTCCCCTCGGGGTCCTCAGATCCCAGTCTCCTCGTTCCTCACCCTGGCCTTTTCCTTGGCCGGCTTCCTCACATCCATCCCGACCTTAGCCTTGGCCTCAGCTTTGGCCCGGGCCTCAGCATCAGCCTCAGCCTTAGCCTCGGCATCCTTCAGTACTGCCTTACGGGCCAAACACATTGCCATCAGAATCACGTCGGAAACCATGGTCAAAGGAAGAACGAAGACAATAATGGAACAAGGTGAAGAATGAACAGACGAAGGGGAGCAATATATAAGTATGAAAAAGATATCGAATACTGTGCGCACATGAGACACACGTGGGACATGTGAGTCTCTTGACCCCTGGCTTCCCATCCAATACGACTCATTGGGTTCCACTAGGGCATCACTCCTGCAGATTCTACTGAAAGGTTCGGCTAGCCCCTGAACGGTCATAAGAAAACCTTTTTCGAAATTAAGATTCAACATTATCATTCCATCAAAGACTTTCAGATACATAGGGTGGTGGCCAGACCATTTTGTCATAATACAACAAGAACATAAAAGCTAAAGATAAGAGGAGGGACCCTCCCCGGGAACCTCGGGAACAGGTCGCGTGTCCGATCACAACTCGAAAGGAAGTTCGGTTGGAAGCGTAGGCAGGCTCCCTCGCGAGCCGGGACGAGCACGGTCATCACTTGTTCTGACAAAACCCCCAAGAGTAGGGTCACCATCGACACCCAGTTCAGAAGGAACCGAGTGGGGAGTTGCTGGGGAGGTGAAGAATTCCAGGTCGTACTCAAGAGGACCAAGGTCAAGGTCGGGGTATTTCCGCATGATGCGCTCGACGGCTTTCCTGAAGCAACGCTCCTCGGCATCAACGATCTCATCTGTAGCTCCCACTAAATTTGATCGCGTCTGGGCCAATTGGCGCTTTAGCGCATCATTCTCGTTTAACAAGGCCCTATAAGCAGACTTTCTCTCGCCCGAGTCGACGTCCAACCTCTTCTCCAGCTCCTTCACCCTCTCCTCCAAAGCCTCAACACGTTTGTGCTCCTCCTCGTAGCTCTTCCTGAGCTGCTCCGCATTCTGAACCGCCAAGTCGAGCAAATGTTCATATCGCCCAGCCTGCAGGGAAAACCTAGAATGTCATCAAGGAAAAATTACATTGGCAAGAAAAGAAACACGAGAACTCTCACCTGTACAACCGCTTGAGAAAATCAAAGGAAACACAAAGTAGTAGTCCCTTCGGCGAGGTCTTCTTGATCTCCAAGATGAGAAAGACTCTCCACTACTTCCCAAGCCGTCTCCGTCTCCAGGACAGACTACAACTCTCCGATGGGCAAACCCTGTGCAGAACGCCCTGCGGTCTCAGCGGCAATCCCCAGCGAGCTATCAATTGGTCCCCCGTCGGAGCTTCCTCCATGCCCTGGGCCTCCGGAGCCTTAGGTTTCTTCAAAATGTGATCCCTAGCAGAAACTTCGGCCTTTCGTTTCCCCTTACGGTCAGCCTTCGGAACCTCCCGAGGCTCCGATGACAAGGTGATCGTCACTCCAAGATCTATGTAGCAAAGCAAACATTAGGTTAAGAAAAGTACCAATACTTTAATTCAGAGACTAGAGAGCTTACTCGAGCCAAACAGAGCTTAAACCAACACCAACCAACCTTCCTTCCATTACTTGCTGTCAGCCGACACTAACACCCTCCCCAGAGAGTTTCTGAAACTCGGCACTCACTGCCGGACTAAGATCATGGGGCGACGGGGAATCCATCTTCGGCGGACCCTCGTATGACCACTAGGTGGGAATTTCCCAGGGCTCACCACTCCGGATGACAAAGTATCTTCTCTTCCAACCCTTAATAGAATCGAGAGATACCATGCACCACCCTATACCCCCAACACGGCGAGATATACCACCGATGGGGATGTCCCAGCAGTGCTCTGAAGCCAAGCACATCGGGAAATATTTAAGACGGAGAGGGATCCCCCTCTCATGGCAGATCATGATAAAACACGCTAGTTGTTTCCATAAGTTCGGAGCATACTACACCGGGTTCAGGCCCACCTAATTCAACACCTCCTTTATAAAGGGATGAAGAGGGAGACACAAACCAGTATGGAACATGATGACGTTCATGATGCATAGCAGCCCCGAAAGATTGGCATTCTAGGCTAGGTCGAAGCTTGAAAGCATCAACTCGAACCGGGGAGGAATGCAATAAGCGGCCCGAAATGACTCCAGTTCGTTCCCCACCAAAGTACTCCTCACCTCATCCACATCCATTATTGACCGGCTGGACGGAGGCAAAATGCTAAAACCATGCTCGTCCTTCAGGTCTTCGGGGTACGTTCGGAAGGACTTCGTCCGCACGAGCACCCCTCGAGTTTTCCTCACTAGAACAATGTCGGTGTCACCGGATCTGGCCTCATCTTCAGCTCGACTATGGTCCCTTCCATCGGAATCAGATATCCCAATAATTTCCACCACCGGTTCAGGCACGTTCACGCTTGTCGACCCCAAATTCTCAAAGTCACCCACGTTGAAATGGGCCAGCTTGACGAACGAGAGGCCGACCCACTCCGCAAAGAACTTGCATTTGACCCATCATGGTTGCCAGATGAGTAAGAGCCATCTGACTCCGCGGTCGACATATCCGAAGTTTACAACTTTGGAGAGAGAAACTTCGGGAGAAAAAGAAAGATAGCCCTTCGCAGTGCTGAGGGGTGATCAAATTTATAAGGCGACTGCTCTCGAACCATCAGCACGTGCCACCTCCTCGAATTTTGCGAATGACGACTCAATAAAATGTCTGCTATCATGTGCCGTCTACTCGAACCACACAAGATCTAGCATGAAGGAAGGCCACATGAACAGCAAGTCCCGTTAGAAGACGTTCTGACAACCCAACTCAGATCGGCCCTCAGTTTCCCGCCAAGTTTACAGCTCAAACTCATACCAAACATCATTTAAACTTTTCCCCCGAAGCAACGCGTCCACCGCGACTCAGTAATATAACATCACGGTTACGCCAACACTTTTTTCCACGAGTTATCTACTCCTTGGAAACGACCAACGGTGCATTCCCGAGAGTGAGGGACTTATGATATGTGGAAAATTGTAAGTGATCTCCACCGTTGATTTTGGCACGAATTACGAAGCAATCATTTGGGCCCAGACCAAACAGATCCATGAGCTCTCCGCAAGCCTATTCGCATGCCCCAGTGAGTCACTTGTCGTTCGCGCATGACACGCCATCGTTTACGACGTAACCGCACCCACCTAAAATTACATGACTAATCAATCACAAATCTAGGATCAAAGGGAGCCCCCCACCCCCCCCCGCCGGGAACCTATAACTACAACGACTATTGTACAGCTAGAGGTAACAACTCCTTCTCCACAGAATCCCTACCATAAAATAATTGCTTTCTAACTTAAGCATCAGAGGGTCTGTCACCGGGAATACTCCCGGTGTTTCAGGCTTTATTTTGCAGGTCTGTGGAGCGGCCATCGATCGTCCCACTAGTCCGATGTCCATCCGGGTCTGAAGCGAATGATAGGACTATCGCGGTTTTCTCAAAACTAAGAACTCACATTATCTGTTGGTCCCACACACCCAAAAAAATGACCACAACACACATTGATCTTTGATTATATGTGCTCTAGCAGATCATTTTATCACTGCCATTTGTTGCTTAGTTGATGCATACGATGTTTTTTAAAAGGCTAAGCAATCTGCTCAATTGATGCATATTAGAATAGGAGTTGGTATGATCTTGCTAATGTGCATGGTTGGATCCTGTTATTGGTTGATCATTAGTCAATTGTTTTGTGTTTTTCTTCCAGAACGCAAAAGACTTCGATTTGTTCTTGTCTTCCGATTGTTGTAAAATCTCTGCGCATCAAAAGTAGAACGAGAGGCGATAATCGATTACAATGAACAATCAAATAAACATAGACTACACTAAGTATCTATTTATATCTCAAGTCTCACTAAAAGATATTATGCTCTTTACATTGGAAAACTCTAGAGCCATATTTATACGAGTCCAGGATACCTAAGTTTAAATCTTCATCATTACTCTAAATATATTTATGTTTATCTCAAAACAACTTCATGTATATATATCCCAAGCGAAAACCAAAATTTAATTGTCAAACTAGGATCTCGTCACATATCCAATACTTAATTACTTTCCATCCTAAAATGTCACATGCAAAAAACTAAGTATTGAATTATTTTACTTAGCCCCTGCTTTGACTATTAATTTCATAGGCTTTAAAATTATATATTTCATTCTTGAATTGTTTCATCAATGTGAGACATAAACTAGATTGGATGGAATAATTCTTTAAAATTATATATTAATGTGTCGCGACGAAATTAAAAAAAATTGAAAATTAGATTGGACGGAGCTTCTTCCTCCGTCTGAGGTATTTTTTTGTTGTTATTTTAATAAGGAAAAGGGGAATATGGTATTTACTATTTTGCCCCCCCCCCCCCCAATCTCAGCCTATCTAAATGCATGCATCTCTCTTAAAAATTCATCTCATCCATCTTATGATTAAAAAATTAGACTCATCACACTACTCTGTTTCATCTTCATTCCTCTAACAAAAAAATATGTCGAATCAAAGATATATCGGCAAAATAAAATCCATTATTCGAGGCGGATCTGATCATGGCAACACAAGTATGGAGGTCGAGCCGATCTCAGAATCTCGTGATTTTGCCCGTCAACATATGTATCAGCTTATTACCGAGCATCCGGCAGGTGAATTTTGTAAATTTACGGGGAAATTGGAATGGTCCAACAGAAGCATACGAGCGATGTTCGTGTGCTCCAGTAGTGAAGCAATTAATGGATCAAACGGGTTGGCAACATTTTTTCATAATTAATACAGAGAAATCATCCATGAAGCTTGTGGAGGCCTTGGTTGAGAGATGGTGAGATACTACCCACACTTTTCACCTATCGTGCGGTGAGTTGGGATTCACCCCCATTAGATTGGACAATGCTAATGGGGTTATCCATTAAATTCGGTGAAGCCCCTCCGTGTAATGACGAAGATTATCCCTTCGAAGTTGTACAGACTTGCTTTTTCCCTAAGATTACTGAAGCTGATTGGAAATCTCAAGGAATACGCAGCTCCTTCCTGAAGAAATAATTTCATAGCAATGTGATCGAGGCAGCTCAAGTGGATAATAATCTTGCCTTGATTATTGCAAGAGCATTCTTTATGTTCTTCCTCTGTGAGTTTCTTTTTTTTCAAAGCTGCTTGCGTTATCAGATCTGGTTGGCTTGCAACACTAGAAAATTTTCATAAAGCGGGTACATACAATTCGGACGGTAAAGCAATGTTACTGCTATATATGTCTCTAAATTCTTGCAGCAGAGTTAAAGTAAAGTATTTTAACGGGCCATGAAAAATACTATAGGTAACATTTGATGTTTTAAAAGTTATTTATGTAACATCCTAAATTTTTGGGTTAATCAATATGAAGTTTTCTTTTATTTTCACGTGTCTTGCACGTGCAATTTGATATGTGTATTTTAACTTTAAAAAGTATTTTCATTTCATGAATAAACATTTCTTCTCTTTTAAATTAAAGCCTATTTTAATCTCTAGGCCTAATAGTCTAATTCTAGTCCGCTTAAATAAATTAATTAATTTAATTAGAGAGCTCATGGTCTTTAGCCCACCTAATTAGTCCATTAGTTATTTTCAATAATAATTAATACAACTTTTAGTGTAGACTTGATCAAGAAACAAATAAATTAACAATTTAATGTACAAACTAATTTGTAGTATGCATAATGTGACACGTGCATTACACAAGCACGTGGAATTTGATGAGAGGGGTAGCCGGCCTTGTTTTATGAGTGGGAGTGATGGAGAGAGAGGAAGAGTGGTTATGTGATCATGGGTAGTTCTTCTAACTCCCAAATGTATCCTAGCCCTTCATCTAAACTCATCTCAACCCTCTATTTGAGCTTAAGTTGTGTATAAATACCTCCTCCCTTGTCTTCTTCATTACTTGCATTAGAAAATTTCATAAGAGAAAAGAACAGAAACAAATTGTGAGGAAAACAAAAAGTTGTGTGAGAAAAAGATTGAGAGGCTGTGTGTTTTTGTGCTCTTGCAACATTGGAGGCCGGACATACATCAAGAGGAGGAGGTCTCGGGTTTCACACTAGCAAGGAAGAGAAGGCTCAAGTTTCGTGGCACAAACTAAGAGGAGAAGGGAGCCATTCGTGCGTTCAAGGAGTTTCTTAGGAGTTTCTATTTGTTTCTTCAATAAGGTGGATAATTTCTCAAACTTCTAACATAGATACCATGCAAGGATTTTAAATTGTGAATATGTTAGAAACAAGTAGGAAAAGTTGCTTTATACTTGTTTGAAGAGACTAGTAAGAAAAGAAACTCTACTTTACCCACATGAAAAAGTTAGTAAAATGGAATGAAATGTGTTAATTAGGCTTTGTTATGATGCTTGGTTAATATATTTGCATGCTAGAATACATATGAATTGATGAAACATGATTATATGAAAAATTGTGCTTATGAATGAGTTGTAGAATGCAATATGTAAAAAATTACTCTTATGAATGAATTGTAGAATGCAAAATAATGTCTATGGATTGGGGATAAATTGATTAGTTGCAATAAGTACGTTTTAATTGCGTTTTATGAGTAATATTATATTCATTAGATTATCATCTATGTTGTCTCCTTGAAACATAAGAAAATATTAGTTTTGTAAACATAAGAATAATTTAAGAGCTTTTGTTAAAGATGAAAAATTGTATGAACACATTGTGAATTAAAGGGGAATATGCCGATAAAAGATTCTTCTAAAAAGAAATTTCTTCTATATCGAAAATGTACTAATATTCCATTTTTCAAAGAACTAAAGAGAAATAGTCTACTATGTGTTTAAAAATGAGTTTTTTACAATCTAAGAAAACATAAGTTACTGTTTTCAAGAAAATAATATTCTGGAGAAGATATAGATTTTTATAAAGAAATTGACTAAGAAAAATCAAGTTTATTAAAGGAAGAACCAGATACAGTACAGTCTAATACAAAAGTATTTTAATTCGACTCAATATTGGTTAGTCACTCAAAGACCTACTGGTCTTCAGGTGCGTTTTGGATGTGTTACTGTAGCCGAGTGGAGTAGTTGGTCTTGGGTTCGAGTCTCTCAAGAGACATTGTTTTTCTGAAAATTTGATTTTAATTCAAATCCCGAAAGCCAGACCTTAAGTATAATTTAAGATCTCTATATGACAGTTAGTCACTTAAGACCTTCTGGTCTTCAGGTGCACTTTGGGTCGGTTACTGTTCAATGCCTGGGGGGGGGGGGGGGGGGGGGGTGGTTGACTGGGTTCAAATCTGGCCTTGGCCTTTTTATTATGGGTTTTGATTATTTTTTTAAACTTATTTCATTTTTTTAGTATTCTTAAGTGCTTAAAAATATTAGAATTCTTCTAAAAATAACTAGACTTCATGAAAATTATTTCTACAATATTTGGCTTATTATAATGGGAATTAGAAGCAAATTTTTAGAAGAATGAATTAATAAAGTTTCTTAGAGTATGATTGTACTAATTAAATACAACAAACATTTTTTAATATAAAAAATTTTGGAGTAGAGATTTAAAGTGAGATTTTTGACATGTAACAATTGAGTAAGATTAAATATGAGATTGTTGTTTAAATTATGCAAATTGTGCGTGGAAAATGAAGTAAAAGAAACATGATGAAATATGAAATTTATGAATATGAACTCTCTTTTGATGAACATGAAATGAGTTTGACACTAGAGTTTAGCTAAGTCCTTACATCGGCATAAATGAAATTTTTGAAAGAGAAATGTGATGATAAAAGACCAAGATTGGGTCATGGTAAATGATTGATGTTTAAAGACCGATGTAGAGGTAAAGCTAATTCTAGAGTATTAATTTTATTCATGATTCAATTATCTAAGGATTAGACACATGGTGGAGATGTGATTAAAGTAAGAGAAAAATACAAGTATGATGGCCTCAGATCTACGGTGTGAGAGTATTCACAGGCTGCCTGCTTGATGCATTATGTCATGGTATGGATACATCTCTGGAATTATCAGGACCTTGGCGACGCTTGTGGGGTGTTTGGTGACAACATAGTGTCATCGTTCCATGACGGAGGCGAATTGTCCATAGGCTTTGCATGATGCGTCATGTCATGACGTGGGATTCCCCTCCAGACTGTCTGGGCATGGGCTCGTAACTCATAGAATATCTAGGATACTTACTGTAGTTACCATGGTAGTTTAACTCATGGCGAGAGAACCAACCCTACAAGATGAAGAACGATTAAGGGCTTGCCCTCGGACCTATATAGTATGGGATGTATAGAATCCAAACAAGTATGCATTAGTGTCATTAAATATAAATAACTGCATTAAAGACTAAGTGCACTTTCACACACGACATCAATAAGATAGTCCCCCTTAGCTGTGTTTGTGACAAGTGTGTGCTTTCTAAGTAAGAAAAATTGATATATTATATCCTAGCATCAGTTATATGCAACTGACGTGCCCACAGTTTCTATGCAGGATAAAGTGATTGACAAGACTAAAGAATGAATGCTGCTTACAGAAATGTTCAAGTTGTTGTTTAATTCATGTATCATGTTGTAATTTATATTTCTGCTGCGTTGATGTAATCAGTGTTGTACAAAAGTTTTAATTCCTTGTAAAATTGTACGAAGTGAAGTGTAAAGATTCTGTGGAACTTCGAATTCAGTCTTATTTGAAATTCGGGGTGTTACAATTTATTAAACTAATAGATACAATTTGTCAGTATTTACTTGGAAACTAATATAACTCCTTGATCTTCAGTATTGGGCTTATGAATATACAAATATATGTGTTCCAATAACTGCAATGATGGAAGATCTACCAGATGTTTTAGTTGCCGCCGATAAATGGCCCAAAATTACATGTTGGAACAAAGATCAATTGGATCCTACTATATCAGACCAAATTAGGTATAACATTTCCAATGCCAGACATCAATTAGAGATGTGTACCTCTACATCTATTTTTTGACAGCCTTATTCGGGATCATCCCACGAATTCAAGCGTGAAATTCAGCTTGCGAACATACTGTTTCGTCACCGAGTTATCTTTCAGTACTGCTCGTAGGTATTATTTTCCATATTTCTTACTGTTTTGAAAAATCTTAAATTATATTTAAATGCATCACCCTAAAATATTTGTATGTGTGCTTCAAAATATGTATACAATATAGGGTGTATAGTATCTTGGTGATCGTTGTTATCGCCAAATTACATGATTTATTACTATCCTAGTTGACCCACCATCTTTCGTGCCTCGAATATCACCGCAAGATTATTGCCTGCCTATTGACGCATCAGTATTGGTCTGGCATGTACCACAAAGCAGATACGATCAGTATTGGGCAAAGCTATTAATAGATGCTATCATGCAGACTCTCTTGTATGGTACAAATGTCGATTTTATAGGTCCAGCTAGCATCAGTGATCCAACTGCTCAATTGCCCTTTCTAGCTCCCCCATTTTGGGCACTGGCAGAGTATACAACACAACCTCCCAGACACGATCCTCTAGTACATGGTAAATTTGTAGTTGAGGTTCCACTTTTTACAGGTGGTACAGTTATGAGGATTATTGAAGAGGGATCTTGCAATTTGGCGCCGCGCAGTGTAATGTCATATGTGAGCATACGATTATCATTTTTCTACGATATTTCAATTTCATTTAGAATATACAAATATTTTGCATAATTTATAACACTATGGTATACAAGAGGAGTTATACCAACGTTACCAAGAACTGACTTATAATGAAGCTCAATTAAGGCAATTCATTATGAAAGACGCAGTTTTGAAAGAATCTATTCCCGCTCAAGTAGTTCCTGAGAGGAGAAGTGTTTCTAGGGATTGCCCATCATCTTCTCATCTTAATTCGACACCAGAATATGTTCCATGCACACAGTTTGATAACGAGGAATAAAATTTGTGCTTCATGTTTTACGTGAACGTGTATTCTATATTGTTTTACTATAATCTTCAATCACTTTGTTGATTTTGTCAATTGCTTCACCACTGGGAGCATGGAATGATATAAAAGAACAATATGTCATTCACACTTTGTGTCATATCTCCACATCAACTCATGCTTTCCTTTTTTGTGGCAAGATTTGGTATGTAATAGTAAAGATCTTGGCTTTTGCTTCACAACTTGGCATAGAATATAAAGCATCAATTTAAACAATCGACAACCTATCTGTTGAAATTAAGCATGAAGTTATATAGGCCAAAAGCTATATAATGAATTGATTGATTAGTACAAGAGCTATATAGGTCAAAAGCTATATAATGAATTGGATTGATTGATTTATTTGATTGCTTCACCATATCCCATTTGTTTTTTTTTTGTCCATACAGGAGAAGTGTTTTCTGTCGTGATAATCAAAATGAATTGATTGATTAGTACAAGTCAAAAACTAGATTAGAAATTGTTGAAGAAAGAGCATGTTCTTGTTGAATACATTATTTACATTCCTATTTAATCACATTTGAGTTCAATCTGAATACTGGCATTCCCCAATCATTATTTCTTCTTTAATTTAGAAATGGCTCATTTTACATCTTCTTCTTTGTCTACTTCATCAGACGAATAATCCGAGCAGCAAGACATGATTGGAAGATGTGTTAACAACAACATGCAAATCTTCTCCATGGCAGTTCAACAAAGACAAAAAGTAATCCGCCAGAGATATATATGTCGTGAAAGAGCAGATGGGGAGACATCTCTGGAAAGATTATTTTGCCGATAATCCCATTTACGGCGACAACCTATTCCGACGTCGATTCCGTATCTGTTGAGTCTTATTCAACCGGATTTTGGAAGCTACTATTAGCTAGGATCAATTCTTTATACAGCGACAAGATGCAACAAGGGCATTCGGTTTATCTCCCTATCAGAAAATCCCTTTTGTGATACACTGCTTGGTGTACGGATCATCAGCCGATTCAGTTGACGAGTACGTAAGAATCAGAGAGACTACTGTTTTGAAAATAGTACGTCGGTTTTGTGTCGTAGTTGTGAACTTTTTTAGACCTCAATATTTGCGGACTCCTACCGCCAATGACATTCAAAGACCACTTGAAGAAAACAAATCTCGCGGTTTTTCAAGTATGTTAGGTAGTGTTGATTGCATGCACTGAGTGTGGAAAAATTGTTCATCATCATGACACGGCCAGTATACCGCTGAAGCAGTTGTTTCTTACGACCTTTGGTTCTGGCATTCATTTTTCGGAATTCCACGATGCAATAATGATCTTAACGTACTCAACCGATCAACGTTATTTAATGATCTTCTTGATGGGTGTGCACCACCAGCAAATTTCACTATCAACAATACTAATACTATATGGGTACTATTTAGTCAATGGTATATATCCCCGTTAGCTACTATAGTCAAAACATACCCTGCACCGGATACACAAAAGAATTTTTTTTTGCCCAAATGCAAGAAGCTGCAAGAAAGGATGTTGAAAGCGAATACAGAGTCTTACAGGCACGATTTGCAATTGTAAGAGGTCCAGCACGATTCTGGGATGCCGACAGTCTATCTTATATAATGACGATATGTATTATTTTACATGATTGTTGAGGATGAACGAGAAGAAGGACTTCAAGATTATGACTATGACTAACGGGCAGGACTCTACCTTTAGTGTACCTAATAGAAATGGAAGTTCAACAAATGCATCCAGATTAGCACGCATTGTCGAAATACATGATAGAAACATCATGCACTGCGTCAAGATTTGGTGGAGCAAATATGGAACGAACATGGAGATGACGTTTAGGAAAATACAAGCACCGATGTATTTGTCTTAAAGTAAATTGCAAGTGCTTTATGTTCAGTAATGTTCAATTTAGAATCAACAAAATGTACGGATCTACATGTAATCGGCATCATTTTACTCTTTAATATTTTAAGCTAAAATAGAGAGATCTTAATTTCTGTTGGAACACAAAGCAACTGCATAATTTAAAATAAGCCTGATACAACGGATATTGCAAAATATATAAAAACAACATTGGTAAAAACTACTACTTGTAACCTCGATTTTTCATAATTTCATGTTGTCAACACATGAAATAAGTACGTTAAGTCTCGGGTAAGTTGCTGAGGTCCATACTCATTATGTGATCTTCCTCCATTCGTATTTTCATTTCGTGCTCTTGTTGTTTAATCTCAAACTTCTTTTCCGTTGTCAGCATCCTCCTATCCTGCGCCTCCTTATAGAAAGTGTTAAATTTTTGGTCTCTTCAACCATTTCAGCAACTCAGAAGATTCAACAGTCATTTTTCCTTTTTTTTCTTTTTGGTTTGGTGGTCGGGAGAGGGGTGCAGACGAATCAACGTCAGTCGGTATATATGTATCCCATTTTTGCATGGTTGGCGAATGCAATGTGCTACCGGCTTCAGCAAATTGAGAGCTTGGGCTTGAGTCGAACACATGAGTTACACGCAGCGAAAATTTTGGCTGATCTTTAAGGACCTCAGAACATTCTTCAAATTTGAATGCTTTTCCGGATGATTTCATGTATTCCACTCTTGCTTTAAAAAAATTTTAAAACATGTGTTATAAATTATTAAACAAGTTTTTAAAATATTTCAATCCCGTAAATTATACATACCTTATCTGCCTCAGTTGTTCCCCTTGCAGCACTATTTGTTACACTGCCTAACTTCGCACTAAACAAAGAAATAGATTTAGAAATTGCACAAAAACAACTAGAAAGAGCGACAGATGTTCTGTCGGTCGGAGTGCCTAGTAGAGTTACAAATGTGCAAATACTCAATCCCAAAACTGTGTACCAAATCATTACCGGTGAATGGATCTTGAGTAATAGCAACCCAGCTTTGGAAATGAATAACATCTTCGTTAGATGTGTATGTCTTGCCCCTATTACTACGATTCGCCATTGTTCAATTTTTTGTGAGAATTGGCAAAAAATAAGAATGAAAGAAAGAACAGATATGGAAGATAGAAAAAAAAGAGATAGATAAGCTTAGTTTTTCACTGAGTAGAGTAGAGTTTATATATAGAGAGAGTTTAAAAAATTTATAGTTGTTGGGAAAAAATTATAAAAAAAAAAATCTAGCCATTGGAGCCACTTTGAAGAAGTTATAGCCATTTGAAGGGATATATAGTTGAGGGGTAATTGAGTAATTTTTACTTTTTTTAAACAATAAAAGATGAGGAAGGAAGATCTTCCTCTGTCTCTCATTTTTTATTTTTAAAATCATTTTTTTAATTTCAAGAAATTGGTAGACGGAGCTTCATCTTCCATTCGTCATCTTTTACCTTTTTTTTCTCAAACGAAACATCTAGTTCCGTCTTCTATATTTAGCAATCATCTAAATCCGCTACTATCTTTAGCAGTCGATTATTCATTTTTATTCTAAATTTTTGATTTTTAGCAAACGAGAGTGGAGAGTTTTTTCAACCCAATTGCTAAATTTTGGATTTTTAGCAAACGATAGTGGATGCTCTTATGACCACCCTTATGCCGACCGCCTCTCATACCGCGATCGGAGAAGTGATCTAATGCCTCCCCCTATCCCTCGCATGGCTGGCCAACCACACTTTGCTCCCTTCACCACCTCCATTAGCCCACTGCAACCTTACCATACCGGTGGTAACTTCACCGCCCCTCCTACTCACCCTGGAGACCGTGAAAAAGGAGGTGGAAAGGGTTTTGGTGGTGGTGGAGGGCGATAATTTGAGGAGGGGAGGGGAAGAAGATTGGGGGGGGGGGATGAGCTGGATTGTGTTGCGTTGCCTAAGTATAATTTTTTGAGGTTGATACCATTTGAAAAGGATTTTATAGGGCGAGTGCGGCGGTGGCGGGGATGGAGGGGGAGGAGGTGGCGATGTAAAGGAAGATGAGGGATATTACTGTGGAAGGGCGGGATGTGCCCAGTCCGATTCGGTTGTTCACGGAGGCCATCTTTCTAGGTATATATCATGTTATCATTGTCAATCCTTTCTGTTATATCAATGGTGAATACTAGTAGCAATTATGATGATGTTTTTTTTAGTGCCGAGAAACACCATCGTATGTGTTGTTGTGTTGAGTTTGGGATGTAAACAACACATAGGGCTACTAAGGCGACAACCTAGGAGACAATCAGGATTACACAAAAGAAACATCAAACTTTGGAGAAATAATTCACTTTCTGTCCTTTGGCTTTGAGCTTATGGATTTGTATATAAGATCGGTACATCGCCATGTTGTTTGCCCAACAACATTTATAGCCTATTAGGCAACAACATGGTGGAATATTTAACTACATGATGTGTATGTTGAGAGTGTTGGGTTTATATCTTGAATACTATGTTGGATACGAAGATGATGAGACGGTGGAGAAATCGAGACGATCGGAGATGGAGTTAAAGCAAGGAGAAACAGTTAGCAGCAGTAGCAGCAGGTTGCAATCGACCGTCCTGGTGCGCGGTCGACCGCCCTACTATGCAGGAGTTCCCGAGAGGGGGACGGTCGACTGACCTTGGGGTGTGGCTGACCGAACGCGGCGCCGATGGATTATTTGGGTCGGGTCTTGGTGATTCGTGAGAAGTCTAACTTGCTCTTCAAGTCAGATCATACGATTCTTATCGTAGGTTTATCTCTTCAGGAATATCCAATGGTTATTGTATCAAGCTATCAAACTAGGGTTTCTCTAGATCTCTATATATTGTTATTATTGGCCTCCATTGAGAGCCAAGAGAGAGAGTACTTCATTGAAGGCGGAGTTTGAGAGTTTCTCCAATTGTAAACAACTAATACTTGCTGGTGAGGCTTGAGAGAGTGTCGTGGTGGGAATTATAATATTCTTGTATCTTCTCCAGTTGAATAACATCTCGGGTTTCTTCTCCCCCGTATTAAGGCGAAAGCCCCAACCGGGACAAACTTGGGTGTGCTTTGGTGTATTTGGTATGATCTCATATGTGCTTGGTAGTTTGTGTTGATTGCATCGAATAACTCAACAAGATCCTCAGTCAAGTTTTCATAAGAAATCCTAACAATTTGTATCAGATTTTCAGGTTCGAGGGTTTGTTCGAGCTCCTTGGAGAAGATGGCAGATCAGATCACAAAGATCAAGCAGTTCAAAGGCAAGATCAACTTGGATCTCTTTAAGGTGGTAATGCATGAAGCATTGGTTCAAGAGAACTTGAATCTAGTCCTAGAAGGAGATAAAGGGCAACCAATCGGCACAAAGCAGGAGAATTAGGAGGAGATTTATTTAGAAGCATTGGGTTTAATCCGTATGTATTCGATGAGCGAAGTCAGGAATAGGAGAAGCGCGGCGAGTCTTTGGGCAAGATTCAGAACTGACTACTCGGGATCGTCATTATAGGGTCGGATGCATTAGATTGGAAAGTTTTGGGATTTCTCAATGAAGGAAAGTACCACTCTTCTAGATCATGTAGTAGAGTTCAATATGGAGTTATCTGAACTGAGGACGTTCAACGCATATGATCTAAAAGTTTCCAACTCGATATATTCACTACCAAATCCATCCAACTTGATAACTGTGCAAGAAGAAAAATCTACCAAGGAGAAGTTTTTCATAGCATGTATGATCAAGTGGTTGGAGGATGATGCACTTAGGAAGGAAAGTCAGAAATTGGCATCAACTTCTGTGAGTTGCTTGGAGATGGATTGTACTTTGAAAGGAAGGGAAAGTATATGTAGAGGTAAGGTCTGTGGCCACCAGTGCTAAGGGATTGAACATTACATGAGAGACTATTGCAAGCAGTTGAGTCAGAGGGGCGCCAAATCCAGTGCCGCTGAATCAGGTGATGGCTTAAACAGTGCTTTTTGTTTTAGGTCCTTTAGATGTCAATTCCGGTTGTTCTTTTGATACGGTTAGTTATTCTCAAGTTTTCTCCGAGAGGGAGATGGTTTCTACTTACAAGTTTGCATCATGTCGTTGTGTGGGAATGAAGGTTGATAAGATTTGGAAAGTAATAGTTTCTACTTACAAGTTTGCCTCATGTCATTTTGTGAGAACGAAGATTGACAAGACTTGTGAAGTGAGGAGTGAGAAAACAAATTAGTCGAAGATGACAAACGGAAGGGGACACATACTAGAGAAGGGCATGTATATTACTTTGATGAAGCGGAGACTTATATCCATGAGAACTCTAGAAGCTCGGGACTGCAGGTACACAGATCTAGGTGGAGTTCGTTCAGTTTGGAAAATTTATCGTAAGGTGATGAAGGGTGAGAGGGATATTGAGCAGTGTCAGCACAACCTCAACCAGCTTTGGAGGAACAGAAAATTTGCGCAGTGTTTCGAAGCTCATTGTTCCTAAAGCACCATCTAGTATGCCGTCACTAGAATCATCCGAGCTAGATTGGGACGTTCGAATATCATTGAAAGGTGGAGAGTACCTTGAGGTAGGCGGAGTTCGTATGGAGGGTGGCACCTCCATGATTACATCTACTGAGGTGTGTCCTTGAGGGGGGGCATACAGCTGGAGAAAAACAGGTTGAGATAGACTCAACTAGTAGAGGAAGCCATCGAAACGAGTTGTTTGCAAGAAGAGAAAGAAAAGAGTCTAGATATTTTTAAACCACACAGGTGTGGATTCATGAGTGTGCAATCCAAGGTGGAGATTGTTGGGTTTATGTCTTGCATACTATGTTGGATACGAAGATGATGAGACGATGGAGGAATCGAGATGATCGGAGACGGAGTGGAAGCAAGGAAAAACAGTAAGCAGCAATAGCATCAACAGGTTTCAGTCGACCGTCTGGGGGTGCGGTCAACCAAATGCGGCGTTGATGGATTATTGGGTCGGGTCTTGGTGATTTGTGAGGAGCCTAACTTGCTCTTCAAATCAGATCATACGGCTCTTCGTAGGGTTGTCTTTTCAGGAATATCGAATGGTTATTATATCAAGATATCAAACTAGGGTTTCTCTAGATCTCTATATATTGTTGTTATTGGCCTCCATTGAGAGCCAAGAAAGAGAGTACATCATTGAAGGCGGAGTTTGAGAGTTTCTCCAATTGTAAACAACTAGCACTTACTAGTGAGGCTTGAGAGATGGTTATGGTGAGTATTTTAATATTCTTGTTTTTTCTCCAGTCGAATAACATCTCGGGTTTCTTCTCCCCGGATTAAGGAGAAAGCCCGAACCGGGACAAACTTGTGTGTGCTTTGGTGTGTTTGGTATAATCTCATATGTGCTTGGTAGTTTGTGTTGATTGCATCGAATAACTCAACAAGATCCTCTGTCAGGTTTTCATAAGAAATCCTAATAGAGAGAGGGAGACCTTTATTGCTTTTGGCGACTTGTTTCTTTTTCATTCAATGTTGTTGTGGTTTGTTATTTTTTAAGCCCCTTTCCAACTGGGGAAGAAGAAGAAAAATTAGTATAATTGGATTATTATGACATGATTTGTTCTTGCTTCAATTTTATGGACATCATGGCTTAACTTATTCTTGTGTTCGTCTGATGGTAATGAGTTATAGCAAGGTTTGTGGCTTATATTATTATTGTGGCTTATATGTATTTCTCGTAGCCATGTTCAAGTATCAAATATATGCATTCCCATTTATAATTTATTTTGTAATTATCCGACTAATGTTGGTATTTTAATTTATATCAAGTTTGTCTTTTGTGCTGTTTGTTCAATGTATGTTGTTGGCATAGTCACAAAGTGCGGGAATAATTCGTGAAATTCGTGAATTATTCACTTCTAATTGGTGAGCCGATTGAACGCACGATTTATACGGCTCTTCCCGTATTATACGTGCACTTCACGAATTAGTTGCGGAATTCGCGAACCGTTCGCGAACCCAATACCGCAATTAAACCCTTTTTTTTCCTAGCGTCCCTTGCATTTACTATCGACATCATCCCTTGTGTTTCCAAATCGCAAATTCGCAATCGCGCACGCAGTCGTCTTCTTCCCCCTAATCAGCTGCAGGCCTGCAGCCAGCCAGCCACAGCCACCATCGTTCCTGGGCGCAAGCCGCGCAACCCAGTCCCACAAGCCACAGCCGCACAATTCTTATTTATTAGAAGGTGTTTATTTTTCTCTTAAATTTGTTTAATTTGCTGATGCAATTGTAGTTCTCGACTTCTCGTTGGTTACTTTATGTACTGCTCTATTGAATTTTGGAAGCTTAATGTCTAGTGTCTACAAGACTACAACGAATTGAACTTATTGACATGAATGTTTTAGGTTATTTTTTCATATAAAAAAAATAAAAACAGTTAAATTGTCATATAAAGCAATGAAAGATAAAACAATACTTGTTTGCTAGAAGAGAAATCTTTCTTGATTTGCTGGCAAACAAGGTGAATTCATATGCTGGCTTGATTGAAAATCTAATTTGATAAGTCATGTACTCAACCACATCTATTAAAAAAGTATAACAATCTTACTTTTTTCTTATTTGTGACAATTATATTCGCTACATCCAATATCCCTCTTGAGTATATTAAGCAGCGCAAGCCAAAACTATATCCAAGATACGGGGGAAAATGAAGATCTTTAACAAAATAGTGAGATACTGTTCTGATGAACTGCTGATTTCTTTTCTGTGCAATTCGTGTACCCAGAATTCAAGTAAAGCATGAGCCTTGAACCTCTGAGTTGTGACTTGTTTCATATTCTCATACCTGTTATTCAGATTTGCATTACCTTATAACAAAGTTACAATTTGCACTAATAATTAGTTTCCAGTGAAGGGTTTTTGCCTTTCTTTTAGCATTATTCTCCCCCCAAAACATTTTTTTAAGGACAAACTCGAAAATCTTAGTTCTTGGGGATAGTTATTATCAAAAGGAGTGTGAATGTTCTGTATTCATGGATGCTTCTTTCTCTCTGTGGTGAGTCTGGTGACACCAACTTTATATTCCTTTACTGAATGATAAGCCATGACCCTTAGCGGCATAGTGTGTTGCTCTCAATTGAGCTATAGTTTGATTTTGATACACTTAGAAAAAATTCTATAGTCCAGGGTTACACTTCTGACATCTGGGGCATGCATTTAGGTCTTGATAATGGTCTAAGAAAATACCCAGCTTGCTTTAAAGCTTAAGTTGTGGCCTGTAGGTTTTGTTTTTCTGTTAGGATTCAAGTATGGAACTATTAGAGCCAGCGCACGACTATTGGCCTTAAAAAAGAAAAAGTCGCCGAATCCCGTTGAACCATCTTCAACTGAGTCTTTCCCGAGTGGAGCTCTCTCCTCTCCTTCGCTAACATCTTCGGTCCAATTCCCTAATCCCAATAATCAGTTCGGATCTCTTTATCTCCCCATTTTCGACTCACTTTCGGATTGTAATATTGCCTCCCTAGCTCGTGATATGGGCTTTCTACTCTACCCTACCGACACTCATAGTATCAGTACCATTAGAAAATTGGAACGTCGCCGCGTCATGGAGCATAGTCTGCCCAATGATTAGCGTCTCCTGGAATATTCGTGGCTTGAATTGCCCGTCTAAACAACGGGCAATTTTCGACCTTATAGCTACTTCCCGTTGCGATTTAATCGCCATTCAGGAATCTAAATTAGATGCTCCCTCGTCCCCTATCTATCGGAATCTAGGCGGTTCCATTATTTCAAAGTGGATATCTCTAGATGCCATTGGATCGAGAGGAGGTATTCTCGTCGGTTTCAAAGAATCGACCTTCTCCCTCGTAGCTACTCATCGTCTTAACTTTTTTCTCATAGTTCAACTTCATTGGTCCCGTTTCAATTGTCCTCTCAATGTTATATCGGTTTACGGACCTTCTTCTGCGGAGAGAAGGCCTTTATTCTGGGAGGAATTTCTATCCTTACAACCCTTCTTATCTGATCTCTGTTTTTTATGCGGTGATTTTAACGTCACCCGTTTCGCTTCCGAAAGATCTTTCCCGGGTTCCTCTTTTCAACAATCTTGCCTATTCAACGATTGTATCCGCACCCTTCAATTAGCCGATCTGCCGATTTCTGGTAGATCTTTTACCTGGTCCAACCAGCGTCAACCTCCATCCCTAGCCAAGCTTGATCGTTTTCTTGTATCTCTATCTTGGCTGAACCGCTTCCCCCAGACATCAGCTCAGGCACTTCCTAATCCTGCTTCTGACCATTGCCCGATTTCACTGTCGTCCCATTTCCCTTTCCAACACCAGCACAAATTTCGTTTCGAAAAATTTTGGTTGCAAGACCAGGTTTTTGTTAATCTGGTGGGGGAATGTCTTGCTTCGATCACAGGCTCCTCTGGTCTGGGTAACATTCTCCTCAAACTCCATGCTATCAAGCACGGTTGCAAAATCTGGCGTTCTGAGAGGCATCAAAATACTGTCTTTCTCAAAAATTTTCTTCTCCATTCTATAGAATCCTTCGACAAGATGGAAGAATCTCATCCTTTATCGGAAGCCGCCTGTGCTGAGCGTCTCTCTTGCAAGCAGGACTATTCTAATATCCTCCAGCAAGATCACTCTAAATGGGCTCAAAGAGCTCATATTAGATGGTTGCAAGAGGGCGACGCTAACACTGCTTTCTTCCACAACTTTGCTTCCCACCGGCAGCGGAGTAATCACATTTCATCTCTCTCGGTTCAAGGGAGAGAGGTGTCTGCTGATGGAGAAATCCATATGGAATTTCTTAACTTCTATAAAAATCTCATTGGTTCTAATAAACCTCGTTCTATTGAGCTTGATTGGTTTCATCTTTATGGCAATCAATCTCACGATCTTTCATCCCTCGAAGCTCCTTTCTCTATAGAAGAGATTCATTCCGCGGTTTTTGCCTTAAAAAGCGATTCCGCTCCTGGACCTGATGGTTTCCCTGCCTTTTTCTATCAAAAATTTTGGCATTGGCTCAAGGATGACCTTTTCAAATTATTCCAGAACCTCCATCAGGGTCACTTCTCTTTTGACCGCATTAATTACGCTCATATTGTTCTTATCCCTAAAATAGCGGGAGCTCATTTGTTGACCAATTTTAGGCCGATCAGTCTGATCAACACTTCCTTTAAAATTATTATGAAAGTTCTTTCGACTAGGCTTAGTGCCATCATTTCTCCCCTCATTGACTCCGCTCAGTCGGGCTTCATCAAGGACCGATTCATCCGTGATAGCGTTGCCTCAGCTCAGGAAATCATTTCCCATTGTCACAGATCTCGAGAGGAAGGTATCCTTCTGAAGCTTGATTTTCAAAAAGCATATGACAATGTCAATTGGGACTTCCTTTTAGATATTCTTTCCTTTCGGGGTTTTGGTCCCAAATGGATCGCCTGGATCAAATCTAGCCTATACTCTAGCACCTCTGCCATCTATATCAATGGCACAGAGGGCCATCAATTCAAAGTTAAATGCGGTCTCAGCCAAGGAGACCCCCTCTCATCCCTTCTTTTTTCCCTTGTTGCGGATGTTTTTAGCAGACTTCTTAGGAATGCTTGTAACACGCATATGATTGAGGGCCTGGGTTCTTCTCCCCTCTTCGAGGGCGTTCTAAACCTTCAATACGCTGATGACACTATTATCTTCTCCAAGCCTAACCTGCCCTCTCTTCGTAACCTGAAATTGCTCCTTTATTATTTTGAATTGGCTTCAGGTTTATCTATCAATTTCCAAAAATCTTCGGTGATTTGGCTGAGCGGCTCCCCCAATCGTCAAACAGAAGTTTCCAATGTCTTTAATTGTCCCATTGCCAACTTCCCTATCTCGTACCTGGGTATCCCTCTCAGTTGGGGTAAGCTCCTCAGAGCTGACTGGATTCCTCTGATAGACAAAGTCGAGTCTAGACTTTCTGTCTGGTCAGGCAAAATCCTCTCTCGAGGTGGTAGATTAATTCTCATCAATTCTGTTCTTTCAGCGATGCCCCAATATATGATGTCTTTCTTTTTCCTCCCCTCCTGTGTGATCAAAAGGATAGATCAGATCAGGAGTAACTTCCTCTGGTCGGGATCCGCTTCTTATAATCCCGGATCGCATCTTGCCAATTGGAAACTCATCTGCTCTCCTAGAGAGGAGGGAGGGCTCGGAGTTCTGAACCTTAGAGATCATAATATCGCCCTTCTTGGCAAGTGGCTTTGGAGATTCCACAACCTCAATCACCTACCTTGGATTCAATGTATCAAAAATTACCGATCCTCTTCTTATTGATGGGATTTTCCTCCTTCGCCCTCTCGTTTTGCCTCTCCTTTTTGGAAAGGTGTTTGGAAAGCATCTAATGCTTTCCTTTGTAGCATATCCCGTTTGTGCTCCGAAGGGATATCAGCGCACCTATGGTCCGACTTGTGGATCGGTAACATTAAACTGTCTTCGGCATTCCCTTCTTTATTTCGCTTGGCGGCGCTCCCTGAGGCCACTGTAGCAGAATCCTTTATTGTTATTGATAATGTGAGACACTGGTCGATCCCTTTCATTTCTGAGATCCCCAACCATCTCATTGATCAATTCAATAATCTCCTAAGTCTCCTCAATGGCTACATTTGGTTCCCTCTTGAAGGGATCTCCTGGCACTGGACGGCGTCGGGAATCTTCACGGTCCAATCCTTTTACCGTTTCCTCAATTCTAGAGGAACGCGTTCGTCGTTATCGCAGTTCATTTGGGCATCTAGTGCTCCTATGAAAGTTAAAATTAATTCTTGGTTAGCCTTTAACAACAAACTTCTCACTGTCGAGATCCTCAACAAAAGAAATCTCGCCTGGGGCCAACTTTGCCCGCTGTGCGATCATTCCCCAGAAGACATCCATCACCTTTTCACTCAGTGCTCTTTCATTCTTCCTCTTTGGAAGATTGTCACTTTAGCGTGGAATTCGAGAGTGCTACCTCACTCTTTATCTTCGGTTTGGACCTTCACACCTTCGAACAGCATGTTTCGAAGCGCGTGGATTTTAACTATTCACATCATTATTTGGATCACTTGGAAGGAAAGGAATAGTAGGCTATTCCGTCTTCATCGTAAGCCAATAGCTGCTATTATAGACGAGTTCTTTTTTCTTTTTAATCTCTGGGCTTCTAGCCCAACCTTCAAAGAGGACGCCGCTTCGGCGTCTGATAAACTACTGCAATCTTTTAATTGCCTTAAAAATCTTCAGGCTTTATAGTTCTTATTTTAGCTTTCTTTCGCTCAAGTTACTTTCCTTCTTTCACTCTTTTTTATGTTCTCATGTTTTGTTATGCAGGGTTGATTCCGTTCTGGTCTCTGGTGGCTCTAGCTGTTGTTGTGACTGGCTGTTTTCCAGCTTTGTCTTTTTGGTCCCTCTATGGACTTTACTCTTCCTGTTGGGTTGGGGATTGTTTTTGGCTGGTATCGGTGGTGGTGGCTGTTGGATATTTCTTCTGTTTTTCTGGTCCTGTTTGTATAGTCTAGTTGGGTTTATTTTGCTACCTTCTACTATCCCATTTTCTGCTTTATCTGGTGTTTATTAGTTCTCTTCACTTCTGCGTTATTTAGCTTGTCGCTGTGTATTGCGTTTGGTATTCTTGGCTATTTATTTTCTGTCTATGCACTTGATTTCTGTTGGTTGATTTAATTGCTACTTCGATTGAGTTTAGTTGTGTGCATCATCTCTTTGCTCGGCCATTTGCCTTGGTTTCCAAGGTGTTGCCCTGGAGCTGTTGTGGTTGTTTTTCGTGAGTGGGCTTCGAACCCATCTTGGCTCTGGGTTTGGTTTCGGTCATTGTGTGTTATTGCGTAGCACAAGTGGAGGACCTCCTCTGCCTCGATCCGCATTTCTTTTCCCTTCTTCGCTTATCTGTTAGCGATTGGGTCTTATTCTGCTTTTCCTATAGCTTTGGTACTTCACTGCTCTGTGTTCTTTGGTGTTATGCTCCCTGCCTCGCAGTCGTTTGGGAGGCTGGATCCATGCTGGCTTTGCGGCTCTTATGGTCAGTGTGCGTTTTCTTCCAGCTCGTGGCGTCCGGCTTGCCTTCCTTTTGCGCAGCAACTGGGGCGTGCTGCTCTTGCGGTTCCCCTCCTGCGGGCGTCCCTTCAGATGTTTAGTTTACTTATTTGTATTCTCAGTTTATAGGGTCAATACTGCTAGCTGTATATAATCCTTCCTTGCTGTCTCGCTTGTTTTACCGCTGGTAAAACCCTACTTGTAAACTATTATTTATTTATTTGATCTGTTGGCTGGAGTCTCTAGACTCTATCCGTTACATCAAAAAAAGTATGGAAATATTATACACACCTAAAATAGTAAAACCTCATCAATCAACAGAGATTCCCTTTTTATATCTGATTAAGATTTTTTTTCTTTTCTCTATGTTAAATCTCTTTGCAGGCAGGGTCAGTTTCGTTCTTTTGCTATTCATTTTCTAGTTAAAATCTCAAAACAATTCATACTGCTGCTATATGTGGTTTTCATTCATCAGGTTAAAAACAATTTTGCAACAAAGAATCAGAAAGGTGATAGCTTTTGTTTTTATTTGTAATTTTGAAAGAGGTACTGAAAGGAGTTTAAACTTTGTGCAAAGAGGTTGTGATTGTTATCTACTCATCTTCAGGGTCTATATTAAATTTTGTTTGAACCCGATTTTATATTATTTTCTTACTAAAATGCATAGAGGAAAGGGTCCGTTGTGGGATCATATTACTTAGGTGGAAGGAAATAAAGTTCGATGCAACTTTTGTCAAGAAATATTTGTCGGTGGCGTAACTCGTATGAGAAATCATTTTTCAAACATGGTCGATAGAGATGTACACCCTTGCCTTAGTGTTCCTGATGAAGTTCGCGAAGCTTCTTTGAAAATAATACAAGAATTAGAGTCGAGACATAAAAAGAAAAAAAATCAATGATTTTTGGAAGCAATCAGGACGTTCTATCGAGCCTCCAAAGGAAGAGCTGAATCAAGATGGGTCCCGCTCAAAAATTCTGGTACAGAAAACTATCAACTCAGTGATGAAAAAATCTGAAAAGGAAGAAGCAGCTAAAGCAATAGTTAGATGCATAGTTAATAATAATTTGCCATTTCAATTATTGCGATCGTCTGATTTTCGTGAAGCACTTACCGCAGTTGCAAAATTGGGCCAGGTTATGAAGCTCCTAATAGTGAGACTGCAAGAACAAAATTGCTGGATAAATTGAAGCTTGAAGCTGAAGATCATGTCCAATGCATGAAAAAAGAATGGGATAGTACTGGTTGTACAATTATGTCTGATGGATGGACTGATGGAAGAAATAGGCCATACTTGAATATCTAAGGGTGTAGTTCTCTTGAAATCTCTCTGCATGGTTAGGCATAAAAAAGATGCAAAATATATTTGTGACTTAATCTCATCAGTAATTGAAGATATTGGTCCGCACAATGTTATCTAATTTGTTTCTGACAATGCTTCATATTATCTTGCAGCTGGAAATTTAATTGTGGAAAAGTATCCACAAATTTTTAAAGTTAATTGTGAGGCTCATTGCATTAACTTGATATTCAAGGAGTTTGATACACTTGGACTCTTCTCTCCCTTGCTTGCTCAAGCTCGAAAGATTGTGAAATTTATTTATAGATATCAACATGTTCTGGAACTGATGAGAGTTCATACAAATGGTCGTGAGTTAAAGAGACCAGGGGCAACCAGGTTTGCAACACATTATATATGTCTTAACTCAATTTTGAAAGAAGTGCAATCCCTCTGCTATATTGTGGCTTCAACTGAATGGAGAGATTTGCCTCCATGTAAGACTACAGAAGGTACTGAAATACAACAAACAATCATGGGAAGAGAATTTTGGGAGTGCAGGAAAGTGCTTATAACAATATTGGAACCTCTTTTTAAAATATTAAGAATGGTAGATGGTGATGGTTCTACTGTTGGATACATACATTATGCAATACAGAAGGTGAAAGAGGCTATGAAATATGTTTTTGATGAAGATCCAAATAGGTATTTACCTTTTATATGGTTAAAAATGGGGTTAAATCGGAACCGTTCAGATTGGGCACGAATCTTAAAGTTTACAGGGGCAAAATGGTAATTTCACCTACAGACGGGTCCAAAATGGGAATCGGGTCTCCTCTCTTGGGCCCAATAACCCGTGAACGGATCTGTTCCACTGAGAGCGGGTCTCAACCCATTAAGGACCAGTTCAACAGGATATGAGAAAATCTTGGCTCGTCCTTATCTGCTGGAGGTGGTTTTAACCACTTCTATCCAGTCACACCGGGAAGTAGGAATTTGTTCTTATCCCGAAGTAGATCCCCACGGCGACTATAAATACCCCCTACCTCCTACCGTTACAGGTGATCACTCTTTGTCTACCTAAGCTCTTTCCCTTTCTTTTCTGAGTATTGACAAGAGCGTCGGAGAGTTTGCTGCCGAGATCCATCCCAGTGTTTCGAACGTTTGTGCAGGTCCACGGGAGCACCAAGGAGTCAACCTACCAGCAGCATAAGAGGTCAGATTCAACCCGTTCAATTTCTCGCGAATCCACAAATTCTATCTATTGCCCCCACACCAGATTCTGCGGCAACAGATTGGCGCCGTCTGTGGAAACTCTCGAATAGCAATCCAACCCTCGTCCTTCAACTAAAGCTACTCCTAGCAATGCCTCCCAAGAGGAAGTCCGCGACCTCCAACTGTAGAACAACCTCCACTATTCCTCATCCTCCTCCACCGAGGATCTCCCTCCTGCCCGTCCAACTGGCCCTATAGCTCGAACACCTGAATCCTCAATCTACTCAGCAGCCTCTATGGTCCCAAGCGACTGTTGGGGAGCTCTCTCGGCGAAGTCGCCAGAAGCATCCTCTGCACCAAGTTCGGGTCTCCATCCACAACGCCTCCACTGATCCATGGCCTCCCATAGCCCTCCAACACCGAAGGATCTGCGAGATATGCTCAACAACAGGCAGAACGAGCCCGAGCCTGACCTTCGGATCCACCTAGATGAGAGGCGGACCCGCGATGCGAACCCTTGCCGAGAGCACTAGAGGGACCGGTCACCCGCCAAACAGACCGCAGAGGGTCTAACTGTCCTCAGGAAGCGGAGAGAGTCATCCCAGCATCGCCCGAGAAGAAGCCACTCCCCGGTTGGCCGTCCTACACATCGAGCCCAACGGGAGCAGGAGGCCTCTATCACGAGAGCGGAATTCCAACAATTCCAAGAGGCGGTACTCCGAGCGCTCAACGCCGCCCCCATCAACGCCAAATGAGCTCACAGTCCTCAGCCAACTCACAGCCATTGCCGCCCCTCGCCTGATCATCGTCGCCGCTCTCGAAGTCCACGGCCGGCTCCAAGCCATCGCCGTCACTCTCTCAGCCCTCGTCCCGCTCCGAGCCATCCCCGTCGTTCTATCAGTCCATGACCTACTCAGAGCCATCGCCGCCGCAGCCCCAGCCCTCCTCTACATGAGGACGAGTCTCGGGGCTTAGCGAGGTACGACCGAAGAGAGTACTCGATCTACCGTCGTTTCCAGGAGATGGAGAGGCGCCTCGGCCAACTGGACAGAGACGAAGAGCAATGGGCGAGGAACCTCCGCTCGAGCAGGCCCCCATTCTCCCGCACTATCATGGAGGCCCCTGTCCCGGATAACCTTAAACCTCCACACTTCGAGACTTACCACCGGGGAGTCGGACCCCGCAGTTCACATTGAGAGTTTCAAAACTCTCATGATGATCCATCATGCTTCCGACGCCCAACTCTGGAAGACCTTCCCGGTGACACTCAAGGGGCCGGCTCGGGAGTAGTATTCCCGACTTGCACTGGCATCCATCTTCTCCTTCGACCAGATCGAAGGCCTATTCCTCACACATTTCGTGAGTAGTCGCCGCTCCGAGAAGACGAGCACCTCACTGCTCTTCCATAGCCAAAAGAATGGTGAACGGCTGAGGGACTATGTCAAGCGGTTCACCGCGGAAGCCAGGTCCATCGCCTCCCTGGATCAGTCGGTAGCTTCAGTTGGCTTCCAATCCAATGTCATCAACCCCGACCTCAGGGCTTCCCTGGCCAAGAAGCCTCATCGGGACTTCTCCGAGCTCCTTCTCAAGAGCGAGAAGTACATCCGAGCTGAAGAGTCTCTCAATCGCCCCACTCTGGATGGGTTGTCTTTTGGTAACAAACGGAAGACTGCTAAGGAAGAAGGAGCTAAGAAGCTCCAAAAGGATAACGGAGGTCAGCAGTGTAGCGCCTCGAATTTCTAATATAATATCTTAGAAAATACGTGGCACAATTCCCAGCATCAACTTCAATGTAATAGTACACATAGCCAAAAATACAGATAATTTTTATTTTAACTTTTATTACAACAATCATTTACAACACAGCGGAATACAAACACCTTGAATTACAAACTTTTTCTTTTACAACACTTCTTTTACAAATTTTACACAAAAGCTCTATTATATCAATTTATCTTAAAACTATCTCAAGCATCCAAACTTCCAAGCTCTAAGCAACAACCTGTAACACATGAGGCTAGAGATGATCCCTAACCCCCAAAATTAAAGGGGTCAGCCATAAAGGTGTGAGTGACATAAAATAAAGCAACATAATTAAATCATAATATCTAAAGTCATCCACAACATGTATCATCCGCAAGAATAAAGGAATGAGAAATAACAAATAAGTAAAGCATGAAAATACCAAGGATAGCAATTAATAATTCATGAAAACGTCAAGTGATTCTAGACTAAGTGTCAAGTGTAGGAAAAACAGGAAAACATAAGCATAAAACCAAGTCAAGAAAACACAATCTATATGCTGACTTTCTAATGCATACTTGTCGGATTCTATGCATTCCATAGTACATAGGTCCGGTGCAAGCCCTTAACGATCTCCACTTTATAAGGATAACCCCTCGTTATGCAACTAATCCTACTACGGTGATGGGAAATAAGATCCAGAATACTCACCACAGCCCTCGACGCACAAGCATCATGTAAGATAGCTCAAAAACAACCGGAGAATCATTTTCCAAACCCGTGTACCCCACGAATAGGCTTGCAAGGCCCTCGACGTGCAGATACACCAGGTACATTCCGTGAATAGGCCTGCCGACCCTCGACACGCGAATGCACCCTGCATGCTCCGTGAATAGGCCTGTAGACCCTCGACACGCGAACACACAAATGTTCTCACGAGACAGAACAACAAACAGTCCTGGAACGCATCCGTTGGACTAAACAAAACCATGAGCCTATACTTACGTTTCCCAAGTTCCATCACATCTTCACTAGTGCCTGTCCTTAAGTTGATTATTATTAAACCACCAAAAATCCCCATCTCTAGAGTTAGTGTATCCTGCCGGACTTAAATACTCAACAACAACTAAACCAAGACCCCCCAGGTCTCACTCAACAATCTCAACTTACCGGTTCACAGGACTCCCACTCAACTCCTAGAGATTTCAACAAGACCAAAAACTCACTAATCCATCGTCAAAACGATCAAAGGGAGAAACCTCTCCAATCAACAAAACCCAAATCTTTATAAAATTCCATAATCCAAATTCTGCAACGAAATATCTTAAAAACATATGTTCTGTAGAAACAATAATATTTAGAATAGTACGTTATAGATCAAAACATTTAGAGAATAAATCATTTGAAAGAACATTAAAAAATATAAAGATACATCAGTATCAGCCGACTACAAAAGCTATCGGTCGACTGTCCAGAGAGAAAATTCAATAATCTTTAAGAAATAATTCTATGTATAGCAGTCGATTGAAAAGGGTATAGGTCGACTGTCCAGAGTGAAAAATACAATAACTTCGAGAAAATAACTCTAAGTGGTACCAGTCGACTGTTAAGGTCCTCAGTCGACTGTCCAGACAAAATTTCAAGAAAAACGAAGGAACATAGCAGCCGGATCGTGTCGGTCGACTGAGAAATCGTACCAGTTGACTGTCAACCTACAGACTGCCTACTTTGGTTGTGCACATTTCAACCGTCACGAAGATTTACTTTACAAAAACAAAATCTATAAAAAGTATATTTTTGATATGATCAAATACAACTTATAGGATATACGAAGATCCATATAAACCAATCAAAAACTACTTGAATTGATAAAAATAACTTTTGGATGAACTTCTTCAAAATAAAACATAAATTGTGCATATAATCAAAAGAGAGTTTCTAAAATTAATTGTTCGTTGAAATTGCTTCGTATTCATATCCAAACCATATCAAAACCAAATCTCGAAAGAAAATCCCAATTTGGATATATTTCCTCAAATTCAACTAAATCTCCAATTTTAGTTATCATAACTCAAATCCTCAAAACATGGTCTTTTATTCCATTACTCATTCTCAAAATTTCTCAAACTCAATCTCAACTACTCTCAATAGTTGATTCATAAACAAAAAACCAATTTATCATCAACATGGCCAAGTTGTTTTCATCCAACTCACCAATAGTCCAAAAATCTCATCTTTAATTAATTAATGCATAACATCCATCATACTCAATCAAATCAATAATCCAAAAGAAAAAGTCTACTCACAATTTATATTAGGTTCTCCAATAAATCTAAAATCATTCACATGTAAATATCTAGGATTCTTCTCAAAGATCCAATCTTTCATCCATCCAACATACATATTCATACCAAACCCTAGCATGCTTTCTAATAGATGAAATTCAACATCCAAAATCAATCAAAACATTCATATCATTCTCATACAACATACAAAAATCAAAAAGAAAACAACAAGTCACTCACATACATAAAATAAAACAACAAAACAATTATATCACTCACCTCAAATGAAGAATCCAATCGAATAAGCAAAATCCTTCTTTGCGAAATCTAAGATCTTCTCTTTCAATCTCCAAGAAAAATAAAAATAATAAATCTTATGTTGTGCAGCGAATGACGGCTACACTCCACCTTTTATATAGGCCGGAATTGAAGAATTAGGGTTTGAAACACATTTGCAAGATAATCCTTTAACAAATTATTACTTTACATATATAAACCTTTCTTCGTTAAAATAAGTTAAATAAATTAAAACCAAATCAAATCCTTTTACCACTGAGTTGTCCAGCAATCCAGCACAGCCCAGAAATAAGAAAAATTCAGATTTTCGCTTAGGGTGGCAATTTTGCACAAAAGTCCTTCTTTTTGTAATATTTGCAAATACATCATTAAATATTCGTAAAAATCCAGAAAATTCAGGAATAATATCTAATAATACATACTATATTTTCCAATTAAAATATCTGACTTTTACTTTTCAGGAAAACATTTGCACAAGATCCAACCATAAATTCCATATTTGCAAAAACACCATATTTGTTTAAATCTTTACCAAATCAACTCTAAATAAAGTTTAAATATATTTTAATTTCAATGATGACCATGGAAAGCCCAAAAATCAGTGAAAAACAAATTTTCATAATTTATTTGAGATCCAAACGGCGTTTTACATAAAAGCCCCTCTCTTTCGAGGTATTTATAAAAATAGTTTCTTTACTCAGAAAAATCCCAAAATTTAGAATATACTCTATTATAAGTAGGAAAATTTATTAAAAATATAAAATTGGATATTTATACCAAAAATATTTGCACGTGTTTTGCATGTGTAAAAGATAAATCTTTAGAAAAATATTTATTAAATCTCCCGAAAATCATTTTAATTCATTTTCTAATCCTAAAAATAGTATTTAAAAAGACGGGGTACTACAAGCGGTGCCCTTTCCCCAACTTCGAAAAGTTCACTCCACTCAATGCGAGTGTCTCCGCCATCCTGATGGAGATTGGGAACGAAGGTATCCTGCCGCCACCTTCGAAGATGAACACCCTTGAGAAGAAGAGAAACCAGAATAAATGGTGCCGCTTCCACTGGGACCATGGGCACGACACAGACGAATGTCGGGCCGTGAAGGACGAGATCGAGGTCATCATCCAGAGGGGGCAGCTCGCTCGGTTCGTAAGAAGAGAGAGTCGATCCGCCTCCACCACCCAGGGGGGCTAACAGGCGAACAGAACAATGTGTGGAGACTCTGGAGGCCGAAGCAGAGGCCATCTTGCACCTTATACACGGAGGCCCAATAGGGGTAGATTCTAACTCCTCCCGAAAAGCCTTTGTTAGGGAAGTCAACTCCGTACAGAGCCATCCTCCCCCTAAGGGCTTGGAAGTCCCTGTGACGTTTTCTGATAGGGACTTGGAGGGCATCCGCACGCCCCACTGTGACGCTCTCGTCATTAAACTCCGAATGGCCAACTTCGATGTTCGTCGGGTCCTGGTGGACAACAGAAGTTCGGTCAACATCCTCTTCTTAGAGGCGTTCAAGGACCTCCAGCCTATCAAGGGATCGGTTCAAGCCAGCTGGCTACACCCTTCATGGATTCACCGGGGTGGCGGTGACGATCGAGGGAGTTATAACTCTCGACATCACCGCTGGCAAAACCCCGGTCACTCGTATGGAGCCGATGGATTTCATGGTAGTGGACGTGAAAGCTGCCTACAATGTGATCCTGGGTCGACCAGGCCTCGCTGCACTCCAGGCCATCCCTTCGGCTTATCACATGAAGATGATGTTCCCCACTCCCATAGGGGTAGGAGAAGTGAGAGGGATTCAGGAGGCGGCTCGCAAGTGCTATATGACCTCCATGGGAGGCCCGGTCCCTAGAAGCCCTCAAGCTCCCACAGGAGAGTGGCCAGACCATCTCCGAGCCAGTGGACGTACTAGAAGAAGTGGCCTTCTCGGAGGAAGACGCCACCAAGACATTCCGGGTCAGCAATGCCCTTTCCCCCTCCATCAAGGAAGACATCTCCCAGTGCATAAGGGAGAACCACGATCTCTTCACCGGGACAGCGACTGATTTGCCTGGGATCTCAGAGGAGCTCCTAATGCACCACCTCAGCATTGCCCCGGGAGTCAAGCCCGTTCAGCAGAAGCGACGCAAGTTTCGCTCCCGAGCGTCAACAGGCGGTTAAAGAGGAGGTCAAAAAGCTCCTCAATGCCCGATTTATTCTGGAGGTGAACTACCCCGAGTGGCTATCCAATGTGGTGATGGTCAAGAAAGCCAACGGAAGCTGGAGGATATGCATCGACTTCACCGACCTCAACAAGGCATGCCCAAAGGATCCATTTCCTTTTCCAAGCATCGATGCTCTGATCGAAGCAACCTCTGGGCACGAACTCCTCTGCTTCATGGATGCCTTCTCGGGGTACAACCAGATCAAAATGTTCCCTCCCGACATACCGAAGACCTCTTTCGTGACAGATCAGGGCCTGTATTGCTACCGAGTCATGTCGTTCGGCTTGAAGAACATGGGAGCTACATATCAGTGCCTCGTGAACAAGATCTTCCGAGACCAGATTGCCGAAACATGGAAGTCTATGTGAACGACATGTTGGTCAAGAGCATCCAGGGGGAAGGAGCTTGTCCTCGACCTCCAGGAAGCCTTCGAGGTGATCAGGCGGCAAAATATGAGGCTGAATCCGAGCAAGTGTGCTTTCGGAGTCTCATCCAGCAAGTTCTTGGGGTTTATGGTCAGCCAGAGGGGCATAGTGGCCAACCCCGAGAAGATCTAGGTCATTCTCAAAATGGCTCCCCCTCCAGTGTTAAAGATGTACAGAGGCTCACTGGGCGCCTCGCGGCAATTGGGCGATTCCTCTCCAAATCCGGGGAGAAGTGCCTTCCCTTCTTCAAGGCCCTCAGGGGGGCTAAAGGCTTTGAATGGGGGCAACAGCAACAAGAGTCATTCGACCAGTGCAAGGCATACTTAGCTAACCCCCCACTCTTGAGTAAGCTAGTGCCTGGGGAGGTACTCTACCTATACCTCGCCGCTTCGGAGCAGACCCTCAGCACTGTCTTTGTAAGGGAAGAGGATAGAATGCAGAGGCCCATCTACTATGTGAGTAAGGTCCTCCGGGACGCTGAACTCCGTTACCCGAAGCTGGAGAAGATGGCTCTCGCCTTAGTTATAGCGGCCCGAAAGCTTCGCCCCTACTTCCAGTCTCATTTGGTGGTCGTTCTTACAGACCGGCCGCTCAAAAAAGTTCTCCACAAGTCCGAGACCTCCAGGCGCCTTATGAAATGGTCCATCGAGCTAAGCCATCATGACATCAGCTACCAACCCAGAACAGCTATCAAGGCCCAAGCTCTGGCAAAATTTATTGTGGAGAGCACCATCCCCACCCTTGCGAGTCATCTACCGACCCCCTGATCTGGACCGTTTATGTGAATGGATCTTTTTGTGCTGACGAAAGTGGGGCTGGCGGCATCTTGACCGGCCCAGAAGCTTTTGTCCTCCAATATTCCCTCCGCTTAAACTTCCCGGCATCAAACAACGAAGCAGAGTATGAGGCCCTCATAGCGGGGCTCTGTATGGCTCGCAAGGCAGGAGCCATGCGCATCAGACTCTTTAATGATTCGCAGTTGGTCGTCAACCAAGTGTCATGGGAATACGAGGTAAGGGACGAGCGCATGGCCAAGTACCTGACGAAAGTTAAGGAGCTACTAGCCTTATTCAAATACGTTCAACTACAGCGGGTTCCTCGAGAGAAAAATGCACAAGCGGATGCTCTCTCCAAGCTCACCTCCTCGTCCCTACAAGGTTTAGAATGGACCGTCTTGATAAAGGTCCTCCTCAGACCAAGTATCGATAAAGATAACCCAGAGTCGATCGAAGCCTTGCCCCTAACACTTGGAGAAAACTGGATGAAGCCCCTCCTCGAGTACCTTAGAGACGGAGTCCTTCCCGAAGACCCAAAAGAGGTAAGGAGGATCAGGACCCGAGCCAAGTGGTACACACTTCTTGACGGAGTCATGTACAAACGCTCTTACACTCAGATTGACAGCCGACCATATCTGAGGTGCCTCTCCCCAGAGGAAGCGCTTTATGCCTTAAAAAAGGCCCATAACAGTATGTGCAGCACGCACTTGGGAGCGAGATCCATCGCCCGTAAACTCTTAAATTACTGCTACTTCTGGCCCACACTGCTGAGTGACTCCGAGGAGTACGTCCACCAGTGCAACTCTTGCCAGAAATTCGCCCTGATCCGTCGCTTGCCTCAAGCACAGCTCACCTCCTTGGCGAGCCCAGTCCTTTTTGCAATGTGGGGGATGGATTTGCTCGGACTCTTCCCTCCAGCATCGGGCCAGCTGAAGTTCTTGGTCGTAGCGATAGACTACTTCTCCAAGTGGATCGAGGCTGAACCTCTTTCGATGATTACCGAGCACAAAATCTAGAAGTTCTTTTGGAAGAACATCGTTTGTCGGTTCGGGGTACCCCGCATCCTCGTAACCTGACAATGGGACTCAATTCGCAGGAGCAACCTTTCGCAACTTCTGTGCCGACCTCGGCATCCAGCAGCGGTTCTCCTCGGTAGCTCACCCTCAGTCCAATGGTCAAGCAGAGAACGCTGATCGACAAATCCTCTCCGACCTGAAGAATAGGCTTGATAAATCTACCAAGGGGCTGTGGGTCGAACAGCTCCCCAACGTGATTTGGAACTATCACACCACCAAAAGAATTCCAACACGGGAGTCCCCCTTCAACCTCACATATGGTTCCGAAGCCCTCGTCCTCTTAGAAGTGGGCCTGCCTTCACCCCGACTGATAGCCTACATTGAAGCATAGAATGCGAACCAGCTTCGCAACTGCTTAGACCTCATAGACGAGGTCCGCGAAAGAGCTGCCATTCGACCAGAGACCTACCGCCATAGGATCACTCATTCTTACAACAAGAAGGTACGGCCAGTTAATCTTAAAGAGGGAGACCTAGTACTCCGGAAGTTGTCGATCTCCAATCCGAGCAAAAAGGGCAAGTTGGTACCCAATTGGGGAAGGACCGTATAGGGTCTCCAGAGTTATTCGCCCAGGCGCATATCAACTCGAAGACCTGGGGGATAGGAATATCGAGGACATGGAATGCGGAGCACTTGATGAAGTACCAAGAGGGTGTTTAAACACCGCTCCAAGCAACTTCTCCAAAAGCGCTCCATTAAACATGACAAAATTTTTTATTTGTATTTTCTTTATCAAAGTGTAAGAGTGGATTGCAACTAAGAAGCGGCCTCCTAATTTTTTTCAATAAAAGAAATCTTTTCCTGCAAGTTCTCTATTTTTGAGCAGTCTAATTGTACTTACAAAAATTTTTGCATTAAAACGGCACGCTTGGAGTCCAACACTTGGTTCGACTCTGCTTCAAATACTTGCTTTTAAGCGAGTACGAAGTGGTTCACCATTCGGAATTGCTCCCACAGATGCTGAAATTCTTCAAATGACACGCTTGGAGTCCAACACTTGGTTCAACTCCGCTTCAACTACTTGCTTCTAAGCGAGTACGAAGCAGATCACCATTCGGAATTACTCCTACAGCTGTTGACATTCCCTAAACAACATGCTCGGAGTCGACAGCTAATGGTTCAATTCCACTTCAACTACTTGCTTTAAAGCGAGTACGAAGTGGTTCACCATTCAGAATTTCTCCCATAGCTATTGACGTTCTCTAACGATGAGCTCAGCCGCAGGATGGAGACAACCTATGCCGAGCGCTCTTGCCACCGATGCCCAAACGAGAGAAAACTCAATCTCTCTGACTTTGATAGCACGTGCCGAGCGCTTTTGCCACCGACGCCCAAGCGAGAGAAAATTCAATCTCTCTGACTTCAGCAACACGCGCCGAGCGCTTTTGCCACCAACGTCCAAAGACGAATGAAATCAACCTCTTGGGCTCATGGTGCCAGACACTCATGTGATGCTCCACGACTGATACGCTTGCAAAAAATAACAAAACACACGTTCAGAAAATAAGTTCGCTATTTCATTAGAATATGAGGTATAAGTCTGACTACAGACCAATGACTCATCTTTACATCAAGGTACCATCCTTTGGAAGCAAAAGTTTACAAAATTACAAGGATCTGCTGTTGTGCAATCTAGATGATCTAAATATATAGATCAACTAGACACAAATTAAAAACCTCGCAAGTGTACGAATCGTTTATAGAAGCGTAGTGACAAGCAATGGTCGATCCCACAGAGATTGTAGAAATTAACTTACTAACTGATAAAACAGAAATAAGAATCTTAAAGTGTTGTTCTAAAAGAAATGACTAGATCAAGTAGTTCTGAATCACAAATGTCTATTAAGTAGTTGGGCTTTGATCTCCACCTATAGTCAATAATGCTAAGTCACCTTCTATACTACTCTAATTACTCATGTTCGTTCCTTTAAGGGCATGGTATCTACTCCTTAAAGTTATTGTTTCCCTAAGCCAAGAATTAGGCATGGTATCTACTCTAATTCGTTTCTTTTCTTAAGTATTTAGCATGGTATATACTAAGTTGTACTTAAAGAAAACATAAGAACAATGAAAACGAATAAACACTCGAAGTTGTAGAAATTGGTATCAGATCTAGATCCTTCAAGTTGATTAAACCAAGAACCCCTAAAGATTCCTTTGTTACAAGCTATGAACACGAGATACGGGTCGTCTCTATGCTCATATAACTGATTCAGATTTATAATACGCAAACTTGATAAACTCAGGTTCTGCATGACAGTCGACTTGCTGTCACTCTCAGTCGACTGCTCTTAGAACTTCTGAACAAGTTTGATTATTATAAATCTATACCAATTCAATCAGGTTTAATCAATAAGTACTAGAGTAGCATTCAGAAGAATAAAGCATTACATGACTACGGCTTCAATCTACCCAACTATGAAATTAGTTCCACATAATAAGACTTTTATTGACTAACAGTTTTGAATACATGATTAAAATAAAAACTAGAAAGAGAAGAAATAAACTGATGATGTTCGGCCAGATAAGTCGACTGGATGTCACTCAGTCAACTGGCTCGTCCCCTTCAGTGTACTTGATCTCCTTCTTTCTTCGATTGCTGAGAGAACAATGCCTGGGGTTGATGATTGATGATTCAGAGATTCCGTCATACCCTTCACTTCTTATTCCAGCCTTTTATAACTTCTTTTGCCCACATCTGCAGATTTCAATTCTATCTCTTTACACGTTGAATTTAGATCTGAGTCGATCTTCTCACTTGCCAATCCTGGTTCTCCATCTTAATTAATGAGGAGTTGTTATTCGAAGACAACCTGGGTTTGGATAACTTAATCTTGCTTCGGATTTGGATGAGGATGCATCTTCAACAGTTCTTATCTTCTAACTCGGCTGAATACCAGTCGACTGGTTTGGGAGTAGGTCGACTGTGTCGAGACATCTGTAGATTCGTAATTCATCAGTCACATCGACTGTCTTTGGAGTAAGTCGACTTAACTGAGCAGTGTCAACCTCTCTGTCCAGTCGCCTGTTGGAAGCACCAGTCGACTTATGCCCTGTAGTTTCTGTGTGTCATCCTCCAAATCCTGAATCTGCTTCGTTTTGCTGTTTTAGGCTGTTTCCTATGGAAAAGAGAAAATAAGAGTAAAATACCACATACAGAGCATTTAAATGTCCAATTGCATTAAGATTATTGCTCCTAAATGTGAATATTATTGGGTTCATCAAATACCCCCAAACTTAGCTTTTGCTTGTCCTCAAGCAAAATTGAACTACAAGCATCTCTTGAACATCTTGACCCTTCCAACATTTTCCTCAGAGAACTTGCTACATTAGGTGTCAAGGTTAGAATAAGCATTAAGATAGGTCTAAACAAGTTTTTGATTCAAATGTTAATCACTTATTCACACGAATACTTAACTTGAATATCAAATAATAGTATGGCCAATGCCTCGGCAACATAATCACGATTAAGGTTAGCAAGCTCAACTATATTTCAACTCCAAGTTCTCACCATGGCATACACTCACAAAGAAAATATAGCTCTCATGGGATATTCAAGTTAGATCTCGTGACAACTTTCATTACTTGGATGAAACCATATACTTGATCTTGCTACTACATCTTCACACCATTGATTTGCACACTACTTGGATCAAAAGGTCTTATATAGGTTGTAATGGGGCCTTGGGTGAGGGTTAAACAATGAAGGGAAAAAAGGACTACAAAATTTCTAAAGAATTAGTAGAGCAACTTGCATTGTTCTAAGAGATTTTATTTTTTTATTTTTTATTTTTTTTTACTTTTTTTTACACATAATATTTAAGGCTAGGCAACACCTTTCCCCCATCCACAACTCAGCAATTTATAATTTTCCATTTTTTTTTATACGACAAATCCTCCAACTTCTCTTTATATTTTCATCCCCTTCATCTTGACATACCACATCTCTTTTACAATTCTTGCTCTACTAACTCAATAGATATAGGTAAGGTAACCTATTCATCTAGGCTTGGTTAAGGATGATGTGTCTTACAAAAAGAAAGCTTTTATAGGCTTCAAAGGGGTAACTAGTGGATAATTGATGTTGGGTAGGCTATTTGTCCTTGGTGATAAAATCTTAGGTGCCTTAATCATTTCCAAGTTTTTGTGCAAAAATCAAAACTCGTTTCGAAAAGTAGCAAAAACAAGTTCTAGTTCACCTCAAGAATGCAGTCAACTGAAATCTTCAAGTGTATGATTCTCTCACAAATAAAATAAATAAGGCTCAAAACTCACAATTTGTGTATTTAAGTTTACTCACAGTTGAACTTGCTATTCTCTTTCAAGATTCGTCGAATTGACACGACCATATGAATAAAAGTTTCAAGTATGATCCATATGAAAAATTATTAACATTTTTAAGGATAAAGACCATACTTAATACTTGTTCTATACTTTCTACCTATAGTAACTGAGCTCATTTATCATCATTGTTGCTAGAAAGGACTCAACATCAAGAGACTCCAACTGTGACTAACTACCCCCAAACTTAGATGGAACATTGTCCTCAATGTTTGAAATAAAAATTTAAAATAGGCACATGTTACCATCTGATTTGAAGGAAATGAACTGAAAATAAAAGATGAATAAAGAAATAAAAAAAATAAAGAGAAAGTGTAAGTACTCTCCTGAGAATTGGGTTGCCTCCCAATAAGCGCTGTGTTTCCTGCCTTCAGCTAGACTTGATGAGTTCATGCAATGTATTGAATGGTTTGAAGATTCACATCTTCCTCTTACGGCTCAAGACACATCTCAATATACGGCTTCGCCTTATGCCCGTTCACTTTGAATGTTTGATTTTTCTCTTTGCTATGAACCTCCAATGCTCCATGTGGAAAGACTTTTGTAACAATGTATGGGCCATACCATCGTGACATAAGCTTGCCTGGAAAGAGTCTTAATCTTGAGTTGTATATCAATACCTTCTGTCCTTCATAAAACTCTTTCCTTGCTAGCTGTTTATCATGGTATATCTTCGTCCTTTCTTTGTACAACTTTGCATTTTCATATGCGTCGTGCCTCAATTCTCCAAGCTCGTTCAGTTGCAATCTTCTTTTGTCACCTGCTTGTTTCATATCAAAATTAAACCTTTTAATGGCCCAATAAGCTTTGTGTTCCAACTCCACTGGCAGATGACAGGCTTTTCCAAAAACCAGACGATATGGTGACATGCCGATGGGTGTCTTGTATGCGGTTCTGTAGGCCCATAATGCATCATTCAAGCGTAGCGACCAATCCCTTCTCCTTGTATTCACTGTCTTTTCCAAAATGCTCTTGATCTCTCTGTTGCTAATCACCACTTGCCCACTGGTTTGAGGGTGATATGGGGTGCCCACTCTATGTGTAATCCCATATTTCTTCATCAAAGAAGCAAATGGAAAATTATTGAAGTGGCTACCTCCATCACTAATTATTGCTCGTGGTGTACCGAACCTGGTGAAGATGTTTTCCTGTAAAAACTTGACAACAACTTTGTGATCATTAGTTCGTGAGGGGACAGCCTCGACCCATTTAGACACATAATCCACACCCACAAGAATATATAAATAACCAAATGAGTTAGGAAAGGGACCCATGAAGTCGATTTCCCAAACATCAAAAAGCTCTATTACTTGGATGTTTTGCAGTGGCATTTGATTTCTAGAAGAGATGTTGCCTGCCCTTCGGCATTTGTCACAAGTCCTGCAAAAAGAAAAAGCATCTTTGAATACATTAGGCCAATAAAAACCAGATTGTAATACCTTAAGTGTTGTTCTTTTTGGTCCAAAGTGTCCTCCACATGCATATTGGTGGCAATGTTGTAGAATACTCATTTGCTCTTCTTCTGCCACACATCTTCTTATAATTTGATCAGGGCAGAATTTGAACAAATAAGGATCATCCCAATAATAGTGCTTGCACATGGCCACCGGTCTCTTTCTTTCCTGACTTGTCATACCTGGAGGGAAAACATGAGCAGTGAGATAATTTACAATATCTGCAAACCATGGAAGTTGTATATTTATTTCAAATAGATTTTCATATGGGAAATTTTCATTCAGTGGGGGCACAATTCCTTCTTCCTCATGCAGTAATCTGGACAAGTGATCTGCCACAACATTGTCACTTCCTTTCTTGTCTCTAATCTCAAGGTCGAATTCTTGAAGCAACAGCACCCATCTGATCAACCTAGGCTTAGCATCCTTTTTAGCAAATAAATATCTCAAAGCAGCATGGTCAGTGAAAACAATAACTTTAGATCCAATCAAATATGATCTAAACTTCTCTACAGCAAAAATGACAGCTAACATTTCTTTTTCAGTAGTGGAATAATTAAGGTGTGCATCATTTAAAGTTCGAGAAGCATAGTAGATAGCATGGGGTACCTTATTGATTCTCTAACCTAAAACAGCCCCCAAAGCATAATCACTTGCATCACACATAAGCTCGAAGGGATGGTTCCAATCTGGTGCCATGATGATAGGTGCAGAAATGAGAAGATTTTTCAATGTAATTAAAGCATTTGTGCACTCTTCTATCCATGCACTCAACATCCTTAGCCAACAATTCACAAAGGGGTCTGGAGATTTTGGAGAAATCTTTTATAAATCTTCTATAGAACCCTGCATGTCCAAGAAAACACCTAACACCCTTAACTGTAGTAGGAGGGGGTAGCTTTGATATGATGTCAATTTTTACCTTGTCCACCTCTATGCCCCTTTTTGACACCACATGTCCCAAGACAATATCTTGTACCATAAAATGGCACTTTTCCCAATTCAGCACTAAATTGCATTCTTCACATCTCTTAAGTACAAGCTGCAAATGGTTAAGGCATTCATCAAAACAAGATCCAAAAACACTGAAATTATCCATAAATACCTCGATGAACCTTTCCACCATGTCTGAAAATATACTCATCATGCATCTCTGAAATGTAGCTGGTGCGTTGCACAATCCAAAGGGCATCCTTCTGTATGCAAAAGTACCAAAAGGGCATGTAAAAGTGGTCTTTTCTTGATCTTCTGGAGCAATAGCAATTTGATTATAGCCACTATAACCATCTAAAAAACAATAATGACTATATCCTGCTAATCTTTCTAACATTTTATCAATAAAAGGAAGAGGGAAGTGATCTTTCCTGGTTTCGTTATTCAGCTTCCTGTAGTCAATGCATACCCTTCATCCTGTGGTTACTCTCGTAGGGATAAGCTCATTCTCTTCATTCTTCACCACTGTGACTCCACTTTTCTTAGGCACTACATGTATAGGACTCACCCATTTGCTATCTGAGATAGGGTAAATGATGCCAACATCTAGTGGCTTCAAGACCTCTGTTCTTACCACTTCCTTCATGTGTGGATTAAGCCTTCTCTGTGCTTCCCTGCTAGGTTTTGCATTGTCTTCAAGAAGTATTTTATGCATGCATTTGGATGGACTTATTCCCTTGATGTCTGCAATGGTCCATCCTATTGCACCCTTGTGTTCTCGCAGTACCCTCAGTAGCTTATCTTCTTCTTGCGCACTCAAGTTTGCAGCAACTATCACAGGTAGCGTCTGGTTCTCACCTAAATATGCGTGCTTCAAATGTTCAGGCAGCGGCTTAAGCTCCACGTCTGGTGTCCTGGTAACAGTCGACTGGTTACAAAACCAGTCGACTGGTATTGAGGAAACAGAAGTGTTATCAGTCACAAGATTTTCAATTGCAGGTGCAAGCTTACCTGAATATGATTTTGGAGTTTCAAGGTAATGTACTGTCTCTGCAATCCTCCAGTCATCGTATTCCTGTTCAACATGAGACAATGTTAGAGATTGTGTAATTGCGGTTTGTAGTGGTTCAATGCTATGTACCTGAAATGTTTGATCGACAATCTCCTATACCACATCAATATTATAGCATTCATGATCATCATGTGGTAATTTTAGTGCATCAAACATTTTAAATTCAACCTTTTCTCCATTTATTTTCATACTTATAGTACCCTTTTTAACACAAATTTTTATATCAGCTGTACTCATAAAGGGCCTACCTAGAATGATTGGTAAAGAAGATGGCATTGAAGAGTCCTCCATATCCAAAACAACAAAGTCAGCAGGCAAAATGAAATCGTTTACCTGAACTAGGACATCTTCCAAAATACCTCTAGGTCTCCTGATGCTGCGATCAGCCAATTGCAAAGTGATGGATGTTAGTTTGAGTTCCCCCAATTCTAGCTTTTCGTAAACTGGGTATGGAAGAAGATTGATGCTTGCCCCCAAGTCTAGCAGTGCCTTTTCAAAGAAGTGCTCACCAACCCTGCAAGGAATGGTAAAACTACCTGGGTTCTTCAATTTAGGAGGTAATTTCCTTAACAATACGGCGCTCACTTCTTCTGTCAAAGCCACGTCCTCCCTAACCTGAAATGTTCTTTTGTGAGTACATCATTCTTTCAAAAATTTGGCGTAAGAAGGAATTTGTTTAATAGCATCAAGTAGGGGGATATTAATTTCTACCTTTCTGAGAGTTTCAAAGATCTCAAATAAATGTTGTTCTTTCTTTTGCTTGACTAACCTTTGAGGGAATGGTGGCAAAACTGTCCTTTCTTTTTCACTTACCTTGTTAGATCCCAAAGCTTTTCATGGTTGTGTGTCTGATTCGTCTGCGTGTGTTCCAACCTTGCTGTCAATTATCTTAACATTTCTTAGGGTTGTTACTGATTTGAGCTGTTCTTGGCCTCTAGGGTTTGGTATAGTTTGTGATGGGAGTTCTCCTGTCTTTCTTTCACTCAACTCCTTCGCGATTTGACCGATTTGGGTTTCCAATTTCTGAATTGCCTGCCCTTGTTAGTTGCTTGTTTGATGTTGTTGTTGGAGCAATTGAAGAACAGTGGATTCAAAATCCAACTTCTTCTGTTTTTGACTTGGCCGATCATACCCACATCCCATCTGGAAGTTCCGTGCATGTCCTTAAGTGCCTTGATTGTTGCTCCATGAGAAATTTGGATGGTTCCTCCACCCTGGGTTGTATGTGCTCGAGAAGGGGTTGTTTTTTGGTGGAAACACTCCTTGTCCCACATAGTTTGCATGCTCCTGATCTGTGAAAGAAGACATGGGACACGTATCAGTCGTATGATCAACATGAGAACAAATTGCATAAATTTCTTTTGTTTGATTTTTTACACTGCCCATTGTCGTCATTGCATTAACCAGCATATCAATTTTTTTGTTCATGTTTACCATTTCTAATTGTATGTTATTATTACCAGAAATTTCATAAACTCCCTGTTTTTTAGAAATGCCTCTTCCCCTAGTTGAGAATTGCTATGAGTTCTCGCTGAGTTCTTCAAATAATTCGATGGCCTCCTCACCACTTTTCCTCATCAAGATCCCGTTGCAAGCTGAATCCACAATTGCCTTGTTAGTATCATTTAAACCCTCATAAAATGCTTGTACCTGATCATCTTTAGGCATGTTGTGCGTAGGACACTTGAGAAGCTTGTTCTTGAAATCCTTCCATGCTTCGAAGAATAAATCTCCATCTTTTTGTTGGAAGAGTTGAATCTCCCTTTTTAGTTGTTTGGTCTTCTGGGCTGGAAAGAATTCTTTCAAGAATTTTGTTGCCAATTGCTCCCATGATTGAATTGATCCTGGTTCCAAAGAATTATACCACAGTTTAGCATTAAGTTTTAAGGAGAATGGAAATAAGATTAACCTGATTTGTTCAGGGGTAAGCCCTTGGACGCTTTGTGTCCTGCAAAGATCAAAGAAGTCTTGCAGATGGAGGTGAGGCTCCTCGTCTGGTTTGCCACTAAAGTGGGGAACCATGCTAAGTAATTGGAGAGATAGATGCATATTCCCTGTGACATTAGGTTGATAAGCAATGCAGGAAGGTTGCTCAATATTCTTAGGCGTGAATTTGTCCTGCATTGGTACTCGATTTGGTACTTCCTCAGCCATTGCTGCTTGTGAATTGGATCTCTGTGTAGTCGACTTGTTCCGTGCACCAGTCGACTGGTTTGTTGCAGACAGCCGACCTAGTCTATGCAATGTGCGTTCTGTTTCTGCGTCAATAGGTAGTAGCTCTGGATGAAGTGATCGTCTCCCGTGCATTCACCAGAATCCTGTAACCTAAAAGAAAAATGAAAACTATTTTACTGATTTGTAAGTTAAAATACTAAACAATCCCCAGCAACGGCGCCAAAAACTTGTTGTTCAATCTAGATGATCTAAATATATAGATCAACTAGACACAAATTAAAAACCTCGCAAGTGTACGAATCGTTTATAGAAGTGTAGTGACAAGCAAGGGTCGATCCCACAGAGATTGTAGAAATTAACTTACTAACCGATAAAACAGAAATAAGAATCTTAAAGTGTTGTTCTAAAAGAAATGACTAGATCAAGTAGTTCTGAATCACAAATGTCTATTAAGTAGTTGGGCTTTGATCTCCACCTATAGTCAATAATGCTAAGTCACCTTCTATACTACTCTAATTACTCATGTTCGTTCCTTTAAGGGCATGGTATCTACTCCTTAAAGTTATTGTTTTCCTAAGCCAAGAATTAGGCATGGTATCTACTCTAATTCGTTTCTTTCCTTAAGTATTTAGCATCGTATCTACTAAGTTGTACTTAAAGAAAACATAAGAACAATGGAAACGAACAAACACTCGAAGTTCTAGAAATTGGTATCAGATCTAGATCCTTCAAGTTGATTAAACCAAGAACCCCTAAAGATTCCTGTGTTACAAGCTATGAACACGAGATACGGGTCGTCTCTATGCTCATATAACTGATTCAGATTTATAATACGCAAACTTGATAAACTCAGGTTCTGCATGGCAGTCGACTTGCTGTCACTCTCAGTCGACTGCTCTTAGAACTTCTGAACAAGTTTGATTATTATAAATCTATACCAATTCAATCAGGTTTAATCAATAAGTACTAGAGTAGCATTCAGAAGAATAAAGCATTACATGACTACGGCTTCAATCTACCCAACTATGAAATTAGTTCCACATAATAAGACTTTTATTGACTAACAGTTTTGAATACATGATTAAAATAAAAACTAGAAAGAGAAGAAATAAACTGATGATGTTCGGCCAGATAAGTCGACTGGATGTCACTCAGTCAACTGGCTCGTCCCCTTCAGTGTACTTGATCTCCTTCTTTCTTCGATTGCTGAGAGAACAATGCCTGGGGTTGATGATTGATGATTCAGAGATTCCGTCATACCCTTCACTTCTTATTCCAGCCTTTTATAACTTCTTTTGCCCACATCTACAGATTTCAATTCTATCTCTTTACACGTTGAATATAGATCTGAGTCGATCTTCTCACTTGCCAATCCTGGTTCTCCATCTTAATTAATGAGGAGTTGTTATTCGCAGACAACCTGGGTTTGGATAACTTAATCTTGCTTCGGATTTGGATGAGGATGCATCTTCAACAGTTCTTATCTTCTAACTCGGCTGAATACCAGTCGACTGGTTTGGGAGTAGGTCGACTGTGTCGAGACATCTGTAGATTCCTAATTCATCAGTCACGTCGACTGTCTGTGGAGTAAGTCGACTTAACTGAGCAGTGTCAACCTCTCTGTCCAATCGCCTGTTGGAAGCACCAGTCGACTTATGCCCTGCAGTTTCTGTGTGTCATCCTCCAAATCCTGAATCTGCTTCGTTTTCCTATTTTAGGCTGTTTCCTATGGAAAAGAGAAAATAAGAGTAAAATACCACATACAGAGCATTTAAATGTCCAATTGCATTAAGATTATTGCTCCTAAATATGAATATTATTGGGTTCATCATCTGCCCTAAACCCTCCTGGAGAGTGGGATGCTTCTCTTAAGCGACAAACGAGGTCGGCGAACACTGTGTTGCTGCGATCGTATGTCTGCGGAATTCTCCAAACCAGCAAGCCGAGTTGCGTCTCTGGCACCTAAGAGTCTAAGCGTTGCCCCGGGAGAGGCTCCGCTCGACGAGCCAGCCACTCCGCTCTGCGAGTCCCTAGGGCGCCCCGAGACGGGGGGAAAACATAACGCCAACTCATGGAACGACTGTCCTTGTGCGTACTCCCCTCGGGGGCAGGAAGTGCTCCTAACGTTGCTTCCCTCCGAAAGGCATCGTAGCCGATGATTCTCCGCCTCCAACTCAATGACTCATTCCTTCAGCGAGTCATCCGTTACCCTGATCTTCAAACGAGGCATCCGACTCGAACTACCCACACGAGAAGCCTTGGCGATGGTCCTCTGAAGTTGCGCCGCCTCAAGCCTCTTCTCGAGTACAACATTCTTCAGCCCATCGCTCTCAGCTCTAACTTCGAACAAAGACTCACGAAGGAACTTAAGCCTCAAGCCTTGGTTGAAGGCCATCGAGGGACTCGTCTCCTCCTCTTCAGGAGGCACTTCCCGATCCTTCTCCTTTAGTCGCTTTAGCTCAGAGGTGCGACAGACCAGCGTCAGCTTGTGATGATCAAGTTCCAACTCAGCCCTAAAATGCCTTTCTCGACTTCGAGAGAAAGCCAACCTAGAAATTCCTAGATCCGACCGGAGGCGAGATACTTCGGCCACTTCGACCATCTGAGATACTTCGACGACCTGAAAGAGCCAAGGCAAAGTGCTAAGTTCAAACGAAGCCACTATAAGACTCGGAAGCAAACCAAGTAAATCGCAAAGACTTAGCCAAAGAAAGATTTTTAAAAAAAGGGGGTTTTATTTCATTGAAATTCAAAAAGGTACAAGCGGTGGCCAGTCCGTGATTAGGCGATACATTTTCAAAAATATGAACTACAAGTCAAGGCCCGACCTCTTTGCCGTGGCTACCGGTCGCTGCGAGGTCTGACCTATCCAGTGCGGCGACAATCGCCAGGGGCGTGGCCTCCGAGGTGGGCTCTATCTCGGCATCCTCGGCCTTGACTTCCACGTTGTCATCCCTTTCTTCACCTTCCTCTGAGGTGTCGTTGAATCTCGGAATGGGGTCAAGGAAGAGTCACCATCCGGAGCAATCAACTTTGGGGTAGCTCTCCTTCACCTGCTCGATGGCGTGGGCGTAGGCCTTCACCATATTGACCGCGAGGTACCCTTCAGCCCTCTCCATGGCCGCCCTCTCGGTCTCCTTAGCGGCGACGATCTTCGCGGCCTTAATGGCATCCTCCCTCTCCTTCGTCGCGAAGCCCTTCTACCAGAGCAGAACGGCGACATCGGCCTCCAGCTTCGCCACAAGACCGTCGAGGTACTCCATCCTCGTCGTCTTCCTGTCGGCCTCAACCTTCAGCTTCTCGAGCTCATTAGCGATCCGAGCTTTCTCCACCCGAGCCTTGTCAGTCTCCTTCTTCAATTCCTTCTCGAGCACGGTCACCCTTTCCATTAGATGACCGAAGTGGATGGTAATCTGCGAGAAGAAAATAAAGCTGCATGAAAACCAAGACTACAAGTATACAACTGGCAAACCTACGCTACTTACCGACACCACTGCTCGGGAAATCTCGAGCGCATCGTCTCCCACTCCACCGGCATCCATGGTGGCACGATCCTTCGGTGTCGCAAGATGCCGGACAGCCTGCATGCTCGACGCCGAGTCGCTGAGGAACCCATCGAGTTTCCGAACTTGCCAATCCGGGACGAAGATCTTCTTGTGCTCCTCGGTCAGGAACACTTCGGCCTCAGCTGTCAGAGGGGCCGCCTCCATTTCCAGAGCGGCTGCTAGGGGAAATCACCCGCCTCCACCGAGGCCGAAGCAACTACCGGGGTCATCGTTCCCTGGACCACAGTAGCCGATGCCGTTGCTTCCTTGACCGCTGTGGCGACCGTTTTAGGTTCTTGAGAGGTCACCTTTGTGGCGACCCTCTTCCTCTTCCTCGGAGCCTTGCTGCCAAGAGCCCTACGTTGAGCCATCATGGTGTCGAAGTCCATGTTTTCTGCACAAGAAGGAACGGTGATTAAAACGCAAGAAAAAAACGAACACAAAAACAAAAAAAAGGGAGTAAACTGCATACTGGGGTTTATGCGGCTGAGTTCCCCCTGCAGAGCACGTCCTCGGTCAGGTCCCTCCAGTCGAGCTTCGGTCGGTCAAGGAGAACCCGAACCCTGTCTTCTTTGTTGGGGTAAAGAACCGGACTCTCCTTCACCTGCTTCGACACTTCTTTAACCCAATCCGTTGGGATGCACCATGGTTCTCGACTCTGGATGATAAAATACTTTTCCTGCCAATGCTTTATCGAATCGGGACAGCTAATGAGCTGAGCACCATGCCTCGGAGCCAGGTAGAACCTGAACTCCAACTTGTGTTGCTGATAAAGTCGGTATAGCGTCCGAAGTACCTTCAGATCCGGCTCATTCTCCACTGCCTGACAGTGGAGGATGAACCCATTGATCACCCTCCACCTGTTCTGCATGAGCTAGATTAGGCTGATCCGGAACCACCGCATGACTTGGACAGCGAAGGGGTGGAAAGGCAGCCGCGCCCCGTCTATGAAGGCGTCAACTGGCCAGAAGCACATATCCACCGGCATCGGTGAATTGGCCCTCACTCCAGGCCCAGGCAGCATCAGCTCGAACTCCTCTGGGATCAGAAAGCATTCTCGAACTGATGCCAAGTCGGCCTCGTTTAGTATGGAAATAGTATCGTCAACTTCCGAAGTCTCTCTCGCGACGTTCTCTTCAAAACTCTGCCCTCTTCCGTACATGATCCACTCGGCGTGCTCCTCCGACAGTTCCCGAACCCTTTGAAGTCCAGTCAGAACCCCAGGCAACCTCCCGAACTCCCCTATTCTGTGTGGGTTCTCGACTATAGTCTCCACAACAACCGAAGTAGGCACTTCAGCACTTTTGCCTTTGTCGACCGGAGGAACTTGGCTCGAACTCGACTCATCAGGGGGGGGTCTCTGTCCTCAGGGGAAGCTAGGCATTTGCTAAAAAATAAGCTAAGTGTTAAGTTACCTTGAAGTGACAGCGACGGTCGGAAAGATCACCGGAAGTTGGTAAAATCTCGCCTGAAGCTACCGCTGGTGAAAACTAGTCGCCTGAGTAAAAACTTAAGAAATGAACAAGTGAGAGGTGGGGGAGAAGTTTTATAGAGGCTGCACACAAATCGAGACTAATGGGCTTCAAGAGCTTAAGAGACAGACCCATTTACCACAAGATGACAAGAAACTCGATAGGCTTTAACTGGTCAACGGTCAAACGGTCAGAGTGCCACGTGTCTTTGACTAATCAACAGTCCAATTGTTAGCGCGACACATGCCACTCTTGGACTTCGGCAACCTTCGCCGAGAATTCTTGCCACCGACATCCAAACGTGAGAAAAAACCTCTCTTGGACTTCGGCAACCTTCGCCAAGAATTCTTGCGACCGACGTCCAAACATGAGAAAAAAATCTCTCTTGGACTTCGGCAACCTTCGCCGAGAATTCTTGCCTCCGACGTCCAAACGTGAGAAAATAATCTCTCTTGGACTTCGGCAACCTTTGTCGAGAGTTCTTGCCACCGACATCCAAATGTGAGAAATAATCTCTCTTGGACTTCGGCAACCTTCGCCGAGAATTCTTGCCACCGACGTCCAAGCTTGAGAAAAAATCTCTCTTGGACTTCGGCAACCTTCGCCGACAATTCTTGCCACCGATATCCAAACGTGAGAAAAAATCTCTCTTGGACTTCAGCATCCTTCGCCGAGAATTCTTGCCACCGACGTCCAAACGTGAGAAAAAAATCTCTTGTGAACTTCGGCAACATTCGCCGAGCGTTCTTGCACCAACATCCAAACGTGAGAAAAAATCTCTCCCGAGAATGAACTGAAACATCCTTATTCGGAAGTGAGGTAGCAAGTGTACCGATTTGGACTTCGGCAACCTTCGCCGAGAATTCTTACCACCAACGTCCAAACATGAGAAAAAATCTCTTTTGGACTTTGGCAACCTTTGCCGAGAGTTCTTGCTACCGACGTCCAAACGTGAGAAAAATCTCTCTTGGACTTCGGCAATCTTCGCCGAGAGTTCTTGCCACAAACATCCAAACGTGAGAAAAAATCTCTCTTGGACTTCGGCAACCTTCGCCGAGCGTTCTTGCCACCGACGTCCAAATGTGAGGAAAAATCTCTCCGGGACTTCGGCAACAGACACGGAACCCTTTCGACCTCAGCCGTCACTCAGACACGTGTCGCCTTCTCGAGGTCTCTTTTAACTTCAGCAACACACGCCGAACCTCCTCGGCCTCAGTCTCCACCTAGCCACGTGTCAGCCAATCGAAGTGTATGAAGGGGGTTGGCAACCGGTGCTGAGCGTTCTTGCCACCGACCCCCAAATAGGGGAAAGAACACCTTCGCATCTCGAGCACCGTTAGATCACCATGAAAGGCGTGCGGTAATCTGATCACGATCTCAGATCCCGTCACGTCGCCGATAAATGGAGCACTGTTTGATCTTCCAGATAATCGCATCGACAACTGATGGACGCCTCAGATCGTGCCACGTCATAAATAGGAGATTAATTCCTTTTTTATTTATTAATTCAGATTATTTATTTAAAAATTGTGAAAAGATAGTTAAAAATTTAGGAAAATTAATTAAAAATTCTAAAAAATAATTATAAATTCGGGAAAATATTTTTGAGCCCATGGGTAAATGATTATTGGTTAGAATAATTAATTAGTGCTCCCGAAAAATAAATTATTGCCTTGCAAAATTGAATAAATGATTCGAAAAATAATTTAAAAAATCAAGGAAAATCACCAAAAGTCCACAGAACCTAGGACCAATCTTGGGCATGCTACCAGCTCAGGAAAGTACCGTTACCCCTCAAACAAGATTTGAACACCCTTTAAGAACTCCGATAAAGCCCTATACGTCATTAAAACAACAAAACTACTCTCCAAAGGCCGTAACACACAGTCTTTGGGAGTGGGGGGCTCTTGATATGGATAAAAATGAGGTTAAATTGGAACCGTTCAGATTGGGCACGAATCTTAAAGTTTACTAGGCCAAAATGGTAATATCACCCACAAACGGTTCGAAATGGGAACCGGGTCTCCTCTCTTGGACCCAATAACCTGTGAATGGATCTGTTCCATCGAGAGCGGGTCTCAACCTGTTAAGGACCAGTTCAATAGGATAGAGAAAATCCTGGCTCGTCCTTATCTGCTGGATGTGGTTTTAACCACTTCTATCCAGTCACACCGGGAAGTAGGGATTCGTTCTTATCCCAAAGAAGATCTCCACGGTGATCACTCTTTGTCTACCTAAGCTCTTTCCCTTTCTTTTCTGACTATTGACAAGTGCGTCGAAGGGTTCGTCGCCGGGATCCATCCCAGTGTTTTAAACGTTTGTGCAGGTCCATGGGAGCACCAAGGAGTCAACCTACCAGCAGCAGAAGAGGTCAGATTCAGCCCATTCGAGTTCTCGCAAATCCACTAATTCTATCTATTGCCTCCACACCAGATTCTGCGGCAATAACCTTTTTTGGAAAATTATAGATGAAAGGTGTGTAAAATCTTTAAATTCATATATTCATTTGGCCGCTTTTTATTTGAATCCACATTTATTCCATTCTGGCCATGTAAATATGGATAATCAAGTGAAGAAGGGCTTAGAAGTAGTCTTGTCAAAGATGTTAACACATGATGAGATGTCCAAGGCAATTAAAGAGCTTAAAGAGTATCACGCAAAGGATCCAAAAATCTTTTGAGCTATGGCCATTGAATGACTTGAAGTAGCTCATCCAAGTAACAATCATGTATACACTTTTTTTTCTTTTATTTATTTATTATAAATTTTAAGTGTACTATTATGTTACTGACATGAATTTATAATTTCTATTAGGGATATGGTGGGATATGTGGGGTGGCTCTTTGCCTATCTTGCAGAAAGTTGCAATTAAAATTAACTTGCAGTGCTTCAGCATGTGAAAGAAACTGGAGTGGCTTTCGAAACGACAAAAAAAAAAAAAAAAGAAACCGACTAAAACCAAGCAGACTTCAAGATTTGGTCTATGTTAGGGTAAATGCTCTCTTGAAGAGGATCATGCAAAAAAAGAGCAACTTGATACGGTACCCATCGATCTTGATAAAATTGCTCCAGATGTGACATATATATTCTACGGAGATAGAAATGTTCCAATCGATGACGATCAACATGGCAATGAAGATAACGATATCAATAGTGGTGAAGAAGATGCAGTAGATGACAATGATGATACCAATGAATTGGAGTTCCTCAGCTGAGTTTTTTTTAAAAATATTTTCACAATGATTAGAACCTAACTTGTTTCTGATTTCTCTTAATAGTTAGTATTACTTGTGCTTAAAGTGGACATGAGATTTACTTGTGCTTAAGCCAGACATGAGCTTTCATTTCTTTGTTGTTTTGATTGATGGAGGCAGGGATAACTCCAATTCGGTTTAATTTTGCTCATGGTTGTCTTTCGGTTTCCTTTTCTTTACAATTTTCTGCTACTTTGCTCCTTGTGTACACTTACTAATTTTTGATTTCTTGATTCATTTTGTTAATTTGTATGATAATTCTGTGAACTGTGGATTGCACATGATATGATTTTCTTCATGTAATTGAAACTGGTGATTTCTTTGTCATGTTTGATAGAGATAAATATAGACTGATATTGTTGCTATTGTGAAGGAATATGGAAGGCAACAAAGGAGGAGGAGAGGTCAGGAGATTGAATATTTTATATTTCACTGAAGTTTATTCCATAATAGTTGTGTTTCTTGTTTATTTGAATGTAAAAGTTTTAATCCTTATTGTGGTATTTTTTTGGTGTATCGTTGCTGTTTGTGTGGTTTCATTAGTCATAACTCATAAGTTCTTTTTATTAATAGATGTGAAGAGATGGTTGTCAGATTTAAGAGCAAAGGAGATGTCAGATTCTCTTTCCTAGTCTTACAAGAGGTTAGATAAATTCTTTCAATCTTGAGCACTTATTTTAGAAAGCTAGCAAACATATAACTATGTTGACATGAAACGAAAAAGTTTGTTAAACATATCAAAGTGATTTAAAATAATTGTGTGAAATGTTTAAAGACAAAGATTGTTTTAAGAGAAACATCCATGACAAACATCCATGATAGAACACATGATGTTATTACTAATAAATATATTTTTGCTTTGGTGATGGGTACTAACAATTAAGATGTATTAAATTTTGTATTTCTTTCTTCCCGAACTTATGCCGATTATTTGCCGAATTTTCCTATTTTTTGCCGAATTCCGAATATTAAATCATGCCGAATTATTCCCGAACGCCGGATTTGTGACTATGGTTGTTGGTGGACAAATTGTTGATTTGTTTTCTTTGTTTTTGTCAGAGTATTATCTCAAAGCGATAGCAAGATCTGGTTTTGTCGAGCCAACTCCTATTCAATCTCAGGGATGGCCTATGTCTTTGAAAGGAAGAGATTTGATTGGTAGTGCATGGACTGGTTCTGGAAAAACCTTGGCATGCCTACTTCAATATGTACCTTTTGTTTTACAGTTACCCTTTAGAGTGTTGTAAATCATTATGGTTGAAAGCAGATGCCAATTCTTAAATATTTCAGCTTATGTGATACAGTTTGATAAACAATTGTATCTGAAGAAATAAAGAATTTGATGCTGTGTTTCAGTCCTTAGGCTTCGGTTATCATTCCCTGAGGCATTATCTTTCTTTGTTGGGTTATTCTGCAAATTGTAGGGAAATCTTGCAATAAAGCCCCCATCCGAGCGATTTCTTGGTGCTCATGTTCCACGTGGCTGTTCACGAGTGGAGAAGGCCTCGAGGGGGGCCCAGCTACAGTGAGAGGCAGTTAGCGGGGTAGCGGCGACCGTTTTTCCTGTAGCAGCACGTGCAACATGCACGATGAGGTGGCAGTCACTGATTGGATCCCTTCTACCGCACCTTTCTCCTTCTCCTTCTTCTATATATGTAAACAGAGTGTAATGGAATGGGTTATGTTGATGAAATGAATTAAAATTTTCTTTTTCCGTTCTTCCTTTTATTGTTGCTGATTAGTTGTTAGTTTGAAATGGTGGTCGCTAATCGAAGTAATCGCGATAATCTCCAGATTCGATTTGGGGATGTATCAGTGGTATCAGAGCCCGTGCACCCACAAATCCGATCGAGAGCTCACCGAACCTTGAGTCTGGATCTAACTCTGGACTCGGATATCTGAGCCAGTCAGCGCGAGCATCTGCCCATGGGGGTGTTGATGCTCACAAACTGACCGATTTTGAAAAAAGGATGGAAGGTATTGAGGTGTCGATGGATAACTTCACTAATAATATCAAGGCGATGGGGAGCCGACTGCAAACACAGATCGAGCAGATCCAGGCTCGAGTGGAGAGGATGGCAGTTGGAGGAGATCATCGCAGGGTTGTAAATGGGGCGAACCCAACACCCAACCCCACCGGAGTTTATCCAACCCCCCCCCCCCCCTCTCTTTCCCCCTCCAGGGCAAAATCCCAATTGCTGGAGTTGGCGTGGTGATGATAGGCGTTAGATCCGAAGAGATGATGAGGAGCATGAGCGGTATAACTTTGGTTACCCCAAACATACGAAGTTTGAGATCCCTGTCTTTGATGGTACGGGAGATGTTTCAAAACTGGATTTTTCATTTGGAGCATCATTTTGAGACTCAAGGGATTGGCGCTCGACACCAGGTAGATTTTAGTGTATATTTTCTGAAAGAGGAGGCCTTGATGTGGTGGAGATGGTTCAAGAGATAGTACGACATGGAGGTGGTGTGGGAAACTCTGAAACGAGAGATGCTATTGCAATTTAGGCCTGCGGAGCTCCACAACCCTACTGCAACCTTGTTGAAATTACAACAGACTACTAATGTGCATGATTACCATAGGGAGTTCATAAAGTATAGTCACTTGAGAGCTATGCCTATTTTGGTTGATTGTTTCATCTCGGGGTTTAAAGAGGAGATTCAACAGGAGGTGCTACTCAAGCATCCCCTCACTGTCACTATGGCATATAAGGAGGCTCAGGCACGCGAGACTATTATAAGTGTCAGAGGAAGGCAGCCAAATATCAAGGAGGGGGATTAAATCATGGTACACACCCACAGTGAAGAGCTCAGCTGAAACTACAAAAAACCCCAGCAATGGAAGCTAAAGGATGACCAACTTTTAAGGAGACCCAATTTGATAAGTTTGTGGCAGACAAGAAAGCGAGAGGATTATGCTTTAGATGCGAGAAAAAATGGGTTAAGGGCCACAGATGCAGGGGTCCAACACTTATGCTCATAGAAGGGGATCTGGAGGGTAATGAAGTGGAAGCTATGTCAGGGGAAGAGGAGCAAGAATTAGATGACAGGCTTGAAGCAAACCTCAATCAGATACAAGCTGCTGCAAATCCTCATATAGACCATAGAATTTCCTTACATGCTATGACAGGAGCTGATGCTCCGCAAACTCTCAAATTCCAGGGTACAATTGCAAAAAAGGAGGTGTACATGTTGTTCAATACGGGATCAACGCATAACTTTGTGGACCCTCAACTGGCCAAGAGAGTCAAACTGCCGATGGTGAGGGGAGTAGCCTTTGAAGTTACAGTTGCTGGAAGGGATAAGCTGCAATGTGATGGTCTATGCCAAGGAGTAGAGTTTCTATGTCAAGGAGTCTGCATTGTGACTGGTTTTTATGTGCTTCCCTTAGGCACCAGCCAATTGATTTTGGGGGCGCAGTGGATCAAGACTTTGGAAGAAATGTGGTTAAGTTTTAATTTTAAAGACTATTCTCTTCATTTTTAGCAAGAAGGTAAGATCCAAGTGATGAGGGGAATCAACAGTGGAGAAATGGATGTACCAATTGCGAAGTCTCTGCTTAAAACTCTGAGATATGTGAAGAATGGCTTGTTGCCACAGGTTACTGCAGTTCCGATCGAGGATCCTTTCTCTCTCAAAACACCTCCTGAACTTTCTAAGTTGCTAGAGGAGTATGCAGGAGTCTGGAGAACAACACTTCCCCGACCAAGAGCCCATGACCATAAGATCACTCTTCCCAACCAGACCCAACCTATAAGTCTACGTCCATACAAGCACTCTTGGCATCAGAAAAATAAGATTGAGAGGCTAGTGAGAGATATGCTTCAATCGAGGGTCATTAGACCTAGCACCAGCTCCTACGCCTCCCCAGTTGTGATGGTTAAAAACCACGATGGTACTTGGAGAATGTGCATCGACTATCGAGCGCTTTACAAGGTGACTGTCAAAGATAAATTCCCTATACCTATGATTGATGAGCTTTTAAATGAGCTTCTTAGAGCCATCTTGTTCAGCAAAATGGATCTGAGAAGTGGATACCACCAAATTAGGATGGAGGAGGCAGCATTCACAAAACCGCATTCAAAACCCACGAAGACCACTACGGGTACTTGGTTATGCCATTTGGCTTGACTAACGCCCCCTTTACATTTCAATCCTTAATGAATGAGATCTTTAGACCATATTTGAGGAAGTTCGTATTAGTTTTCTTTGATGACATCCTTGTCTACAGCAAGTCTTGGCCTGAGCATTAAGCTCACTTAAAACTTGTGCTGTAACTGTAAGAGAATCACTCCTTATTAGTGAAGAGAAGCAAGTGTGTGTTTGGGGTCAGTGAGGTTGCTTATCTTGGACATATTGTCTCTGATAAAGGAGTTACGGTGGACCCTAGCAAGGTGGAGGCAGTACAAGCTTGGCCAACCCCTCAGAGTCTCAAGGCATTGAGAGGGTTTTTGGGCTTGACAGGATACTATCGCAAATTCATAGAGAAGTATGCTACAATTACTGCTTCGTGGGTTGCGCTCACCAAGAAGAGAGCCTTCAAATGGTCTGAGGCTGCTCAAGAAGCCTTCAAGAAGTTGAAGCGGATCCTCACTACTTCACCAGTACTCCAACTACCAAACTACAGCTTGCCATTTGTTTTAGAATGTGATGCTGCAGGTACTGGGATAGGTGCTATCCTAACACAAAAAAGCATCTGATAGCTTATCTAAACCTGGAACTCAACGGGAAGAACAAACACTTATCAACCTACGATAAAGAAATGCTTGATATTCTATTAGCAGTAAAGAAGTGGCGTCATTATTTGCTAGGGAGGGAATTTATGATCAAAACTGATCATAAGCCACTCAAACACCTATTGGAACAAAGATTGGTCACCGAGGCAGAGCACACCTAGTTGTGGAAGCTCCATGGTTACCAGTGTAGGGTTGAGTACAAGAAGGGGGTAGATAATGTGGGGGCAGATAGTTTGTCGAGAAGATTTGAGGTGCCAAGTTTACAGGCAATAACTCTAGTACATCCAAGGTGGTTGGAAACACTCAAGCAAGAGGTGAAGCAAGACCCTTTTTATCAGGACATCTCTAATAAAATAGCTAAAAGGGAATTACCTGCTGATAAGTATAAAGTTCAACATGGGCTTGTGTATTACAAAGGGAGAGCATTGCTTAATCCTTCATCTGCAAGTACAAAGGAGTTGCTCTCACACTACCATGACTCACAATAAGGAGGGCATTCTGGGTACGAGAAGACGTGGCCTAAACTAAGGCAGATAGCTTATTGGCAAGGGATAAAACAGATGATAAAGCAGTTTATTAGAGAATGTGAAGTATGCCAACGCAGTAGTACATGAGTCAATCCCCCATAGGCCTACTTCAGCCCTTACCTATACCTGCTGCAGTTTGGGAGGACATGAGCATGGATTTTGTAGAGGGGTCCCAAAAGTGCAGGTAAAACTACTATTCTGGTGGTGGGGGATCGACTCTCCAAGTACAGTCACTTCATCGGCCTGCAGCACCCTTTCACAGCTAAACAAGTAGCAGAGGTCTTTGTCAGCTAGGTGATCAAGCTTTATGGAATCCCCAAATCCATAGTCAATGACCGTGATGCTATCTTCACAAGTATATTTTGGAGGGAAATTTTCAAATCTCAGGGCACCCAATTGTGTATGAGCACCTTGTTCCATCCCCAAAGTGATGGCCAGACTGAAGTGACTAACAGGGTGCTAGAGACCTACCTCCGATGATTTTGTGCCTATAAGCCTAGTAGTTGGATGAGCCTACTGCCATGTGCAGAGAATTGGCACAACACCAACCCTCACAGTTCCACAAAGCTCTCACCCTATCAGATACTATATGGAAAATTACTTCCCAGACTGCTAACATGTGTGCCTCACACTGCAAAGTCACAAGAAGTGGAAGATTGCTTGGTGGAGCGCGACATCACTTTGCAAATCCTGAAAGAAAATTTGAAGAAGGCTAGAGAAAGAATGAAGAAGGTCGCGAACAGACAAAGAACAGATAGGGAGTTCGAAGTGGGTGCCTATGTGTATTTGAAGCTACAGCCTTACCGTCAAATCTCAATCGGGGGGAGAAGAGTGCATAAGCTTTTACACTTACATTATGGCCCTTACGCCATTACAGAGAGAATTGGACCAGTCGCATACCGGTTGCAGCTTCCCCAAAATTCGAAAATTCATGACGTCATCCACATTTCACAGTTCAAGAAACACATCGGAGATCCAAGTAAGCTACTACAGACCCATCCTGTCTATTTTCATGAAGATTTGGTTGAACCTGAGAAGATATTGAGCCGCAGGATTACGGGAAAAGAAGGGAGTGGCGATAACCGAGGTGTTAATTAAATGGAAGGGCGGTGAAGAAGATGATGCAACTTGGGAGGAGTTTTGGGATGTGTATAATCGCTTCTCTGATTTTCGAGGAATCATGGAAGCTCCATTTCAAGAAGAATCTTTGTTGGGTTATTCTGCAAAATGTAGGGAAATCTTGCAATAAAGGCCCCATCCGAGCGATTTCTTGGCGCTCATGTTCCACGTGGCTGTTCGCGAGTGGAGAAGGCCTCGAGGGGGGGGGGGGGGGGGGGGGGGGGCAGCTACAATGAGAGGCAGTTAGGGTGTAGCGGCGTCCGTTTTTCCTGTCGCATCACGTGCAACACGCACGGTGAGGTGGCAGTCACTGATTGGATCCCTTCTACCGCACCTTTTCTCCTTCTCCTTCTTCTATATATGTAAACAGAGTGTAATGGGATGGGTTATGTTGATGAAATGAATTAAAATTTTCTTTTTCTGTTCTTTTTATTGTTGCTGATTAGTAGTTAGTTTGAAATGGTGGTCGCTACTCCAAGTAATCGCGATAATCCGCAGATTCGATTCGGGGATGTATCATTATGGTGATGGTCCTATAGTTCTGCTTTTAGCAGTAACTGGAGAGTTGGCTGTTCAGATACAAGAAAAAAAGCACAAAATTTTGGTTCACATTCAAATGCCAGGAACACATGCATGGCCATCAGATTCGTGAACTTAAAAAAGGTCCTGCTAATTCCCCACTTCTACCTCTCACCCTGCCGCGGGAAAAAAGAGTGTTCAAGTCTTCTCTAAGAGAAGACCACACATTAAATTTTTTTTATTCTGGCAGGTGTCGAAATTGTCATAGCCACACAAGGCCGACTAACTGATATGTTGGAAGCTTCTCATACTAATTTGCATAGAGGAACTTACCTTGTTTTGGATGAAGCTGACCGTATATTGGATATGGGGTTTGAACACCTGATTCGGAAAATTGTCTCACAAGTATTGACTTGCCTCACTTTCTCATGTTATTATTATTATTCTTCCTTTCATTTTTCTTTTCTTACTGCCTTATTGTTTTCATTTTTGTTATGGATCTAAAGGAAATGAAATTACTGAAGTTACTATGATGGATTAACGACCATAAGTTTATTTGTCTTTGTTGGAAATAGTGCTTACACTTTTCCAAAGCTCTATGCACATTTTAAATCTCTAATCTCTAATCTCTAATATTATAATGGGAGAAGGCCTTAGTGTCATTTGTAAATCTACCAACATGTGCAACACACGTACATAACTAATATAAATGAGGTTTTAGGTTCGAGTCCTCCCTACATCAGAGTTTTTATTTTTATTTTTTAAAATTACAAAAACGTGCATCGCACGTGTAAATTACTAGTGTTTTTAAAGGAAATGACCCTTTAGAGCATCTATCGTTGGCTAAAAAGCCATTTTTTCTATATATAAAAAAAAGGAAAAAAAAAAAGTGTTGCAGTCATTGACTATATACCAAATTTTGGGTTTTAGGGAAAAGTCGACTATATTTGGATGAAGATATAGGATTTTGGAAAATATAGCCGATGAACGATGATCTTTCATCCGAATTAGAATCGGACGAAAGATCATGTTTCGTTGTTTTTTTTTTATAAATATTGATTTCCCGTCCGATCATTTTTTTTTTTTAAAACCGATCGGACGGAAAATCATTTCCCGTCTGATCGATTTTTTATATATATATAAAAAGGATTGTATGGGATTCACAAAAAAAATCCAAAAAAATCAGGGACGAATGATCTTTCTTCGTACCTTTCTTTAATTTTTTTAATTACTTTATTGAATTACTTAATTACCCTCACTTACAAATATGAGGGTGGTCGTTGATTACTCGTTTCCACATTGTCAGATCGCTTAAATTCATATCTGGAGTATCCGATTCAACTTATTTCCTTGTATTGCCATGATCCGAACTGGCTTGGCTCTTCGATTTGATCCTACTAATAAATCTTCAGATAGACACTTATTTTATAGGGGATATTTTGGAGAATGGTTTGAGATTTAACCAAAAATTGAGTTGGACAGAGGAGAAGGTGTTTTAGTATGAAGATTGAATGAATGAAACTGTATGAACTATATATAGAATAAGTGAAAGTGATCTCAAGGGTAAATTAGGAATGCAAAAACAAACAAAAAAAAGGGATGTAAAATGATTCATCCTATGGTGTTTTGTTTTGTTTCTTGAATTTATGCTATCAGACGGAGAACGATTGTTCGTTCGTGATCCTCATTTGGATCGAATCAATCAGGCGAGGGATGACTCCCTGTCTGCGATTAAATTTTTTTTAAAAAAAACCTCGGACGGGAAATGATTTCCGTTCGTTGAGTTTCTTTTTTTAATTTTAATCGATGGACGGAAAATCATCCCTCGTCCGATCGATTTCCAAATTTTTTTTTAAAAAATTGTTGAGACGAGACATTATTTTTAGTCCATCGATTTTAAAAATCAAAACCTAAAATTTGGATTAAAACGATTACAGCTCAAATACAAAGTTTTTATATTTTTATATGTCAAATACCCAAATTTTGAGATTGAATTACTAAAATATGCTCTTATCGGCTTAAACATGTTATCTTGTCTTCCAAGTTCTACAGTATTCTAATAGTTGAATTTGACCACAGTTTTGAATCATTTGAATATAAGGTCCCTTCCCCTCCCTTTTTGTCCTTCCTCTCCTTTTAGTCATCGACAGTTAAAACTAAGCCTAACTTTACGCTGATGTTGGGATAAATGCGCCAAGCACTCTCCTTTAGAGCATCTGCAGTCGTTGTTATCCATTTTTTTTGGATACTTGGCAAATAGATATAGAAAATTTGACTGCGCGCTGTAGTGGTCGATAGTTAAAATTTGCTCAGACAATGGATAATCTTTCGTCTCAAAAATTTTTATTAAAAAAAATTAAAAAAAAATTTGGCACAAAAGGACAAAAAATAAAAAAAAAATCCCCAAAAGTAATACACCGTCCCTACACTTTTGTCTTTAGCGAATTTGGTTAGGACGGTGTATAATCAACCGTCTGACATTTTTTTTAATCTTCTGGGACGGCACTTTATCTTTCGTCCGATACAAAAAAAAAAGAGCGACGGAAGATAATCTTTCGTCCGGAAGATAATCTATCGTCCGGCTATATTTTGGCAATTGCCATTTCGATTGCCAAATATAGCCGAGCATTGTAGCGATCAAAACCATTTTTTGGGTATTTGGCCAACGACTACAAATGGTTTTTTTCCAAATTTTGGAAAATTTGGGTTTATGGCAAACGACTACAGATGCTCTTAGACCACGTACTAGATCTTTTTTCCATTTGTAGGGACATGGAACACATCAGTCTACTATTGAGGCAAATGAAATGGTGTAATTTCAACGGCAGAATTGGTTCATAACCGCATCTAAAAGAGACTTTTTATGTGATTATAAATGCTTTATTCTCTATAGGTTGTTACCGGGGCCGGCCCCACCCTTGAGGCGGGTGAGGCGGCCGCCTCAGGTCCCCCGGCAATTTTAGGAGCCTCCAAATTTGTAATTTCCTTGTAAATATAGGCATGTATTTTACGCGTAAAAGAAAAATACTGTTATTAGGGGCCCCAAAAATAATTATTTGAGCCTTTAATTTTTTTTTAAAAAAATTATTTGGGTTTAGGCTTGAAGACTTGAATTGAATTTGAGACTTTAAATTTGGGTGATTTAAAACAAATTTATATACCGTCGATGGTACGCTCTGTAGGCGCCATTGCCATTTCCTTGCTTTCCGCTGGGTCACAAAGTCCCTAACAATAAGGAAGGAAGCTAATAAGAGGCTTCCATTGATGGTTCAAAGATTATACGCTATAAACTTTATTACTCAATTTCCTCTTACCCACTTTGAGTCTTTGGTGGTGTGATCGGCTTTTCACTTCCGTGTGAGATAAATTCATGCTATTGCGGAAGCAGAAGATTCACCCGAAGAAGAAGCTTGGATAAGAATGTAATGCCCCGGATTTCCGTTACTGAACATCCGTGACACAACCAGAATCTTTGCCTTCAAATACATCTGAACGCAGCAATAATACGGAAATTTAAAAACTTTTTATTGCCAGATAAGGTCATTACATCATCGATTACAACCAATATCTTGTTCTTGAACAAGAATACAAATTACATTAACTCATTACATCTTATTATAAAATATTTACCAACTCCTCTTGTAAAGCTATCAGCTGTCTCCTGGAATGGCAGTCGACTGATCACCGCCGAAACTCCGCTGAGTGGTCAATCTGCTTCCCTGGGACTTCCCCTCGGCTTGAGTCTTCCACTGCGCGACTCTGATATTTCTGCACCTGCTCGAAAGGTCGGACCGGTACCTAAAAGGTGGGGAACGTCAGTAATTCTATTGACGCAATGCTGATAAGAAACAGTGATCTCCAAACTGGCAACCACAAACCATCTTGAATGAGAAAAGAAACGTGCATCCTAATTCTCTAGTGTTCGTGTATGCCATGATCTAAGAACTAAATGCATCAGTCACATGCCTTATTCTAATGCAAGCAAAACTTGGGAAACGCATGCATCCCATACTACATACGCCCCAAATCTAGCCATCTTTCTCCAATTTTAAAGATTCGAACCCTCGCCATGCATCCTACTCTTGTACTCATCCTGTTCCCAATAGATTTTCCGTGTCTGAGGAAGTTGCAGTTAATCGGTCTAGTCCTGTTACTGCATTCCCTATAGTGGTTGACGTGTTTGTCACTAAGTATCCGCACATGGACCTCACTCAAAATGCCGTGACAAACCTTCCGGTACAAACCGTATACCCATGACGTCAAAATAATTCATATATAAAACAAACCCACATGCATAGGAACATGATGGCCTTGAGGGTCAAATCCTCCTAGCCGACAGGAGTTTCTCCCCCGTTCCTTACCCCACCTCCTTGGGAATTAACAGATCGAGATATGAGACTCGTGATCTCAAAACCTGAGAACACTATCTGTATCCTACGACAGAAAAAGTACAACACCCGACTATGGTCTGCTAGTACTAATGCAATTTAAATCCATCTAACACATCACTCTAACCCAAGACTCTCTCTAAACATTCAGGTAATAAGGGTTGCTTCAAAAACTCTGCCTATCGACCAGTGGCCCCGGCGACACAATGTCCTGCTCGCCACTTTTCCTAGCTTGGATTTCGTCCATCACCACGGCCCGTGTTCACCCTTCCTGGCATGAGTTCAAATGCACCAATCGGACGTCCAACGCCTCGGCGGAAGTTCTAATCTTAGGGTCGATAATCGTGGGTTATCACCTGCCCTAGTGACTAACTCGAGTCACAAATATCCTCAACTGGGGTCAAACACCATCAAGACCAGTAATAATCACCAATCATCCTCAATATCAAGTCCATTGACTCTTATTCACAAGAGGGGAAAAATAGTCCAAACACATAGTCAAAAATCATGACTAACCCAACTATGTTGTTTCTGCCTGAAACATAGAAAGGTCATAACTCCCACAATACAACTTGGATTTGGGTGTTCTAGCCCATTCTGGAAAGCTAAGAATCTAAGCTATAACTCTCTAGTTGACCATTACCTCAGCTTCATCCATCTAGTTGCTCAAAATGGTCTTACAATCCTTAGCCTGTGTACTCCTTGTACACTAGCTACACCTTATCGATAGCATAAAAACCTATGCGCTCATCGAAAATAACACAAATTCAGGTTCTATAAAAATATGATAATGTCCTCTACAACTTTCTAGTTGATCACAAATCCAAATTGTCTCATTTGATTACCATAAAAAAATCATCTTCCTCAAGTGTACAGAATATACATAATGTACTACACACACAGAGCCTATAGCTCAAAATCTGGTTTCTGTTCCAACTTGTAAAAATCATATCTATTACTCTACTTAGAGGAATTTCTTTAAATAAGGCTAATTGGAAAGCTTAGGATGTCTACTACAACTTCCTAGTTGTACACTTCCTCAAATTTTGCTCATACAGAGCCATAAAGTTACGATCTCATCAGGGTGTCAATTCTGACTAAGTTCTGCACAGTACTCACTTAAAACCCCACAATAAATCACATGCATAACCAATGATTATCAAACTTGCATTTTCCAAAACTAGACATCATCATGTATAGCCATGAACAAAGATCACATCCTGATTCCACGTATTAATTGAGTTCTACCTATTTCAATCATGTTCAAAAGTCCTACTGTTCATTAGTCACTGTCATGAATACTCTTACTTAAATAATTTTGAACATGCATCAAATGTCATCAAAATAATTCCAATCTTTTTCTGTAGGATCTAGATTCATGCATGTTACTACATTAAAATTTTCAAAAATAGATCATGCATCAATTAATTCTAAGAAATCCTTCAAGTTCAGGTTCTACAAGAGGCAGAACCAATCTCTGCCTTACGACCCAGTCATCAAAAGTGATTTTATTCAAATACCAAATAATGTCCCAAAAATCCGAAATAATTCATGTAGTCTCTAGACATGTATAAGATCATTCTGTAAAAATGCCAAGATCAAATTCCATCAATATTGTTCTCTGAAAATTCGGGAACTTAGCATGCAGTTCATGTTTTTCTATTCCATTTCAGATTCTAAACAAACTACCATTAACCATCATCCTCATAGCTACCATTACTCATTTCATGCAAGAAATCAATCAGGAAAACAAGAACAAAAGTTTAGAGAACTCCCCACCCTTTGGTGTAGTTGAGAAGATGAGAATAGCTTGGCCTCCTCTTCCAATTCCTCCTCCAAAGTGCTCTTGATCACCTCCTTATCTTGTCTTCTTTCACTCTTTCCTTCTCTTTTTTTTCTCTAAAAATTTCAGAAATCTGAAATGAGAGTGAAGAGAAGGGTTTAAAATGAAGTTATAAGAGTGAGGGGGTGCATAGGGGGTGGCCGGCCTAGGGGGGTCAAGAGGGGGGGGGACCCAAGTGGCAAGGGGGTTTTTCACAAACCATGCCCTCTTGCCCATGGTTTTGGAGATATTTTTCCATGCTCATTTCTATCCATTAGATCCTTGATGAGATGGTATGAATGGCTACATGTGAGTGCATGCAAAGAGAAAAAATATATTTATAGTATAGTATCATACAATTTGACAATTGCATATGTACCGCACGTATATACTAGTATATGTACTAGTGTCGATTTTCTTATTCTCGTGCACCACCGTGAACGCAACCATTCACATTCATATATAAATCAATTATTACTAGAAAAAATACATAATCACGTGCAAATCTAAATTGTACACAGATTATAATGCAAAATAGTTATATACTATTTTGCGGGGTGTTACAAAGAAAGACTTTCTTTAGCAGTTAAGTTCCCAAGCTAGTAAGCAAGTATCGAGGATAAGAGAGGGATTGTTTAAGACCTCGTTTAGAGGGTTTACTTTCGATCCCGATGCTTTTCTGCTTCCAATAAGACTGCTTTATAGCATGCCCGGTGGGACAAGCTTCTCCTCCCATCTCTAAGACTAATAATCAACTTGAATCCATTCGAACTACATTTTCGTTATTAAGGAGGGTTTTTCTTTGTTTTGCTTTCATACATGACATATAGAATCAAGACTTTCTCCCGGCGATGGAGGGCAGAGAGCAGAGAGCGGCATTTATTCATAAGTCAAAGTCACTGGTCGAATATGAAAGAAAATACAACTCACATGGAGTTTACTTGTTTAGCATTGGTATGGGCATCACTGAAATTAAGACACTATTTCCTAGACCATTCGGGCAGTGAGGCTAGTTCTTCCCCTACCTGTTCGCGGAACCTGTCGTATTCGAGAGAGTAGCTCATTGGCAGATGCTGTTGTCGGAGTTTGACATAACCTACAACAGCAAGCCATTGCGGATCATCTTGCACATCTCCCCTTGCCATCTAATGAGCCTGTAAAGACTTCTTTTCTGGATTCAAAAATTTTCTACGCGGACCTTATTTATATACACGTATTAAAGACTTTTTTTTTGCGGATTCAGAAAATTTCTACGCGGACCCAATACCTTGTCGAGTCCAAAGCTCCAGCTCAAGCAGTTCAGTCCAAAAAAGAGATGTCTTCCTTCGTTCTCGCTCAAGCTAAAGCTCAGTCAGCTACCTAGCCAACTTTCATAATGAAATGCCGTCCGTCATAGTATAGATAATAGATAGCCTTTTTGTGTTTTAGAATTATAATGATTGGTAGAGCTAAAGAGTTGTCACTATACAAGTTCACAATAACATTTTATTAAATGAAAGAAGAGGCTACGGTGTATAAAGAGGACCTCACCATTTACGATGTAACTATAGAAACGATGGAACCCATAAACCTTTGATGCTTAGTCTCTGTCAATCGTAACTGATTCAATCGATCGGTCGAACCAAATTTTAAATAGCGGCGTAGTTAACAAAAACAAAGGTACAAGAAGAGAATTCCAGTTCGGCTTCTTAATAAGGCTTTAAAAGAAAGAGGTGTGTTCGATTCACTTTTTTTCCTCGTATCCGAAATTAGGTTCTTGTCAAGTCAAGATTCTGGAAAGTGGGATAAAAAAAATGGGGAAGTTAATGTCGCTGAATCGGTTCGTTTGGACAGAGAATCTGTTAGTTTGGATAATCATTTACGAGCGAAACAGGGGATTCCCTGCTTTGACTTGTGGAAGATACGGAAAGTTTGCTAAGAGAGTCCAAACACATTCTTGAAAGAGCAGAAAGTGAAAATGGGAACAGGAAGAAAAGGACTCGAACTACTTAAGGGCTCTCACAATGGGATAACCACCTCCATCGCAACAGCGTGTCAATGATGTCTTTCTTCCCCAAAGGACGACATTCGCCTTACTTATTTGTGACCGATCCCCATAAGAAAAGGAAGTAGTAGACCATGGAAATCCATCGGAAAATCCAAAATATGCATGTCCGATGAAATGGTTGTTTTTCTATTTAAACTCGGAGTGCTTCCTACATGAGGGATTCGAACCCCCGACACCGTGGTTCGTAGCTCTAGTTTCCAATCGAGATGATGATCTAAGCCTACCACTTGTCCCATATGCTGCTATGGCTTGCTCTTTCTTTTTCTATGGGTGCTGATATAGATGTAGGTACAGGTGCTGGCTCACATGCAAGAGGTCTAGGCCTCGATTACCGACCTTTTAATGGAATATTCTAACCTTCTTTGACAACGATGTTTTAATGGAATCTAAATTTGCACATTGTTAAAAGCATATTTTGCTTTCAATAATGTGCAAATTTTTTGTATACAATTTTATTTTTTTTAGTGTATGGGGAGCCCATTTTGGGAGTTCGCCTCGGGCTCCCGGAAACTCAGCGCCGGCCCTGGTTGTTACTATACGTCATTTGTCATTTGTTCGTTAGGCTGTTTGGTTAATCGGAATCTCTGGTGATTGATTAATAGAAGTTTTGCATCGCATGTGGATTTCTTTTAACATAATAATGTGGCAATTGTAAAGTTACATGTAGAATTAGAATAAGATAGTGACTCTTTCGTCATTGTCTTTTATCATACTATTATCTTGCTAGCTACTCTGCCTATGATTCCCTAACCAAGTTGACATTGGTAAAAATATGATTAGGACATCTTTTTAATTACTTTTCCCTGATGAAATACTTATTAACCCTAAATTGAAATATTAGATTGGCTATACAATTTAGTATCTTCAATACATATGTATATGTTTTTATGTAAACTATATTCAATTTTTTACTTATTATCAAGATTCTTGTTTTTCTTTGTTTTTGAGGAAAAGGTGGAGTCTGGCCACCCTGTTTCATTAATAAGAGATTAATAAAACGAAACTCAGGGTACTGAGCTTACAACAAAATCCTAGAAATAAACATAAAAACATACTCCACCCCTAACATGTGGGGTGGGACAAAAGACAGAACATACGGTAGCCACAACTTAATATATCATTCCCCCCAACAAACCCTGGGGTGGTGGGTATCATTGTCCATCATAGCTCGTGCTGGCTCTCAGTCAATCGTCAGGCCGGTCTCAATCTCCTCATCATCAAACTCCTGTATCTGGAACACAGTCGCAATCCTGCCCCTGGGCCCTGCTGCTGCCACATTAGCCCAAAAAAAATTTAGATTCATTATATGATTAAGATTGCCAGAAATACTATTGCAAGTTCCACGAAAATATAGATTATTTCCGTCTAGCCAGAGAACCCAGGTCATTGCGGCAATCGCGATATACCACGCCTCTCTCATAGCACCTCTCTCCGTCGCGAACTTGGTTCCTACCCATAGGTCCTCATACGTATTAGGGTATTGAGATGTTCCTAGTACACGGAGAACCTCAACGATAATCGCTTTGCTCCTAGAACAGAAAAGGTAAAGATGATCTCTAGTTTCCATGGGGCATGGCAGAACCCACATTGGGAGTCCACGTTTGGTTGGCGCTTGGCTAGGTTTTCTCTAGTCAGAATCGCATCGTTTAGCACCAACCATAGGAACACTTTGGTTTTTAGGGGTGCCTTCGTTTTCCAGACAATGGCCGACCCCTTTGGTGAGCATCCCCTAAAATGGATGCGATTGTACATCGATCGAACCGTGAATCTACCGTTCTTCTCCAAACCCCAGGTTTTCTTGTCAGGCCCCTGACAGCCAATTCCAGCACTGGTGATGAAGGTCTGAAGTTCCATCAGTCTACGCTGGGAGCCTACATCAAGCGGTTGTTTGAAAGCTGGGTTCCATGCGCCCCTTTTTCAGGCTGCTGCCACCGTGCAGTGTGGTTGTGTCGCTTGCTCGTATAAGTCGGGGAACATGGACCTGAGTGTGTGGTCAGCACACCACTTATCTCACCAAAATCTAGTAAGTCTGCCGTTACCTATAGCTGATTTAACACAGCTGTTGAAGGGTTTGTATGCCTTGGTGATACCTTTCCAGAAGCAGGGTACTCTAGGGCCCATCCTGAAGCCTAGATTTCTAGTTCCATTCCCATGCATGTATCCCTGAACAAACTGCTGCCACCCTTCTCCATTATGGTGGAAAACTTTCCACCACCATTTTCCTAGTAGTGCCAGATTCATGTCTCAAAGATCAATTATACCCAGGCCTCCATGAATCTTTTTCATACATGCCTTCTCCCATCTAATGAGATGATATCCTCCTCGGTCTGGGTCTGCCCCTTTCCATAAGAAACGCTTCCTAGTCCGGTCAATTCTTTGTATTACCCATCGTGGCATCTCCAAAAAAGAGAGATAATAGGTAGGAAGGTTTGAGAGGACTGCGTTAATGAGCATTACTCTCCCTCCCAAGGATAGGGATTTTCCTTTCCATCTTGCTAGCCATTTCTCGACTCTATCAATGATAGGTAGCCAATCCGCCTTTTTGAGTTTTCCGGATTTTAGCGGCAATCCAAGGTACTGAATGGGGAACCTCTCAATGGAGCAATTGAGAATTGTGGCATGATCTAGTGTCTCTTCTGGAGTCAGAGCAATGGGAATTAGAGCACTTTTGTGGAAATTAACTCTGAGTCCCGACCAAGCTTCAAAGCAATATAGAATTCCTTTGAGACGGTAGTTTCCCCTGGGTTTCCATTGCCGAATAGGAGGGTGTCGTCTGCGTATTGTAGTATAGGGCAATCTTGACGCTGTACTCCTTTTGCCACTGGTACAATCCAGCCTACTCTACTGCACTTGGTCATCATGGATCTTAGCACGTTTGCCACGATGGTAAAGAGGAGGGGTGATAGCGGATCTCCTTGTATGAGCTCCCGTTTGCAGGCGAATGGGTGACCTGCAGTCCCATTGACCAAAATGGCCGTCTTGCTAGTGGTAAGACACGTGTGGATCCATCTAATCCATCTGTCCCCGAACCCCCCTCCAGCAAGTGCTTCCAGTAAACAATCCCATTCCACGGAATCATAGGCTTTCTCAAAATCCAGCTTCAGGAGGTAGCTCTTAGCGTTGGAAGCGTGGCACTGATGGATAGTCTCTTCAACTGTAGCGATGTTGTCCTGAATACATCTTCCCTTAATGAAGCCCATCTGGTCCTGACTAATCAGGCCGTCCATTACCTTCCCCAGTCTGTTAGCGATAGTCTTGGTAATGATCTTAACCGAACAGTTAAGGAGGCTCATGGGGCGGAAATCACCGACACATCGTGATTATTCTTGTTTGGGGATCAGCACCGCCTCCGTGTAGTTGAATCTCTCCCATTTGAGTTTATGCTCATAGAAATCTTCAAACAGCTTCAGCAAGTCATCTTTTATTTCCTCCCAGAATATCTGATAGAACAAGATCGGGAAACCGTCTGGGCCTGGGGCTTTATCCTTACCCAGTTGTTCGACTGCCTTCCAGACCTTCTTTTCGGTGAAGGGCGCTTCGATGGATTGCAATCCTGGGCCTGAAGTGCCTGTTTGGTCTTGCCAGAAGTCATGTTTGAGAGGGGTTCTAAATTCCGCTTTGTGCCCAAAAAGGCGCTTGTAGTGGGATTGGAAAGCCAGCTTAATAGCATCCTCGTCTTGTATTACTCCAGACTCCGAGTTGATTGAGTGGATGAGGTTAGTTCTACGTCGGGCACTGGCAACTCGGTGAAAAAATGCTGTATTCGCGTCTCCCTCTTTGAGCCACATAATTCTCGATCATTATTGCCATCTGATTTCCTCCATCCTGTAGAGCTGGTCAATTTCCTGTCTGAGTTGGAGCAATCGGTTTCGTTCTTCCTGTAGAAGATCTCTAGCCTCTTCCGTCTTCTCAAGTTCCTCAATTTCTTCAAGAAGAGACTCCTTCACTATCCATATTAGTGCAAATCTGGTCCGATTTCACTTCCTCAGCTTGCCCCTGAGCCTGCTAATTTTTTCGCAACATATAGTGGCCGCCTCAGTGCCCTTGGTCGGGCGAGACCCACTCTCATTGACCATATGGTGGAAACCTTGTATTTCTAACCAAGCCTTCTCGAATCAAAATTTTGATGGCTGTCTGGGTTGGTCCTCCCCCGAAGATAAGAAAATGGGCACGTGATCCGAGGTTGGTCTAGGGAGTGACTTTGCTGATGATAGGGGAAATTTGGTCTCCCAATCCGTGGAGACCAAGATCCTATCTAACTTAGCTAGAATGGGCATCGCCTGTATGTTTGACCAGGTGAAGAGCCTATCCGAGATGGGGATGTCAACCAGCTCCAGGTCTTTGATGACCTCATTAAATGCTTCTCTGTCTAGATCACTGGAACCTCTGCCTCTGTGTTCTGAGGCAAATCTTGTGATGTTAAAATCTCCCCCTACCACCCAAGGGTGTGGCCAGTGTTTGGATCGCTCGAAGTTCCATCCAGAAAGCCATTCTAGCGGCGAACGTGTGTGGCCCGTACACCACCATGACCGATTGAACCCCCCAGTAGGATTTTTGCTGTAGCAATACCGATAAAGAAAATTGCCCGTGTAGTTCGTCAAAACAGCAGAAGATGTTGGGGTTAAACCCTAGAGCGATGCCTCCAGCCACCCAACTGATGGTAACATCCTCCATTCTGAGATTCGGCTACCCCCCACTCTCCTAAGTCTAGACATGTGAGACAGTTTGGTCTGTTGGAGACCCACGATGTTAGCCTTAGATCTAGCTACGACTTCCTTAACCATTTCTCGTTTACCCTGCCTACCAAGGCCTCTAACATTCCAGAATAGGGCCTCCATTAATTACTATTAGGGGGTGGTACGTGACTCGTATTTACATTCGAGTCCAAAATAAGCCTAGCCCTATCAGTCTCCCATCCTCTAATTTGATTAAGGAACCGAGCGTTTCTGTCGATATCGTTAACCGCAAGACCACAGGTTTTGGCTACATAAAAAATTTCAGTGTCGGTCATGAAATTAAAAACTGAAGTTAGGAAAGAGCATGTACCTCCGACGGTTGTTTTAGCTGCTTTAGCGGCTGCCGCAATCTCCAAATAGTCATCTAAGGACTCCTCCATGGCCCTCTTGTGAACCCTGAGACCTGAATCACTTTGAGACGAGCTTGTACCCGTTGCTTGCGTTGGGGGGAAAGTGCATGGTACCAAATCTGGCGATGAACTCGGGAGCTCTTCCGCCTCTTCTTTTGAACCCAACAATTCTTCCTCTGAGTAGACACAGTCATCCTCAAGGTTAAGCCTATCCTCTCGGTCATCTTCATAAAGAGGTGAGACTGGGACACACTCGTTTGTGCCCTCAAAATTGTGTGGACTCATTACTACATCTTCTCCTTCTTGGTTGGGCCCCTCTTTGGGCCCATATAAATTCCCCACTACCCCGTCGAAACCCTCTTCAGTTACTTCTTCACTCTGTGGCTTACAATAGCTTAAGTTATGCCTCCGTTGGAACGGATCTTCGCTTTTGAGCCCTCCGCCAGCTGGCACACACTGAATTGCGTTTGCAGTTATCGAAGCTGTTGGGGCAGAGAACGAGGCGTTGAAATCTCCTATCGATGCATGCATATTTTTATCTCCCTTAGCTCCATTGTCTTCATCTGAGAGCTCCTTACCCCTTTTGTGATTCCTCTTTCCCTGAGCATGAAGCCCTTTTTTGGTTTCGCTCTCTTTTGGGGCATCCTCCCTACCTAAGAGCACCTGCTTGCTCGTCGTCTTCCCCAAAATAGGCTTTGCCTTTTCTAGCTCTTGACCCAAAGTATACCACATTTTCTTTTTTGGAGATTCAACTTGCTTTGGTACCCACTCCTTGGTCAGAAGCGACGCTTCTTTTGTCGTCTTCCTCTTAACGCTACTGCCCTCTACCAACTCCTGCTCCAAAGCTTGTACCTTTTTCCCTTTTGGGGGGAACTCTGCATGTCGTAACGGAGTTGGTTGTTTCCTTTTCTAGGGCCTGCAAGCTCAGGATCCCCTCTCTGTGCCACTCTTTGCCTCTCCTCACCAACTTTGCCGTTTTGAGCTATCTGCTGCTCTCCCTTTTTCTAGCTTACCTCTGACTCTGTAAAATTAGCCAAATCTGGAAATGGGTCATCTTGGCCATTGGATCCCTTGGTCAAGCTTCGTACTCGACCACCGGCATCCCGCCCTGATGCATGCCACTCTGATCCCTCTGCCGCAGGCTCCCGGTGATCTTCCATCCCTCTCGCCGCCTTGATCAACTCTCGATGGGCCCGCTCCACTTCATGGGTCCTGTCTATGGTGAGATCCCATGTTTGTGAAGCAACTTGCTTGTAGATACGTCCATCTCTGAGAGAGGATGGAGGCGTGGGGGACGTGATGGGGGTGAGTTATGTCTCCGTTTCTGCGTGCTTGTCGAGTACAAACGGATGAGATAGGACTCCTCATAGGAGAAAACTTTTGCGAATCTTGGCATTAAGGAGATGTCACCACTCCTGATCAGTATCCTAGCCGATTCGATCTCCGAGTGGCGAACGGTCTTCTCGTCGACGTCTTCCACTGAGCCGAAGTAGGAGACTATCTCTTGCAAAGCCTCCTTTTTCCAAAAATGTAAGGGTACGTTATGAATCCATATCCAATATCTCTCCCCCTGAGGTCGTTCTGCACCAAAGCTCGGTGACCAAGCTTTGAACTCCATCTTGAAATGCCCAAAATCCATCGTTGCCATTCCGGTGACCTCTATCATCTTTTGTGGCGAAGGGAATGATATCAAAAACTGGAGGTGGCACATTTTCTTGACAACCCAGTCACGGTGTGCCTTCATTGGCCATCTCACGTTCAAAGCTTGGAGAAGATGGGCCTCCGATTGCCGTCCTGATCTCACCCGTGCCACTGCGCACCATTGGCTTAGCCATTTTTCCTCATTTTTTATTGTGGCGAGGTTGTTTGCAAGCTTGATCGTCACTGGGTTGTCAGGCAATCTCCCCCTGTACACCTGCCACTCGTCGTCGTTATTGGAAGTGACGACATTTGTGCAGTTGTATGACATGTGATCCCACATCATACACCTCATGCATCGCACTTCTTTGGTGCACTCCTTCCGGTAGTGTCACAACTCTCCGCAGTTGAAGCACGGCACCGGTTTGCGCTTTCCTTTTCTCTAGTTTTTTCTGTTATCCAGTAGGGTTGGAGGTGGGGAGTTGGATTTTCTTTTTCCTTTATGGTTAACTTCTTGCCATCTCTCTGAAGATTCCCCAATCGGAGCCAGTTCCTCACCCTCTTTAGTCTCATCGTTTGGACCCCTCTGTTGGGCCCATACAACAATGGACTTTAGAGGGACGTGGACCTCCTTCTTTGGCGGTGAGTGGTGGGGGTTGTGAGAAGAGGAGGATGCAAGAGGGTGGTATTGGTGTTGACTGTTGGGTTTCGTTGGGGGTGTGGTAGCATTTGGAAGGAGGTGATGGTGCGTGGGAGATGTTGGTTTTGGTGGGGTGACTGAGCGGTGGTGTTGTCTTGCCTGTTGATGTTGCTCTCTATGATGGTGGGGATGATGGTGAGTTGCACTACGGTGTTGTCTTGCCTGTTGATATTACTCCCTGTCATTGCTTTGTTGTCTTGCCCATTGAGGTTTTTCTCTGTGATGGTGGGGGTTGTGAGTTACACTACGGTAGCTCCTTTCTTTTGCATAACTTGCCCTGTGGTTGTCCCTATGTTGCAATTCTGTGCTGTACCGCCGATCGTATAGCTGTCACTGAGCGTGACGCTGGACCACAGGGGGGTTCTTTTGCTAGATGTTTGCCCGGATGTTCTTCGCGCTTGCCACCATCGCAAGGGTTGGTAGTGCATGTGAAGAATCCAGGTATGCTTCTCCATCTGCGAGTCTCTATGATGAGAGAGTTATGTTTTGCACGATTGTGGAGCTTGGGCCCGAAGACGGGGTCCCTCCGTGGTGTGCAGTTGGCAAGGTGCATTGATGGCCCAGATCTGAGCTCTACTGTGAGGGCTCGGATGTCGGCAGCCCCCCCCCCCCGCTGGCAGTTTTTGGCTTGGCTTGGGTTTGGTGGGCTTTGTTTGTTGTTGGCCCAGTTGTTCTTCGTGCTTGCCACCATGTCCACACTCTTGGAGCCATTCACGATGATCTACCGCTGTGATTTGGTGTTTTCGAGGGTTGGTAGTGCGTGTGAAGAAGCCGGGTGTGCTTGGAAGTGTCGTAGTCTTCCAGGAGGGTTAGGTTGTTTTGCACGATTGCAGGCATAACATGTCCCACCATAACCAACAAAGGCATCTTTCTGCCCCATCCCAACCATAGCATGTCCCACCATCAATGGTGATCTCCTCCTCCTTTCACGTGCTCCCATGGCGTCCTCTCCTGCTCCCTCTCCCTCAACCTCTCCCCACCTCCTGAACTTAGCTGCTGTCTCCCCCAACCTCCCGTTGGCCTCCCCCTCCGTCTCCAACCTCTCCTCTTTGCCGCAACATCCCCTCCCCCATCTCCAAACTACTAATCTTCGACCACTACCGTCGACTAGCCACTAAACCACTACCGGACTTCGAACCTCTGGCTCCATTCCCACATGTTGTCGAAGTTGGAATTGAGTGGGTGTGGACCCAACGAGAGGATCTGCCACACTCCTACCATCCCTACCCCTCCCCCCCCCCAACCTCTGATGCTCCTCCTCCACCCCCTCAACCCTCTGACCCTCCGGCATCCACACCCCAACTCCCTGCCCCAAACCCAAACCCTAACCAACGGCCTAACCATACTGAGGGTGAACCCTCGAGGCTCATAAACGCACTCTCCCCCCAGTGGGCACATCGAAATGGACTTCATCGGCAGGAGGGGAGAGGCACAGATCATCATCGCCCTATGGAAAGCTGCAGCTGAGAGGACGGGCCTATAGAGGGGGTCCTCCTACCAGCCATTATCGGCGTATTATCAAGATTCTTGTTCCCAACAAGCAGCACTACAATAAAGATAAATCCAAATATATCTCTAATCTCTATTAATAATAATAATAATAATAATAATAATAATAATAATATCTCTAATCTCTAATATTATAATGGAAAAAGGCCTTGGTGTCATTTGTAAATCTACCAACATGTGCAACACACGTACACAACTAATATAAGGAAAGTTTCAGGTTCGAGTCCTCCCTATGTTAGAGTTTTTATTTTTTTATAAAAAATATTAAAATGTGCATTGCACGTGTAAATTACTAGTAATAATATTATAATGGGAGAAGGCCTTAGTGTCATTTGTAAATCTGCCACTTTACATGCATTGCACGAGCAACTCCAACTCTCCCATTATACACTTTATTTAAATCTACCAATTTACGTGCATTATATGTATAACTCAAACTCTCTCATTATACTCTTTATATTACTTTAAAAAATATGTATTTATTAACACGTGCTATATTATATTACTTTAAAAACTATATATTGATTAAAACGTGCATCGCACGTGTTAAATACTAGTCTTATATAATTATTTTGTATATTTTATTCTAGAATTACTATCTTTTGAAATATTATTTACCATTGTTTTTTAAAAAAAATTAGTTGTGAAGTATGTGATCAGATTTCATTGAATGATAATACCTCGAAATTAACCGGAAAAAAAAGAAGTAATGGATGTGTAAGAAGTGAAAGTTAACTGCTATTTTTGATTATTTTCTTTTTTCATACTTTAATCCAATATACAAAAAAAAAATTAGTTACAAATAAACTATTTCAGATATGTATTAAAAATCATAACAAAAGATACAAGTGCAGAAGTATATTTGACTTTGTTTAATGAGGAGGCACGGTTCATCATCGACTGCTATGCAAAAGACTTGGAACATATTAAGAATAAGGTACAATATCGAAAGTTAATTACTAAATATTAAAAAAAATTAGTGGTTGGTGCATATAATTAATTTAGTGATCATCTTGGCATGAATCTTTTCAATAAAGTTTTATAATATTCTGAATATCCCATATCTCGTCAGTTCACATTTGTAGCAGTTTCTGTGATTATAAAATGTGTTAAAATATTCAACTGGTATGTGCACCAAGCCACTGAAGGAAAAAACTATGGTTTATTAAGGCTTTTAACGCATGCAGCAGAAACGATCTAATCGTGCAAACAACATTGCAATACAAAAATTTTCCAATAGCCAAAATCACTATGAATTATAACGAATTAGATCAAAATATTAAGATTTTGGATTATTTTCCACCGATGCCAAAAATCATTCGCAGTGGTTTCAGTAATGAGACGTCCAAATGTTCATTCCCCAACGGTGATCCATTTCAAACCTTACTTGGAATATTGTGTCATCTCTCTCTAACTCTCTTTTGATTAGTATAAACATGAGTCTCATTCGTATTTTATTTTCTTGTTTTGAGGAATAACTTTTCTTCCCTATTTATAGGGGATTGGAGACCATATCTTTATATGGTATGTAATCCTTTTCATATCAAAAGATATTCACAAAATAATTGTTCATATAATTATTAACCATAATGAGATATTTTCATAGCTCTTAGTTAAGGTATTATATCATCTCAAATATTTATTAGTAATGAATTCAAGTATTCCAACTATTGAAATATTCTATGAAGAGAGTATTTATCATTTAATTATGATGAACAAAATTTATTTGTCTCATAAATAAATTGACAATCATATGACATTCTATGCCTACAAAACTATTTGTCATGTTTAATATATCTTCATATATCAAATTATTCGATTATGAATTTTAATGAATATAATTTCAAATTGAATTTTCCAAGAAAAAATGTTTGTATATCATGTGACCCATTGAGCTTTAAGCCGGTAATAAAGATATTAAATTTCTTTATTTCACCACATGTCATGAGTGATGTCTAGCAAAGTGTCATGACTATCCAGATTATTTGAGTTTGATTAGTGAAATCAATCATATCCTTGAGTGATTAATTCATATACAATTAATCATCTGATCATATAATGTCCCGAAAAAGCTTAAGGCACAGATTAACGTCAAACCCTAATCATTTAATGATATGTGTCTGATATGTTAGTGATTGACTGAAATAAACACTTAGAAACTCCTTTCTAAATTTTATTTAGCTATAACCATAGACTTCCTGAGTCAACCCTTTATAGAATCACATATGTCATTCTCTTCTTCTAATAGAAGTTATCGTTCCTTATTGATTGCTCACCTACTTTCATGAAAGGCTCACTATGCCCAGAATACCCTACACGTATCTTACAAAGTCATGCTAAGAAATAAACCAATGAATAGATTGACAGACACAAAATGTTATGACAATCTCAAGTCTTAGGATTACTTGTACCCACTATCATCCAAGAAATTATCTTTTGACATTCATTAAGACTTTCCATTATATATTTCTTTTAGTGAGTCAGTTCAGTGAACTAAACCGTTTAGCACATATACTCTTATATTAATTTCTCTACATAAACTAGTAATTTATACGTGCGATGCACATTTTAATAAATATTTTTTAAAAATTAAAAATTCTGACGTAGTCTAGCCTTGAACCTGAGGCCGCCTTCGTATTAGTTATGTACGCACAATACACGTAAGTTGATATGTTTATAAACGACAACTCCAACTCTCCAATTATAATAGTAGAGATAATAATGAGCTTAATTATTCTCTACTTTAGAGCATAAAACGAGTGTACTAGTCTTATCAAAATTATTGATATCCAGTTTTAGTAATTCTATGACTAAGAACATTTTAGATTAATTATATTAAGTTTAAGTCTCACTGGTCTGATCTCATCATGTCCTTAAACACATTTAATTAATCCATGAACTTCATCATAACAGTAAATAAATTACATAATTAAGGGTGTGTTTGGCCCAGCTTAAAATTAGCTTCTCTTCTCCTTTAAAACGAGAAGCTGAGCCAAATAGATACCCATGAAAAGCTCTACAGAATGAGAAGTAGCTTAATTTTAGGGAAGAAAATGAACTTTGATAAAAGCCAAGCAACTTCTGGCTTCTCCTTTTTTTTCTTTTTTTTTACGTCACTCTTTTTTCCCCTTCCCACATATCAAAACCTCATCCCTCGCGCCGCCGTCGCCCTCCTTCACCTTCCCTCTCTGCGCTGGCATTCTCGCACCGCCGCCTCCCATCGCCGTGCCCCCGCCTTCCTCTCCATTCTTCGCCGCCCTCCATTCTCGCGCCGCCGCCTCCCATCGCCGCTGTAATGCCCCGAACTTCCTATATAGAGAATTCGAGACATGAGCTAGGACCTTTACATTCAATTAGTCACAATACACAGAAAACATGAAAATTTTAAAACTTTTTATTAATACATTATTACAGACCGAGTGTTTCCATTGATTCAATATATTACATCAGAGTATACATGAATGAAAATGATAAATATTGGGCTTTTCACTTGTAGACCATGCCTTGACTAGAGTCCTCCCTGGTTCGTGATCTTGTATCCACAACCTATTAGAGTGGGGAAATCAGTACATATACTGACGCTTAAAGGCTGATGACTAGCAGCGAATCTCCAAAAACAAACATATAAAAACTTGGTAAAATATGTCGGTGTAGTTTAAGTGTTCATGAGTGCAATGACTAGGATCTAATGCAATGTCAACTAAGGCTAGGATGCTCCTATTCTAATGCAAGCGAGAATCTGGAATCGTATGCATCCCATACTACATACATCCATATCAAGTCGTTCCCCATATATAGGGATTTGAACCCACATTATGAATTTCTACTTGTACACAACCTGTTCCTGAAAGATACAACGTGACTGATAAGGTTGCAGACGTGGTCAAGTCCCACCAATGCAGTATGCTCATGGTGTCTATGTTTGCCACTACTACCCCGCTAACTGGACCTCACTCAAAAACCAGACGAACTCTCAGAGTTACTGCAACATAGGTTAGCTCGAAGCATCTCCTGAGCCTCCTAACTCATAGACCGTAGTCTATGGCCTTTTCGCATCCCCAGCATAGAATACGATGGAGTTCCGGGGTCCATCCCCTAGCTCCGCCCACTCTTATCATGGCACTTCAGGAATTAATAGTGTGAGATACGCAATCTGTGCTCCCAACTCGTGAGAAGGCATCGTACATATCCCTTTGACGGAAAGGTACAACCTAATAACACCACCTAATTCGGCCGAAAGGACGAGTTGGGTCATAAGGTGTCACCCTTAATACCGACTCCTCTCTTTTGGAAAAATGGTTAAGTAAAGATTCTTATAAGTTACTACTCTAATGATGTCACTAATCCTAAACAATCTTACAAGATTTTCAACTTAGATTATTGTTGCTGCTGAAATCGGTGTGGAGGCAAACAAATAGAATTTGTGGATTCTTGGGACGTTGAATAGTCAAACCTGAAACCTTTCCGTCGGAGTTTGACCGTTATCTCCCGTCGTTGACCTGCAAAAAGTGCAAAACACCGGGATCGATCCCGGTGACGCACCCTCCGACGCTCAAGTCAGTAATCAGAAAGATTATGAATGAGCTTTGATTGGCAAAAGATTGATTACCTGTTAACAGTGGGGGATGGGGAGTATTTATAGCCGCCTTTGGGACCAGTTTCAGGATAAGATCAAATCCCTACTTTCCAGTGAATGGATAGAGTGAATCAGGGCCGTTGATTAAGTATAATCATAAACCCTAATTCTATCCAGCTGGACAGGGTTCTTTGCAGGTTCGAACCCCCACCCAGTTAAGGCGGATCCATTCGTGGGCTATTGGGTCTTTGGAGAAAAGACCTAGTACCCATTTCAGACTCGTTTGTAGGTGAAATTACCATTTTACCCCCGAGCTTTAAGATTCGTGCCCAATTTGGACGGTCCCGATTTAACCCTATTTTTAGCCATATCACGAGCCCCCCACTCCCGAAGACTGAGTTTGATTAGCCTTTGAGGAGTAGTTTTACTGTTTTAATGGCTTGAGGGGTTGTATCGGAGTCCAAATGAGGGGTGTCGAATCTTTGTATGAGGTATTATGGTGAATTTCAGAGCTAGTTGCGTGCTCAAGGTTGTTTTTGAGCTCTCCTGGACTTTTGGTGACTTTTCCAAATTTTTCTCTATTTTTCGGACCATTTATTTAATTTTGCGAAGCGGTGATTCATTGTTCGGGGGCCTTAATTAATTATTCTAAGCAATAATTATTTACCTAGGGGTTTAAAAACTTTTCCCCAGATTTGTAATTATTTTTTAGAATTTTTAATTAACTTTCGTGAATTTTTAATCATTTTTTTGCAATTTTTAAATAAATAATACAAATTTAATAAATAAAAAAAATTAATTTTTATTCCGATTTATGACGTGGCACGATCTGGGCCTTCCATCAGCCAACGGTGCGAATTTCTGGAGGATCGGACGGCCAGAGTAGCTCAGCGGAGTTTTTCTCCACTTGTGGAGGTCGGTACCCCGGTAGCTCGGCTAGTCCTCCTCGGCAGCTTGGTAGCTCGGCGCATTACGAGCTGCCGAGCTACATGGCAAGATCTGGAGCGTCCATCATGGTGCGAATCACGAGGATGGGGGTTCAGATCAAAAGAAAACGCTATCTTGTCGTTTTGTGGGCGTGGCGCGATCTGAACCGCTCTTCATGTTCTAGCGCGACTTTTAAAACGATCCAACGGTTGGGGTAGTTCAGCAGTTGTTTTTCTTCAAGTGTGAGGGTCGGTGCATCGGTAGCTCGGCTATAGCTGCTCGGTTGCTCAGCAGCTCGGCCTTAACTCCTTGGTAGCTTGGTAGCTCGGCTACAGTTGCTCGGTAGCTCGGCAGCTCGGCCTTTCTTCTGTGATTGCTCGGCAGAGTGCTCCGGTGGCTCGGCAGCTCGGGACGATCTGTTAAGCCACCTGGCAGGATCCGGTGCATCGATCACAGCGCAGATCACGAGGTTGGAGGTTCAGATCACGAGAAAACGTTATCTTGTCATTTTGTGGGCATGGCGTGATCTGAATTGCTCATCATGTTCTAGCATGAATTTTGAGACAATTTGACGATAGGAGTGGCTCGGCAGCATTTTTTCTCCAAATGTGGAGGTCGGTGCCCGGTAGCTCGGCAGAGTGTCTCGGTGGCTCGGCTCGGTATGGCCCGTTGAGCCACGTGGCAGGATCCGGTGCATCGATCACAATGCGGATCACGAGGTTGGAGGTTCAGATCATGAGAAAACGTTATCTTGTCGTTTTGTAGGCGTGGCGTGATCTGAATCACTCATCATGTTCTAGAGCGAATTTTGAGACGATCTGATGGTAGGAGTGGCTCGGCGGCATTTTTTCTTCAAATGTGGAGGTCGGTGCCCCGGTAGCTCGGCAGAGTGTCTCGGTGGCTCGGCTCGGTATGGCCCGTTGAGCCACGTGGCTGGATTCGAAGTGTTCATCATGGCGCGGATCACAAGGTTGGGGGTTCAGATCACGAGAAAATGTTATCTTGTCATTTTGTGGGCGTGGCGTGATCTGAGCTGCTCATCATGTTTCGATACGAATTTTGAGACAATCTGACGGTAGGAGTGGCTCGGCAGCATTTTTTTCCAAATGTGGAGGTCGGTGCCCTGGTAGCTCGGCAGAATGTCTCGGTGGCTCGGCTCGGTATGGCCCATTGAGCCACGTGGCTCGATCAGGAGCATTGATCATGGTGCGGATCACGAGGTTGGAGGTTTAGATCACGAGAAAATGTTATCTTGTCATTTATGGGCGTGACATGATCTGAGCCGCTCATCATGTTTCGACATGAATTTTGAGACAATCTGACGGTAGGAGTGGCTCGGCGGCATTTTTTCTCCAAATGTGGAGGTCGGTGCCCCGGTAGCTTGGCAGAGTGTCTCGATGGCTCGGCTCGGTATGGCCCGTTGAGCAACATGGCTGGATCCGGGGCGTTCATCATGGTGCAGATCACGAGGTTGGGGGTTCAGATCACAAGAAAACGTTATCTTGTCGTTTTGTGGGCTTGGCGTGATCTGAGCCGCTCATCATGTTTCGATACCAATTTTGAGATAATCTGACGGTAGGAGTGGCTCGGTGGCATTTTTTCACAAAATGTGGATGTCGGTGCCCCGGTAGCTCGGCAAAGTGTTTCGGTGGCTCGGCTCGGTACGAGCTGTGTGGCCAAGGTCGAATCGTTGCCTTCGCCGCTCCTCTTCATTCCGTCATTTAGTCTTCCTTAATGGGGCCCCAAGCATTACAAAAGCCCAACAGTCACCTCTCTGGCTATAAGTTCTCACCCCCTCACCCCTTATCTCATTCTTTCACTTTTCACTCTCTCAAAATTTTACTTTTGCTCTCAAGTTGCTCTGCTGGTGGGGTTTTGAGCTCAAGGGCGGTTGTGCTAGCTGTCGCGAAGGCCAGGCAATTTTCGACAAACTTTTTCCGACCGTAAACGTCACATCAAGGTCAGTTTGTTTAACTTCACATATTTATTCTACGAGATGCCACGAGTATCCTCGGGTATGAGGCATCCTCCTCGGGGGTCGGAGTGGCGAGGAAAGGAGAGAGGTGGTTAGTAAACGCAAGGGGAAGGAGATAGTTGGGTCATCGGCAGCCGAGGAGAAGGGGAAGGTAACGGCTCGGTCGTCGATCATTGAGACGGTGGTGGAGACAGTGAGAGGAGCAGGCGAGTTGGGTCGGCTACCGACCGTGTTGTCTGGCCATGGGGGGATAAGGCAGTACAGCGGCGAGCTGCTGACCAAGGCTGTCTACGGTCGCTCGGAAGCCTACGAGGAGAATGATCCGAGGGAAGTTACCGAGGTGGACGATATCCCTTCGGTTTTAACCGAACGAGATCTGCTTCGGACTCGGAAGGGATTCGCCATTCCCCCGGAGTACACACTGATTCTCCCCGGCCTCGAGGTGCAAGTGGCACAGCCTTCATGCCGGATACTTGTGTCTTCGCCTACGACGCGTTGAACGACGGGCTGCATTTTCCTCTGCTTCCTTTCGTGACCGAAGTCCTTCGGTGGTATGGACTGAGCCCTATTCAGTTTATGCCGAACACGTGGCGACATGTGCTCGGATTCCTGCTCCAATGCTGAACAGCCAAGGTGGAGCCACAGCTCGTCATCCTCCGAAGTTTGTATCGGATCAACAGGATGAGTAAGAACGAGCCCCGCTACTATCTCTCGCCTCGAAAGGGCGTCAAGCGGATAGAGAACCCCGACTCGATAAAGTCGTGGAAGGGGAAGTTCTTTCTGATCAAGGGCCCCTCGGCATGGTACTTCCCAACTCGATGGAAGGAGGATGTGCCGAAGTATGCAAAGGCCGAGCCGGTGTTAACCCCGGCCGAGGCAGAGGTGGCAGCGAAGCTGATCGGTCTTCCGATGTTAAGTTGGAGGAATATGACCGAGGAGGTACTTCATGGGTCAGGCCTCAGTCCGATCGACCCGAGTACGCTCCGGACATCTCACTTTTTGCTTTACATTTTTTTAATGCTTTGTGTTTTTCCTAACTTGTTTTTCTTTTACATCAACAGAGGCTCCGAACATTGACTTCAAGGCGATGATGGCCCAACGAAACAAGGCCGCCTATGCCAAGATGAGGAAGAGGACGAGCGCCAGTCCCACTTCTGGCCGACCTACCAAGGCGCCTTCGGCCGTGGTCGGAACCGTCATCCCCACTTCTCCTCGACGATCGTCCTCGGCTGTTGCCATTGTTCAGCCGACCCCCTCTGCTCCTTCGGGCAAGGAATTCTCCATCTTGGCGGCACTGGAGCTCGAGGCCCCGCCCCTGATCGAGCAGGCCGAGGTCATTCTAACCGAGGCCCACAAGAAGTTGTTTGTCCCCGATTGGCGGGTGATGAACCATGACGGCTTCTCGGGGGACTCGGGGATGAGTATGCAGGCTCTTTGCCATCTCCCGACCCCGAAGGACCGAGCCTCTCTGAAGGCAGGGACGACGGGCGACGATGCCCTAGAAATAGCTCGGTCGCTCATGTCGGTAAGTTTTCTCAGTTGTTGATATTTTCTCAAAAATTTTCTAAGTCTTTAGTTCGGCTTTATCGCGTATTCTAACTACTTCTTCTTGCAGGCCACATTCCACTTCAGCCACCTTTTCGAGTAGTATGCCGAGCAAGAGAAGGAGTTGAAAGTCGCCTGTGATAAAGACAGAGCGGAGAGGGCGAGGGTTGTGAAGCAGTTTGAGGCGGAGCAGCGCTGCTCGGACGCTTTGGCAACCCAGGTCACCGACCTTGAGGCGGCTCTGGAGCAAGCGAGGGAGAAACTCGCTTCGGAGGTCGCCAAGGCTACCAAGGAGAGGGTCAAAGCGGCGAGGGTCTTGAAGGCAGTGAAGTGGCAACAAGCTGAGGCCGTGGAGACGGCGGGGGCGGAGATTGAGGCCGAGGCCAAGAAGCAAATGGCGGCCAACATGGAGCAATCTTACGCCACCGCGCTCGAGCACGTCGAGGCTCGGGTCCCCGGCTTTGATAGGTCGGGGTACAGGTTGTAGGGTCCGATCGCCGAGCCTGACGTCGAGGGAGAAGCCGAAGGAGAGGAGGAAGGGGCCAATGGAGAGGAGGGGGACGAGCAAGAAGGTGACGAGGCTCCTGCCGACCCCGAGACCATGGTGGTGGAGGATGAGGGGCCATCTACCGAGGTGCCCGTTCCTGAGCTACCACTCAAGGTGGCCCCTTGATCTTCTTGCTCTCGTACATTTTTTTTTGTTCTTCATGTATTGCCTTGTAGCGGACTGGCCACCGCTTTTTTGGTATAAATGAAATTTCGCTTTCTTCGACCATATGTTGGGGTGTGTCCTGATTCGAAATTTTTCCGAAAATAACTTTGTCTTGAAATTTGACCAAGTGTTGAGTCATGGCATTGCGAAACCCTTGTTACTGAAGATTTCGCTAAGTGTTGAAAACACTTTTTGTTCTTTGCGTTGATGTGTTTTCGCTTTTCAGGTCGTCAAGTCAAGTTCAGCAGCTGAAGCCTCTCGTCTTCGGGTTGACTTAAAAGCAACGAAGTTGGCCCTCTCTCGCAGTCAAGAGTGTTTTCTTAAGAGCGAGTTGGAGTTGGATCATCTCAAGGTGACGCTGGCGGGGTGTCTTTCCGAGTTGGAGCAACTAAGGAAATGAGCTCATGAGGTTCGTCTCAAGGGTGAGGTGGAGTTGCTTCGAAAGGCACTATTTGATGTTATGGATGAGAAAGGTGAACTGCTGGTCGAGGTTCACCACTTGAAGATAGTAGAAGAAGAACTCTTGGCGGAGGAAGAAGAATTAACGATGGCGGTGGGCAGGTTGATGGTCGAGCGCGACGAGTTGACGGCGGAGGTCGACGGCTTGAAGAGAGTTACGGTCGACAAGAGTATCTAAGTCACTCATCTCCGTCGAATTATCGTCGACAGCTCTGGTGCCTCAGGCTCTACTCAGCTTCCTCGCTTTAAAATATCCGTGAAGGATGACTCTCTGAAGGATCGAATCGTAGAGCTCGAGGAGGAAGTTACTCGGCTCAAACCCCGACCTAAACGGATTAATGTCAGAAGTACATCGTGTACTGGTGAAGAGAGCGAGAGAGGAATCTCGTTTTACGAACTTGCAACTCGCTCGCCAGCTGTTAGGCAGAGCCCGGTCGACGCTCTAAGTGGTGTGGCTGCTTCGTCAAGCGGCGCATCGGTTGGGGCCACTGTGAAAGGCAGTGCTGAAGAGGCATCTCAGTTTGCTGGTCTGGAGATGAGTTTCGAGGTTAGGCGTTGCCGCCCCCAGGTGTCTCTAAACCGAAACGTCCCTGTCCCGAAGAAGCGTTGAACGAGTTGTTGTAATCATGTCTCTTTTGAGCTTTTATATTTTATCAAAGTAGAGTACCTTGGTCTTGTAACTTGAGTTCCTTCGAACTTTAAACTTTTATAAAAGTGAAAGCTTGTTTTACTCATTTGTGGTTGTGTTGGCGTGTCCAGTGGATCCTCTGTGGTTGTAAGAGTGTTTCTGAAGGGCAGACCATTTCTTGCTCGCTTACAAGCAAGGAGGAGAAGTGGGGTCTTGCCAAACTTTGAACTCCGAGGGACGTAACCCTACCTGAGGTGTCCATCTGAAGGTTTCGCACGGATCTCGATGTAAAAGACGGTGTGGATCACGAGAAAACGCTATCTTGTCATTTTGTGGTCATGCCCCAATCTGAGCCGTCTGATCTAAATCTTACACGAATTTTGAGGAGAAAGTGGTTTTTCTCCAATACGCAGCTCGGAATGCGAGTTGCTCGGGAATGTATGCCTGAATATCTTCATCAGTTATCCATCTAAGCGAAGCAATGGGGCATTCGTTCAAGCACTCCAAGTATTCTTCTCCCATGTCTAGTATAGTTGTAGAAATTTCGTCAGTTACGTAGTCGAGTGGTCCGGATTCCGAACGCATCGTTTGAGCAATTTTCAACGGTTGTGGGAGCAATTCCGAATAGCAAACCACTTCTAGCACGCTTAAGAGCGAGTTTGCGGAATCGAGCCAAGTTTTGGACTCCGAACACGTCGTTCGAGTAAATTTTAACGGTTGTGGGAGCAGTTCCGAATGGCGAACCACTTCTAGCTCGCTTAAGAGCGAGCCTGCAAAGCGGAATCGAGCCAAGTTTTGGACTCCGAACACGTCATTCGAGTAAATTTCAATGGTTGTGGGAGCAGTTCCGAATGGCAAACCACTTCTAGCTTGCTTAAGAGCGAGCCTACGAAGCGGAATCGAACTAAGTTTTGGACTCCGAACACGTCGTTCGAGTAAATTTCAACGGTTGTGGGAGCAGTTCCGAATGGCGAACCACTTCTAGCTCGCTTAAGAGCGAGCCTGCGAAGCGGAATCGAGCCAAGTTTTGGACTCCAAACACTTCATTCGAGTAAATTTCAACAGTTGTGGGAGTAGTTCCGAATGGCGAACCACTTCTAGCTTGCTTAAGAGCGAGCTTGCGAAGCAGAATCGAGCCAAGTTTTGGACTTTGAACACGCCATTTGAGTAAGAGCAATTAAAGGCTTTAAACAGAGAGATAAAAGTAATCACCAGAGAATTATTAGAGGAAAGAAGTTCTTTATTGATAACTGCTAATCGGCTGCTTCTAAGTTGCAAGCCGTTATTACAATGGGAAAATTAAGAAACAGGCACAAGTAAAAAGATAGGAATGGCTCGACATTTGAAGGTACTCGGAGAGGCGTTCAGGCGCTCTTCAGTAAATGGTCGGCATTCCAAGTTCTGGGTATCTCTCTGCCTTCAAGATCTTCAAGACGATACGCTCCGGGGCGGACTTCTTTGGAAACTTTATACGGTCCTTCCCAATTCGGAGCTAGTTTACTCTTTTGGCTGGGGAACGAGATAGCTAGCTTTCTGAGGACTAAGTCCCCTTCTTTGAGATCCGTGGGACGGACTCTTTTGTTGTAGGCCTGCTCGATTCTTCTCCGATAGTTTTGCTTGTGAATTGAACCTCTTTCACGGAGCTCGTCAATCAAGTCCAAATTTGCTCGGAGATTTTTGGCATTCTGCTCTTCATCATAAGCGATAAGGCGAGGGGATGGCAGACCAACTTTTAAAGGGATCACAGCCTCGGACCCATAGGTGAGACTAAAGGGCGACTCTCCTGTGGGGTTCCATTTCGTAGTGCGGTAGTTCCACAATACGTTAGAAAGTTGTTCTGCCCATAAGCCTTTGGTAGCCTTATCTAATCTCTTCTTGACGCCGGAGAGGATCTGCCTGTTGGCCTTCTCTACTTGACCATTGGACTGTGGATGGGAGACGGAGGAGAAGCGTTGCTGAATGCCGAGGTCCTCACATAGAGATAGGAATGCTTCCCCTGTAAACTGTGTCCCATTATCTGTTATCAGGACCCGAGGTACACCAAACCGACAAATTACATTTCTCCAGAAGAACTGCAGCACTTTGTTCTCAGTAATGGTAGCCAATGGCTCGGCCTCGATCCACTTGGAGAAATAGTCGATTGCCACGACTAGGAATTTGAACTGGCCTGGCACTGGTGGGAACGGGACTAACAAGTCCATCCCCCACATTGCGAAGGGAATCGGGCTTGAGAGAGAGGTGAGTTGTGCTTGGGGCAGGCGATGGATAATGGAGAACTGCTGACAAGGGCTGCATTGCCGGACATATTGCTCGGCATCTCGAAGTAGGGTAGGCCAAAAATACCCGTAGTTCAGAACATTCCTGGCGAGGGACCTGGACCCTGAATGTGCTCTGCCTATGCCTTCGTGGAGTTGTTGCAAGACATACAAGGCTTCTTCCGGGGAGAGGCACCTCAAGTAGGGTCTGCCATCTACTTGGGTGTAGGAGCGTTTGTACAAGACTCCTTCAACAAGGGTGTAGCGCTCCGCTCTCGTTCGGATTCGACGAGCTTCTTTAGGGTCTTCGGGAAGGACCCCGTCCCTGAGGAACTCTATCAAAGGCTTCATCCAGTTGTCCCGGAGTTGGACAAGCAGCGACTCCATCGAGTCAGGGCTTCTTCTTCTATGCTCGGTCTTAGGAGTACTTCGATGAGGACGGTCTGCTTGAGACCTTAGAGGGAGGAGGATGCCAGTTTGGAGAGGGCATCTGCTTGGGAGTTCTCTTCTCTAGGGATCCGCTGGATTAGCACCTCTTCGAATGAAGCCATGAGACTTTGGACCTTGGCTAGGTACTTAGCCATTCGATCGTCTCGCACTTCGTACTCCCCTAAGACTTGATTCACCACCAGCTGCGAATCGCTGAATATTCGGAGACGTTGTGCCCCTGCCTTACGTGCCATACCCAGGCCGGCTATAAGGGCTTCATACTCAGCTTCGTTGTTGGAGGCCTTAAAGTTGATACAGAGGGAGTATTGGAGAACAAAGTCATCTGGGCCTGCCAGAATGACTCCAGCTCCGCTCCCTTCGGTACAAGAGGACCCGTCTACATATACTATCCAGATGGGAGGCCCGTTTGCTGCTTGACTAACCTCCAAAATGGTGCTCTCAACAATAAATTCAGCTAAGGCTTGAGCCTTGATTGCGGTCCGAGGCTGGTAAGATATGTCATGTTGACTCAGCTCGATCGACCACTTCATCAGACGCCCGGAGGTCTCGGGCTTGTGTAGAACTTGCTTAAGCGGCTGGTCGGTGAGAACGACCACCGAGTGGGATTGAAAATAAGGGCAGAGCTTCTTGGCTGCCATAACCAAGGCGTATGCTATCTTCTCTAACCTCGGATAGCGGAGCTCGGCATCTCTGAGAACCTTGCTCACATAATAGATTGGCTTCTGAGCCTTATCTTCTTCCCTTACTAAGATAGCACTGAGGGTTTGCTCGGAGGCAGCTAGGTAGAGGTAGAGTGTTTCTCCGGGGATAGGCTTGCTGATGAGAGGGGGGTTGATCAGATAAGCTTTCAGTTGGTCGAACGATTCTTGCTGCTGTTGGCCCCACTCGTAGCCCTTAGCCCCCCTGAGGGCTTTGAAGAAAGGAAGACACTTCTCTCCTGACTTAGACAGGAAGCGCCCTATGGCTGCGAGGCATCTTGTGAGCTTCTGAACCTCTTTCACACTTGTTGGAGGAGCCATGTCCAGTATGGCTTTGATCTTCTCGGGGTTGGCTTCGATCCCTCTTTGACTGACCATGAAGCCTAGGAACTTTTCCTACGAGACTCCGAACGCACACTTGTTCGGGTTGAGCCTCATATCATGCTTCCTCAACACATCGAATGCTTCTTGGAGATCGGTAACAAGGTCGGCCCCATGGATGCTTTTAACTAGCATATCATCTACATACACTTCCATGTTTCAGCCGATCTGATTCTGGAAGACCTTATTGACGAGGTGCTGGTAGGTTGCACCGGCATTTTTCAACTCGAAGGGCATTACCCTGCAGCAATAGAGTCCTTGATCGGTGACGAAGGAGGTCTTCGAGATATCCGGGGGAAACATTCTCATTTGGTTATATCCGAAGAAGGCGTCCATGAAGCTCAGCAGCTCATGGCCTGAAGTAGCGTCGATCAAGGTGTCGATGCTGGGGAGAGGGAATGGATCCTTAAGGCATGCTTTGTTCAGGTCCGTGAAGTCGATGCAAATTCTCCAACTTTCGTTGTCCTTCTTAACCATAACAACATTAGAGAGCCATTCGGGATAGTTGACTTCTTGTATGAACCGGGCTTTGAGGAGCTTGTCTACTTCTTTCTTTATGGCTTGCTGGCGCTCGGGGGAAAATTTGCGCCTCTTCTGCTGGACCGGTTTGGACCCCGGAGCAATGCTTAGGTGGTGGATGAGGAGCTCCTCAGAAATTCCTGGCATATCGGTAGCCGACCAGGCAAAGAAGTCATGGTTCTTCCCGATGCATTGGATTATGTCAGAACATAGGGCAGAGGAGAGGGTCCTGCTGATGAAGAACTTGCGGTTCGGATCTTGCTCAGAAAAGAGCACTTCCTCTAGCTCGTCCACTGGTTCGGGCATAGGTTGGGCATTCCCCTGGGGAATCTTAAGAGTCTCGAGGGAGAGGACAGGTTCCCCGGTGGAGGTCATGTAACACTTGCGGGCCATCTCTTGACTACCCCTTACTTCCCCTACACCTGACTTGGTGGGGAACTTCATTTTCAGATGATAATCCGACGGGACGGCCTCTAAAGCAGTTAGGCCAGGTCGGCCTAGAATCACATTGTAAGCAGCTGGGATGTCGACGACCATGAAATCCATTGGCTCCGTCTGGGTAGTAGGAGTTTTGTCAGCGGTTACGCCGAGGGTTATTACCCCTTCGATAGTCACTGGCACTCCCGTGAACCCATGAAGCGTGTAGCCGGTGGGCTTGAGCCTGTCCCGCGATAACTTGAGTCCTCGGAAGGCAGCTAGGAAGAGGATGTTGACAGAGCTACCATTGTCCACCAGAATCCTCTCCACTTCGAAGTTGGCCATGTGGAGGTTGATTACTAATGCATCGCAATGGGGGGTTCGAACACCCTCCAGGTCTTCATCTGAGAAAGTGATCGGAACTCTGAGGCCTTTGGGAGGGGGTATGCCATGAACCGAATTGACTTCTCGTATGAAAGCCTTCCGGGAAGAGTTGGAGGTTCCTCCCATGGGACCTCCATGAATGAGATGCAAGATGCGTTCCTCTTCAAACTCGGGAGTCTCGTCGCGCCTCTTAGGACGCTTGTTAGCGCCCCTGGGGGGAGGAGGAAGATCAATTTGGTCCTTTCTCACAAACTTAGATAGCTGCCCTATCTGGATGAGGGCCTCAATTCCATTCTTCAGGACCCGACAGTCGTTGGTGTCGTGGCTGTGGTCTCGATGATATCGGCACCACTTTTCCTTGTCCCTCTTCTTGCCAGGGGTATTCATCTTCGGGGCAGGAGGCAGAACTCCTTCCTTCTCGACCTCCATGAGAATAGTAGAAATGTTGGCGTTAAGAGGGGTAAACTTCTCAAATTTGGGAGGCGGGCGGCGCTGGCCCCCGTTGTCCTTCTGGATCTTCTTAGCTCCCTCTTCTTCAGCTGTCTTTCTCTTGGTCCCGGAGGCAGACCCCTCAAAAGTGGAGTGATGTTCAGCTTCCTCGGCCCAGATATACTTCTCGCTTCTGAGAAGAAGGTCGGAGAAGTTTTGCGGGGGCTTTTTGGCCAGGGAGGACCGAAGGCTTGAGTTGAGGACATTTGACTGGAAGGCTGCTGCAGCGACCGATTGGTCGAGGGAGGCAATGGACCTAGCTTCCGCGGTAAACCGCTTCACATAATCTCTCAACTGCTCGCCCTTCTTCTGACTGAGGTAGAGTAGCGAGATACTAGTCTTCTCGGTGCGACGGCTACTTACGAAGTGGGTGATGAAGAAGGTTTCAAACTGTTCAAAGGAGAATATGGAAGATGGGGTGAGGTGAGAGTACCATTCCCGAGCCGGACCTTTGAGAGTAGCTGGGAAGGCCTTGCATAGTAGAGCATCTGAAGCCTGGTGGGTCATCATGAGAGTTTTGAAACTCTCGATGTGATCCACGGGGTCGGAATTCCCAGTGTATGTTTCAAACTGTGGGGCTTGAAGTTTGGTGGAATGGGTGCTTCCATGATAGTTCGGGAGAAGGGACGTTAGCTTGGACGGAGGGTCCTTCCTCTCAGCTCTTCTTCCCTGTCTAGTTGGCCGAGGTGCCTCACCATCTCGTGGAGACGACGATAGACAACATCATCCCTTCGACAGTAGCCAAGTGAGTCTTTGGACTCGTCTTCGTACGAAGGGGAGCGGGGGCTACGGCGACGGTAGCTCAGGGAATGGCGAGGACTAGGGATATGATGGCGGTAGCTCGGAGCTTGAGGAGTTAAGGACCGATGACGAGAACTTTGGACCAGAGGAGGAGTGGGACCCTCTGAGCGTTGTTGTTGTTGTCTGGTTGAAGGTTGAGGGCCTGCAAGATTATGGCTTGGAATTGTTGGAATTCGGTTCGGGTGATAGGCCTGTTATCGTCCCTCGGGGGCTGCCGACCAATGGGAGAGTGATGCCTTCTTCGATGGTAATCAGGGGATTCTCTCCGCCTTCTGTGAGGAGGGGACCTCCTGTGGTCGCGGCGACGAGGAGATCGCTCATTTGGACGTTCCGGACGGGGGGCTCCCTCACGGGCCCACCTTTCATCCAAACGGTGGCGAAGGTCCTCTTCTTTCTGCCGGTTGATGAGGATATTGTGGAGGTCTTCGGAAGGCTGGGGGTTGTGAGATGCAATTGAATCGGTAGAAGGGTTGTGCACGGAGACGTGGTCACGGTGAAGAGGTTGCTTCTGATGGTTGGGACGAAAGGCCCCTGCACCGGCATTCTGGGGCCCGGCTTGACCCCACGAGGACTGAAGGTTCTGAAGAGGAGGTTGTTCCTGCTGCAAGGGCTTATCAGGCTGAGGTGGGAGTTGCCCCTTGCTGCTGGACGGTTTGGAGGGGAGCCTCCTATTGGGGTTGAGGAGGAGTGGGCCCACGGTTGGACCCTCTGGATCTCAGTTTCCTTAGAGGCATGGCTGGAGGTGATCTTAACCGATGGAAGAGGATGGGGTGCTATTTGTCGTTCCCACAGACAGTGCCAATCTGTTGCCGCTGAAATCGGTGTGGGGGCAAACAAATAGAATTTGTGGATTCTTGGGACGTTGAATAATCAAACCTGAAACCTGCCGGAGTTTGACCGTTATCTCCCGCCGTTGACCTGCAAAAAGTGCGAAACACCGGGGTTGGTCCCAGCGACGCACCCTCCGATGCTCAAGTCAGTAATCAGAAAGATTATGAATGAGCTTTGATTGGCAAAAGAATGATTACCTGTTAACAGTGGGGGATGGGGGGTATTTATAGCCGCCTTTGGGACCAGTTTCGGGATAAGATCAACTCCCTACTTCCAGTGAATGGATAGAGTGAATCAGGGCCGTTGATTAAGTATAATCATAAACCCTAATTCTATCCAGCTGGACTGGGTTCTTTGCGGGTTCGAACCCGCGCCCAGTTAAGACGGATCCGTTCGTGGGCTATTGGGTCTTTGGAGAAAAGACCCAGTACCCATTTCAGACCCGTCTGTAGGTGAAATTACCATTTTACCCCGAGCTTTAAGATTTGTGCCCAATTTGGACGGTCCCGATTTAACCCTATTTTTAGCCATATCAATTATCATGGTCCCTCGATCCAAGACACTAGTAACGAGATCTCCCTCACTCATCATTACCCCTAACTTGGATTCTATCAACACTCTCGGCCCATGATCAACCTACAACGGTTAAGATCCGTTGGTGCCCGATGTGAGATCTATCCATAGTCTCTAAGGTGGTAGGATGCGATCTTGATGGTCGATGATCCCTAGGACAATTAGAAGACCCTAGACTAGATTTTATCAAGTTAACAATTATTAGAGACTTTCCCAACCCTTAACCATGAAGATGAAGAATGCTCACATGCTATGGTCCAATTTCAATTAGAACCTCATACAACTAGAGTCCATGGGTTCTTTTTCCCAAATGAACTAGAACTACATGCAACTAGACTCTTGGGTTCTTTCTCAAGGTTGAGCTAGAATCACCTAGAACTAAATGCATGGGTTCTTTTGTCAATTGAGCTAGAACTATCATGGTATTAGTTTCATGGGTTTCTTTTTTAAGTTGACTAGAACAACATAGAACATAGGCTCATCATAATAGTTAAACTAGAACACCTAGCTCGAGCATGAGTTCATGGGTTCTTTTTAATCTTTCACTACAACGCTACCATATACAATTCAATCATGGTTCTTTTAACTAGAATGCTACACTACACCATTCAAGCATGTATGGGCTCTTTACTAATACTATAACTACAACAAGATAGTTAACACTACAACTACAACATGATTCTTTTACTATACTTAACTACAACATGAGTATCTACCACTACTTTTAGCATGGATCATCTCTACAACTCAAGCATGAACTCTACATATATTCAAGCGTGATTCTTTACTACAACAAACCTACAACATGGTATACAACATAAGTATGGTTTCTTTTCTACATTAAACCTGCAACATGGTATACACTTTAAGCATGAGTTTCCTACAACATGTATACAACATAAGCATGGTTCTTTTCTACATTAAACCTACAACATGGTATACAACATAAGCATGGTTTCCACATCAAACCTATAACATTGTATACACTTTGTGCATGGGTTTCCTACAACATGTATACAACATAAGCATTGTTTTCTTTCTACATTAAACCTACAACATGGTATACACTTTCAACATGGGTTTCCTACAACATGTCTACAACATAAGCATGGTTTCTTTTCTACATTAAACCTACAACATGATATACAACACAGCATGAGTTTCAACCTACAACAATCTAGCATGGTATATAGCATGCGCATCAACCTACAACAATCTAAGCATGGTATATAACATGACATGAGTTTCTTTACTACTTTAACCTACAACAAATTAGCATGGTATCTACTACAACTCAAGCATGAGTATCTACTATACTTTAAGCATGGATACCTACTACTAGGCATGGATCTTTATTGATACTTAAGCATGGATGTTACTACAACATAACATGAATATCTACTTACTACTTTAAACATGGATGTTACTACAACTTAACATGAATATCTACTTACTACTTTAAGCATGGATGTTACTAGAACATAACATGAATATCTACTTACTACTTTAAACATGGATGTTACTACAACTTAACATGAATGTCTACTTACTACTTTAAGCATGGATGTCACTTAAGCATGGATATCTACTTACTACTTAAGCATGGATGTTACTACAACTTAACATGATTCATTTACTACTACTTAAGAATGAACTTTTCTAGCTATTACAAGATTTCTTATCTTTATGAATTACAAGTCATAAAACATAATTTTTTTATGAACTACAAAACTTAAGCATGAAACTTTACTAGCTATTACAAAGACTACTTATCTTTATGAATTACAAGTCCTAAAACATTACAAAAATCCAACTTTATGAACTACAATATTTCAAAAAATCTACTTTTTTATAAATTACAAGTCCTACATATTACAACCTTCTTTTCTTTAACCTCTTAGTTCCTACATACAACAAAGTTTACCTTTTTATGAACTAAGAATTAGCAAGACCTGTTAATTATCAAAGTAGAGAGCAATAAATAAAAGAAAGACTTATTTTTTTAATAGTTGTTGAGTTTTACAACCCAAAAATAGGTATGTAATAGTCCTTCTACCCCATTCTTCATATGCTCATGCTAATTAGTACAAGTTGTGTGCTTTTAACAAAATAATCAAAGATAAAACTTAAAGATTTCATCTTTATTAAGTTCTCCCATGCACTTTCTTTTATGTGATCATTTGATCCACCACCATTCATATGCACAAGTTCTTTAGTCCAAGTTGTTAGTTTCTTTATTAGCCAAAAATAACAATAACAACAATAACCATAACAATTATTAAAAACTTTATCTTTATGTGTTTCATTAAAGTTCATGTGATCACCTTTGATCCACAACCTCTCTTATGCACATAATTTAGTCCAAGTTGTTCATTAGAAAACACAACAACCACACACAACAAAAGAACTCAAGAATCAAACAAAAAGAGAACAAGAATCAACAAAAATCAAACAAAAATCAAACAAAAATCAAACAAAAATCAAACAAAGAGAACAAGAGAAGATAGAGAAACCCCCACCTTGTATACTAGGTAGGAATAACTAGCTAGCAACCTTCTCCCTTCTCCTAGCTCCTATTACAACTTCTATGGAAACCTACAAATGAAAACTCTCTAGTTAGGGTTTTCTCTCTTTCTTTTCCTCTCTTTTTTTCCTTCTTGTAAAATAAGACAAGAGAATAGGGGAGGGGGTATTTATAGGGTGGAAGAGAAGGGGGGTAGTATAAAACACGAATGGAGTTTTTCAAAAACCCCCTTGGGTACAAGTGGTCGGCCATGCATAGGTAAGGTGGGGATGAGGTGGAGGCATGGTGTTAGGGTGAGGTGGAAGCATGGTGAAGGGTGAGGTGGATGAGAGAGAGAGCTTCTAGAAGAACAACTCCTTAAACTCTTATGTCTTTTAATCCTAGGTTTAAATCCTTAACCAAAACTTAGCCATCTAAATTGGTTTGTCATGACAAAAGAGATAACTCAAATATGAAAAGAAATCAAATAATTAGATAGTTAAGTACTAAAAAAAATAATTATTAATAACTGATCGGGATATTACAGATGTGTCGTCGTCTCCCTCTCCTTTCTTCGCTACTCCTCACCCAGGTCTGAATCAAATCTTCAATATATATATATAAAATAGACTTTCCAAACAGCTTCAGCTTTTAATTTTAAATCTCTACTTTCTGGCTTCTCCTTCTGAAGTAGTTTTAAAGCTAGCCCAAAAAAAGATAGGCCAAATGCAACTTAAGAATAAGCAGCATATAATGAATAAATTGCCCCAAACAACTTTATTAATTATAATTAATGTTTACTAGAGAATTATCAATTGCATCTCATGCGATTGACTATAGGGCACATTCCTAACAGCCATGTGCACTTGGTGCATGACAAACTGGTCACTAAAAAGTTAAAAATAAAAAAAAAATCACTAGATTAATAAGCATTGATGCTAATTAAAAGTATAGATCACCCCATTACAAAAATAAAATAAAATAAAAAGAAAGATTTTTTAGATGTTAGTCTCAACTAGATGTTAGTCCCTTTTGAAACGCATATTTCTAAATTAGTTAACATTTCACACTATTTGCTATTAGGTCCATTAATTGAGCTCCATTGAACTAAATAAGTCTATCATTTTTTTATTTTTGTCCAAATCCATCTTACTCATAACTAATAGGCTAACTAGCTATGACAAAAGACTCAATAATCTCATATATTGTATTATTGGGATTAAAGAGGTAGAGTTTATGGTATTTTGGGGGAAGAAGAGTAGTGGAGTTAGTGGACCTTTTTGGGAGAGAAACTCAATTCTAATAGATGTTTTAGTCTTAATGTAGTCGTTGGCGATAAGACATTGGAAATTAAAAAAGGTATTATACAAATGGAAAATACTTACATTAAGTAAGACGGCAATTTGAGGAGAAATCCTTGGTTAACTACTGCATAAACTAATTTTATAATTATTAGCTCAATAAAGGGAGCTAATAGCAAATAACTTTAAAATAGAGATCAATTTGAAAATACATGTTTCAAGAGGGACATAAAAAAAAACCTAAAATAAAATGGAATGGTATAGATCACCAGCCTTACAAATAAAATTTCATATCATAGGATAATCTATTTCACACTTTCAGCCCAACTAAATTCCCCAGGCCCAACTCCATACCAACCTCACCAGCTGGTCCCATTGGTCCACTGAACAAAGCCCCGGATCGATCCTTGTCCTCTCACATACTCAATCTCCACTATCCATCCCAAACCCATTCCTCAATCCTCTGCCCTCCAAATTGTTTACAAAATCCTCCTCCAAAAATCCCAATCCCTTCTTTACTTATAGCCTTCCAAATCACTCATCCTCTTCCGATCTATTCCTAAACCCTAATTCTGATTCAATCTCAGATCTCAATGGTTAAAAAATAGCAGACCGCTCGCAAGTCCACATGCGACAAAGCCCCACGCAAGCAGCTCGCCACCAAGGCTACCCACAAGTCGGTCCTAACCACCGGTGGCGTGAAGAAGCCTTACCGATTCCGCTCGAGAACCGTCGCCCTCCACGAAATCCGCAAGTACCAGAAGTCGATGAAGGTCCTCATCCGAAAGCTCCCCTTTCAGCGGCCGGTGAGGGAGATTGTTCAAGATTTTAGGATGGATCTAAGGTTCCAGAGCTCGGCTGTGGCGGCTTTGCATGGGGCAACAGAAGCCGTTTGCCTGCCACCGGGACCTCTCCCGGTGTTTCTAGGCATTGTGCAGGTGTTCGGGGGTGGCCGATTACTAGCATCACTACATGTCTTGCTCCAGACGAAATCTCCATTTTAGATTCAGATCTGTAGCAGAGATCTATCTTAGACCTGTTTCTTCCACTATAAATAACAAGAATTCACATCTATTGCTCCCACTACAAAATCATCCGCATCAGATTGATGCTGTCTGTAAGAATTTAGACAGACTGACTCGATTCCAGGCTCAGATCTCACCCAGGAGACATCCCTCTTCATGGCACCCAAATCCAAAAGAGCACCCACGGTGGGACGTCAGGCTGACCCTCATTCTTCTCGCAGTCACGTGAACATGCAGGGGTCCCAAAGACAGCAAGCTGAAGGTCCGTTAAGAACTTGGTTGGAGCGCTTCACGCTCGATTGTTGTTGACCTTTGGTATGTCATCAACAATCGGCCGCTAGTGGAGGACCTCCGGCAACAGCTCAACTGATCAAGGGCGTGATCGCCCCCTTTAACCAGGCTCCGACCCACCACATTCACCCATCCCAGGGTCGGGAGAAGAGGTGTAGCCGCTTCTCGAGAGACAGGCCACCCCTGAACAGCCAAGGCAAATAAGTCCCTGTCACGAGGGCCGAGTTCCAAGATTTTCGAAACGAGGTCTTCCAGGCCCTCCGGGGTGGCCCCATAACCGAGCACCAACATGACAACCCCCACCGGGAAGAAGCCCAGGGCAGTGAGTCTCACAGCTCGACTCAGCCGGTGAGACGGGATAAGGCCGTCCTTTAGCACCTACACGAAATGGAGAATTGCTTTGTCTAGATCGGCAAGGGTGGGTCACAACCCAACCAAGGTATCAGCCTAGCCGACCCCCGTTCTCCGCTAAAATCCTCAATGCTGATGATTTTCAGGCCGCCTCAATTTGAGACATACAGTGGAGAGAGTGATCTTGCGTATCACATGTAAGGGTTCAAAACACTCATGATGATTTACAGCACTTCAAATCCTATCCTCTGTTGCACGTTCCTAGCCACGCTGCATGGCCTTGCACGGGAGTGGTTCTCCAAGCTTGCCCCCAACTCGATTTTCTCATTTTACTAGCTCGAGGCGAGCTTCCTTGCTCCCTTCATGACCAGTTGCAAGGTTGAGAAGACTATTGCGTCTCTCCTAGACCTCAAGCAGAAGGAACGAGAGTGCCTTCAGGACTTCGTGTGAAGGTTCACTGCCGAGGCTAGGTCGGTCTCTTCTCTCGTTGCTGGCATCGCGTCCGCAGCCTTCCGGCACAATGTTTGTCACGGTCAGCTGAAGGCCTCTTTGGCGAAGAAGTCATCCATCAATTTTCTTGACCTCTTTAACAGGGTCGAAAAATACATTCAAACCGATGAGGCTCTACACCCTGAAAGCCTAAAAGAAATCCCAACCAAGAAAAAGAGAAAAGTCGATTACTCTGAGCCTCCAAAGAAGACTCAGAAAGACGCATTTGGTCAGAAACGACTGCCTCCTGTCCCCCACTTTGAGAGGTTCACACCGCTGACTCAGAGTGTGTCAGCCATCCTCATGGAGATTGTGGACAAGGGGATGGTCTGCCATCCTCCCCGAGTGAACAAAAACAAGAAGATGGACTGGAGATTCTACTGTCGGTTCTATCGGCACCACGGGCACGAAACTGATAATTGTCGCACCCTCAAAGACAAATTTGAGGCACTCATCCAGAGGGGGTACCTAAGGGAGTTCACTCAAACTAACCTGAGAGAACAGAGGGCTTCGCCCCATCCTTGAACGGCCAATAGGCATCCAGATGCAGAACCTGAGCCCGAAGAAGTCGAGGGGTCGACCATTCTTCACTGTGTCCACAGCGGCCCATGGGGGGAGAGCCCAGCACCTCTCGCAAGGCCTTCATATAGGAGGTTAACGTCATTCACAACTATCCCCCCCCCCTCCCAGGTATCAAGGAATGGCGGTCTCACTCTCCAGCGAAGATCAGGAAGGCATCCGACTCCCTCATTGCGATGCCCTAGTAGTCAGCCTCGGCATTGTTAATCACGAGGTCTATCGCATCCTAGTTGACAACGGGAGCTCTGTCAATATCATGTTCGTGGATGCATTCGAAAAGCTCAAGCTCTTTTGCAGGAGACTGAAACCGGTCGGATACACACTCCACAGGTTCTCGGGCATCTTTGTCCAAATTAAGGGAATCGTCACCCTCGACATAAGAGACGGAATGGCCCCGACCATCCGAACAGAGGCAATGGACTTGATGGTGTTCAAAATCAAGGCTGCTTATAATGCCATCCTCAGTACACCTGGCCTCTGCTCCCTCCAGGCGGTGCCCTCCGGTGAAGTTGAAATTTCCTACCACCACGGGGTTGATATTGTCTGAGGCATTCAGGAATCCTCTCGTGCATGCTATATAGCTATAGTGGCGGGCGGGGTCTTCTCCCTTAACGCGGTGGAACTCCCATCTGATAAGAGCCAGTTGCACTTAGAGCCCGGCAAAAAATTGGAGGAGGTCCCCTTTTTCGGGAAGGAATAATCTAAATGGTTCCAAGTGAGTCAGTCTCTCGCTCCAGACCTGAAGCTGGGCATTATTGGCTACATCTATTAGAATATCGACCTCTTTGCGTGGACGCCCTCGAATATGCCAGGGATTTCGGAGGAACTCATCAAGCGTCCACCTGGACTTGAAGTTAGCCCAGCAAAAGCGGCGTAAGTTTGCTCCCGACAGAAAACAGGGAAGAAGTGGACAATCTCCTCTCAGCGCGGTTCATACAGGAAGTCAACTACCCGCAGTGGTTGGCAAACGTTGTAATGGTGAAGAAACTGAGTGGTCATGGCAAACCAGATCAGAATGTTCCCCACATACATCCTCAATACCGCCTTAGTGGTCGACCAAGGCCTCTACTGTCACCGGGTCATGCCCTTTGGGCTGAAAAACACTGGTACCACGTATCAAAGGCTCGTCAACCGGGTCTTTAAGGAGCGGGTAGGCTGGAAATTTGAGGTGTGTGTCGATGATATGCTCGTCGAAAGCCGCAAGGGACAAGATCACATCAGCGATCTCTCGAATCGCTGTTCTTGCAATGGGAACTTACTTCAAGGGAATCCATATTGAGGACAAGGGCGTAAGTTGCTGCTAAGGAGTCCATGTTTTTATGAATTAGCTTGTTCTTAAAATCAGCTCGCAGTCCATCTCTGAACTTACAGAGGGTTTGTTCTTCGCTCACTTTACCTAAAGCATTGCACCGAATAAGGAAGTCATCGAACTTATCAACATACTCTTGGGTGAATTTACTTTCCTAATAGAGTGGATTCCACGAATCAAGCATTCGGGTGTGGAAAGATAGGGGCACATATCTCTCAGTTAGCTTCTCTTTCATAGCCTCCCAAGTGGATATAGGTGCCAGATCTTGGCCTCTGTGGGCATGTTCAAGATTGGTCCAGTGTTGTTGAGCTTTTCCAGTCAATTTCAAAGTGACAAATTTAACCTTCAGGACTTCGCTTATGTCAAACCACACGAAGTAGTGGTCCATGACACGGATCCAATCGAGATAAGCTTGGGGTTCCATACAGCCTTCAAAGTGGGGAACATCAGCCTTGACGTTCTTCTTGTATTGTTCATCAGGGTCATGATCTTGACGCCGATCGTCACGATCATTCCCTTGAGGGATCTGACGATGAAGCTCAGGGGCAAAATTTTGATTCAATTCTACTTTCTCAAGTCTCTAATTGATATTGGCAAGAGTTTCTTGAATAGCAGCGATGGTAGTGAAAATATCATAGTTGTCTATCTCAATTCGAGGAAGGGCTTGCAGAATTCTAGGGTTCCTAATTGGCTGGTTTGGGAGGGATAAGAAAGACTTTTCAGGATTTGTGATGATGTTGCGAAGACGCATTCATCAACGGTGAAAACTTTGGTTCGTGGGGATGTGTATTTGCTGAAATTTGAGAAAATGTGTCCTAAATGCACTTAATTTTTTCTTATTATTTTTTTCTGAAATAATCTAAAAGAAAGAAAGAAAGAAAAATAAATGAATCTAAATGATTCTAAATTAATGCAAAAAATATGAATAATTGCTGCAAGAACTAAGGTTTTAAAAATCTTTGCTCTGATACCAAAATGATGTAAACTTAACCCTAAATAGAAAATTTTCAAGAATTTTAAAAGATTAAATTTACCAACATGTAATGCAGATTATGTCATAAATTAAAACTATTAATTGATGTAATGGATTTTCAAGATATGAAATAGTTTAACAAGCCCAATAGTCAAACATAGACGTTCATAGCAAGTAAAATAGTCAATAATGATTCATACCCTAATTAGCAAGTAGAAGCACACACTCTCAATATTTGTGAATGATAGTTAAATCAAATAATATTCTAGAGATGATAAAGCAGTATCACAAATATTTGAGAAAAAAAAGAAGTAATCAGGGTTGTGGATAGGGTGTTGTGGTGGAGGAAGATGGTCGGGGTGTTGCGGTCGTCGATGGAGGCAGTAAGGGAAGGTCGGCTCGGAGGCACGCAAGTTGTGGTGTGAGATGGAGGAGAGCAGGCAACCAGAGTTGCTGCGGTGGTGGCCGAAGATGGTGCTGGCGATGGGGAGGCAACGGCAATGGCAGTTGGTGGTGTGGGACAGCGGCAGCAAGGGAGAGGGTTGCAGGTGCTCGAAGGTGGTTGTGAGGCTATTGAAGGGAGACAGCGAGGAAGTTGGGGGTGAAGGCATCGGTGGTGGAAAAGGTCTGCTGGGGTTTGGTGGGGTTTCGGAGGCGGTGCGGTGGGGGATTGCGGGTGGTGGTAGTGGTGATGCTGTGGTGGTGGGTTCGGAGTCAAGTCGACGACAGGGGGTGAGGGAAGGAGGTCGACGGGGGTTGCTGATGGGTTTCGGGAGGGAAGTGGGAAGAAGATGAAGAAGGGTTTGGGGATTAGATTAGGGTTTGATTAATTAGGGTTAGGATTTGGGGTGTAATTAGAGTTTCTCACAAACCCTTATACTTTCTTAGGATTTCTCTCAAACCCTAATTTTATCTCAATGTCTCACACAAAAGAGATGAATGAAGAGAAGTAACTCAACACAATAAATTTTTTTTAATCAAGAATAGCATATTTTCTCCATAATTCTCAATGCCTATATATATGCTCAAAATAAATCCAAAATAAATTCCAAACAAATCTAAAATAAATCTCTCAAATCTAAAACAAATCTCTCAAATATATCTCTCAAATAAACTAAATATGGCTAAATTTCAAACTAAAAATAAAACAGATTTGATATCCTTACCATGATCTTTGCAAACGATCAAACTACAATCAATAGGCAGCTCTCCTTAAATGTGAACTACACTATACTATGAGTCTTGACTCATGACTTGGGAAGGAATTCGGCATTAACACTAAAATGAGGTTCATCAATCAATGTGGCAGATATAATACTAGTTCAAAAGAGGACAAATTCGAGTCCTACCGTTCATTCTTAGGAACTCGGTAGTTTATTGTTGTATTTGACCAGTATGGTCTCAGAGAGAATTAAGAGTACGGAATATTACTCATAAGTTAGAACATGTGATGCTTCTACATTTATTGATGTAGTAGCCTAGTGAAATAATTCCAGCGCTTTATTGAAACAAATGACATGGTTGAGATTTAGGCTTAGCATATAGCATGGATTGGTTACACAACATAATTCTGCAATCATCACGATAGCTAAACTCTACAGGAAGTGATGGAAAAGGTACCAAGGCCAACAGCAACAAACTTGTCTTTCATTTCTTGCACAGAAGCCTTGTCCCACTGCGGGATAGGTCCCTCTGGGTCAGCGCGCATCTTCAGAGTCACTTCGTCCAAATTGTCTCTCAAACAATCCCCACTGTTTTCTTCAAAAAAAAAAAAAAAAACAATCCCCACAGTTGTATTGACATGCATAAAATTGCAAATACATTATAATCACATCTATAGCCAATTCTGTAATATAAATGTTCTATCCAAACACCTTCTCAGAAAAAATTCTGTATTATGATATGACCTATAAGTTTCTACGAAATACGTAGTGAACGATAAGTCTGAACTAACCCCAATGAAAAACTACTTAATTTTGAAATAGCCCCTATAAAACTTATAGGTTATACAATGGAAAAGATCTACACTTTAAGAGAACTGCAAATTGGACTTAAAGATGAAAGAACAAATGACTCATAACCACTCACTGTCTGAGACAGGCCTATTGAGCAAGATAAATCGGCCAGGATGCAACTTGTAAAACATCATCATGAAGGTGATATTATTGCCCAGTAACTATTTAGTTAAGATTTACTCAGTTTTCGTAGTTGTTGGGTGGAGTTTTACTTTTTGCACTGTTTTACATGGTTATATAGTAACCTTTGTTCAAGTTACTGCATGAAAGAGGGCATAGAAGATCACTGGAAGGAGAGGTATTACCACATGCCTTGTTGGAAGTCATGAAAGTCATCACCAACTCAACTGGCACCATCTCAAGTCCTCTAGAAAGCTACACACCAGATAATAGTTCTTACCATCTAGAAATTATTTTTCTAGAACTCACCTCTCCAAATCTTGATCAACATCTCTTCTTTTTTCTGGAATCCACCATCAACAACCACATACACCTATAAATAGATGAGCAGCCTACTCTTTTGTGTATCATGCACCATAGAAATCAAGAGAGCCTATGCGGGTGTGAGTGAGAGTAGGTGACATCAACACAAGTAATGAGAGTGTGCTGTGTTTGTAAGTGAGTTAAAATGAGTGTGTTTGTATGTTACAAAGTGAGTCCATGTGAGTAGTCAATGTGTACTCGTGTAAGTGCTTGTGTGATCTGTTTGAACTTCTTTAAAGTCTACAAGTGGTATCAGGGAGGGCAGTCCGTCGTGCGTCATTTGACTCATTTTTCCATGGAGGCCAGAGTTAGTGCACAATTCGGAACTGTGGTTGGTCTGGGACCAATATTACATGGGTAGTTAGAGGAAGCGTACCACGCCAATATAGCGGATTTGGCAAATGCTGCCGGTGTTAGCTTAACATGCTTAACTATAGCATCTGGAAATCCTGCATGGAGTCCAATTTCGCAAGGACAAGATCTTAGAGAGATCGTTGGTGGAAGTGATACTACTGCTCCACAAGATGCAGGTGAGGTGATAAGAAAGTGAAAGATTTAGGCTCGAAAAGCCATGTTTGTCCATAGATGAAGACCTCCTGCAGTTAGGGGTGGTAATTGGTTGGGTTCGGGCAGCACTCATGTAAACCCGGGTCTGGGTCCATTTAAATTTCATGAGTCCAAGCTCGGCCCATATATTAATCAAACTTAAATATATAAGCCCAATCCTGGATATAAGATAACTTGGTCGGGCTTGGGTCGGTATTGGACTCTTCACACACACACATACACACACATATATATACATCACCAGCATAAAAGCATAAAGGTAAAAAAAAAAAATTAGTTCCATGGTTTCATTAGCATTGAGAACGGGACAAGAGTCTTCAAAGAAGAAGAATTGTATGGAGTACTAATTAATGGATTTGAGAAAGTAATCAAAGTGTGGAAAATGAAGATTTGTATCTAATAATGGTTAATGGATAACTGATGAGAACATCAGTTCCATTTTGTTTTATTTTGAGATTTAGCCTTATGTAGTAGTTTGGCAATTTGCACCCTTTATTTTATGTATTAGAATATTTGAAGATTTGTATTGAGATTTATTTTGAGCCTATATATAGGCCTTGAGAATAATGAGAAAGTATGTTATTATTAATTTAAAAAATTATTGTGTTGAGTTACTACTCTTCATCTATCTTTTTTTTGTGAGACTATTGAGAGAATTATTAGGGTTTGTGAGAAATCCTAATAAAGTATTAGGGGTGTGATAAACTCGAAAACTACACCCAAATCTCCAAATCAAACTCAAATCCAAAACCCTAATCCCCAATCTCACAGCCGCCTCTCTTATTCTTCTTCTTCTTCTTCGGTTCCCGAAACCCCACTTCCTCCAATAACAAAACCCCCGTTTCTCTCCTTCTCCTATTTCTTCTCCGAAACCCATCGAAACCCAAACCCCCTAACTCCACCATCGCAACCATCCTTCTTCCTTCTTCACCTCCATTGTAGCCCTCTGAACACCCCTGCCTACAACTCAACTTCACCAAGCCCCACCAAGTCAGCACCACCGCCCGACTTCTTCACCCCTAAAACCCGATGCTTGTACATACCGAGCTTCACCACCACTGCTGCTGCACCACCACTGAGTACCGCTGCATCCCAACGCCACCTTCCCGAGTCCCGAGCGGCCTGCAATGCCTCTTCCACCTCCTCTACTGTCAGCTTTCCATTATAGCCTTCCTCGCAGCCCGAGCTACAACCCGTAGCACCCTATTGGCAACCTCCTCTTCGTTGCCACGTGCTTCGAATCTCGGTAACCTCTTTCCACTCCTCCATATATTTGTGATACCATCTTCATCTCTAAAATATTATTTGATTTATCACAAATATTGAGAGTGTGTGCTTCTACTTGCTAATTAGAGTACAACTCATTATTGCATCTTTTACTTGCTAAGAACACTTAGATATGTAATTATTGATTGTTAGAACTAAATCGTTAATTGGGCTTGTTAAATCTAACTCAATTATTAAAAATCCATCTAACCGATTAATTGTTTTAATTTCTAACTTGATCTGCATTACATGTTGGTAAATTTAACCTTTTAATATTCTTGAAAATTCTTTACTTAGCATTAAGTTTACATCATTTTAGTATCAGAGCGAAGGTTTTTAAAACCCTAGTTCTTGCATCATTTAGTCATAATTTTTGCATTCATTTAGGATCATTTTAGAGTCTTTTTTTTTTAATTTTCTTTCTTTCTTTTAGGTCATTTCAAATTTATTTTTTTTTTAAGTTAGGTGCACTTAGAATGCATTTCCCCCAAATTTCAGCAAACACACGTCCCTACGACCCCTAGTTTTCTACCATTGGTGAATGCGTCTTTGCAGCACCATCACGAATCTCGAAGAGCCTTTCTTGTTCCTCCCAAATCACCCAACCAGGAATCCTAGAAATCAGTGAACCCCTCCTTGCACTGAAATGGAAAACTATGATATTTCCACTACCCTCGCTGCCATTCAAGCAAGTTTTGCCAATATCAATCATAGGCATGAGAAAGTAGAATTGAATCAAAATGTTGCCCCTGAGCTTCATAGTCAGATCCCTTACGGGAATGATCGTGACGACTGACGTCAAGAACGTGACCCTGACGAATAATACAAGAAGAAAGTTAAGGCTGACATTCCCTACTTTGAAGGCCGTATGGAACCACAAGCTTATCTCGATTGGATCCATGCTATGGACCACTACTTCATGTGGTTTGATGTGAGCGAAGCCTTGAAGGTTAAATTTTCCACTATGAAATTGACTGGTAAAGCTCAACAGCATTGGACCAATCTTGAACACGCCCGTAGAGGCCGATATCTGGCACCCATAGCTACTTAAGAAGCCATGAAAGATAAGCTCACTGAAAGATATGTTTCTTTATTATTCCACACCCGATTACTAGATTCATGGAACCAACTCTATCAAGGAAGCAAATCCACTCAAGAGTATATTGACAAGTTTGACGACTTCCTTATTCGGTGTAATGTCTTAGGTAAAGAGAGCGAAGAACAAACTTAATTTATGTTCAGAGCTGGATTACGAGCTGATCTTAGGAACGAGCTAATTCATAGAAATGTGGACTCATTGGTGGCAGCTTATGCTATTGTCCTCGATATGGATTCTCTTAAGCAAGTTTCCATTAAAAGTCCAGTGATTCGACGGATCATTCTTCTAGAATGACCCCTCCTGATCCCTCTAGATCTGAGCACTCCTCTCCTCAGTACCCCAATAAGTATTACCCAAGCAAGCCTACTTCAAATCCTTATTCACTTAGAAATGACAACACGGGTAAGAACACTGAAAGAGACTATTTTAAGATTAAGCCTCTCACTAAGTGCTATAAATGCAAGGGTTATAGCCATGTTGTTGGCAACTGTCCCAGCCCAAGTAGGATCAATATAGTAGAGGGCACCACTGTCATCGCTGATAAGCCCGACAATGAGTTTACCTATGAACCTCATGTAAGTGATGACTTTGATGAAGAAGAGGAAGACCAACCTCTCAATTTTATTCGGTCGATCCAATCACCTCTATTGAATATACCTGAGTCACTCATTCCTTCCCAAGTCACTTGGCAGCCTATAAATTTTATCAAAGTGTTTGAACATCACTCAGAGTCTGCATCCACATTTATATCCCACATTCATGATTTGCACAGAGAAATTTTCAAGGAAATTAATGAGAATAATTTTAAATCCAAGTTAATAGCAGATACTAGAAGGAAATTTAAAACTTTTGATGCTGGTGATGAAGTGATGGTTCGGATTCGTGTGGAACGGTTTCTAGCTGGATCTGTTAAAAAATCAAACATACGTGCTGCAATCCTATTTAAAATTCTGCATAAAATTAATGATAATGTCAATGTCGTTGGTCGTCCTAAAGGTTTTAGCATAAGTAAAACTTTTAATATTGAGGATCTAGTACTCTATGAAGGCCCAAAATTTAACCCTATAAATTCTCTTATAGATGAGCCTACTCTGCAGGCTACTAGTGAGACTTCCACATTAATCATCTCAACGATAGAAGAATGTTCATGAGCATTTCGACTATTTTTTTTAGTATTCGCCGACTTTCCAAATTGGTCAGGCTTCGCATCAATGACGGAATCGGTCATCGGCAACTGTTTTTAGTTCATCATCTTATCCCGCCTGAGAAAGTCCAATCGTTTCCTCACGCACAGGCCTATGGGCTTAAGCAAGCCCCTTACAAAAAGAAGATTCAATTCTTTGCTTGTTCAGTTTCACGAAATTTCGAGAGAGAATGGAACGAACGACAACACATTATGAAAGAGATTGACCAAAAAAAAGAAGGCGCTTGAAGGAAGGATTTGCTTACTTACGTGGGATTAGATGTGTATTCGTCGAGCAACTCAAACTATACCACGTATAGGGTTCCATTGTAGCCACTTCTGTAGCATTAAGACTAGCAGGGCATTCAATAGCAGCGAAGTCTGTAACAACTTATGCTACTACAACAACCAAAGAGCTTCTTCTTGCCCTATTTAAAGAATATTCTGTCCATCTATGAATCCTTCCTTCCCTCACTCTTGATCGGATTAACGCCTAGTGATTCCTTATTGACACCATTTTAGGCACAACTGGTACATTCCAAAATAACTCTAATTCGGGCATCTTTACCCTTAGCCATGAACCATTCTTCTTCTTCACCGGTGACTAAAAAATTGGTTCTTCCACAAAGCGGATCTATTAGTGGATGGCTTCTTAAATGGACTCGGATGCGTGACTGCATGCGACAGGTGGAACTGAAACTACCTCTGTTGGCCCTTACTTGCCTCTACCACCTCTTGCAAAACAAGGGTGCCAACCCCACCATCTGCACAGGCTGGTATTCTTGGTTCCCCTTTACCTTCACTGTCTTCTCCATTGGTTATCTGTTAGATATGCAAGACTGTCGTTCACTCTGCTCCGACCTTAACAGCCTTGTCAAGGCCATAAGCCCCCACGAGTGCTATCTGGAGGGTAGATCATCTGCAGACACTGTCCAAGAGGGCAAGCCTATACAACCTATCTACATAGGTTCTGATGAGGATGGGACTTGGCCCTTGACAATTGGACTATCGAATAGCCGTTGGTGGGGAAGAATCTCCTTTCCCTTGATTGCTGCGGGCCTTCATTGTTGAAACTGGACTGGCTACCCCCACTACCTAATACTACTTACCCACCGACAGAAAAATTGGATAATATTTTAGATGATCAGATTATCTCTACTAGAGATGGTAGTATTCATAGGTATTTGGTAAGATGGAAAAACAAGCTGGAGTCAGAGGATTCTTGGATAGATCGTGAAGAGCTCCAGTACTTGGATCCAGATCTTTTGGAGCACTATGACATGATGACTGGTTTTGACTCGACTGGATTGAGCTTTCTCCCACCCGGAGGGAATGATGAGGACATCGGTTCGTTTTGTTTTATTTTGAGATTTAGCCCTATGTAGTAATTTTGTAATTTGCACTCTTTATTTTATGCATTAGAATATTTTGGAGATTTGTATTGATATTTGTTTTGAGCCTATATATAGGGCTTGAGAATAATGAGAAAGTATGCTATTATTGATTATAAAAATTATTGTATTGAGTTATTGCTTTTCATCCTTCTTTTTTTATGAGAAAATTGAGAGAATTATTAAGGTTTGTGAGAAATCCTAATAAAGTATTAGGATTTGTAATAAACTCTAAAACTATACCCAAATTTCCAAATCAAACTCAAATCCAAAACCCTAATCCCCAATCTTCACAGCCGCCTCTCTTATTCTTCTTCTTGTTCCCTTCCTGAAACCCCACTTCCTCCAACAACAAAACCCCCGTTTCTCTCCTTCCTTCTCCCCTTTCATCTCTGAAACCCATCAAAACCCTAATCCCCTCTCCCCCAAACCCACTTCTAATTGAAACCCAAATCCCCCAAACCCACCATCGCAACCATCCTTCTTCCTTATTCACCTCCATTGCAGCCCTCTGAACACCCCTGCCTACAACTCAACTTCACCACCGAATCCCCACCAAGTCAACACCACCGCCTGACTTCTTCAGCCTCGAAACCCGACGCCTACAAATACCCGGCTTCACCACCGCTGCTGCCGCTCCACCCCTGAGCACCATTGCAACCTAACGCCACCTTCCCGAGTCCCGAGCGGCCTGCAATGCCTCTTCCACCCCCTGCCGTCAGCTTTCCATTATAGCCTTCCTCACGGCCTCGAGCTCCAATCCGCAGCACCCTATCGGCAACCCCCTCTCTGTTACCACGTGCTTCGAATCTTGGTAACCTCTTTCCACTCCTCCATATATTTGCGATACTATCTATCATCTGTAGAATATTATTTGATTTATATATTGTCCACAAATATTGAGAGTGTATGGTCTACTTGCCAATTAGAGTACAACTCATTATTGCATCTTTTACTTGCTAAGAATGCTTAGATATATAATTTTGATTGTTAGAACTGGATCGTTAATTGGGCTTATTAAACCTAATTCAATTCTTGAAAATCCATCGAACCGGTTAACTATTTTAATTTCTAACTTTATTCGCATTACATATTGGTAAACTTAATCTCTTAATATTCTTGAAAATTCTCTACTTATGGTTAAGTTTGCATCAACAACACAATCAATAGCTCAAAAGAAAATTATTGGGTTTATACATCTAGAAAAAACTAATATACATAGGGTATACGAGCTCATAAGGCTTAATATTTCAAACCCGAACCCCACCCATTTAATATATGGGCTGAAAAGCTAAATCCCAAGTCTGATTAGATATAGCACTATTTTGGCCGAAGCCCTCTCAAAAGTGGGTCAGACTGATTGGACTTGGGTCATGCTTGGGCCAATTGCCACCCCTATATGCAGTACATAGAAAACTTCACTAGTTCGAAGAAGACACAAAATACTTTCATTGCACTCTTCTCACGGCCCAATGATGCACATCTGCAGTTTCTTGAGAATCAACTGTTGTCAACCATTCAAGGTGAGATGTCCTTCGCTCAATACTTCACTAAAGTAAAATTACTTTGCAATGAGATTGCACAGTTAGATGATGATGATTCAAAAAATTTGGAGTAAGAGTTACGATGGATAATAACTCTTCTCATATGTGCCTGTGATATCTTTGAATATCACCTAACTGTACAATCTCATAGGAAAGTAATTTTACTTAGTAAGTATTGAGCTCATCTTGATTGATTGACATAAGTTGATTCTCAAGAAACTACATACGGGCATCATTGGACAGTGAGAAGAGTGCAGTAAAAGTATCCTGACTTCTTCGAAACAGTGACATTTTTTATGTGCTGCAGGAGGTCTTCTTCTATTATTGTCTTGATGGAAAACATGGCAAACATGACTTTTCCAGCTTAAATCTTCCACTTCCATAGTGCTTCACCTGCATCTTGTGGAGTAGTAGTATCATTTTCCCAACAATTCTCTTGTCCTTACAAATAGATACTTCATGCACGACTACTAGTTGCTGTAGTTATGCCCACTAGGCTTCTTGATAACACCGACAGGATTAGCTAAATCCGCCATATTGATGTGGTACTCTTTCTCAAACTATCCACTAAGTTTGGTCCCCAGCCAACTAACTTCACAGTGCACTAATTCTGACATCCACGAACAAGGGCAAGAAAATGCCACCATGAACAGAACTGACCTCGGACTGGCCACTCTATACCACTTGTAGACTTTAAAGAAGCCCAAATACATCACGCAAGCACTTAGAAGATATATACTTATATTATTCACTAACTATTACAAAGGGCACTCTCACACTAACTACTTACATTCACTCACTTTAAACATACAAACACATTCATTTTAACTCACTTACAAACACAACACACACTTACCACCTATGTTTGTTGAGTTTTATGTCTTACATACTATTGATTTGGATGAGAAGACGAAGATGACGAAGTAAGAAGTGTTCGAAGCATTATTGTGATAATAAGGAACAGCATCAGCAACAACATTAGAGCAAGTCAGAATTGACAATCGACAGTCGCAACTCTCTATTTGGGTTGAGTGTACTGTAGTCGACTATCCCCTAAGTTAGTCGACTGTCAGCGGTGCTAGATTCTGAACAGATCGGGTCTGGACTGATTTGTTTCGGATATTTCTTCTTTTCCAAGTTAGATCATATGGCTCCTATCGTGTCTCTTTATTCAGGGTATATCAGACAGCTAATGTATTAAGACAACAACCTAAGGTTTTTTTAGATTTCTATATATTATTGTATAGTCTACTTCATTGTAAAGAGCAATTAAGAGAATTCTTCATTGAAAACAACACATATTTTCTAGTTGGCCTTGAGAAATAGATAGATTCTTGGTGCGAGTGTAATACTTGATATATTCTCTAGTTGAATAATATTTTTTCTATTTCTCTCCTGAATTAGGCGTAGCCGAACTCGGACAAATTATTGTGTGTTTTATGTGCTTAGTTTGATCTACTTGTTTGATTGTTTGTCATTAGATCTATTATTGCTAAACTCAGCAACGAATTCCTAACAATGTTGACGTCACCCACTCTCACTAACTCACCCACATAGGCTCTCTTGATTTATATTTTGCTTGATACACAAAATATTAGGCTGCTCATCTATTTATAAGTGTATGAGGTGGGTGATGGTCCTGATGGAGGATTCTAGAAAGGAGAGATGTTGACCACGGCATGTAGAGGTGAATTGGGAAAAAGTAGTTTTCAGTTGGTAAAAACTACTATTATATTTCTAGAGAATCGGAGATGGAGCCATTTGAGTTGGTGTTGACTTTCAACATACCTAATATAATATGCGTATTTTGAACATCCTCATTACAGGGTGGATTCATTAAACTCCGATGTTAGTGTTTTATTTAATAGTTTATTGAATTTCCTGCAATCAAAATCATAATTTTTAAACATCTTGTGTCCTACCTACACGCTAGAAAAGCTTCACACAACTTCCTCAAAGTTGTTTGAATTCCTTATTAGCTTAAGCAAATGGATGTATAATTTGATGACAGATAGCAGTAATAATCATGTAGTATTCAAATGATGCACAATGGGACTGTCCATATCTTTCTTGGGCCAATTCGGTTCCAGTGCAATATAAAAAAAATTCAAATTTAAACACCGAACATAAACCCTTCAGTGGTATACACACATGATTACAATACAACTGATGTAAACTTAATCCTAAACAAAAAAATTTTAAGAATATTAAAAGATTAACTTTACCAACACGTAATATAGATTAAGTTAGAAATTAAATTATTAATCGGTTTTATGAATTTTCAAGATATGAAATAAGTTTAACAAGCCCAATTAAAGATTCAACCCGAACAATCAACAATTATATACTTAAGTGTTCTTAGCAAGTAAAATATGTAATAATGATTTATACTCTAATAGGCATGTAGAAGCACTCACTCTCAATATTTGTGGACGACAGATAAATCAAATAATATCATAGAGATGCTAAAGCAGTAACACAAATATTTGAGAAGTGGAAAGAGTTTACCGGGATTCAAAGTCACCACAGATGGAGAGGGAGGCAATGCGGGAACCGAGTCTTACCCATCAACTCAAACAGCAAACATCAATAAGATCCGATAGAAAGCACTGTGTAGGTTTGCGCTCGATTAGTGCTTGGGTAGAAAGCGGCGAAGGCAAGTCGGGTCGGGGCAATGATGTGCGGTGGTATGGAAGGCGCCGGTGGTCTATGAGGGTGTTGGCGACAATTGCGGCGTCGGCGGGAGGGTTGACGTCGTTTGGAAAGGAGGGGGGTCGGGATAGTGATGGTGAGAGGGGTGACGTCGGTGGGAGGTTTCGGTTGACGAAGGTAGAATGTGGATTGGGGTGATGCGGGTGTAAGGAAGAATGGGAAAGAAGGGAGAGGAAGGCGGCGATGGAGTTCGATGGTTAGGGGTTGGAGATGGCGGCACTTGGGGGGGAGGGGTCGACGACGGCTAGGGTACCGACGGGTGCTGCAAATGGTGGTGGGTCGACGTGAAGGCAGAGAGGAAGGAGGAGTTTGGCGTGGAGATTTGGGGATTAGGGTTTGAATAAAATTGGAAATTTGGGGTGTAATTAGAGCTTCTCACAAACACTAATACTTTCTTAGGATTTCTCACAAACCCTAATAATTTATTTTAGTCTCACACGCACAAGAAAAAAAATGCAGAGCAATAACTCAACATGGTAAATTTTTTTTATTAATAATAGCATATTTTCTCATTATTCTCAAGGCCTATATATAGGCTCAAAACAAATCTCAATACAAATCTCCAAAATATTTTAATACATAAAATAAAATGTGCAAATTGCAAAACTACTACATAGGGCTAAATCTCAAAACAAAACAAAACAGAACCGATGTCCTCATCATTCTCTTCGGGTGGGAGAGAGCTTAACCCAGTCGAGTCAAAACCAGTGATCATGTCATGATGCTCTAAAAGATTTGGATCCAAGTGCTGGAGCTCTTCACGATCAATCTAAGTATCCTCAAACTTTAGCTTGTTCTTCCATCTCACCAAATACCTATGAATATCACCATCTCTAGTAGAGATTATCTGATCATCTAAAATAATATTTAATTTTTCTATCGATGGGTAAGTAGTGGCAGGTAATGGGAGAACTTTGGGAATCTCACCAATAGGCTGCAGGGTAGGCTCATTTATAAGAGAATTTCTGTGATTAAATTTTGGGCCTTCAGAGGGTACTAGATCCTCAATATTGAAATTCTTACTTATGCCAAACCTTCAAGAAGGTCAAAGATATAGGCATTATTATTGATTTTATACAGAATTTTAAATGGGCCTGCAGCACGTGTGTTCAATTTTTTAACGGATCCAGCTAGAAACCGTTCCGGACAAATTCGAACCATCACTTCGTCACCAACATCAAGAGTTATAAATTTCCTTTTAGTATCTTCTATTAACTTGTAGTAAAAATTATTCTCATTTAAAATTATTCTCATTAATTTCCTTGGAAATTTCTCTGTGCAAATTATGAATGCGAGATGCAAATGTGGATGCAGACTCTGTGACTAGGATGTTCTAACACAGGGATAAAATCTATAGGTTACCAAGTGACTTGGGAAGAGATAGGTGATTAAGGTACATTCAATAGAGGTGATTTGACCGATCGAATACAGTTAAGAGATTGGTCATCCTCTTCTTCATCAGAGTCATCACTTACATAAGGTTCATAGGTAAACTCATTGTCGGGCTCATCAATACTGACATGGGTACTTTCTTTGATGTTAATCCTACTGGGGCTGGGACAGTTGCCAACAACATGGTCGTTTTCCTTGCATTTATAGCATTTAGTGAGAGGATTTATCTTAGAGTAATCTTTTTCAGTGTTCTTACCCGTGTTGTCATTTCTAAGTGGATAGAGATTTGAAGTAGGCTTGCTTGGGTAAGACTTGTTGGGGTGCTGAGAAGAGGGGGACTCAGGTCTAGAGGGCTCAGTAGAGGTTGTTGTAGAAGAATGATCTCTCGAATTGCTAGAATTGTAATTGGAACTTGCTTTAAGAAAATCCATATCGAGGACAATGGCATAAGCTTACTACTAAGGAGTCCTTGTTTCTATGAATTAGCTCGTTCCTAAGATCGACTCGTAGTCCAGCTCTGAACCTAGAGAGAGTTTGTTCTTCGCTCTCTTTACCAAAGGCATTGCACCGAATAAGGAAGTCGTCAATTTATGAACATACTCTTGGGTGGATTTGCTTCATTGATAGAGTTGGTTCCATGAATCTAGTTATCCGGTGTGGAACGATAACAGCACATATCTCTTAGTGAGCTTCTCTTTCATGGCTTTCCAAGTGCCTATGGGTGTCAGGTCTCGGCCTTTACGGGCGTGTTCAAAATTGGTCTAATATAGTTGAGCTTTAACAGTCAATTTCATTGTAGCAAATTTAACCTTCAGAGCTTCGTTCATGTCAAACCACACGAAGTTGTGGTCCATGGCACGGATCCAATCGAGATAGCTTGGGGTTCCCTACGGCCTTCAAAGTTGGGAAGGTCAGCCTTAACATTCTTCTTGTATTGTTTGTCAGGGTCACGATCGTGACATCGGTCGATCATTTTCTTAAGGGATCTGACGATGAAGCTCAGGGGCAACATTTTGATTCAATTTCACTTTCTCAAGCCTCTGACTGATATTGGCAAGAGTTGCTTGAATGGTAGCGAGGGCAGTGAAAATATTAGAGTTGTCCATCTTATTTCGGGGAGGGCCTCGCGGAATTCTAGGATTCCTGATTGAGTTTGGAAGGGACAAGAATGGTTCTTCGGGATTTGTGATAGTGCTGCGAAGACGCATTTACCAACGGTAAAAACTAGGGGTCATGGGGGTGTGTACTTTGCTGAAATTTGAGAAAACATGTTCTAAATGCACTTAAGTTTTTTTTAAAATAAATAAATTTGAAATTATCTAAAAGAAAGAAAGAAAAATAAAATGAATTTAAAATGATCCTAAATGAATTCAAAAATTATGAATAAATGATGCAAGAACTAGGGTTTTAAAAATAACCTTCACTCTGATAACAAAATGATGTATACTTAACCCTAAATAGAGAATTTCCAAGAATATTAAAAGATTGAGTTTACCAACACGTTGTCACACTCTTGCTTCCCAAAAACACGGAACACAAGCATGTGACATTGGCCCAGCGAATGACTTACGTCATCCATAAGCTGTTATTGTTCAACTCAACTATATAAACAAAAAGGCGATACAACCACGCATGCATATAAGAACAATCACATGAATAACAAAACGAATTGAAACATGAAATAGTAATAAGATAACCAAATTTGGAACAAATAACAATTCTGAGTCAAATGCCCACAATACAATAAAATAACAATATTCAATGATTTATGCCTCCATAACATAAACGATAAATAAATAAGCGATGATGCTATCAATTCCTTCACCAGTGTTGTTCTTCCAATCCATCAGGCAATTCTCCTTGATTACCTTAAGTTTTTCATCTAAAAAGAGTGAATAATATGTCCTTAGAGCAATTCATGGATGGCAAGTAGAGGAATGCAGTGAAACAATGGCATTAACGATATAACAATGAATTCAATGAAACAATAGGATCGATAGCAATAAACAACGGCAAAACAATAATGATGCAATACACAATAACGATGCTTAATAACAATAACAATAAACGATAACAATAATGGTAAACAATAACAATAATAAAGTTCAGTAACGATGACAATATGCAATGATGATGCGATGACAATCTTAAGTCTATTATTAGATTTAGTCCTAACTAATGCATGTACTACTGCATTCCATTCCACAGGTTCGATACATACAAACACTTTCGTTTAGACTAATGTGGTAGATTCGATAGATCATGTACTCAGCACGATAACAATAATGATAACAATAGCAATTTTTTGCACAATAACGATAACAACAGTCGGCATGATAACAATACACGATAAATTGGGTCACCGTCGTGAACCACAATAAACCGATAAGCAATAGCCGACACAATGTTTAGGGAAACACGGGCCCCTCCTTGAGTACAGTCACTATATTATCAACTACTCTAGTCAACCCTTAACCCCGGCTTAATTAACAATTTTTTATTCAATCAATATGCAATAACGGTTGGAAATATTATAATACCAATAGGGAACAATAGGGACAATAATATCAATGGGAAAACGATAAGATGATTAATAGGAACACTAGAACGATGATAATACAACACTAAGATCATGCAATATAATTCATGCAATTCAATGCATCGAATACAACAACATAGATTCGATTATATTATCAAACATGGAAACTCAATTCTGGACGGCAGTAAGTTACTGTACCAAAATCGGATTTTCCGCTACTACAGAATAGCAAATGTGGATCGGTCAGAAGTTTAAGAAAGTAGACTTCCTTCCGGTTCCAACGCATATTTAAAGTCAAAGTTCCAATAATAGTAGCTCCATCAACTACAAGGTTCTTTACATATTACTGATTCTTGCTGGTTGTCGATGTCAATTAGTTATAGTTATAAAATCAGTAAATATTCATTTTAAAAATCTGTAAAAATAATTATCATGACCCTAAGCATGTTAACTATCAATCTGGAATTTATCATGGCAATATTTGATCATTAGTTCATCTATTTAATCAGTTTAACATGGTGTAATCATGAATCGGGAAATTCTGGGAATAAACAACAACAACATTAAAGTAATCATATCTCATGCAATATAAGTTGGAATTCAATAATTTTTAGTGTTCTGGAAACTAGAAACATAGGGATATATTTCATATTTACAAACGTTCATGGTTCAATGTCAATAGATTGGTCGAAAAGATCATACTTATTTCAGACAGACAGTAAAAATTTTGGATTAACATATTTCATGGCATAAGTGATCTAGGGCTATAGTTATCAATTCAATTAGTCGATTATCTTATATTAACATGGTAAGCATGATGACAAGGAGATCACAGCAAAAAAATACAACCATGCATCAATCTAATGCTAAACAATACATCAAATCAATGGTTCAATCAATAGCAATCTAAGATACAACTCTACAATAGTTTATCGATGGGATGACATGAATGAATAATTCCTACTATCAAAAGATCTACATGAAATGCATGAAAGACACAATCTTTAGAGCCAAATATCGGCACGAAGTCAGAAATAAGGGGATTAGCTTGTGTAAATCCGCTACATTCCCAATGAGGAACATGACAATAATAATATATGATAAATACGATGAGATCTACTTGCGAGAATTTCAATAAATATTCTTGAACACAGATACAATGAACGATTCAAGAAAGAGACGGTGACTCGCCTTTATAACGACGTTAGATCCGAATATAGAGAATAACGGGATGAAAATCCCGACGGCGATACGTGCAACTCACGTACCTTGCATGCACTCACAAAAGCACGTGCAAACCCGTGCACAAGGACAACAACACAGCAAAAGCTCCAAGCCAGCAACTAGTGGATCCAACAGCAAACATCAATTCTCGGCCAAAACAGCAAACATCGGATCTGCCCAACAACAATAACGCAGAACGGCAATGGCAGCACTGGCGGCTATCGGGGCATCGACGAGCGGTAGTCAACAGGGAAGGTGTTGGCGCTCGAGGGTCGACAAGGAGCATTCGAGGGGATTGCGAGGATGAAGGCGGTGGTCGGAAGCAAGGCAGAATTGGCGGCACTGTGGATGAGGATGATCGGAGGAGCGATGAGGTGGTGGATGGGTGCTGTCGAGGCTGGGGGGTGATCGAGGGAGAGGCGAGCTGGATGGTGAGGACGATGGCGGATGCAGGGGTGAGGGAGACGAAGGCGGTAGGAGGAGGCGGCTGTGGGTTGAGGTTGTAGGAAGAGCAATGAAGGCTCGACGGGGGTGAGGAGATGGCAAGAGGAGGAAGAAGACGACGGTGATCGACAACACAGGGGATGCAAGTGATGGGACTGTCGAGGGTGGGTGCAGGCGATGGGAGCGACGAAGGCAATGGGTTCGGCGATCGAAACAGGGGAGAGGGGAACGGGCTTCGGTGGGCTGGCGATTATGGAGGATACGACGGAGGGGATGTGGTGTTGCGGTGGTGGCTGAAAGGGACAGGGGCGAGGGCTGCGGGACGGCGGCTCGATGGGTGAGCGGTTGGGTTTCAAAAATAGACAGAGGAAGGAGGATGAAGAAGGGTGCGGGGGTAGGGGGTGAACAGTAGGAGAGGGTTTGGGTTAGGTCTGCACAATAATGGGGAAGATGAAGGGTTTGTGGTTGTTTAGATAATTGGGGGATTGATTAATAGGGAAGTGAGGGAATTAGTTAGAGAAAGTGGGGTAGATAATGGGGTTAGTTTCTGATTAGCAGGAGATTAGTGGGGGATGTGAGCATGGAGAGATTTTGGGATTGACTGTTAGTGGGAGTAGGGTAGGATTCAATAGGATATGGGTTTGGGTTCGGTATCCAATAAGATGCGGGTTTGGGTTTGGGTTTGGGTTTGGTTTTGGGTTATAATTCAATAGGAGATGGGTTTGGGTTGGGCTTCAAGTTAAATAATTAAATAATTGAATAATGGCATATTGGGCTTGGGCTTAAAGGATATAATTAAAATGCAGAATTTCAATGTAATGGGTTGAATAAAATTTGTACTTAAAATGATATAACGGATAAATCAGGTTGGTTCAGAATAACATCAAAATTTTTATTTGAACCAGATACGGAATATCATATGTGAAGAAGACAAAAGATAAATATACAGCTAGAAAACCGTATAATCGGAAATGGGGTTATACACGTAATGCAGATTAAGTTAGAAATTAAACTATTAATCGGTTTGATAGATTTTCAAGATATGAAATAAGTTTAACAAGCCCAATTAAAGATTCAACCCTAACAATCAATAATTATATACCTAAGTGTTCTTAGCAAGTAAAATATGCAATAATAATTTGTACTCTAATAGGCAAGTAGATGCACTCACTCTTAATATTTGTGAACGACAGATAAAATAAATAATATTATAGAGATGATAAAGCATTAACAAACATATTTGAGAAGTGGAAAGAGTTTACCGGGATTCAAAGTCCCCACAGATGGAGAGGGAGGCAATGCGGGAACAGTCTGACCCAACAACTCAAACAGCAAACAGCAGTAGGATCCAATAGAAAGCATTGCATCGGTTTGCGCTCGATTTGTGCTCGGGTAAAAGGTGATGGAGGTAGGTGTAACATCTTGAATTTTTCAAATATACAATTTTTATTCACGTGTCTTGCACGTGCAATTTAATATGTGTATTTTAGCTTTAAAAAGTGTTCTTATATCATGAATAAACATTTCTTCTCTTTTCAAATTAAAGTCTATTATTAATCTTGAGGCCTAATAGTCTAATTCTAGCCCACTTAAATGAATTAATTAATTTAATTAAAAGAGCCCATGGATTTTTAGCCCACCTAATTGGCCTACTAGTTAATTTTAATAATAATTAATACAACTTGTAGTGTAAACTTGATCAAGTAACACATAAATTAACAATTTAATGTACAAACTAATTTGTAGTATGCAAAGTGTGACACGTGCATTGCACAAGCACGTGGAAGTGATGAGAAGGGGTGTCCAGTTTTGGTCTTGGAGTGGGAGTGATGGAGAGAGTGGTGAGGTGGTTATGTAATGGTGGGTAGTTCTTCTAACTCCCAAATGCATCCTAGCCTTTCATCTAAACTCATCTCAATCCTCCATTTGAGCTTGAGTTGTGTATAAATACCCTCCTTGTCTTCTTCATTACTTGCATTAAAAATATTTCAAGAAAAAAGAAAAGAAACAAGTGTGAGGAAAATAAAGAGGTGTGTGAGAAAAAGATTAAGTGTGTGTGTTTGTGTGCTCTTGTAATATTGGGGATCGGCCAAAGCTTCAAGAGGGGGAGGCTCGGGATCACACTAGCAAGGAGGAGAAGGCACGAGTTGTGTGGCAAACTAGGAGGAGAAGGGAGACGATCGTGTTTTCAAGGAGTTCTTAGGAGTTTTCTTTTGTTCTTCAATAAGGTGGGTGATTTCTCAAACTTCTAACGTAGATGCCATGCTAGGATTTTAAATTATGAATGTAACGCCCCGAATACCAAAATACGGTAATTCGTAGCTCAACAGGATCTACACACTTCGTACAATTTTACAAGAAATTTTGAAACTTTTATTATATCATTGTTCTTTTACATCAATAACGCAGCGGAAAATAAATGAAGTACAATATGATAAATATACAATTTCAACTTCTTGAACATGTAACTAATCATCAGCATCAAATTCATCTCTATATCTCCTTGTAAGATCCAAGTCCTGCATATGAAACTGTGGGCACGTCAGTTGCTTACAACCGACGCAATGTTACACACAGCAATCCTCTTTATGTTGTATTATAACGGAATCTCTTACTTTAACAAATCACAAACTTGAATGACTATAAAAGTGTAAAGAGTGAATACCCTAGATATGTTAGTGTATGACATGACTTAATGCCTAATGCATGTATTATACTATAATGACATTAATGCATACTTGTTCGGATTCTATACATCCCATACTACATAGGTCAGAGGGCAAGCACCTACGTACTCTACATTAAAAGATTTAATCCATCGCCATGATAACTATCCAGTAATAAAACAAAATTTAGACATTTCATGAGTACGGATTCCAGTCCTGGAGATCCACCGCCCGACTATACAAAATCCTCATCGTGCGAACATCCCGCAAGTGTCCCTCTAGCCCCGGTATACACATATACACTGGAGTACGTCCTACTATCCGCCCGACTAATCATTATCCTAGAATCCACCGCTCGATCAATCATAATTCCGGATTTAATTAAGGCTCGCCTCCATCGCAAGCAACCACAGCCCCGGAATCCACTGCCCGACTGGGTCTGTAGTCTCAGAATCCACCGCCCGACTATATAGAGGCCCTCCACTTACATTTGCCCAAGTTTACTACATCTTCACTTAGTGCCTAATTCTTAAGTTTGAACATGAATAGATTATACTAGCTAGAGCTAGTTTACCCTCCTGCCGGTCTTACACAAAAATATCGAGAACAACACCTTTATTGGCCACTTCTCAAAAATCAATTATTCATTACCATTACTTTTGCCGGTACCTGGGTATCACTAAGCCTCTAGAATCAACATCTTTTCATGTGCAACAACTTGGGGTACTCATCCCCTTATAATTCATATTCTCAAATTTCTTGTATTCATAATTTATTCAAATTCTTTCATGCATTCTTATTCATTCATTAGTAGGTACAAACTCAACCTATTGATTTTCAAAAACACTTTTCATATTCATCCAAAACTTTCTTGAATCAAGTTAATTAAGATTAAGACATAATCTCTTTAAAATTTATCTTTGAAAATCAATCTCATCATCTTTCTTTGATTTATTTTGAACTAATCTTAACATCTTAATCCTATATATATATGTCTTTCTTAAGTTCACATTTTATCTACTCATGAATATGATCTTTACTTTCCTAAAATATAACTTAAAACAGCGAGAATATATTTTCAATCAAGTCGTTTAAGTAACATTGCAAAACAGTAAATTCAAAGTTAGAAAACTGCATTTCATGCTATTTGTAAAATCATAGAAAATTGTATACTTCCCGAAACATAGCGTTCATTATATCAAACTGAAGGTATACAAGTCTACTATCATTTTATAGTTATAAGTTTTCTCGAAATACCATATCTATAACCCTAAATTCTTCAAAATATACAGTGGGGTCGAGATACTGAAATACTGCTACTATACAGTTTTGTAAAATTCATATAAAATCCAATTCTTTATGAAAATTTGAGTTCTTGGACTTTTCAGAAAGGTTAACGTGTCTACTATAATTTCTTAGTTCTGACTTTTCTCAAATTATTTCATTTACAATGCTGAATTAATCAAAAACCGAAAGGTGTGCAGAATTGCTGCAACCAGCCAACTACTAACCAGTTTTGAGTTTAGAATTTATTAAAATAGTAAATGAACTCCAAATCTTATGAAATCTTATGAAATTTTAAATGGATGCTACTGACATATACTAGATGCTCCCCAAAAAGTTTTAGTTCCAGATTCCAACTGTTTTATTAGATATGATTTTCTGAAGTGTAAACAAAATGTAAAACAGTAACTTTCTTTGCATGAATTAGTAACTTTGTGTACAAATCTTATTTCATATCATTTAATCTAATCAAGATTGACTACCATGCAATTAAACAACATCAATTCAACTTATCTTCATAAAAATCTTTCAATTAGCATGCAGCTTCATTCTATATATCATCATTTCAATTTAATCACTACTCATATGCATATCAAGTTTATCTATACATACATGATACTATAAATTAGAAAGCTCAAGAAGACACCCACCTCAAATGAAGATTCTAAAGTAGAAGAAGACTCCTAGAAGTTTCTCCTAGCTCCAAGAATGGGACTTTCTTCTTGTCCTAGCAAGCTCTCCTTCCTCCAAGCAAGAACTCAAACAATTCTCTCTCTTTTTCCCTCTTTTTTTTTATCTTTTGTTTCTTTTGATCTTTGGTGCAAGATTATGAAGGAAAGGGTGTGGTATTTATAGGGTTTGAGAAGGCTCTTCTACTACTCAAATTAAGTGTTCTAATTCATAACCTACATAACCCCCTTCACTAATTGCCCACCACCATTACTCTCACAAACTCTCCACTCTTCCTATTCTTATGCATGGCTAACTCTTCTTGTGACTTTTGGGTTGCACTACGTGCACATGCAACCAACAAGCACACACTCTCATTTGTTAGTTGTTATTTATGTATTTGTACATGTTGCTTATATGACAAGTGTACAACTAATTGTATGATTTTTCTTAGTGGGCTTCCTTTTTTGGGCTTGGTCTATTTTTATTTATTTAATTTATATTAATGGGTTTAGATTTTTCTATTAGGCATATGGGTTTTAATATGCAACAAAAATGAATGAAAGAAAATTGTGCATAACTTTTAAATAAAATTGAGAATAAAAAAATCATAATATGAAATTCCACGTGTGTTGCACGTGTAAAAATAAAAAATGTATTTTTCATTTAAAAATTTTATACGGGATGTTACAATGAATATGTTAGAAACAAGTAGGAAAAATTGCCATATATTTGCTTGAAGAGACTAGTAAGAAAGAAAAGAAACTCTAGTTTTACCTACATGAAAAGTTAGTAAAATGAATTGGATTGTGTTAATTAAGATTTGTTACGATGTTTGTTAATATATCTGCATGCTAGAATACATATGAGTTGATGAATCATGTTTATTTGAAAATCGTGATTATGAATGAGTTGTAGAATGCAATATGTGAAAAACTGTACTTATGAATAATTTATAGAATGCAAACTAGTATCCTGGATTATAAAATAAATTGATTAGTTGTAAGATTGAGTTCTGATTGCATTATACAAGTAATATTATATTCACTAGATTATCATCTATGTTGTCTCTTTGAAACATAAGAAAATGTTTAGTTTGTAAACATAAGACTAAGTTGAGAGCTTTGATTATGTTAAAAGAGAAATTGTATGAGCACATTGTGAATAAAAGGGGAATATGTTGAGATTCATCTATAAAGAAATTTTTTTATGTCGAAAATGTATTCATGATCCACTTTTTCAAAAAACTAAAGAGAAATAGTCTACTATGTGTTTAAAAATGAGTTTTTGACAATCTAAGAAAATATAAGTTACTGTTTTTCAAAGAAATAATATTCTGGAAAAGATCTAGATTTTTATAAGTACAAATTAATTGAGAAAAAATAAGTTTACTAAAAGAAGAACTAGATTCAGTGCAGTTTATACAAAAGTATTTTAACTAGATTTCATATCGGTTAGTCACTCAAAGACCTACTGGTCTTCGGGTGCGTTTTGGGTGCATTACTGTAGCTGAACGGAGCATTTGGTCTTGGATTTGAGTCTCTCAAGAGACTCTGTTTTTCTAAAATTTATTTTTTAATTCAAAACCGAAAACCATACTTTAAATATACCCCAAGCCTATTCTATATCGGTTAGTCACTCTAGCCTTACTAGTCCACGGATGCGATTTGGGTCGGTTACTGTTCATGGGCGGGGGGGTTGACTTGGGTTTGAATCCGGCCGGCCTTTTATTTGTAAATTCCGATTTTTTAACTTATTGATTTTTTGAGTATTTTAAGAAATATAAAAATGAAAAAAAAATATATTAGAATTCTTTCAAAAATACCCAGACTTCATGAGAATTATTTCTACAATATTTGACTTAGTATAATGGGAATTAGAAGAAATTTTAAAGAAGAAATTAATAAAGTTTCTTAGAATATAAATTGATTAATTAAAGAAAACGAATATTTCTTTTGAAAAAATTTATGGTGTAGAGATCTAAAATGGGATTCTTGAAATGGAAAAATTGAGTAAGATTAAAGATGAGATCGTTGTTTAAAACTATGCAAATGTGCATGGAAAATGAAGTAAAAGAAACATGATGAAATATGGAATTTGTGAATATGAACTCTCATTTTGATGAACATGAAACGAGTTGACACTAGAGTTTAGCTAAGTCCTTACATCGGCATGAATGAAATTTGAAAGAGAAATGTGATAAGTAAAGACCAAGATTGGGTCGTGATTAACAGTTGATGTTTAAGACCGATGTAAAGGTAACGCTAGCTCTAAGATATTAATTTTATTCATAATTCAATTATCTAAGGATTAGACACATAGTGAAGATGTGATGAAAGTAAGAGAAAAATACAAGTATGAGGGCATCGGATCTACGGTGTGAGAGTGTTCACAGGCTGTCTACATGATGCGTCATGTCATGACGTGAATACATCTTCAGAATTATCGGGACCGTGGCGATGCTTGTGGGGTATTTGGTAACTACGTAGTGCCATTGTCCCATGACGGAGGCGAATTGTACATAGGCTGTCTACATGATGCCTCATGTCATGATGTAGGATTCCCTCCAGGTTGTCTGGACATTGACTCGTAACTCATAGAACATCTAGGATACTTATGGTAGTTACCGTAGTAGTCTAACTCATAGCGAGGGAATCAACCCTACAAGATGAAGAATGATTAAGGACTTGCCCTCGGACCTATGTAGTATGGGATGCATAGAATCCGAACAAGTGTGCATTAGTGTCATTAAATATAAATAACTACATTAAGGACTAAGTGCATTTTCACACACTACATCAATAAGATAGTCCCCCTTAGCTTTGTTTGTGACAAGTGTGTGCTTTCCAAGTAAGAGAAATTGATGTATTATATCCTAGCATCAGATGTATGCAACTGACGTGCCCACAGTTTCTATGCAGGATAAAGTGATTTACAAGACTAAAGAATGAATGTTGCTTAAAGAAATGTTCAACTTGTTGTTTAATTCATGTATCATGTTGTAATTTATATTTCCACTGCGTTGATGTAATCATTGTTGTACATAAAGTTTTTAATTTCATGTAAAATTGTATGAAGTGAAGTGTAAAGATCCTATGAAACTCTGAATTCAGGCTTATTTGGAATTCGTGGTGTTACATCAGGTGGGGTCAGGGCAACGATGTGCAGTGGTGTGGGAGGCGCTGGTGGTCTGTGAGGGCGTTAGCGACAGTGGCGGCGTCAGCAGGAGGGTCGACGTCGGTTGGAAAGAAGGGGGGTCAGGATGGTGATGGTGAAGAGGGGTGACGACGGTGGGAGGTTTCGATTGACGACGACGGAGTGTGGATTGGGGTGATGGGTCGGGAAGAAGGGGAGACATGCGAGAGGAAGGCGGCGATGGAGTTCGGTGGTTAGGGGTTGGAGATGGCGGTGCGGGGCGGGGGGGGGGGGGGGGGGGGTTCGATGATGGCTAGGGTGCCGACGGGTGCTGCAGGTGGTGGTGGTTTGACGTGAAGGTAGGGAGGAAGGAGGAGTTTGGAGTGGAGATTTGGGGATTAGGGTTTACTGTTTAAGGTTTGAATAAAATTGGAGGCTTGGGGTGTAATTAGAGCTTCTTACAAATCCTAATAATTTTTTAGGATTTCTCACAAACCCTAATAATTCTTATGGTCTCACACGCACAAGAAAAAATGCAGAGTAATAACTCAACACAGTAGTTTTTTTTATCAGTAATAGCATACTTTCTCATTATTATCAAGGCCTATATATAGGCTCAAACCAAATCTCAATACAAATCTCCAAAATATTCTTATGCATAAAATAATGAGTGCAAATTGCAAAACTACTATATAGGAGGGCTAAATCTCAAAATAAAACATTGCAGTACCGATGTTCTCATCAGAAACAACACCATCAAACCATGTAATCCACTTGCCCATTCTAAAAGCTAAACCTACTTGGTGATGAAATAGTTAAGATTTAGAAATCAACAGCTATTGACCATTGGTGCAGAAACAAAACTAACTTGGCCAGTTGAACCATATGCTCTGTATATAATAATCTCCCCTTCTCCACATTCCCACCACATTTGTGGATTGCTACATCAAGGAAGGTTTTCTTCACTGCAGTTTGTGCTATAGCCAGAAAAATGATGTTAGAGATGCCTTTTTGTGGTTTGTTTCAAGTTTCTGGTGCCCTTTGCCTCACCATTAACACTTTAACAGTAAGTGGTTAAATGGCAACAATGAGCTACAGATGACTATGATACTTGCATCAAATGTTACCAACACATGTCTCACCCAAAATAATATTTGTGGTTTATTTTCTTAAAAACTTGTTTTATTTTTGGATTATTTTATTTCACAATCGTAGGCTCCTCAAGCCATTAAAAATAAATATTGCTGCACAGAAACAACATGGTTATGAGACTTATGATGGGTCGGAATACCAAACATGGGTAAAGCTCAGTCAGCACTGATCTTTTATTCAAAAGAATGAGGACAGTCATCAGTGATCGAACTTTTAAAAAAAGAAACTGTACATATTCTGCCCTATTATGTGCATGTTAGAAGTTACAACTAACACCATGAACACCAACATTTAGCCGCAAGGGTTGGATGAACCAGTGTATGTGTAAAATTGATTTTTACAGATAATCAGAAGGAATAGCATATAGCAGAAAATCTTACCCCTACAATTGTATGGAGCAGAAAATGTATCTTACCTCCATATTGAATAAGGTCCGCATAAGAAAGGGGTCCTCCCTTGGAGTAAGAGTCAATGTCCTTCTTAGCTTCTGTCAAGAGATCTAAAGCAGCAGAGAGCCCAATGTTTTCAGGTCTTCTTATCTCCGAACTTCATTGGTGGAGAGAGAAAGGAGAAGGACTAGTTATCTTACTTTAAATGAAGATGAAAATCATGGATGACCTGAAACTATGAATTAATGAACAGCTTATACCTCCATCTAATGGATCCATTTGGTCTCCCGGATTTTGTAGTCTACGAGGTGAGTTTGAATAAATCAATTCCCAGAATTCACACAAATGATTAGTGATTATTAATTAAGTCTTGCACCCTGACCTTGTCATAAGTTATAGCGTCATTTAGTGCTAGTGTAAGAATTTATGGTAGGAGCTCTGGATTTCCCTTCAGAAAGCAAAAGCATCGTTAATGGACTCAAAGTTACATGACTCCCCCTGTGAATAAAAATATTATCCTCAATGAGTAGTTTAGAGATACAGTAAGGAGAAAGGATTTACTTCTAAGGCTGTGTTGAGGGTGCCCTTGATATTTGCTGCAATAGTAAATTAGACAGCATGAGCACGATACAATTTTGAACTGAAGCTAAATGAGATATAATGTTTACAGTCATACATAGGAATTCAGATCGCTGTCTATGTTGAATCTGTTGACTTTTAGTTTGGTGTGCACAAAATGTGCTTACAAAAACTAATATGTTTCAATTGAGATTTTCATATTTTCAGGAATAAATAAAATCAATAGCAGATTTAAATAGATTCAAATATAAGCAAAGAAGGAAAGCAACAAAGAAGAATTGCAAAATCAAGCAAAAGAAAAATTCATTCAAAAAAAAGCATATGTTGATTAGTGCCAAAGAAAGCCAACAAGATCAGTTTGTGGTATTCCATATATGTGAGATTTTATATATAATTGATTGATTATTAATTGATTAGTATATGGTAAGAATATAAAGTTGTTTTCGTCAGAATTAGCACGACTGCGGTCGACCGTACTTCGTGCAGATTTTTTTTGGAATGTAACGTTTCTATTTTTGAGAGATACACTTCCTAAGTCTATATATTTGGACGAACCCACTATGTATTCTTCACCTAATGCTCTGAGAAAAATCTTCTGAACTAATCAATTCAACAATCAATCCAGTATGTGATACCTATTTGTTTTCTTCAGTTAGGATCATTAAAGATATTGAGTTTTTCTTTTCTTCCACTTCGGTGAGATTGGCAGGGATTATCTTAGAAGTCATGTGGGTGTAATAGGTCTCTCAGCCTGAATCCGAGAATCACTGTACAAGGATTTGAGTATAGTGGAATGCTTGTTGCGGAGAATTGCTACAAGTAGGTGGTGTGGACGTAGACCTGGGGGTCGAACCACGTTATATCGCTGCGTCACTTGTGTTTGCTGTGTTTGCTTTTTCTATCTCTTCTCGTTTACATTGCAACTTAATTTTATTTTTTTTTAATTCCGCACAATCACTTTATTCACCCCCCCAGGGTGATTTACAGTGGTATCAGAGCGATGTGCTTAGTAAGAGCTTAAAAGCTTAAGAAAAAGGTTCAATTGCCGAAATCCCTCCTCCCGAAAACTTGTACTCATAGGAGCCATTCATCTCCAATGGGACAAGTCTAACATGCTCACCATATTTTGATGGAAAATGCTATGATGTTTGGAAAGTTTGCATGTCTCATTTCTTACAGATGCTTGGAGAAGAATTATGGAATGTGTGCACAAACAAAACAGATATTCCGGTCAACGATGCAAAGAAGGCTTTCTCAAAAGCAGAGCTAGCACTAAAAATTGCAAATTTCAAAGCTATGACAGCTCTTTATGCAGAATTGAACAATGAAGAATTAATGCGATGCGGGCGAAATTGCAAGACGACATACGAAATTTGGAACAACATGCTGAAACGGCATGAAGGAACCGCTTCTGAGGTAAAAGCTAAAGTAAATTTATGTTTTTATAAGTTTGATGTTTTACGTATGTTGGCAGGAGAGAACGTAGATCAAATGCTTACCCGTTTCGATATTATTGCACATGAGCTTGAGAGCTTAGGTAAGGGGTTGGATGATGACCAAAAGGTCGGAAAACTCATAAGCTGTCTCATGCCGGAATGGGATGTAAAAGCTACCGCAATAAGGAAAACCCTTGAGAAAAAGGGATTCGATTACTACACCTTCCAAGGAAAACTGAAGACATACGAGATGGAGATGACCGAAACCAAAAGGTACAGGCGGAACATCATGATTGAACCAAAAACCGAAGAGAGGACCATCACCCTGAAAGCAGAAAAATCTCGACCATCAAAAGCAGAGTCAGATCGTAAGGAGTCAGACGAAGACATCGCCTTATTGACTAAGCAATTTCGTAAGTATCTCAAACATAAAAAATATGGCAGGTACCAAGGAGAAAGAGAAAAGGATAAAGACGATATATGCTACAAATGCAAGAAGCCTAGACACATTCGTGCAAACTGTCACATCTCACAGAACAGGAATAAGGACTACTACCACTCCAATCCAGAATTGAGAAAGAAGTCGTTGAAGGAAACATGACTAGATTCAGATTCAAGTGAGGATGAGCAAGATCACAAAAATGTTGGTTTCATGGCTCATGGGAATGGTGAGGTGCAATCATCATCTCAAGAATAGGTAATCGAATAACCCACTTACGATGATTTAGTAGACATATGTAATAGACTAAAAGATTATGGTAAGAAATTGAGTTGTGATTTAAGACAATATAAACAAATTCCAAATGAATCACATGACTCTTGCATTGATAAAAATCAAAAACTGAAAAATAAAAATTCTTTTATTATGGAAAAATTCGAGTCATTTAGAAAAGATCATGATGTGTTGCTAGAGGAAAATGAATATTTAAAACAACAAATTCAAGAATCCTTAGCAACACATGATGAAAACCTAAGAGAAATTCATGGAAAATTTGTTTATATTGCTAAACGCACTGATGATTTAAAAGAATGCAAAAGAAATTTTGATGAGATAGTGGAAAGTTGTAATGAAGCTCTTGAACAAAATAGAATACTTGATGCTACTACCCTAGACACTCTTCGTTGGAACACAAAAGACGATGAGATAACTAGGAAAAGACTTTGTAAAAGAGTAAATGAGCTCGAGAAAATTATTGAACAATATGAAGGGCCCAGTTACCTTATTACAAAGAATTCAAGATCATATCATTATAATCGAGGGCTTGGTTACGAAGAGCCAATACACCATCAAAAATCTAAATCATCATGTCATACACACATGCACAGTCACCAACATGATTACAAATCAACACAAAACTATGCAAGAGTGCATGACCCAAGGCATAGTCGTATCATATGTCACTACTACTGTAGACTAGTGCATATTTCTTATAATTGCTCGTTAAAAAGGAATACTAATTTTGTTTGGTTAAGAAAGAATGTAAATATAAGTTCAAAACAAACTTGGGCACCCAAATTATACCTACTAATCTTAATCTAGGTACCTCAACGTATCAAGACTAAAGATCGGTGGTACCTTGATAATGGGTGCTCAAACTATATGACAGGTGATAATAGATACTTTGCATCACCATCAAGGGAAAGAGGGAAGGACATTATCTTTGGAGATAACAGCATTCGTCAAACCATCGGTAAAGGTAAAATAAACTTTGGTTCTTCATACTCTATTAAGGATGTTCCATTGGTAAGAGGTTTGAAATACAGTTTACTTAGCGTCAGTCAATTATGTGACAAAGGTTATACTGTTATTTTTAATAAAAATATATGCACTGTGCTAGATAGCAATAAATTATGTTTACTTCTCGCTAACAGATGTAACAATATATATGTTATAAACTCTAATGAATTAGCACAGGAGAATATGAGGTGCTTTGTTGCTAGAAATGAGGATGGTTGGCTATGGCATCGGCAACTTGGACACACAGCCATGGATAATCTCAACAAACTTGTGACCAAGGAGCTTGTGAGGGGGATCCCCAAAATCAAATTTGAGAAAGATAAACCTTGTGAGTCGTGTCGGTTCGGTATGCAAACTAAAAGTTCTCACAAGTCAAAAAAAATGGTATCAACTTCTAGACCTCTTGAACTCTTGCACATGGATCTATTTGGACCATCACGAACACTAGTAATGGAGGTGCACGATATACTTTTGTAATTGTCGATGATTATAGTAGATTCACTTGGGTTGTCTTTTTGTCACAGAAAGATGACACATTGTATGTTTTTCAAAAATTTTGTCGTAGAGTGGAAAATGAGAAAAGCCTCACCATTGTTACTATTCGTAGTGATCATGGTGGAAAATTTCAAAACGAACTCTTCACATCATTTTGTGACAAAAAGAGAATAAAACATGAGTTCGCTTGTCCTCGCACTCCCCAACAAAATGGGGTTGTTGAAAGGAAAAATTGATCTTTTCAAGAAATGGCCCGAACCATGCTTAATGAAAAAGATTTACCTTAGTCATTTTGGGCAGAGGCTACCAATACAGCATGTTATACAATTAATCAAGTAATCATTAGGAAATATCTTGAGAAAACGCCTTTTGAATTATATTATGGCAAAATTCCTAACTTAAGTTACTTTCGCGTCTTTGGGTGTAAAGTGTTTTTTTTAAATACTCTTGATAACTTGGAAAATTTTGATCATAAAAGTGATGAAGTCGTATTCTTAGGATATTCCTTAAGTAGTAAGGCATATCGTGTATTTAATAAAAGAAGATGCACCATTCAAGAATCCATCGATGTTATATTTGATAAAACTAATTCGTACACTAAAGAAATATTGCATGTTGTTGATGATGATGAGACAGGTGTTCGTGTTGAAAAGAAACAGGTATTCATTGACCAAGAATCAAATGTGGATTCTCAAAATCATAAGCCTCCTCAAGATGAAGATGCATCCAAATCCCAAATAGAAGATATGCCTCCACAACAAATTGATGTCATGCAAGATGATCATATACAACTGTAACCCCATTCCCGACAATAAGTATTTTCCGTGTATTTTCTAGTATTTGATTTTAGCAAATTTATTTTGTGCTAAATTCATTTCGGACCTTGTATTAAAGTATTTTCTAATCAAAAATTTTATTCATTTCGAGTAACGGGGTATTTTACTTCCTATTTCTTATTGATCGACTAATTATATTTGATCCCAAATCATATATATATATATTATTGGATTATTTAATTAAATTGTTAAACCCTAATAATATTTTACTGTATGATTTTATTATTTTTATAATTATAATAATTGATTGTTATTTCTTGATTATTTATTAAAATTCACTTATCAAATTATTTTGATCTATTGTTCTTGGCAAACCCTATTATTTTCGGGCCAACTTATATTATTTTCGTTGTACTATTTATTTATCTAATTGGATTTCAATTTTTGATTCATGAGCTATTCTTTTCTTCTTGTTGAATTACCTATTTTTGTGGATTTTATTTTATTGGATTGTGAACCCTATTGCTTTCAAACACATCCCTTATTGAACATTAAAACCCAATTGCAGTTTGTTCTCAACCCAAACCCACTATTATTGGATCCTAACCCAATAATCTACTTGTATTCTATAAATACAACCCTAATGCAAACCCTAAAGATACAAAAATACAATTTGTAGCCGTCATCTCCTCTCTCCTCTTTCTCTCTCCTCGACATTTTCTCTCTCCCCGATCTGAACCCAATTCCCGACCGTTCTCCGATCACCTTCTCCGGCGACCCCCCATCAACGACCCACGTCGACCAGCGCCGCCCCCCGGATCGCCGTGCACCCATCCCGTCGACCTCAGCCCAACCGAGACCCCACCCATCAATAACCTCTGTCTGCTCCTCTTCCCGATCGTCATCAACTGCCTAGTCGTCCTTCATCAACATCAGACCCGAAGCCCAATGCTGCCACTGTTGCTCTCTCTCTCTCTCTTGGTTGTTACTTCTCTATTGTTGCTCTTATTGCTTGGATTCTTTATTGCACGTGATTTGCACGTGTTATTTGTGGAGTTGTGTGTTCGTGGGTTCATTGCTTCGGGATCCTTATTCCGTTATTCTTGGTATTCAATTTCACCGTCAATAAGGCAAGTCACTGTCCTCTTGAATTATACATCGTATTAAATTCAAGTTTTATTGAAATTCCTGCAAGTAGATCCTATTCGTTATCATATCGTTGTATTGTTCATCTTTGTTGGGTCTATTGAGAATTTACACGAGCTAATTCCAATATTCTTGACATCGTGCCACTTTGACTCCAAAAATATTCAATCTTGCATATATCATATAATATTGATGATAGAAAATTTTCATGCATCTCATAACACGATTAATTATTGCAGAGACAATTGCTAGGTTATATATTGTTTGATCGATTGATGGTTCATTGATGATAAATTGATGTATGTGTGTATTCTAATTTTACTCATCTTGTTATTGCACCCATCATGCTGACTATATAATTTATTGACTATAGAATTGATACCCATCATTTTAATTAATTTGTTTCATGAAGAATTGTTTTATTCATCTTGCTTGCTGGCTGTATGTTGACTGCTATTTTCAACCTAGTAAACGATCTTAAAATGAATAATTTTCTAAATAAGAATTGTAGCCTTATCAATCTAGTTTCCAAAACATCTTGAATTTCTAAATTCCGAGTTGTGTAGTAAAAGTTATGCCCATTTTACTACAGCTGTGTTGTTACTTTCATATTTGTAGATTCTTATATATTTCATGTTTAAACAGTAAAAAGGCTAATCAAATGATAAATTTTTAATCTGATAATTTCCAGATTGTTACTTAACATATTTAGGAGTCTACAAAATATTTTTAATGAATTTAATATTGAGTTTCTATTGTTTCTAAAAATAAAATAATATGATGTCGAATTTTTGTCTGAACATGAAATCTGTAAAGAACAATGTGTTTGACCTAGCTACTGTTGTCAAATTTTAAACTTTAAATATGCGTTGGAACCATGTGGAAGTCTAGTTTCTAAAACTTCCAACGGATTCAGTTTTCAATTTCTGAAATAGCAGAAAATTGTATTTTTGTACAAACTACTCTTGTTGTCCAGAATCTTATATTCCAGTTTTTAATAGTTTAATTATTCCTATATCATAGTATTGCATAAATTAACATATGTATGTTGCATGGGATGATCTTAAAGTCTTATTGTCACCATTCTAATTATCCAATTCAAGTTATCATCATATTGTTCCCCTATTGTTGCTATCGTTCATCTCATGTCTCATATTTGCATATTGTATTGTTGCATTAATAAATTAATTAATAAGTCGGAGTTTAAGGGATTGACTGGAGCAGTTGATGATATAGTGAGTGTACACTGAAGTGTGAGCCATGTTTCCCAAAATATTGTGTGTTTGCTATTGTTATTGTTATCAGTTTATTGTTAGATTACTGACACAGTATCCTAATTGATGGTGTATTATTTTATTATTATTGAGCCAACCAGTGTGCACCAATGCTGTAAATAATGTTATCGTGCCGTGTACATGATCTATAGAATCTTCCACTTAAGTCTAAAACGAAATTGATTGTATGCATCGAACCTATAGTATGGGAGTTAGTATTAAAATGCATAATAGACTTAAGAATTGACACGAAATCGACACTGCATATTGTTCTGCATTGTTCCTATTGATATCGAATATTGGCTAAGTGTTATTGTTATTGACCATTGAATATTATTACCGAATATTGAATCATTGTTTATAGCCATTGTATCGACTATCATGATGTTGATTATTGTTATTGTTCCATGTTATTGATTTTTATTGATCAATTGATTCATTGTTATACCGTTATTCCATTGTTCCTTACTTTCTCTACTTGTCTTCCATGATTTGCTCTAAGGACAATTTTTCTCCTCTTTTTAGATAAAGTGTTCACAAGTAATGATGGAGAATTTCTTGCTGGAATTGGAGAACAAAGATTCTGAAGATTTAATGCTTTTGAATTGCTCATCGTTTTATTGAACTATTGTATTGAGACTTATTACTATTGTGTTTGGGATTTATTATTATATTGGGCATATGTCCCGGTTTTTATTATTGTTACCAGATGTTGGATTATTGTACTTGGATATTATATATTGCTTCATTTCAAGTTTTATTGTTCATGAGATTATTATTATTACCTGCGCAATTGTTCTATATTGATTATATTATTGAGTTGATCGGATAAATAGCTTATGGGAATGTTAGTCATTCGCTGGGCCAATGTCATGTACCCGTATTCCATATTTTTGGGAAGCGGGGCGTGACAATAACTTCAACTTTCCACCAACGAAAGGCGCCCCGCATGGAAAATCATGTCTAGCCATTCACTAAATCTTATATGAAGCGATATGTTGAAAGGGGTAACTACTTGAACACAAGCTCAAAATTTTATGTGTTTTTTCGTTTTCGTCTCTATACTTGAACCTAAGAATATTAAGGAGGCCTTGCAAGATAATGACTAGATCATTGCAATGCAAAAAAAACTTAATCAATTCGAAAGGAATCAAGTATGGAGACTTGTTCCTAAACCTCACAATAGGACCATACTTGGAACTAAGTGGGTATTTAGGAACAAGTTAGATGAATCGGGCACTATTACTGGAAATAAGGCTCGTCTTGTTGCACAAGGTTATAACCAACAAGAAGGTGTCGATTTTGATGAAACTTTTGCACCTGTTGCACGGCTTGAAGTCATTCACATTTTACTTGTTTTTGCTTCTTATATGAACTTTACTCTTTTTCAAATGGATATCAAAAGTACTTTCTTCAATGGTTTTATTTCGGAACAAGTTTATGTTACACAACCACCAGGATTCATTGATCCCACACACCCAAACTATGTATTCCGTTTTGATAAAGCTTTGTATGGTTTAAAGCAAACCCCTCGTGCTTGGTATGAACGACTAAGTTCGTTTTTAATTCACATAGGCTTCTTTAAAGGGAAAGTAGACATTACACTATTTATAAAACATGTTTCTAAAGATATTTTAATTGTTCAAATTTATGTTAATGATATTATATTTGGCTCTACTAATGAAAATCTTTGCAAGGAATTCTCTAAGCAAATGCAGGATGAGTTCGAAATGAGTATGATGGATGAACTAACTTATTTTCTTAGACTTGAAATACAACAAAGAACGAATGCCATCTTTATAAATCAATCCAAATATTCAAAGAAACTAGTCAAAAAGTTTGGCCTTGAGAATGCAAATACTTACAAAACACCTATGACAACTACCACTAAGCTTTCCAATGATGAATCTGGTAACAATATTGATATTTCTACCTATCGTGGTATGATTAGTAGTTTGCTTTATATTACTGCATCTTGTCCAGATATCATGTTTAGTGTTTGTTTATGTGCGTGTTTTCAATCGTGTCCCAAAGAATCGCATTTGGTTGCTCTTAAGCATATCATTTGATATCTTAAAGGCACACCAAATACTGGACTTTGGTACCCGAAAAATAGAAATTTTTCTCTTGTAGGATACTCTGATGCAGACTATGCCAGTAGCTTAACACACAGAAAAAGTACTAGCAGCACATTTCACTTCTTGGGCAATTGTCTTGTCTCATGGGCATCCAAGAAGCAGAATTCTGTAACTCTCTCTACTACCAAAGCTGATAATATTGCCGCAGGATCCTGCTGTGCGCAGGTATTGTGGATGAAAATTACTTTAGAGTACTTCAAGGTATTCTTTGATCACATTCCGATTAAATGCGATAATACTAGTATTGTTCATATGATTAAAAATTCTGATCAACATAGTCGCACAAAACATATAGATATTCGGTATCACTTTATTAAAGATCAATTTCAAAAAGGAGATATTATTCTTGACTATGTTTCCACTAATTCTCAACTTTTTGATATCTTTACTAAGCCTTTAGATGAAAAACGATTTCAATTTTTATAGGGAGAATTGAACGTTATTGATATTTCTGCTTAAAATTGCTTTTTTGGTCGACTAGATGGTCGATTTGTCGCCTGTGAAGGTGTACAGTCGACTGGGTGGTCAACCGGTTCGCTCTCGAGTTTTTCATTTGCCATCAAAAATTGAGTTTACAGGATTTGCGGTCGACCGTGCAGTCGACCGGTTCGCTCTCGGGTTGTTTTTTTTTTAAACTGTGAATTCAATTGGTTTTCGGTCGACTGTTCAGTCGACTGGTTCTTTCACTGTCTGCTCGTTTTTTTTTGTTGGTTGTTTTTTTAAAAGAAACATCTATTTACAGTTCTTCTGTGATTTCTAATTTCTTGAAATTCATCCTTCTTCATCTTTTGCTCTATGTCATGCGTTTGTATTGGGAAAATCTCAAATCTATGGTACCATGAAGAACTCTCACTGTATATCAAAGAGTCTCGCGATCAACAGTATCGTGTCAGTAAATTTTCCTTATGTTTTCAAAAATATTATATTCCCCGAAATATTCTCTTGCTTTGCTTAATGTATGATCATCTATCTTTTTCAATGCATGAATTTAGGGGGGGTATGTTGTACACTTTGTTTCTGCTATTCTTTCGTTCCCTCTTGGTGTGTTCCAAAAGGGGGGAGAATCTTTTAAATGTTTTTACTAAAAATAAATGTCTTTTTGAATGTTTTACTAAAAATACATGAAAATCTCTTAAATGTTTTTCATCTATGAAATTATTTGATACAAGAAGTATTAGATTAAGGGGGAAGTATTTATATGCCTTATTCTTTATTTTCAACATTCAAAGGCATGTTTTGTTCACGCTAAAAGGGGATGATTGTTGACTTTTAGTTTGGTGTGCACAAAAAGTGCTTACAAATACTAATAAATTTCAATTGAGATTTTTAGATTTTCAGGAATAAATAAAATCAATAAGAAATTCAAAGAGATTCAAATATAAAAAAAGAAGGAAAGTAATAAAGAATGATTGCAAAATCAAACAAAAGGGGAAGTCATTCAAAAAGAGCACATGTTGATTAGTGTCCAAGAAAGCTAACAAGATCAGCTTGTGTTATTCCATATATGTGAGATTTTATATGTAATTGATTGATAATTAATTGATTAGTATATGGTAAGAATATAAAGTGGTTTTCGTTAGAATCAGCACGATTGCAGTCGACCGTACTATAGTGTCGGTCGACCGCACCACAGTCGACCGCCCATTATAATTAATATAATGAAGCAGTCGACCATTCATCTTTCGACTTTTCGATTAAAAGATGAACGGTTGACTGTCACCTTTTGCGGTCGACCGTACTTCGTGCAGATTTTTTTTTGGAATGTATCGTTTCTATTTTTGAAAGATACACTTCTTAAGTCTATGTATTTGAACGAACCCACGGTGTATTCTTCACCTCTTGCTCTGAGAAAAATCTTCTAAACTAATCAATTCAACAATCAACCCGAATATGTGATACTTATTTGTTTTCTTCGGTCATGATCATTAAAGATCTTGAGTTTTTTTTCTTTTCTTCCACTTCGGTGAGATTAACGGGGCTTATCTTAGAAGTCCTGTGGGTGTAATATGTCTCTCAATCTAAATCCGAGAATCACTGTACAAGGATTTGAGTATAGTGAAACGCTTGTGGAGAAGAATTGCTACGAACAGGTGGTGTGGACATAGATCTGAGGGTCAAACCATGTTATATCGCTACGTCACTTATGCTTATTGTGTTTGTTTTTTCTATCTCTTTTCATTTACTTTGCAATTTAATTTTATTTTTTTAATTCTGTATAGTCATTCTATTCACCCCTAGGATGATTTACAAAACCAGGTCAGCAGCAGCGGCATTTCTTGTGAATGGCCCAGAGCTTGTCATCATTTCCTAGGCAGGTAAGCACAACTGACAGTAACTCATAATCTAATCAATAACATAGATTAAGCAAACCATGATGAAAATAAATTGCGGAAATGAGAAAAGTTATATAAAATCAACGGTGGAAAATATGCAAATCATTTGTAAAACGATGACATCTTGACAATATTAAATGCATTACATCTTCAATATATATTTTAACAATTATTTTTTCATAAATATTACTTCATTAATTAAAGTGGAGTTGATAACTACATTAATTTGATGGAATACAAGCAAACACAAACTGAGGAAATGCTCCATGTAAATGTACCATCCATGTTTCCCTCATTTCAAATAATCACAAAATGTACCATCCATGTTTCCCTCATTTCAAATAATCTTGTGATTATTACAGAAGCTAAAAAGAATAATTTCCTTCTCTTTTTTTAAACAACTGAGGGAAGTAATTCCACTTGTCGAAAGACACCCGATATTTGAAGCTGCAGCTTCCCAGGAAAAGGGACATCCTATGACAAGGTAATTTTAGCCACCACTGAGTTGTAACTTATGGTAAAGGGGTAGGATGAGGTCTCCGGTTGGCTACAATGTAAAGCCCTTCATTAAAAAAAAAAAGAAAAAAGAAGAAGGTAATTTCAGCTGTTGGATAGAAGCTGCAGATGCATCTTGATAAACCCTAAAGGGATCCAGTTTGGCATGTACCAAGACACAGGAGTGTGATCCAACAGTGGCAGTACTTCCCCCCCGCAGGGTGATTATTGCCGCTGAATTCGGTATGGCGGCAATCAGATGAATTTGTGGATTCGCAAGAGCTCAAATGGATCAAATCTGACATCTTCCACTGCTGTTCAACTGGTTCATCGCAGCTACACGAACCTGCACAAAGTACGAAACACCGGGATGGATTCCGGCGACGCACCCTCCGACGCTCTTGTCAATACTCAGAAAAAGAATATCAAAAGAAGCTTTAGATAGGCAAAGAGTGATCACCTTGTAACGGTAGGAGGTAGGGAGGGTTTTATAGTCGCCGTGGGGATCTGCTTCGAGATAAGAGCAAATCTCTACTCCCCGGTGTAGCTGGATAGATGTAGTTAGAACCACTTCCCCAGGATAAGGGTGGATCTGGATCTCTTCATATCTTCCTGAATTTTCTCTTAATGGGTTAGGACCCATTCTTAGTTGAACAGATCCATTCACGGGTTATTGGGGCCAAGAGAAGAGACCCGGTTCCCATTTCGGACTCGTCCGTAGGTAAAATTACCGTTTTGCCCCTGTGAACTTTAAGATTCGTGCCCAATTTGAACGGTTCAGATTTTATCCCATTTTTAGCAATATCACGAGCCGCCCACTCCCAAAGACTGTGCTACAGCCTTTGGGGAATAGTTTTGTTGTTTCAATGGCGTATAAGACTTTATCGGAGTTCTAAAAGGGGGTTCGAATCTTGTCTGAGAGGTAACGGTGTTTTCTTGAGTTGGTAACATGCCCAAGTTTGCTCTTAGGCTCTTCTGGATTTTTGGTAATTTTTCTTGATTTTTACATTATTTTTCGACTCATTTATTCAATTTTGCAAATCGATGATTTATTTTTCGGGAGCATTAATTAATTACTCTAACTAATAATTATTTACCCAGGGGCTCAAAAATATTTTTCCGAATATATAATTATTTTTTAGAATTTTTAATTATTTTTCCTGAATTTGTAATCATTTTTTACAATTTTTAAATAAATAATTCGAATTAATAAATAAAAAATAGATTTAATCACCTTATTTATGACGTGGTACGATCTGGGACGTTCATCATTCATCGGTGCGCCTATCTGAATGATCAAACTGTGGATCAGAGCTTGGCGGCATGGTTGAATCTGGAGCGTTGATCATATCGTGATGTGAATTTGGAAGGGATCTGACGGTTCTTGTGATTCGGAAGTATTTTCCTCATATGAGCAGCTCAGTGCCTCGGTCGCTAGGATTTGGGATCCGAGCGACATGGCACAATCAGGGTCTTCTGATGGAGATCAGGCACGAATCACGAGGTAAGAGTGATTTTTCTCCAATACGCAGCTCGGTGCCCCGATCGCTCGGATTTCGGTTCCGAGCTATGTGGCACAATCTAGAACGTTCATCAGACTTGGGCGAGAACTTCTGAGTGATCGGAAGGTTCTCGTGATGAGAAGGTGTTTACTCCGTGTGAGCAGCTCGGTGCGTCGGTCGCTCGGATTTTGGTTTCGAGCGACGTGGCGCAATTAGGGCCGTCTGATGGAGATCAGGCACGAATCATGAAGGATGAGGCGTGAATCACAAGAAAAGAATGATATTCCACGACGTGGTGAGATCTGAGCCATTTAATTGAGATCAGGCACGAATCATGAGGAGACAGTCGTTTTTCCTCAATACGCAGCTTGGTGCCTCGGTTGCTCGGATTTGGATTCCGAGCGACGTGGCAATATTTGAGCCGTCTGATTGAGATCAGGTGCGAATCACGAAGGAGTAAGTGATTTTTTCCAATAGGCAGCTCAGTGCCCCGGTTGCTCGGATTGTGGTTCCGAGCAACGTGGCACAATCATGGCCGTCTGATGGAGATCTGGCCCGAATCACGAGGATAGAGGCATGGATCACGAGAAAAGAGTGATTTTTCACGACGTGGCTCAATCAAGGCCGTCTGATGAAGATCAAGCGCGAATCACGAGGAGTAAGTGATTTTTCTCCAATACGCAACTCAGTGCCCCGGTTGCTCGGATTGTGGTTCCGAGCGATGTGGCATAATCATGGCCGTCTGATGGAGATCAGACGCGAATCACAAAGAATTAGGCGTTTAGGCTTCTGGTGGGCCTCTGTGGGGGCCCAAAACATCTGAAAGCCCACCCAAATTCTCTTTAGTGCTATAAGATCTCACTACCCTCTCACCACTCCCCCATTCTTCACTTCTCACTTTTACTTTTCACTTTCTATTGTTTCTTGCTCTTGAGTGGCGCTGCTAGCGGTCGTGGCCAGGCGATCATCTTTCCGGCGAACTTTTCGACCGTAGCCGTCATATCAAGGTAATTAAATATCTTTAACTTGTATTCTAAATATGTTTAGAGCTTCGTCGGGGAGTGAGACCTCCACCTCGGACAGGAGACATCGATCGACCCTTAGTGGTCTCCCCGGCAGTGGGAAAGGGGAAGGAAGTAGCGAAGTCGGAAATCATGGAGACCGTCGTTGAGAATGTAAAGGGGGTTGGCGCTTTAGGTCGGCTACCGTCCACATTATCGAACCTTGGGAAGGTTAGGAACTACTCCGGAGATCTTCTGTCCAAGGCAGTATACGAGAGGTCTGCCACCTACGAGGAGAATCGTCCGAGGGATCCTTCCGAGGTGGACGAAATTCCCTCGGTTCTGACCGAGGCGGATCTTCATCGTATCAGGAAGGGGTTCCGGATCCCAAAGGAGTACACGTTGCTCCTCCCCGATTTGGGCTTCCAAGCGTGCACGGAGACTTCGCCCGACACTTGCGTATTCCCCTATGATGCACTCAACGCCGAGTCAAAGTGCTACAATGGTATGGCTTGAGCCCGGTGAAGTTCATGCCGAACATGTGGCGGCACGTCATCACTTTCATTCTTCAATGCCAGGCGGTAGGGGCCGAGCCTCGGCTCATCCTGCTTCGTAGTCTCTACCAGATCTGCCGCATGAGTAAGATGGAGTACCGGTATTACTTGTCTCTGCTAAAGGGGGCTAAGCTGATCGAGAATTCGGACTCCATCAAACATTAGAAGGAGAAGTACTTCTTGATCCGGGGTCCCGAGCCGTGGAGTTTTCAGACGAGTTGGAATGAGGACGTTCTGAAGTGGGCGAAGGCCGAGCCGGTGTTGACTAAGGAGGAAGAAGAGGTCGTGTCGAAGATCCTCGGTCTTCCGACCCTGGGTTGGAAAGATATCACCGAGGGGGTCCTCTTCGGTGGGGGTCTCAGTCTAATCGACCCTAATACGCTCCGTCTAATTTTGTTTCTTTTTTTTTCGTTCTCTTCTGGCTCTAACTCTCTTCGGTTTTTCTTTTTCAGAGGCCCCCGATATGGATTTCAAAGCCTTGTTGGCAAAGCGGAGTGCGGCCGTAGCGAAGGGACCGGACAATAAGAAGAGGAAGAGGACGACGACGGAACCCCCATCCGGCCAAGCAGCCCAGGCACCCTCGGCTCCTACGCCCGTTGTGGACTTGGTCTCTGACTCTCCCTTTGCTCCCCAAGCTACACCCATGGCTTCCGAACCTCCTGGCGGGGCGTTCTCCGTCGGAGCCGCGCTAGCGCTCGAGGTGCCGCCCCTCACCGCCGAGGCGGAGGCCATCCTGACCGAGGAGCACAAGAAGCTCTTCGTCCCTGAATGGAGGGTGATGAAGCTTGACGGTTTCCTCGGCGATGTAGCGATGAGCATGCAGGCCGTGCGCCACCTACCGACCCCGAAGGACCGAGCGACACTGAAGGAGGGTACCGTGGGCGACGACACGCTAGAGATTGCCCGGCCCACGATGTCAGTAAGTGTTCTTGCTATGCTTTCGGAATTTCAAAGTCTGTGGTTTTTGGTACTCACGTCCTTCTTTCTCTCCGACTTTCAGATCACCTGTTACTTTAGTCACCTGTTAGAGCAATTCGCCGAGTAGAAGAGGGAACTAAAGATGTCGAGCGACCGGGACAGGGTCGAGCGAGCGAAGGTCGTGAAGATGTACGAGGCCGAGCAACAGCTCTCGGAGTCCCGAGCCGTTCAAATTGGCATTCTGGCGGCGCTGGCCAAGGCGAACGAGCGCATCGCGCCCGAAGTGGTCAGGGCGGATGAGCTAGAGAGGGGGAAGACCCGAGCCGAAATGGAGAGGGAGAAGGCCTTAAAGGCCTCGGAGGAGATGCAGAAAGAGCGGGACGCAGCAGTGGCCGAGGCGACGGTGGCCATCCAAGCCGAGGCAGAGGCCCACATGCTCACTAACATGGAGGAGTCCTACGCTCGGGCCCTCAAGCATGTCGCGGCTCACATCCCCGACTTCGACAGCTCGGGGTATCACCTCTACGACCCGATCGAAGGTGAGGAAATTATACCTTTAGCAGAAGCCGAAGGGGTCGTGCAGGAGGTGACGAATCCGGAGGGGGCACTCGTGACGGTGCCGAGCGAGAGTGCGGAGCAGCACCTCGAGGTGGCTCCCTGAATCACCATTTTTTTAAAATTTTGTATTGCCTTGTTGTGGACTGGCCACCGCATTTTGTACTCAATGAAATGAGAAACTTTTTTGACCAAGTATTGTATTTGCGTCGAACTTTGTCTCTGAGTTGTTCTGTAGGAGCTGTTTAAACTTAGTACCCTCATGTTCTGGGTTTTTTCAGATCGGCTAAGCATCACAAATTGTTGAAGTGCCTCCACTGGCCGAAGTAGCACGCCTCCAGTCTGGTCTAGGTGTAACTAGGTTGAGCCTCGCTCGGACTCGAGAGAGGCTTTTCAAAGCCAAGTCGAAGCTAAACCATCTTAAGCTGACGTTAGCTCGTCGTGACTCCGAGCTGAAGCATCTACAAGAGAAGGCTCGCGAAATGCCCCCCGATGGAGAGGAGACGTGTCCCTCGATGGCCTTCAACCAAGGCTTGCGGCTCAAATATCTTCGTCGGTCTTTGTTCGATGTCAGGGCCGAAAGAGAGGGGTTAAAGAATGTCATGCTCGAGAAGAGCCTTGAAGCGGCGCACCTTTGGAGGGCTATTTCCGAGGCTTTTTGTCAGGGCAGCTCTAGCCGAATGCCTCGATTAAAAATTATAATGACGGACGACTCGCTGAAGGAACGGGTCGTGGAGCTAGAGGCAGAGAACCATCGGCTACGAAGGCTGTCCGAGGGGAGCAACGTCAGAACCACCTCTTGTCACCGAGGCGAATACTCCCAAGGAAGGTCATCCCACGAGTTGGCGTTACGCTCGCCCCCCATCTAGAGGCACCCCGGGGACGCGCAGAGTGGAGTGGCTGGCTCGTCGAGCGGAGCATCTGCTGGGGCGACGCTTAGGCTTTTAGGCGCCGAAGATGCAACTCAGCTCGCCGGTCGAGATATCTCCACGGAAGTAAGGCCACAGCAGCACGGTGCTCGCCGACCTAGGTTATCTCTTAATAGAAGTGTCCCACTCCCTAGGAGGGGTTAAAGCAGATCTCTATAATTTTGTAATCTTTGTTTCACATGAGTTTTGTATCTCGATGTAAAGATGAGTTGTTGGTCAGTAGTTAGACTTGTACCTCAAACTTTAATGAAATAGTACTTGTTTCTTGAACTTATGAGTGTTTTGCTAGCGTTTGTGAGTGTCAATAGTTGTAGGAGCAATTCCGAATGGTGAGTCACTTTGTACTCACTCGTTCGCAAGTAGCAAAAGTTATGTCGAACCAAGTGTTGGACTCCAAACTTATCGTTTAGAGATTATCAACAGCTGTGGGAGCAATTTCGAATGGTGAACCACTTCGTACTCGCTTAAAAGCAAGTAGTCGAAGCAGAATCGAACCAAATATTGGACTCTGAGCATGTCGTTTAAAGAATATCAACAGTTGTGGGAGCAATTCTGAATGGTGAACCACTTTGTACTAGCTGAAAAGCAAGTAGTTGAAGCGGAATCGGACCAAGTGTTGGACTCCAAGTGTGTCGTTTTAATTTTTTTTTGTAAGCGCCAAAGTAGTACAATTAGAAAGCTCAAAATAGAGAACTTGCAGGGGTAGATTGCTTTTATTGAAAACAATTAAGCGTCAGCTTCTAAGTTGCGAATCACCCTTACACTTTGATAAGGAAAAAAAAAATTTGACATGTTTTATGGAGCGCTCTTGGGGAAGTTTCTTGGAGCGGTGTTCAGGCACCCTCTTGATACTTCATCAAGTGCTCTGCGTTCCATGTCCTCGGTATTCTCCTGCCCCCGGGTCTTCGATTTGATACGCACCTGGGCGAATAACTCTAGAGACCCTATACGGACCTTCCCAATTAGGTGCTAGCTTGCCTTTTTTGCTCGGGATGGAGATCGACAACTTTCGGAGTACCAGGTCTCCCTCTTTAAGATTAGCTGGTCGGACTTTTTTGTTGTAGGACTGAGTGATCCTATGTCGGTACTGTAGCGCCCCGATTTCCAATACTGGAAAACCGTGACACGAGCCAAGACCTTTCCTTCAATTAGTCACAATACACAGAAAACAGGAAAATTTAAAACTTTTTATTAACTCAATATTACAGGCCGTATGTTCCCATTTATACAATAGATTACATCGGAGTATACATGAAATAGTTATTACAGCGGAAATTAAAACATGTCATTAACTCCTCACTTTCCTTGCCTTGAGTCCTCCTGAATCTCGCACCTGTACTTGCGATCCAGTACCTATGGAAGTGGGGACGTCAGTATTCACTGACGCTTAAAAGCTGATCATATAGCAGCGAATCTCCAATACAACATATACAAACAGGTAAAGTATGTCGGTGTAGTTTAAGTGTTCGTGAGTGCAGTGATTAGAATCTAATAAGTGTCACTCAAACTGGAATATCAATGCACTGTCAACTAAACTAGACTACTAATGCACTGTCGACTAAACGAGAATACTAATGCACTGTCAACTAGGCTAGGATGCTTATATTCTAATGTCAGCAAGTCTCTGAAAGCAACATGCATCCCATACTACATGCGCCCCATCTCAAGCCGTTTTCTCCATATATAGGGATTTAAACCCGCGTTATGAATTCTAATTGTACACAACCTGTTCCTGACAGATACAACGTGACTGACGAGGTTGCAGACGTGGTCAAGTCCCACTAATGCAGTTCGCCAGTGGTGTCTATGTTGCCACTGCTATCCGGCTACCGGACCTCACTCAAAAACCTGACGAAACGTCGGGGATACTGCTAACAGGGGAGCCCCCTGCCGCCCCCTGGTCGGACCGTAGTCCATGGCCTGTTCGCCCTCTTGGCATAGGACCTGACGGAGTTCCGGGGGTCCATCCCCCCTAGCTCCGCCCGCCTTATCATGGCACTTCAGGAATTAACAATCAGGATACGCAACTCATGTCCCCAACTAGTGAGAAGGCATCGTACGTATCCCTTTTGACAGGAAGGTACAACCCAATAACACCACCTATGATCGGCCCCAAGGAAAGGGTTGGTCGTACGGTGCACCCTACTACCAACTCCCCTTCTTTCTGGCAAAAAGATTAAGTAATGATTTTATAAGTCACTACCCTAATGATGTCACTATCCTCATGCGATCTCACATAATTTCCAACTTGGATTATTATGGTCTGACTCGTGGTCCCTCGATCCAAGACTCTGGTAATAAAATCTCTCTCACTCATCCCTACCCCTAACTTGGATTCTACCAACACTCTCGGCCCACGGTCAACCTACATCGGTTAAAATCCGTCGACGTCCGAGGTGAGATCTATCCATTTTACTCTAAGGGGGTAGGATGTGGTCTTGATGGTCGATGACCCTTAGGGTAATTGAATACCCTAAACTAGCTTTTTATCAAGCTACAACTATTAGAACTTTTCAACCCTTTATTACTATGAATGAAGGGTGCTCATATGCTATGGTTCCATTTTGAATTAGAACCTACTCGACTAGAGTCCATGGGTTCTCTTCCTAACCCACATAAACATTGGTACATATCCTTATGCAACTAGGATGCTATACTATGCCGTACAAGCATGTATGGTTCTTTACTAATATCAACTACAACGAGGTAGTTATAACTATAATTCCAACATGGCTCTTTCTTATTACTTAGCCTATGGCAATTCAATCATGGCATGCAATTTCAAGCCTCAATCTACAACAATTAATCATGGTATATATGACATAACCATCAACTCACAATATTCTTAATTATGAAGCGATTTAGCATGCACTTATAGCAAGTCTTAAGCATGGATATATAACTAGTATGAACATACAACATTCCAAGGCATGGTAGGCATTTTTAATTTAAATCCTACAACATTCTAAGCATGTACCTACACTTAGCATGATATTCGTTATTCCTAACATGGTAGGAATTTTTAGAATGAATCCTATAACATTCTAAGCATAATTAAGCTAATCTAAACATGGTAGGATTTTTAGAATGAATCCTACAACATTCTAAGCATAATTAGACTAATCTAAACATGGTAGGAATTTTAGAATGAATCCTACAACATTCTAAGCATAGATAAACTAATCTAAACATGGTAGGAATTTTAGAATGAATCCTACAACATTCTAAGCATAAATAAACTAATCTAAACATGGTAGGAATTTTAGAATGAATCCTACAACATTCTAAACACAAATAAATTAATCTAAGCATGGCAGGTATTTTAGAATGAATCCTACAACATTCTAAACACAAATAAATTAATCTAAGCATGGTAGGTATTTTTAGAATGAATCCTACAACATTCTAAACACAGATAAATTGATCTAAGCATGGTAGGTATTTTTAGAATGAATCCTACAACATTCTAAACACAAATAAATTAATCTTAGCATGGTCGGTATTTTTAGAATGAATCCTACAACATTCTAAGCATGTATAAGCTAATCTAAACATGGTAGGATTTTTAGAATGAATCCTACAACATTCTAAACACAAATAAATTAATCTAAGCATGGTAGGTATTTTTAGAATGAATCCTACAACATTCTAAACACAAATAAATTGATCTAAGCATGGTAGGTATTTTTAGAATGAATCCTACAACATTCTAAACACAAATAAATTAATCTAAGCATGGTAGGTATTTTTAGAATGAATCCTACAACATTCTAAACACGAATAAATTGATCTAAGCATGGTAGGTATTTTTAGAATGAATCCTACAACATTCTAAACACAAATAAATTAATCTAAGCATGGTAGGTATTTTTAGAATGAATCCTACTACATTCTAAGCATGTATAAGCTAATCTAAACATGTTAGGATTTCCTACAACAATTGAAGCATAAATCTCTTCCCTAAATATGATATAATAAATTCCACATCTACTATTACTACTTTAATTGAAACATACACATCTACTATGCTATTCTAATTGAAGCATACACATCTACTACTACTACAACTTTATTTGAACCAAAAATATAACATACAACTATCTACTACTACTACTACTTAATTTGAACCAAAAAATATAACATACAACTATCTACTACTACTACTACTACTTTATTTTAACAAGCTACTTCTTGATTGTCTACTAGTCTTTATTAGTTGATTTATCAACACTAGCGATTATAAAAGAAAGATCTTTTTATTTATTCTACAACTAGTGATTTAAAAGAAAAGATCCTTTTTTATTTATTCTACAACTAGTGATTTAGGTAGTTTCTTTTTTTTCTTCATACTTTAAGATTAAAAGGAACTAAACAATAATACAATAAGTAAGAACATCCATTTTGGTTCAATCCAATATGTGCTTTCTCCTTTTTTTTGTCCAAGGTTCAACATAGGTCCTACAACCAAAAGGGTTGTATACAAGTTCATATGCCTTATGCATGGGTTCACATTCAAGTCCTACAACCTTACATGGTTGTATGTACAAATTTATATGCATGTGTTATTTTAGTCCAAGTAGTTAACAACATTCAAAATGAGAAAACTCATACAACCATACTACTACAAAGTAACCACACCAAAAGAAAAATAAACAAGAGGGTAAGAAGAAGAAGGATCATCAAACACCATTCAAAGAAACAACAACAACAAACAAACAAACACATAAACAACAAACCTAGGAGAAACCCCCACCTTGTTTCTTTTCTTGATGGAAGCACTAGCTACTCTCCTTCTTTCTCCTAGAACTTCTAGCAAACCTACAAATAAAACTCTCAAGTTAGTCCACTCATTCTTTTCCTTTCTTTCTTTCTTTTTTTGATCTTTCTAAAATGAGACTATGGTGAAAGGAAGGGGGTATTTATAGGAGGAGAGAGGGGTGGAGAGTGCAAATGTGCTCTTACACATTTGCACATAAGCCCCTCCATAAAATGGGGCCGGCCTCACCTAGGGGAGAAGGAAGAAATGTGGGGGAGGTGTTATGTGAGGGGAGGTTGATGTGGGGGAGAAGTTTTCTAGAAGAATTCTTAACCCTCTTATGTCTTTGTAACCCTAGGTTTAGTACCCAATAATCCCTAATTATCTATTAGGTTGTCATGGCTAAAAGGATCACAATGGTGAAGAAAAATATAAAATAATCAAGTAGTCGAACGCTAATAAAATAATATTATTAATAGTCGGTCGGGATATTACAGGTACGTCTCCTGTCGGATGGAAGCTCTTTCGCAGATCTCGTCGATGAAGTCCAGACTATTGTGAAGCTGGTTCGCATTCTGTTCTTCACGGTAGGCTATCAGTCGGGATGAAGGCAGGCCCACTTCTAAGGGGATGATGGCTTCGGAACCGTATGTGAGATTGATGGGGAACTCCCTTGTCAGAGTTCTCTTGGTGGTGAGATGGTTTCAAAGCACGTTGGAAAGTTGTTCGACCCACAACCCCTTGGTAGATTTATCGAGCCTCTTCATTAGGCTGGAGAGTATTTTTCGATTAGCATTCTCCGCATGGCCATTGGATTGAGGATGGGCTACCGAGGAGAACCGTTGCTGAATGCCGAGGTCGGTGCAGAGGTTGTGAAATGTTGCTCCTACGAACTGAGTCCCGTTGTCGGTTACGAGGATACGGGGTACACCTGAACCGGCAAACAATGTTCTTCCAAAAGAACTTCTGGACCTTGTGCTCGGTAATCGTTGCAAGAGGTTCGGCCTCGATCCACTTGGAGAAGTAGTCTATCGCCATGACCAAGAACTTCAGCTGGCCCGGTGCTGGAGGGAAGGGTCCGAGCAAGTCCATCCCCAACATTGCAAAAGGGATTGGACTTGCCAAGGAGGAGAGTTGGGCTTGCGGTAGGCGACAGATTGGAGAGAATTTCTGGCAGGAGTCGCACTGGCGAACATACTCTTTGGAGTCACTAAGGAGTGTGGGCCAGAAGTAGTCGTAATTTAAGAGTTTACAAGTGAAGGATCTTGCTTCCAAGTACGCACCACACATATCGTCATGGGCCTCCTTCAGGGCATAGTGCGCATCCTCGGGGGAGAGACACCTCAGGTAGGTTCGACCGTCAATCTGAGTGTAGAAGCGTTTGTACATGACTCCATCAAGAAGTGTGTACTACTCGGCTCTGGCCCTGATCCTTCTCGCCTCTTTTGGGTCTTCTGGAAGAACTCCGTCTCTAAGGTACTCGAGTAAGGGCTTCATCCAATTTTCCCCACATGTGAGGGGCATAGTCTCCATTGGCTCTAAGCTGTCTTCCTCAATACTCGATCTCAAGAGTACCTCTACCAGTACGGTTCGCTCCAAACCCTGGAGGGGGGAGGAGGCGAGTCTTGAGAGGGCGTCGGCCTGTGCATTTTCCTCTCGGGGAACCCACTGGAGTCGAGCATCTTCAAATAAGGCCAGTAGTCCCTTTGCCATCGCCAAATATTTGGCCATGCGCTCATCTCTTGCTTCATACTCCCCAGGACACCTGATTCATGACCAACTGCGAATCACTGAAGACCTAGCTACGCTTGGCCCCTACTTTGCGGGCCATGCAGAGTCCTGCTATGAGGGCCTCGTACTCGACCTCATTGTTCGATGCAGGGAAGTCTAAGCAGAGGGAGTATTGCAGGAAGAAAGCGTCTGGGCCGGTCAAGATGACACCAGCCCCACTTCTATCAATGCAGGAGGATCCATCAACTAAACAGTCCAGACCAGGGGTTCGACTCGTAGGGGTCAGGAATGGTGCTCTCCACAATGAATTCTGCTAGAGCTTGGGCCTTGTTAGCGGTTCTGGGTTGGTAGCTGATGTCATGTTGGCTTAGCTCGATAGACCACTTCATAAGGTGCCCGGAGGTCTCGGGCTTGTGGAGAACTTGTTTAAGCAGCTGGTCGGTAAGAACGACCACCGAATGAGACTGAAATTAGGGGCAGAGCTTTCGGGCTGCCATAACCAAGGCAAGAGCCATCTTCTCTAGCTTCGGGTAACGGAGTTCAGCGTCCCGGAGGACCTTACCCACGTAGTAGATGGGCTTCTACATCCTATCCTCTTCTTTTACCAGGACTGCGCTGAGGTATGCTCCGAAGTGGCGAGGTATAGGTAGAGGACCTCCCCGAGCCTTGGCTTGCTCAAGAGCGGAGGGTTAGCTAAATATGCCTTGAGCTGGTCGAAGAACTCTTGTTGCTATTGCCCCCATTCAAAGCCTTTAGCCACCCTGAGGTCCTTGAAGAACAGGAGGCATTTCTCCCCGGATTTGGAGAGGAAAACGCCCAATCGCCGCAAGGCGCCCGGTGAGCCTCTGTACATCTTTAACACTGGAGGGGGGAGCCATTCTGAGTATGGCCTGGATCTTCTTAGGGTTGGCCTCTATGTCCCTCTGACTGACAATGAACCCTAAGAACTTGCTGGATGAGACTCCGAACGCACACTTGCTCGGATTCAACCTCATGTTGTGCTTCCTCAGCACCCCGAAGGCTTCCTGGAGGTCGAAGACATGCTCCTACCCTCGGATGCTCTTGACCAACATGTCGTCTACATAGACTTCCATGTTCTGGCCAATCTGGTCTCGGAAGACCTTGTTCACTGGGCACTAGTATGTAGCTCCCGCATTTTTCAAACCGAACGGCATGACCCGGTAGCAATACAGGCCCTGATCTGTCACGAACGATGTCTTCGGGAGGTCGGGAGGGAACATACGAATCTAGTTGTACCTCGAGAAGGCATCCATGAAGCTGAGGAGCTCGTGTTCGGAGGTCGCATCGATCAGAGCATCGATGCTGGGAAAGGGAAATGGATCCTTCGGGCACACCTTATTGAGGTCGGTAAAATCGATGCATATCCTCCAGCTCCCGTTGGCTTTCTTAACCATCACCACATTGGATAGCCATTTGGGGTAGTTCACCTCCTGGATGAATCGGGCGTTCAGGAGCTTCTCGACCTCTTCTTTGATCGCTTGTTGACGCTCGGGAGCGAACTTGCATCGCTTCTGCTGGATGGGCTTGACTCCCGGGGCAACGCTGAGGTGGTGCATCAAGAGCTCCTCTGAGATCCCAGGCATATCCACCGCGGTCCAGGCGAAGAGATCGTGGTTCTCCCTTATGCATTGGGAGATGTCTTTCTTGATGGAGGAGGAAAGTGCCTTACTGATCCGGAATGTCTTGGTAGCGTCTTCTTCTGAGAATGCCACTTCCTCCAGCTCGTCCACTGGCTCAGAGATGGTCTGACTACTTTTTGGTGGGAGTTTGAGGGCTTCTAGGGAGAGAACCGGACCTCCCATCGAGGTCATATAACACTTGCAAGCCACCTCCTGACTCCTTCTCACTTCTCCCACCCCTGCGGGAGTGTGGAACTTCATCTTCATGTGATAAGCTAAAGGGATGGCCTGGAGTGCGACCAGACCTCGTCCCAGGATAACATTATAGACGGCTTTCACATCCACCACCATGAAGTCCATCGGCACCGTGCGGGTGACCGGGATTTTGCCAGTGGTGACGTCGAAGGTTATAACTCCCTCGATCGTCACCGGCACCCCGGTGAATCCATGAAGAGTGTAGCCAGCTGGCTTGAACCGGTCCCTTGATAGTTGGAGGCCCTTGAACACCTCTAAGAAGAGGATGTTATCCGAGCTGCCATTGTCCACCAAGACCCGTCGTACGTCGAAATTGGCCATTCGGAGGTTAATAACGAGGGCGTCGCAATGGGGGGTGCGGACGCCCTCCAAGTCTCTATCGGAGAACGTGACAAGGACCCCAAAACCCTTCAGAGGGGGATGGCTTTGCATGGCATTTACTTCCCGAACGAAGTCTTTTCGGGAGGAGCTGGAATCTCCCCCCATTGGGCCTCCATGTATAAGGTGTAGGATGGCCTCTGCTTCGACATCCGGGGTCTCCGCATGCTGTTTTTTTTTGCCTATTAGCCCCCCTGGGGGGTGGAGGCAGATCAGCCCTGTCCCTCCTTACAAACCTAGCAAGCTACTCTCTCTGAATGAGGGTCTCGATTTCGTCCTTCAGGGCCCGATAGTCGTGTGTATCGTGCCCGTGGTTCCTGTGGAAGCGGCACCACTTATCCTGGTTTCTCTTCTTCCCGGGGGTGTTCATCTTCGGAGGCGGCAGTAGAATACCCTCGTTCCTAATTTCCATCAACATGACGGAGACACTCGCTGTAACACCACGAATTCCAAAAATCGCTGATTTTGAGATTTCCACAGGATCTTTACGCTTCTTTCGTACAATTTTATAAGGAATTTAAAACTTTTATTTCAACAATAATTACATCAGAGTCTTTTACATCAATACGCAGCAGAATTAATAAAATACAACAATAATGAATGTACAATTGTTACAATTTTAACAATTAAGTAATCAACAACATCAAATCATCTTTATATCTTCATGTAACTCTAATTCCTGCATATGAAACTGTGGGCGCGTCAGTTGCTTACAACTGACGAAATATTATACACGGCCATCCTCTCTATGCCGGAAACAGTATAACGATTCTTAAATACTTTAGCAAACTTGTCACATATCAACTAAAGGGAATACCCTATTGATGTCGTATTGTGGTTGTGCACTTAGTCCTTATTACAGTTATTTATATTATATGACACTAATGCACACTTGTTCGGATTCTATGCATCTCATACTACATAGGTCCGAGGGCAAGCCTCTTAATCGTTCTTCATCTTGTAGGGTTCAATCCCTCGCCATAACTTAATCTACTACTGTAACTACGGTAAGTATCTTAGATGATTTATGAGTACAAGCACGTGTACAGAAAACCTGGAGGGGAATCCCACGTCATGTCACGACGCATCGTGAAGACAGCATGTGGCAATTCAGCCTCCTTCATGGCACACGATCCTCTTGCAGTCACCAAACATCCCAGAAGCGTCACCACCGGGACGGTACTCTGGAGCAGTATCCACGTCATGTCACGATGCATCGTAAAGACAGCCTGTGAAATACTCTCACGCTGCCAATCTGATGGCCCTCAACTCATGTTTTTCTCTTACTTTCATCACATCTTCACTATGTATCTATCTGTAATTTCGATAAGTATCATAGATGTTCTATGATTACAAGCACGTGTACAGAAAAACTGGAGGGGAATCCCACGCTATGTCTTGACTCATCAAGCATGCATTCTGCGGTAATTCAGCCTCCTTCATGGCACACGATCCTCTTTCGCTCACCAAACATCCCACAAGCATTGCTACCGGGATGGTACTCTAGAGTAGTATCCACGTCATGTCACGACGCATCGTGAAGACAGCCTGTGGATACCCTCACAACACCCATCCAATAGCCCTCATACTCATGGTTTCCTCTTACTTTCATTACAGCCTTACAAAATTTGTTTTAAAAGAAAATCATCACAAACTAGAGCTAGCTTACCCTACCGGACTTAAATCAAAACAACAGAGACAGTCAGCCTACCGGCTACTTCTCAAGAGACGCTCAACCCTCAACGGTTAGCTCTCAAAATCATAAATAAAACTGCCGGTCACTAGGGTCTCGCCTAGCCTCTAGATTCCAACAACTATCTCTTTCTGGAGATCAACAATATTTCATAATTAATCTCAAATAATCATTTCCATTTCTTTTGTTCACAACTCTTTTCTCAAAACATTTCTTTTATAATCTCATAACATGAGAATAATTCAATTCGATATCTTTAACAATTTCATCTTTCACACCCTTGTGTGCAATTTACAATAAACTCAATCAAAATATTAATAATCATAAAATCTCGTATTCAAACTTATTTAACTTTCATTTATCAAAAATCCAATCTAACTCAAGAACCAGAAAACAGTTCGGTTCAGTCGACTGGTGACAGTATCAGTCGACTGTTCTGCGAACATCAAAACATCTCAGTCGGTTCAGTCGACTGTTGACAAGGAATCAGTCGGCTGTTCTGCTAATACTTTGAAAACATCAAACATCAAAATTCAGGACAGTAGCAGTCGACTGTGAAAGTAGACAGTCGACTGTCTTGCCGACGAAAACCCAACTTCTTGTACTTACCAGTCGACTGTGGAAAGTAAACAGTCAACTGTCAATCACACAATTTGGAGCCTGCATATATTTTTCAACCTTTTAATTGATTTGTACTTCCATATATAAAAATATATATCATTTCCAGAATATATTCCTTTTAAAAACAATATCGTATATGTTATCAAATTCTCAAGTTTCTCTTTTTTCAATGAAATCCTTAAAATGCATCAAAACACATATTCAATCAATTTTCCAAATAAACTGTTTTCTCTTTACAAAAAATCTCTATACTCGTATAAATAATATTTTGAGGTTATAATCACACTTCTTTGCCACATTCTCAACAAACAACATATTTGCATTATTCTAATCATGTCTCAACATGCATCAATTTCATATAAATCATTTCAATTCTAGCATCTCAACTAACAATCATAATTATTTAGAAAATGGAATAGCAATTTGCATCTACCACACCAATCAAGATTTAACTATTCATTTCTACATTAATTTGCATGTAATCTCATAATACCAATTCAATTTCAACCGAATGAATCATATATCATCTATCATGCATTTTCTACTCCTAAATTAGAAAGCATTTAAGAAACACCCACCTAAAGTTGAAGAAATACGAATAGAAAGCTCCTAGAAAAATCCCTTAGAATGCACGAATTGATCCTTCTCCTCCTAGCTCCTTGCCAAAACCGAAAGCTTCAAATTGGGTTGTATAGCCGACCTCCAATTGGGAAAACTCAAAACTACTAAATCTTTTTCTTACTCAAATCTTTTCTCTCTTTAATAAATTGTCAAATGTACTAAGATAAGAAGAAGCTATGGGGTATTGTTGCCGCTAATTTCGGTGTGGGGGCAAACAGATAGAATTTGTGAGTTCGTGTAAAACCTGAATAGCAAACACCTAACCTGTTCCGCCGGAGCTTGACCGTTGACTCCCACCGTTCACCTGCAAGGAAGTGCGAGACACCGGGGTTGATCCCGGCGACACACCCTCCGACGCTCAAGTCAGTAACCAGAAATGATTATGAAAGAGCGTTTAACTAGCAAAAGATTGATTACCTCTTAATGGAGATGGGTGTGGGGTATTTATAGTCGCCGTTGGGATCAGATAAGGAATGTGATTCCCGTGATCTGATAAGGCATAAAATCCTCATAATCAGATTAGGAATGTAATCCCTTAATTCCCGGTGAAAAGATAGATGTGAATCAGAGCCGTTGATTAGGATTAATCAGAAACCCTAATTCTATCTTTTCAGGATTGGGTGTGTTTCGGGTTAGGACCCGTACCCAGTTGAGGTGGATCCGTTCGTGGGTTATTGGGTCGTGAAGAAAGACCCAGCTCCCATTTCAGACCCGTTAGTAGGTGAAATTACCGTTTTACCCCTGAGCTTTAAGATTCGTGTCCGATGTGAACGGTCCCGATTTAATCCTATTTTTAGCCATATCACGAGCCCCCCACTCCCGAAGACTGAGTTTGATCAGCCTTTGAGGAGTAGTTTTACTGTTTTAATGGCGTACGGGATTTTATCGGTGTTCTTAAGGGAGTTTGGAATCTTGCTCGGGGTGTAACAGTGTTATCATGGGCTTGTAAAATGCCCAAAAATATTCTCAGAATTTTCTGGATTTTTGGTGATTTTTCCAGATTTTTCTGAATTTTTTCTCATTTTTTTTGAATTTTTTATTCATTTTCCGAATTAAATAATTAATTATCAAAAATATTAATTAATTATTCTAATTTAATAATTATTTTTTCAGAATTTAAAAATAATTTTTCTGAATTAATAATTATTTTTAGAATTTTTAATTAATTTTTTTCGATTTTTAAATATTTTTTCGGATTTTTTAAATAAAAAAACAATTAAATAAATAAATAAATAATTTAAATATTACCTGGACACGTGGTAGATTTCTGGCCGTCCATCATGACCAGATGAGCACGCATCGTGAGGCAGATCGCGATTGGACACGTGGCGCGTTTCTGGCCGTCCATCATGATCAGATCTGCGCGCATCGTGAGGCAGATCGCGATCTGGACACGTGGCGCGTTTCTGGCCGTCCATCATGATCAGATCTGCGCGCATCGTGAGGCAGATCACGATCGGGACACGTGGCGCGTTTCTGAGCGTCGATCGTGTCGCGACGCGAATTTTGAGACGATCGGACGGATCGTGTTGGTCGGTCACTTTTTTTCTCAATTTACAGCATCGGTACCTCGGCTCCTCGGTTCGGCACGTCCGACCCTTGGAGTCGACGCCGCGTAGCGATGCCACGTGGCACACAAATTTTTTTATTTTTATTTTTTTATTTTTTTTTTTTTGCTTCGTCCCTGTTCTTCCGCTGCTTCTTCTTCGGCTCTTCGTTCTTCGATCGGTTCTTCTTCGGCTCTTCGTTCTTCGATCGTTTTTTCTCTTCGGCTGCTCGTCGTTGTCGTCTCTCTCCCAAGTTCTCCGTCTGGCGGGGAGGTCGGCGACGAGGGGACGGAGCTTGGCGACGTGGAACTCGAAGCGGAAGAGTTCGAAGCTCTGAGAGAGCTGTGAGTCTGAGCTTTGCATTAGACGATGGAGGTTGATGGCGACCGTGAGTGGGCACGACGAAGCTCCGAGCTTCGATGTTAGGCTTCGGCTGCTCATGTGAGCTCGGTAATGGGTTCGAGTTCGGAGCTCATCGACTCAGTAGAGAGGAGCTCGGAGGTGGGACGTCGGAGCTCGATGCTTCGGCAAGTTCAATGGAGCTCCGCCCACGAAATGGAGCTTCGGCGGTTGGACGAGCTCGATGCTTCGGTTGCCAAGCTGATGACGGAGACGGTTCGACAGGTGGGTTCGAGCTTGGAGAAGGAGCTCGACGTCGTGGCGAAGGTGGCGAAGCTCGAAGCACGGCCGAGGAGTTGGGTTCGGAGCTCTGACAATAGAGGAGTGGTGCTCGATGTTGTTGGAGTAGTGGGTTCGGAGCTCAACGTCTGAGATTGGTTGCGGCCTGAGCTCGGTGAGAAGGAGGCAAGCTCGCCGTCGTTGAGGAGCTCGGCTCGTGACGAAGTGGAGTTTTGGGTTTTCTTCTCTCTGGTTTGTTTTGGCGGGAGCGTGCAGAAGGAGAAGTGTTGGGGGGTTTTGTTTTGGCGGGAGGATTATTGGAGAAGGAGATGGAAAGGGGTTCGGGTCGGATCTCCTTAACGGGTCCGAACCCAGCCCCTTCCGCCACCTCCTCTGCTTTTCTTCTTCTTCTTCGCTCTTTCTCTTCTTCTTCGACTTCTTCACCCCTGCTTCAGCTCTCCTTCTTCGTTTCTCCTTCGACTCTCTTTTCTTCTTCTTCGTCATCGCGAGCTCGACAGTGGGAGGCTCCGGTGAGGTGATGAAGGAGATGTGCGACGGACGACCAAGCTCAATGTGACGAGGAAGTGGTGGAGCTTCGGCGGTTGCTCGCTGCGAGCTCGGCGACGAAGGTGGAGAGTTTGGTGAAGGGTTCGAGTTCGGAGCTCGTCGATTCAGTAGAGAGAAGCTCGGAGGTGGGACGTCGGAGCTCGATGCTTCGGCAGGTTCAATGGAGCTCCGCCAACGTCGCAGCTCGATGCTTCGGAGCTTCGACTGTGGTGGCTCGGTGCAGTGGAGGTAGCATAGTTCAAGCTCGGCAATGGTAGAGGAGAGCTTTACGCTTCGGCGAAGCTTCATCGGCGGTGTGAGCTCGGAGGTGAGGAGCTCGGTTCGAGAGGTCCTCGCGACTTGGAGGCGCGCTTGGAGGTGACGAACTCGACGAACGTGGAGGAGGTCGACAGTGGAGAGGCATTGGCGCTCGGCGACGTGGAGCTCGAAGGTGAGGAGCTCGGTTCGAGAGGTCCTCTCGACTTGGAGGCGCGCTTAGAGGTGACGGGAATGGGGCTCGGAGCGGTGGAGAGCTCGGCACTTGGAGTTGGAGCTTGGAGGTGAGAGCTAGGTGAGTGGAGTTCGTGAAGGGCGGAGTTGTGAGCTCGGTAATGGAGCTCGGCGTCGGAATGGAGCTTGGAGGTGAGAACTCGGTGGTGCAGTGGATGTGAACTGTGAGCTCGGAGCTCGGAGCTCGTCGAGGGAAGCTCGCTGTCGTGGAGCTCGGCGTCATGGTGACGTCCGGCGAGGTCGACGAGTACGGAGCTCGCCGGTGGTGGAGTTTTGGCGAGGAGAAGTTGGGTTCGAAGCTTTGTTGATGGAGAAGTTTTTTGCGTTCTGATGGGTTTTTTGGCGCCAGCATTATTAGAGAAGGAGATGGAAAAGGGGTTCGGGTCGGATCCCCTTAACGGGTCCGAACCCGGCCCCTTGTGCCGTTTTTTTTTTTTTTTTTTTTTTTCTTCTTCTCTCTCTCCTCTGCTTCTTGTTCGGAAAATCTGAGCTCCTCGGATCTGCTTCTTGTTCGGCCAATCCGAGCACGGATTTTGAGGAGCATTTTTCTCCACTTACGAGGGTCGGTACCTCGGCACCTCGGATCGGATCGGCACCTCGGATCGGCACCTCGGATCCTCTCTCTTCTTCCTTGTTTGCTCGGCAAATGAATCTGGTTCGGCAGATCCGAGCACGGATTTTGAGGAGATTTTTTTGCCACTTTACGGTTCGGTAGTTCGGTAGCTCGGATTTGAGATCCGAGCTACGTGGCTCAATCTGGACAGTTGATCACGATCGTGGCACGAATCATGAGACAAGAGGCACGAGTTTCGAGAAAACGTTATCTTGTTGTTTTGTGGAGACGTGGCGAGATCTGAGCCGTTCATCATGTTTTAGCACGAATTTTGAGATGATCCGACGGTGAGATGGGATCGGCCGAATTTTTCTCCATATACGAGGGTCGGTACCCCGGCACCTCGGCTCGGATCGGCCCCTCGGATCGGATCGGCACCTCGGATCGTCGGTACCCCGGCACCTGAGATGGGATCGGCCGAATTTTTCTCCATATACGAGGGTCGGTACCCCGGCACCTCGGCTCGGATCGGCACCTCGGATCGGATCGGCACCTCGGATCGTTGGGGTCGGCAGCACTTCTGAGAAAAAAGAGGAAGGGGAGGAGAGGCATTTGGGTTCTCTCCTCTGCCTTGTTCTTTCGCATAGTGGAGAAGAGGAGAAGAGGAAGGGGAGGAGAGGCATTTGGGGTTCTCTCCTCTGCCTTGTTCTTCCGCACGGTGGAGAAGAGGAGAAGAGGAAGGGGAGGAGAGGCAATTGGGTTCTCTCCTCTGCCTTGTTCTTCCGCACAGTGGAGAAGATGAGAAGAGGAAGGGGAGGAGGAGAAGAATGAATGAGCTAAGAAGGGTATGGGTCGGACCGTGGGTATCTGGTCCGACCCCGACCGTTAGCCTCTTGTTCTTTCTCCCTCTTCATCTGCTTGCTTCGTTCGGCGAATCCGAGCCCGGATTTCGAGGTACATTTTTTCGCCGCTCCGCAGTTGGGTAGATTGGCATATCCGAGCTACGCGGCTCAATCTGGACGATTGATCACGATCGTGGCGCGAATCACGAGACAAGAGGCACGAGTTTCGAGAAAACGTTATCTTGTCGTTTTGTGGTGACGTGGCGCAATCTGAACCGTCCATCAGATTCTGTCGCGAATTTTGAAGAGATCCGACGGTGACTTCGCCTCGGGACGATTTTTTGCCATATACGAGGGTCGGTACCCCGGTACCTCGGCTCGGCGCGTCAGGGCTGTTTGGCCGAGGTGCTGAGTTTGATATTTTGAAGGAAGTATCTCTTGAGGGTTTCACCCCTCTGTGCCCAGTAGCTCGGCTGCTCGGCTGAGCTGTTCGGTAGCTCGGCTGGGCGAGCCGGTGGCAGGCGTCTCGAAAGATATGCGTGGCCGGATCTGGGCCGTTCATCATGGCGCGCATCACGAGGATGGGGTTCAGATCACGAGAAAACGTTATCTTGTCGTTTTGTGGGCGTGGCGCAATCTGAACCGTCCATCAGATTGTGTCGTGAATTTTGGAGAGATCCGACGGTGACTTCGCCTTGGGGCGATTTTTTGCCATATACGAGGGTCGGTACCCCGGCACCTCGGCTCGGAGGGTCAGTACCGTTGGCCGAGGTGCTGAGTTGTCTGTTTTGAAGGAAGTGTTCCTTGAAGATTCCGCCCCTCCGTGCTCAGTGGCTCGGCCGTTCGGCTGAGCTGTTCGGTAGCTCGACTGTTCGGACGGCTCGAGCGTGAGGAGAAGCTCGGTGAGTTGATGAAGGGGATGAGTCGGCATATGGAAGAGGTGATGCTTTGCTTGGTTTTTGGAGATTTTTGAAGAGGAGCTCCACTCCTAGGGGTGGAGAAGAGGTGGTAGGAAGATCCTCGTAAGAGCCATGGGAAGACCCATTCTTTGAAGTGAGCGCAAGGAGCAATTCTAAGAGAGTTTTAGCTCCGATCTCGTCGAGAAGAGCTATTTGAGAGACAAGTTTGAGGAGGAACTCCAGGAGAAAGTTGTGCTCCGAACTTGTGGAGAAGAGCTCCGCTTTGGAAGTGAGCGGAGTGAAGAGCTCGGCTCTAGGAGAGCCATCTGGACGAGGAGTTTGAGGAGCAACTCTGGGAGAGAGTTTTAGCTCCGAACTCGCTGAGAAGAGCTCCGTTTTGGAGGCGAGCGGAGCGAAGAGCTCGACTTGTAGAAGAGCCGTCTGGAAGGGGAGTTTGAGGAGCAACTCTAGGAAAGAGTTTTTAGCTCCGAACTCGTTGAGAAGAGCTCCGCTTTGGAGGCGAGCGGAGTGAAGAGCTCAACTTGTAGAAGAGCCATCTAGAAGAGGAGTTTGAGGAGCAACTCTAGGAGAGAGTTTTCAGCTCCGAACTCGTTGAGAAGAGCTCCACTTTGGAGGCGAGCGGAGCGAAGAGCTCGACTTGTAGAAGAGCCATCTGGACGGTTGATCACGATCGTGGCGCGAATCACGAGGCAAGAGGCACGAGTTTCGAGAAAACGTTATCTTGTCGTTTTGTGGTGGCGTGGCGCGATCTGATCCGTCCATCATGTTCTAGCGCGTTTTTTGAGATGATCCAACGGTAGGATGGCTCGGCAGCATTTTTCTCCATATGTGAGGGTCGGTACCTCGGCACCTCGGATCGGCAGCTCAGTAGTTCACCCTCTACCCGTAGTAGCTCGGTACCTCAAGAGGATGGGTCGGAGCTCTGCTTCTCGGCTCGGGAGGATGGGTCGGCATAGGGGAGAGGTGAAGGGCTCTGAAGCTCTGCCTCTATTCTGTTTGGTTTTGGAGATTTTTGAAGAGGAGCTCAGCTCCTAGGAGAAGAGGTGCTAGGAAGAGGTGCTGGGAAGACCCATTCTCTGAAGTGAGTGCAAGGAGCAACTCCAGGGGAGGGTTGTGAGCTCCGAACTCGTATAGAAGAGGTCCGCTTCGGAAGCGAGCGGAGTGAAGAGCTCGACTCTAGGAGAGAGCCATCTGGAAGACGAGTTTTAGGAGCAACTCTAGGAGAGAGTTTTAGCTCCGAACTCGTCTGAGAAGAGGTCCGCTTCGGAAGCGAGCGGAGTGAAGAGCTCGGTTCTAGGGAAGAGCCACTTGGAGGGGGAGTGTGAGGAGCAACTCTAGGAGAGTGCCATTTGTGAGACGAGTCTGAGGAGCAACTCTGGGAGAATAGTGGTGAGCTCCGAACTCGTTATTTAAGTGAGGGAATCAACGGTTGTGGGAGCAATTCCGAATGGCGAAGCACTTCTAGCTCGCTTAACAGCGAACTTGCGAAGTAGAATCGAGCCAAGTGTTGGACTCCGGAACCATCGTTAGAAAAGTTCAACGGCTGTGGGAGCAATTCCGAATGGCGAACCACTTCTAACCTGCTTAAGAGCAAGTTATTCGAAGCAGAATCGAACCAAGTGTTGGACTCCGGAACCATCGTTAGAGTTATTCAACGGCTGTGGGAGCAATTCCGAATGGCGAACCACTTCTAACCCGCTTAAGAGCAAGTTATTCGAAGCAGAATCGAACCAAGTGTTGGACTCCGGAACCATCGTTAGAGTTTAGTGAGTTGCGGGAGGAGTCATGTAGAAGAAGCTGGACTCCGAACCCACCATTTAAGAGAGTCGTGACTCGGAGAGATAGAGAAGCAAGAGCAATAATTTTCAATGAAAAGATGTAAAGTTTTATTGAAATAAACTAAGTGGCTGCTCCAATAGGGCGAGCCATTATTACATGCTGTTGGCCGAGTTACAAGCATCGGCCTTATTGAAAATCAGAATCCTACTTCTACAATAAGGTGAGGACCTCTTAGGAGGAGCTGAGTCTTGAAGCTCGGCGGGCCTTTCTGTTCGTTTGGAAGAGGTGATGGTCAGGGGAGGAGCTCGGCCCCGTCTTTTTGGATGAACTTGGTCAGGTATCCCCGCTGTACGAGTTCTTAAATTTCCTCCTTGAGAGCCCGACAATCATCCGTGTCGTGGCCGTGGTCCCTGTGAAAGCGGCACCACTTATCTTTGTCCCTCTTCTTACCAGGGGTATTCATTCTTGGGGGAGCGCGGAGTAGTCCTTCCTTGTCCACCTCCATAAGGACTTCTGATATATTAGCAATGAGGGGGGTGAACTTCTCAAACCGAGGAGTCGGGCGGCGCTGGCCATTGCCGTCCTTCTGAAGCTTCTTAGCCTCTTCTTCTTCGGTCAACTTCCGTTTCGTCCCTGAGGTAGACCCTCCGAAGCTTGGAAGGTAGGCGGCCTCTTCGGCACGAATGTACTTGTCACACCTGAGAAGGAGGTCGGCAAAGTTCTGTGGAGGCTTCTTAGCAAGAGAGGAGCGGAGGCTGGAATTGAAGACATTGGATTGGAAGGCGGCCGTTGCGACAGATTGGTCGAGGGAAGCTATAAACCTGGCTTCAGCTGTGAACCTCTTCACATAGTCTCTTAACTTCTCACCTTTCTCTTGCCTGAGCTGGAGGAGTGAGATGTTGGTCTTCTCCGTGCGCCTGCTACTCACGAAGTGGGTGATGAAGAGTGTTTCGAACTGCTCGAAGGAGAATATGGAAGACGGGGCGAGGCGGGAGTACCATTCCCGAGCCGAGCCCTTGAGAGTAGCAGGGAATGTCTTGCACAGCAGGGCATCGGAAGCTTGGTGGATGAGCATGAGAGTCTTGAAGCTCTCAATGTGGTCAACGGGGTCAGTCTCCCCGGTGTAAGTCTCAAATTGGGGAGGTTTGAAGCCGAACGGCACAGGTGCATCCACAATGGTTCGGGAGAAAGGGGGTCGAGTAGGACGTAGGGTCCTCCCCCTAAGCTCTTCTTCTCAACCTATCTGACCCAGGCGCCTCTCTACCTCATGAAGACGGCGATACATGGCGTCGTCCCTCCGACGGTAATCGGCCGAGCCTCTAGACTCGTCTTCGTAGGAGGAAGAGCGAGGGCTGCGGCGATGGTAACTTTGGGAGCGACGAGGACTTGGGGTACGCCGGGAGTTGGTAGGAGCGGGACGAGGAGATGGGGACCGTCGGCGAGGGCTTCGGACTGGAGGAGAGGACGGGGCCTTCGGCTCATTAGGGTTTTGACGGAGGTTGAGTGCCTGTTGTACCATTGCTTGGAACTGCTGGAACTCGGCACGGGTGATTGGTGCCTCATTGTTCCTGGGCTGTTGCCGATCTGCGGGGGAGTGCCTCCTTCTGTAATGCTCGGGGGACTCCCTCCTTCCCCTTCGGACAGGGGATCTTCTGTAGTCTCGGCGGTGAGGGGATCGCTCACCTGGACGTTGTTGGCGGGAGGCTCCCTCTCGGGCCCACTTCTCGTCCAGACGGTGGCGTAAGTCCTCCACCTTCTGCCGGTTTTGTGGATTATGAGAGGCCATGGAATCCGTAGAGGCTTTGTATATGGAGACGCGGTCTTGATGGAGAGGTTGCTTCATGCGGGAGACCCCGCACCGGCATTCTGAGGACCGGTGGGACCCTTGAGGGGTTCCTGATTCTGAAGAGGAGGCTGATCTTGTTGAAGAGGGTCCTCCACTTGAGGCGGGGGTTGTCCCTGCTGCAGAGCGGGTTGGACGGGGACTACCTCTTGCTGATCGGCGGGGTTGGGCCCGCGGTTGGACCCTCTGGACCTGACTTTCCTAGGAGGCATGGCTGGAGAGGAGCTAGTCGATAAGGAAGAGGCGGAGGCTATTCGTATGGTGTTCCCACAGACGGCGCCAATCTGTTGCCGCTAATTTCGGTGTGGGGGCAAACAGATAGAATTTGTGAGTTCGTGTAAAACCTGAATAGCAAACACCTAACCTGTTCTGCCGGAGCTTGACCGTTGACTCCCACCGTTCACCTGCAAGGAAGTGCGAGACACCGGGGTTGATCCCGGTGACGCACCCTCCGACGCTCAAGTCAGTAACCAGAAATGATTATGAAAGAGCGTTTAACTAGCAAAAGATTGATTACCTCTTAATGGAGATGGGTGTGGGGTATTTATAGTCGCCGTTGGGATCAGATAAGGAATGTGATTCCCGTGATCTGATAAGGCATAAAATCCTCGTAATCAGATTAGGAATGTAATCCCTTAATTCCCGGTGAAAAGATAGATGTGAATCAGAGCCGTTGATTAGGATTAATCAGAAACCCTAATTCTATCTTTTCTGGACTGGGTGTGTTTCGGGTTAGGACCCGTACCCAGTTGAGGTGGATCCGTTCGTGGGTTATTAGGTCGTGAAGAAAGACCCAGCTCCCATTTCAGACCCGTTAGTAGGTGAAATTACCGTTTTACCCCTGAGCTTTAAGATTCGTGTCCGATGTGAACGGTCCCGATTTAATCCTATTTTTAGCCATATCAGGTATTTATACATAATTTTGGGTGATTGAATGGCTAGGATTAGATCAACTAATTAGAGATTAAGGGCTAGGATGAATTAGGGAGTTGTAGCAACTACCCATGATAAGATAACTACCTCCACACTACTCCCATTTTCTAAAATTTAAACTTGCTTTCCCTCCTACTTTAAAAATCCAAAATTTAGTTTTTTCCCTCTTTTATGAACAGCCCGGCCCCCAACAATGTGTGCACATCGCACGTGTGCACGTGCACGTGCTTTGTGTACAAAATAATTTATTTATTTAATCCCTTTTAAAATAATTTATTTATATATGTAATAAATATACAAAATTAACTTAGAAATTATACTTTTCATGCATAATTAAAATAACACACATAATTTCATGAAATTCATTTTGAAAGAATAATATGCTTGAAACACGTGCACCGAAACACGTGCATCGCCCGAAAAATCTCAAAAATACAAAGTTGACTTTATCAACCTGAAAAAATATTTATAATTAATTGGAACGCAACATAAAGTATATTTAATATACATATTCGACAATATACTCAAACGTACTGAAAGCACGTGTATTGGACGTAGAAAATTTATTTTAATAAAGATAGTCAAAAATTGAATTTTCGTTTACAAAACAAATTTAAACATGTTTATAAAAATAAATAATTGAAATCCATTGAAAACTTTGCACGTAACGGTGGAATGTCCAGAATCGACACGTGCATTGATTAATACGTAAAAGCACGTAAAGAACTCAAAGATTGAAATATAGCATTTGAGTTGTCTCAAATGGAATTTTACGAATAAGGAATTGCATAAATAATTGAAATTCAAAATACATATCAAAATGCGATATGGATATAATCAATAACAGTACAAAATGCACGTGCGTAACACCCGAGAAAAAAATTGTCATTTAAATTTTTTGTGGTGTTACACTCGCATTGAGCGGAGTGAACTTTTCGAAGTGGGGAAGAGGGCGCCATTGACCTTCGTTTTCTTTTTGGAGTTTCTTAGCTCCTTCTTCCTAAGCCGTTTTCCATTTTTTTCCCGGAAGACAACCCCTCTAGAGTGGGGAGATTAAGAGCATCTTCAGCTCGGATATACTTCTCACTCCTGAGGAGGAGCTCGGAGAAGTCCCGATGAGGCTTCTCGGCCAGGGATGCCCTGAGATCAGGGTTGATGACATTAGATTGGAAAGCAGCCGAAGCTACTGACTGATCCAGGGAGGCGATGGACCTGGCTTTCGCGGTGAACTGCTTGATGTAATCCCTTAACCGTTCACCCTTCTTTTGGCTGAGGAAGAGCAATAAGGTGCTCGTGTTCTCGGAGTGGCGGCTGCTCACAAAATGTGTGATGAAGAGGCCTTCGAACTGGTCAAGGAGAAGATGGATGCCGGAGCAAGTCGGGAATACCACTCCCGAGCAGGCCCTTTGAGCGTGGCTGGGAATGTCTTGCATAAAAGGGCATCGGAGGCATGATGGATCATCATGAGAGTTTTCAAACTCTCAATGTGATCAGCAGGGTCCAACTCCCCGGTGTAGGACTTAAAGTGTGGAGGATTGAAGTTCTCAGGAACGGGTGTGCCTCCATGATAGTGCGGGAGAAAGGGGGCCTGCTCGGGCGGAGGTTCCTCGCCCGTTGTTCTTCGTCTCTATTGAGTTGGCCAAGGTGCCTATCCATCTCGTGGAGACGGCGGTAGACCGAGTCTTCTCTTCGGTCATGCATAGCTGAGCCCCGAGACTCAACTTCATGTTGAAGAGGGCCGGAGCTGCGGCGGCGGTAGCTTGGTGTAGGCCGTGGACTGGGGGTGCGACGGTGATGGCTTGGAGCAGGTTGAGGACTGGGAGAGCAACGGCAATGGCTCGGAGCCGGCCGAGGACTTGGAGAGCGGCGGCGATGGCTCGGAGCCGACCGAGGACTGGGAGAGCGACGGCGATGGCTCGGAGCCAACCGAGGACTGGGAGAGCGACAACAATGATCAGGAGATGGGCGGCGATGGTTGTTGTTAGGGGTGGCATTGAGCGCCCGAAGGACTGCCTCCTAGAATTGTTGGAACTCTGCCCTCATGACGGGGGCCTCCTTCTCCCGTTGAGCTCGAGGTTCAGGATGGTTAGCCAGGGAGCGGCTTCTTCTCTGGCGATGTTGGGGCGACTCTCTTCGTCTTTGAGGAGAGTTGGACCCTCTGCGATCTGTCCTTCGGGGGGACCGGTCCCTCTGATGCTCCCTGGGAGGGTTCCCTTCACGAGTCCGCCTCTCATCCAAGTGGGTTCGAAGATCTGGATCGTTCTTCCGGTTGTTGAGAACCTCCCACAGATCTCTCAGACTTGGAGGGCTATGGGAGGCCATGGAGTCCATGGAAGGGTTATGCACGGAGATGCAGACCTGGTGCATGGGTTGCTTCTGACAGCTCCATCGAGAGGGTTCCCCTACCACCACTTGGGGCCCTAGAGGCTGCTGAATGGATTGTGGAATGGGTTGTTCGAGCTGCGGGGCCGGTTAGACGGGTGGAGGGAGACCCCCCAGTGGCAGAAGGAGATTGGAGGTTGTTCGACGGTTAAAGGCCGCAGACTTTCCCTTCTTCGAAGGCATGGTGAGGAGTGGCTTTTGTTGAGGGAGGAGGGTCGGATAGCTATTCGAGGATTCCCACAGACGGCGCCAATCTGTTGCCGCTGAATTCGGTGTGGGAGCAATCAGATAAATTTGTGGATTCGCAAGAACTCGAATGGGTCAAATCTGACCTCTTCTACTGCTGTTCAACTGGCTCCTCGCAGCTGCACGGACCTGCACAAAGTACGAAACACCGGGATGGTTCCCGGCGATGCACCCTCCGATGCTCTTGTCAATACTCAGAAAAAGAATATCAAAAGAAGATTTAGGTAGGCAAAGAGTGATCACCTTGTAATGATAGGAGGTAGGGGTTTTATAGTTGTCGTGGGGATCTGCTTCGAGATAAGAGCGAATCTCTACTCTCCGATGTAGCTGGATAGAAGTGGTTAGAACCACTTCCCTAGGATAAGAGCGGATCTGGATCTTTTCATATCTTCCTGAGTTGCCTTTCAACGGGTTGGGACCCATTCTCAGTTGAACAGATCCGTTCACGGGTTATTGGACCCGTCCGTAGGTGAAATTATCATTTTGCCCCTGTGAACTTTAAGATTCATGCCCAATTTGAATGGTTCCGATTTCATCCCATTTTTAGCCATATCAGTGATCTTATAGGGCCTCATGTTCTTTTTCCTGGACTTCCCTCTTCTAAAAAAAACTGTCAACTAAGTTCCTCCTCCATAAACAATGACATTCAGAGAAAGAAACTCCGGGGTGGTGCATCTTTAGGCAACAAAACAAACTTCTTATAGGCCCAAATATACCAAAATTATTCTATCACAGAATTGTAACTAAAACTGAAGGCAAACGTCTTTCCTTGAAAATGCAAATTAAAAAAGGCAAACAGGAGTTTACTTAATAAAATTTACCACCACATATAATCTCCCCATGTATCTCTTTTTCCAATAGAATTTAGTTTGTTTTTGTTGTTTTCCTCTGTTATTTATATGTGCCCCTTCATTCTTACAGCTCTTTCTCCTAGCTTCTAATTGATTCTAAATCCATGTTGCCTTTCTATCACTTAAAAATGGAAATATGGATTTCTTTAGTTTTGCATCAAACTCATGCAGAGAAAACCTGAAATAATGCCCAAACGGCTGTCACATCCAAATCACGAAAAAAATAAACTATGAAACCTGCGAGGAACTTTAGTGTGGTACTAAGGCAATGGAATGTGATAAGATAGGCCATGATTTCATATCATGCCTTCCCTACCACTTGAGAGAAGTTTAAATCCGATGACCTACAAAATAATCATGGGGGTTCATGGAACCTATTTCTTCCTTTTCTACCCAAAAAATAAATTGTGAAACTATTGTCTTAGAGCAAGTGTCCTTTGAGTAATTGTTCTTGTCACTACATCTCTACTACTATAATGGGAGAAGGCCATAGTGTAATTTGTCCATCTACCAACCCGTGCAATGCACGTGCATAACTAGTAAATAAAGTTTTAGATCAAATCCAGACTATGTCTGAATTTTTACTTTTAAAAAAAATTATATTTATTAAGACGTGCATCGCACGTGTAAACTACTAGTAAATCTAAGTGCAATAACAAAAATTGGTTTGATGATATATGAATTTTAGTTATCCCGAACTGTTCGTGAAGGAAAAGTCAAGCCTCTCAGTTCAAATAGTATCTGGCTACAAATGTGATAAAAATTGCAATATGTTCTACTTCTGTAACCCCAGTTTTCGATTTTTCTGGATTTTCTTTTGTAATTCTTTCATGTTCTCATTCATGTAATCTATTTATTTTCTTTTATAATAAATTTTGTTATTCTTCTTCAACCCAATTGTATTCTTTCAATCAATTTTATTTAATTTGTTGAACCCTGAGATTTCTGTGCACTCTATTCTTTTCTTTGTGTCTTGGGTATTTTTATTAGCCTCTAATTGATTTGACTTTGAGCGCAACCCAATATTTCCATTCCTATTTAATAATTTAAATTTAAACCCTAAGCCCATTCTTATTAGATCCTAACCCGCAAACTCATTTACCCACAACACTAAACCCACATCTTAATCTCCCATATATATATTATTTAACCTAAACCCTAATCATATTAACCTAATCCTAATTACTCTCTCCTTCCCCGCCGCCCTCTCTTCTTCCCCTGTTTCGATCCCAACCCGAGCACACAACCTCCCCATCATCCCCTCACCTTCCCCGCCGAAGCCCTCATCCTCGTCACCTCCGTCATCAACCATTGCCAGCGACTTCGCCACCTCCATCATCGTCTGCATCCTAACCGTGTCCCCCTGTCGACCGCGCTCCACCATCGACCTCACCTTCATCACCTAAGTCATCGCCCTCTCGACTGCAGCCAGCCCCCCCGAACGCCCTACTGCCTCACCGAACGCCTGCAGTGTCACAGTCGACCGTTGTTATCGCCTACGCCATCGATGTCGAAGCTCTTGCTACCATTGCTGAGTTGCTATCTTGATGTCCCTGTCGCGTGCACATGCTCTCGCTAATCGTCGTAGTTTGCACGTGATTGCTATGTATGTAGTTTGCACGTGTTGCCGCCATTAGATCTTTTTGTAACATCTTCATTAATATTCGGAATAATCGTCAAAAATGCAAGTTTCCCTTGAACTAGTTTATTATTCTTGTTCAAGAATTTTCTTTGATCTCCGCAAGTAGTTCTCTTTCAATTATCATAATTTATTTGTTTGATACCCTTCAAAAAGACTATTACAGATTCATCAGTGAAACCAAGTAGCAGTTCTCTTTTCGTGCCATTCCATTGATTCAAACCCAAGCCTATATATATTGTCATATGCATACACTACACGAATCCATAAATTAGAAACATGGAATATAAAAGAATGGTGATTGAATACTTTTAAATTGGATGTGATGTTCTTGCTATATAAATAATAAATTGTCCTGTTAATAGTAGAATCACACCCTTATGACTGAGTAGAATTTCATGTTAATTATTGTTATGAAGTTATATGCATGTGTATTTCGTTTTGTTGCTAAATAATAAATCATCAACTTGCTGGCCTGCTGTTTGCTCCATGTTGCTTAGAATTTTTGACCTAGTTTCTGTTATAATTTAGTATAACTTTGTAAACATCAATTGTAGATTTTTTAATCTATTTTACATAACTTTTTACGAATCTAGATTTCGATTTATAAATTGTAAGTTATTATATTTTTAACACTACTAGGTTTTCAATTTACAGATTCTTGTCTAGAGTTACACCGATATGATTTTCTATTAAAATAAAATGTTAATAGTAGAAGTTGAACTTGGAATTTTATATGTTATTACTAGACATGACTAGGAGTCACATTATTATTTTTATAAGATTATTTGATAATTTTCCGAACCTTTTATGAATACAAAAACATGACTCTATGTTGCTATTAGAACACTAGTTCAGTAAAGAACCAGAATTTTGATCTAACTAAACATAATATAATTTAAAACTTATTAAATAAGAGTTGTAGTTTTGTGTGTCTGGAATCTAAATTATCTGACAGTTTTACAATACGACCTACAGATTGCAAAATATCTATATTTTCGTACAGTGACGTCTGAATTCCATAATGCAGTTTGCAAATATATTACCATGTCTAATTAATTAAAACAGTAGATTAATTTTAAGAAATAAAATCTGAGATTAATGGTGTTGTTACTGAACATTGTTAGGAATTAAAATATGATTTTTATGAGATTTAAAATGATTTTACAATCTATTTTTATATACAATAATTTTGACCTCAACACGCTGCCTGAACATGTAATCGGTAAAGAAGGAACTAACACGCCTAGTTACTTCATATATCTTGTGAATATGCATCGGAACCGTCAGGGAGTCTAGTTTATGGAACCCCTGACGGAATCTGATTTTCTTTCCTGTAGCAACGGAAAAGTCAGTTTTTGTACATCAACGTCTTGCTGTCCAGAATGTGTGTTTTGTATTTTAATCATATCCATGTTTGATTTTGCATCTAATGAATAGAATTAGTTATATCATGCATTGGCATCTCCTTGACATCGCCTTAATACTTCTGTATCCATTGCATGTCCACATTTTTGTGTAATAAAATATTAACAAGTCGGGGTATTAAGGGTCGACTTAGTAGTGAATAATCAGAGATTGTACTCAGAATGGCCCACTTGTTCTCAATTGTTTATTGTCATAGATTGTGGATTATTGATTGTTAAATTATTGTTTATTGTGCCGAGTACACGATCTATTGAGTTCACCACTATAGTCTAAATGGTCACTGTTTGTATGCACCGAACTTGTGGTATGGGACACAGTATTACGTGTATTAGATAGGATAATTAAAAGACTAATAAACTTAGGATTGACACTTACATTCTTGATCATGATTATTTTTATTGACCTTGAATCATTGATTACAGTCATTGTTTATTGCATCGTTAATTCTAGACCTTGAGTTTCATTATCATCCCTTGTTATTGATCTTGATTTTGATCTAGTTCATTATTTCTCGACATATCATGTATCCTTGCTTCTTTGCTTCTACTAGTTGTTGTCCGTAACTTGCTTTAACGGACAATTTTTCCTCCACCTCTAGTTGATGAGTTTACAGGTACCGAAGGAAATTCGACCCAATGACTTGGTGAACAAACTTTCTGAAGAATGGAACTAAACCATTAAACTGTCATAGTTACTTCGTGTTATTTGTTTATTTTATTACTTTTATCGTACTTTGTATTCTGGGATTGTATGACCCGAAGTTTACTTTTCTCCCAGATGTTGGATATTATTTTATGAATTTATTTCATGATTATTTTAGAGTTTATTCATTATTTATGTGGTTGTCTATTTCTTGCGTGGTTGTGATCTTTTGCATACTGTTGAGTTAATCTGTTATAGCTATGGATGATGTTCTTATCATTCACTGGATCTTTGTTACGTGCTCGTATTTTCGTATTTTGGAAAGCGGGACGTGACAAGTTCTCTACAAATTCATGTACACTTGTCTGTTGAACTTATTATCTATGATAGATCCCTCATCTGGAACTTCTGTAAACCCTTCCCAATTGAATTTGCTTTTTTATTCAACTAAATTAAAACATGAAGCCACTTTCGACCGATAACATTGCATGCACAATCTACAAAGTAACAAAGGTTGAGACCAATGTAACTATAAAAAAAATCGTCTTCACCTCCACCTCCATCTCCAGCAGCTTCATCTCCATCTCTAGCCTGTGCTCCATCTTCACCATCTCCACCATCTGAATTTAAATAAAAAATAAATAAATGGGTTCTCCCCCTCCGAGCTCCACCATCTCCATTTCCACCATCTCTACCACCTCCATCAAATTCAAAGATCCCACAACAAATTCAAAACCCTAAATCCCCAAATTTGAAACTGTAAATCCCTAATACCTGGTTGGGTAGAGGTTCAAATTTGGGGATTTAAGGTTGGACTTGGTGGCGTTGAGTTGGGTTGGACTTCGGAATGGACTTCGGAAGTGATGTGGGTTGGAGATGGAGGTCGGGGATTATGGAGATGGACTTGTGGAGGTCGAGCTGGATGTGGGTTAGAGATGGAGGTCGGGGATTATGGAGATGGACTTGGTGGAGGTTGGGCTGGATGTAGGTTGGAGATGGAGGTCGGGGAAGGCAGTGAAGATGGGTTTTGGTGGAGATGGCGGTTGGGGAAAAGGAAGGCAATGCAGAAGAAAATGTGGAGTTATAACCCTCTATTTATATGTGGGTATTTTGGACATTAGACATCAAAATTTAGGGTTTTCTTAAGTAAAAGTTGACTGTAATCATACTTCAGAAGGTTTATTGCGTTGATCGAAAACATGATGGGAGTTTATTACTTTGACCGTACAGATCAAGGAAATTTTTGCAATTTACCCTTGATTATATAGAGATCTAGAGAAACTCTAGTTTACTATTCTTGATATAATAACCATCTGATATATACTGAAGAGATAACCATACAATGAGAGTCATACAATCTAACTTGGAGAACAAGGTAGGCTTCAATCGAATCCCTAAGACCTAATACCCGCTGTTGCGCCTGCATCGATGCGGTCAACTGCTACAAGTGCAGTCGTCCGTGATTGGCTACTTCCAATCTAAAAATCATGGGCGATGACCGCCCAAAGTGCAGTAGACCGCTAATTGGCTCCCATCCATGCTGCTGATGAGTTGTGTTAATGCTGCCTTTTTTTCGTCCACTTATTCGCTTCGATTCCTTCTCATCACAACACCATCTTCTCTTCTCATCAAATTAGTATGCAAGATAAGAGAGAATAATGCTGAAGAGATAAGAGTTACATAATGATAGCTCAGAAGATATAAGAAGAAGACTACACATATAAAGCACATATACATTTTAACAACGACCCCCCCCCCCCCCCCTCTCACCTCATGTAGATGAAGGATCAAGGAGTGAGTGTTTGCTTGAACTGGATATAGGCCGAAGTCATCAACGGAACCGAGTTGCAAAGTAAGGAAGACAGTTTAGATTAGGGTTGCAGCATTGTATGAATGTCAGACGGACTGAGGTGGTGCATTGCGCTGAGTGTCCGTACGAAACCTAGATGGACCGAGGCTATGCTTGCACGTAGAGTTCATACAACATAGCAAAGTTGGATAAGAGAGTCATCGTAAAGAAGTCGGTTGATATCGTCGGAAAAAACAAGTTGGAGCTTTGGTTTAGGATGTGCGTGCAATGGTTGTAGCAAAGGAAAGGTTCTCTAGGGTTTGACGAGAAGTTAGAATGAAAGGAGGCACAGGCGAGATGTAATTGCAGGTGAAGGGAGGTGGAACGGTTTTGATGAAGGCCAAAACCACTCCACACCTGTAATACCCCGTACTTAAGAATATGTATATATAATAATAGGATATATCGAATAATTAGATGGGCCTATATATGAGTTGTATGGGCTTTGATATATGAGTATTTCATAATGTGCCATGAGTTAATTAAAGGGAATTAAAAATATGGCCCAAAGTGAATATAGTGTTGGTTGTGTGTTGGATGTGAGTGGTGGCCCGGTTGTGCTTGGTTTGATTGTGCCTCACATGAGAAATGATTTGCATGTTAGGTGGGGAAAGTGCTTAGTCCCATATTGTTGGTAAGAAGGAAAAAGAGTGTGTATATATAGATTAGCCCGTGATCAAGGGGTACTTGAAAGCTATAGCACCTTTTGTGAGGCAAGCATGTGGTGGGCCATTGTTAGGATTTATTTTGTTCGTGCGTGCGCGCACGCGTAGCAGCGTGCGCAACTGAGCATGACTTAGGGCATTACTACACCAACGACGACAAAGAGCAATATAGCCTAAACCTTATGAAAGTAGAGGCGGCTCTAATACCATATTAGATTCAGAGATATTTGGGAGAATAATGTGATATCTTTATTGAGACATTGAGCCAAGTACTTATAGGATTACAAAAGTAAAGAGATATGGGTGAGAACTACATAGAGATAAGCGAGAATAATACTAGATAGATTTGAAGAGATAAGGATGAAGATTACACATATAAAGCGAGTATATATTTAACACATACATCCAAAATCCATTTTACTTAATCAACTTCGTTCGTATGCAAGCACTTTCTAACACGACACTCCAACTCCATTCTTAATCATTGAGGAAGTACTAAATTACATGATCAAATACGAAAAGGAACAATGCTATAAACATAGAGATCATAGCATGCACCAATCTTAAAGATTCTTTCAAATAGTACATACCATTCCAACAACAGTTCCCACAAATATCAGAACCTCCAGTCGTCGAACATTAGGCTCTCTGTGCTGGTAGCATATGCCACCCTAGTTTCAAACACAGAAAGAATAATTGAAAAAACTTATTAGTTTTACAAACTAGGACCAAAACAAATAAAATGAAATTGGGGATTTTCGGTTTTACTTTCATTGGTGAGTTTTGGGGAACAGGGATGAGAGGGTTTGAAAATGAGAGGAGAGAGTGATGAGAGGAATGAGATTCCTGCCATTTGTTTGGTACTTGCTAGTAGAGTTTGGCCTTCTCTCTCTCTCTCTCTCTCTCTCTCTCTCTCTCTCTCTCTCTCTCTCTCTCTCTCTCTCTTCCACTTTGTTAGTGGTAGGGGAAGAAGTAGAAATGGAATTTTGAATGATGAGGTGGAGGAAAAAGAGAGGGCATTATGCAAGATTGCTGATAAGGTGGGGTCTTCTTGATTTTCCCTCGCCATGGAGCAGTCACACAACTTTTCCTCAACAAAATTAGTACATATATACATGAAATTCCTATTTCCTTTATTTTAGCCTAGATTATTTAACACGTGCAGTGTATGTAAATTTTTATCAGATGTGTATGTCGAGTTGGCGACTCCTGAACAAGGTAGCGTACAATAAGTTCTTTGTTTCCTATGTGAGTAATCAATCAAGCATGAACTATATGGAAAAGGAAAAGGGAAAAGAGAACAGAGAACAAAAGAAAAAAGAATAAGCAGCTTTTGCTTTGATTAAAGATAAGTCTAACTGCCAATATCCTTACCTAAAGAAAAAGTAAATTTTTACAAATTCATATGACTTAATTCGAACTAAGATTCTTAGGGAAAAAATAGTCTATTTAATTAATACGTGTGATGCACGTCTTAATGAATATATATATTTCAAAGTAACAAACTCTGACTTAGTTTGGCATCGAAATCGGGACCTTCTTTATATTAATTATGCACAGGGGATACAAGGATTTGTTTGTCTACAAATGACAACCCCAAATCTCCGATTATAATATTAGAGATTAGATATTAGAGATATTATAGTCAATAAACTTATAGTACAAGTGACAAGGCTTTTCACTCTTAAGTGAAATGTCACATGCTTGATTCCGGCCTTAGACAAAATTTATTTGGAATGTTTGAAAATTCCTTCTCTCCCTGAAGTGGGCACCTACAGCCAAATGCTATATATATATATATATATATATATATATATATATATATATATATATATATATATATATATATATATATATGAGAGAGAGATTTTTCATTGCAAACAGGTTGTTTGCACTGACTCGTTGCAAATCTCAATATCAGTCGTTGGATCAACTTCATCTTAATCTAATAGCTTATATTGAGCCCGCTCAAACCCCCTCTCTGTCACTTAAAAAATTAGGGGTATTTTGAGGTTTTCACCCTCATTATACCCCTTCAGTCATTTCCTCTCTCATTCTCCCTATTCTCTCTCTCACTACCGACCGAACCCAAACCCCCACCTGACTCTCTCACACTCTCTCACTCTCTCGCCACTCTCCAACACCACTGGCGCCGCCTCCTCCTCCCGCAACTCTCACACTCTTTCTCACTCTCCTTACTCTCTTTATGTCATTCCCTATTCAACTTATGAGTTTGGATGGATGAAGTTAGTTGAAATTATTTTTTGTTGTTGTTGTTGATATTGATTATGGACTTGTTGTTCCGAGAGAATTTGATGATTGTTGATTTTGGAAACTCCTTGAATAAGATGAGAATGTGATGATTCAATGAGATTATATATGAAGTTGATGAAATATGAGCTGATATTGTGGTTGTAGCAGCTGATGCTGCTGTTGAAGAAGTTGTATTTTTTTTCTCTAAATCTTAACTAAACTTGTTGTTTGAAACGACAACTTAAGCTTAAAAAAATATGAGCAAAAAGTCTTGCTCTCTGTTAAAAAATACTATATTTGAGCCAACAAAAGTCGTTGTTTCAAATGACATATAACCTAGGTTGCTGTTTGAAATAACGGATTAAGCTTTAAAAAATTAAGCAAAAAATCTCTATCTATTAAAAAATTATCTATTTGAGCCAACAGAAGCCATTATTTCAAACAGTGATTTTTTATAACCTAGATCGCTGTTTGAAACAACAGTTAAGCTTTAAAAAAATTTGAGCAAAAAATCTTGCTCTCTGTTAAAATATTGTTTGTTTGAGCCAACAAAAGCTGTTGTTTGAAACAATGACATATTCTAACCTAAGTCGTTGTTTCAAACAATGAATTAAGGGCAAGACACATTTGAACAAAAACTCTTGCTTTCTGACATGAAATTTACAAATGACAAGTTCAAGTTAGAGAAGGAGTGTTTGCCAAAAATATTTAATAAACTGAAGTCGTTGTTTAAAATAACAACTTAGATTATAGTAGGTCGTGGTTTGGAACAATGGCTAAAGTTGAAACAAATAGACAAGATTAAGTCAGAGAGCAAAGCTCTTTACCCATAATATTTGTAACCTTAAGCCATTGTTTGCAACAACTGTTTAAGTCATTGAAATCTGTTGACTTTTTTTTTCCTTTATGACTTTATTTTACTTTTTTGGTTGTTTTTAATAAGAAATTTAAATTTAAATTTACATTGATTATGGTTTTAATACGTGATGTGATCGTATGACTCAGATTTCTGACTTTATTTTAATATGCTTGATGAAATTATCTTTGTACAACCTGTTGCTGTGGCCTTACCAACCAGTTGGATCTGATGATTCTCCACTCTGATGCGCACCAAATTTCTTCCCTAATTGCTTTCTTCTTCTCCATATATCTTCTTTTTGTGTGGATTTTTCAGAATTTTTTACTTCTCCCTCTCTCTCATTACATCATGTAAGGAATGACATGTTCAGTCAGTCACATTGTCAAGTCTAGGTTATTAACAACAAATGAAAAAAAGAATAAAAATGAAAATGACATCTTTTTAATTCTCGCTCTGCCCTTAATTTTACATTATAGAGCAAAAAAATAAAAAAAACAACCTAAGTTATAGATTGTTAGGGGTAAGGGTAAGGTTAGGGTTGGACGATAGGGTTAGGCTTAGAGATTGAGTCTCAAGTCTCCGTTCAAATTCTTCTTTGAAAAACTACCCACTATACGTGACTGTGGGTTCAGTAACTTCAGCCCCCCGTTATTGGAGACTGTAATAAGCGAAGATAAGTATAGTGAAAATTTAAAAAAATGCACAAAAAAACATCTCGTCACCGTCAACATAAACAGCCCCCCCTATAAAAAATTAAAAAATAAAGAGAATGGAGAGCGATGATGTATGGCTACGTGAGAAACATTTTGAGTACGGTTACGTGAGAAAACTGCACAAACGGCATCCAAAAGTTGCAAAACTTTGCGAGTTGTTTGGATTTACCACACACAAGTCAACACAGTTTCTAGAAGTGAGTTTCGACTCACGGTTTGCGAGATACGGCAATGTCTCACTTTTCCTTCTTTTTCGTGAATGAAAGTGATACATTGTCGTACCGTAAGTCGAAACTCACTTTTAGAAGTTGTGTTAGCTTGTGTGTGGTGATTCCGAACATCCCTTCAAGTTTTAGAATTTCTGGTTGCCGTTTGTGTGGTTTTACACAAAACACGCAACAACACTTTCAAATAATCACGTATGTTGTAGTTCAATATTAGTAAAACGCACAAACGAAAAAAAAAAAATTCTGAAACATTGCGAGTAGGTTGGATTCACACAAGCCAACGCAACTTCTGAAAGTCAGTTTTGACTCGCGGTTTGTGAGATGCGGCCGAATATCGCTTTCCATTCTTTTTTGTAAATGAAAATGATACATTGTCGCATCTTGCAAACTGTGATTCGAAACTTACTTCTACAAATTACGTTGGCTTGTGTGTGGTGAGTCTGACATACTCGCAAAGTTTCGAAATTTTTCGTTGTCGTTTTGTGCGGCTTTCCTAATATCGAACAACAACTAATACTACATCTATAATTTTAGCGAACAACAACAACTACTTCTACAATTCTACCGTCTACAATCATCGAACAACTATATACAACACACATCAAACAACTAACCTGTACATAACTATGCCTCACAAAAATAAATTACAAAATTAAAAAATAACTCAATCTACATAACTACAAACACGAAGGTATAATAAAGTCATTACCTTGCACAATGCAGATTTGTATGGCGGAGATTGATTAGTCAATGATGTGTATGGATTTAAACGACGAATTAGGGTTTCGAGTTGCCGATTGGATTTTAAAGATTGGAGGAGGGGAGGAGCAGGTTGTCGGGGGAGTCATTTGGCTGTCGGGGGAGTGAGTGTGAGAGAGAAGGAAGGCACTTTGTAATGCCCCAATTTTCATTTATGAAAATTTATTATTTATTTTGCACATAGCGTGCACGTGCAATATTTTTGGTAATACTAAATTTTATTTCTTCCATGATGAGTATAGATATATGTATATGTGCTCTTTAATTATTTTTTTATAAAGGCCTTTTTCAAATAAACATAAGCCTTTCTTTTTAAGCCCAAATCTAATTTATTTATTATTATTTTTTATAACTATTATTTTGGCCCATAAACTAAAGCCCATGAGTTATTTTTATTTTAAATACAACTTGTAATGTAGAACATATTTTTATTTTTATGGAAAATATAATGTACAACTTTTGTTAAATGGAGACACATGCATGCACGTGCATTGCACGTACACGTGCAAATGCACCACATGATGTATAGCCGGTTTTTACATTGGAGGGAAATGAAAAAAATTCAAGTGGAGTCATGGGTGGTGGTTACTTGATCATGGTTGGTTATTGTAACTCCTTCTTGAATCCTAGCCTTTTGTTTCTAACTCCTAGTTTGATCCTAGCATTCTATTTACCCAAATTTTTAGTATAAATACCCCCCCCCCCCTAGCCTAGTTATGTTTGTACTCTTTAATTCTCCAAGACCTATAGTATAAAATACATTATTAGTGGTATAGCAAGTGAGTTAAAAGATTGAGAGTTGTGTGTGAGGAGTTTGTGTTTGCACCAAGGAAGGAGAGGCCGGCAATCAAAGGAGCTCGGGTTGACATCTTGGAGCTCGTGTGCACATCGAGGAGGAGGAGGATCGCTCTCTTGGCAAGGATTTTTGTTTAGGAGGTGTTACAAATTGTAGTTCTCTCCAATTAAGGTGGGTTATTTTCCACATTTCTAATTAGAAAGCATGCTAGAATTAAATTGAAATGATGATGCATGAAAAAGATTAATAAGAGTACATTTTTAATTGGAAAAATGGCTTATTAATTGATTGGAATGTTAATGAATAGCTTGTATGTGTTTCCATCATTTAATTAAGTCGTGTGTAAATTAATTATAGCTATGGATTGTTTGAAGAAAAATTCATTACTAGCATCAAGAACTATATGCAAAAGTTAGTGGATGACAATGTTGCTTTATATGCTTAAATGGACTTTTGTGATAATGTTGAAATGAATGACTTAAAATATAATTGGTGGGTTTGTGAAATGAATAAAAACAGAGAATTGATATAGAGATTATTGAGATCACAATTGGATAAGAATTGTCGAAAAAGAAATGTGGTAGTAGTAGCTTATAATTTAACCAAATTGTATGGAAAAAATGTGTTAATTATTGGGAAAAAATTATTTTTAATATACTGGAGTATAAATTATTATGGGAATAATTAATCTGAAAATTTACAGTAAGTTTAGTAAAAGCAAAATCAAATGAGAGCTTTTGAACATCGAAATGTTCTATTAAACAGAAAGAATTGATTTAATTAGAGTTTGAGTTGTATTATGACAACCTGAGCCTATAGCTCAAGTGGTCGGGAGGCTCCTAATCGCTACAGTGTTGTGCGGTGGGTCTCAAAGGTCGACGGTTCGATTCCCGTTGGCATCATATATTTTGTTTTGTACATTTAAAAAATAATAAAGCTACAGCCGAGAGCATGTATAGCTCTCAGCCCCCTTTTATACCGCTTGGCGCGATCGGCCTAGTGGTCAGTGCTTGCGGCTTGGTACCCTGTGGTTGTTGGTTCGAAACCCGGTTTCGGCCAGGGTTTAAATTGTGAAAAAAAATATTTTTTGGGGGTAGTTTTGATAGTTAAAAATTATGAAAAAAATATTATTATTATCCTAAAATTGTGTGGGACTTATGAAAAATAAATTGGGAGTTATCAAAATAAAATAGAATATATTTTTGAGAATAAAAGTGTAATTGAAACTATGGTTCAACACTTGTATTTTTGTGAATGTTGCACTTTGTAAAAGAACTTGAAATAAAGTGTTAGAAAAGAAATATGAATAAGAAGGAAAATATATAACGTGAAGTGATGCGTATTATTCTTATTGAAGAATAGTGTGACAATAATGAGTTGTGGATATCTCTAAATTTTGATATGATTTTTAGATGTGGAAATAAATATTGAGGAATTACTTGATGAATAATTGAATTCTATGTATGGTTATAGACTCGTGAACTATTTAGAAATCATGTGATTGGAAAAGAGAAATGTTATCGAGTATGAAAACTCAACATATGAATTATGAATTGAAATTGAAAATTAGAGTGTAGCCAAAACTCACACCGACAAGTGAAAGTGATGAATAATTATGATTATTGAAATTGAAAAGACCAGGTTGGGTCATTGTGAAACGAAAGTAATAAGACCGGTAGTAGTGAGAGGGCTAACTCTAATAGATTGGTTTTGTTCATGATTTTTATTAAATGAAAAATTAGTGCATAGTGAAGAGGTGATGAAAGTGAGAGAAAAACACAAGTATGAGAGCTTCGAGTCTATGATGCGGGTGTGAGCCACAAAATGCATGCTTGATGCGTCAAGACATGGCGTGGGCACTACTCAGAATGATCGGACCTTGGCGACGCTTGTGGGATGGTTGGTGACTGCAAGAGGATCGTGTGTCATGAAGGAGGCTGAATTGCCACAGAATGCATACTTGATGAGTCAAGACATGGCGTGGGATCCCCTCCAGGATTTCTGTACACGAGCTTGTACTCATAGATCATCTAGGATACTTATCGTAGTTACAGTAGTAGACTAAATCATGACGAGGGATTGAACCCTACAAGATGAAGAACGATTAAGAGGCTTGCCCTCGGACCTATGTAGTATGGGATGCATAGAATCCGAACAAGTGTGCATTAGTGTCATGTAATATAAATAATTGCATTAAGGACTAAGTGCACAATCACAACACGACATCATTAGGGTATTTCCTTTAGTTTGATATGTGACAAGTTTGTGTTTGTTAAATATGGAAAATCAGTTATACTATTTCCGGCATAGAGAGGATGGCCGTGTATAATGTTCGTCGGTTGAATAAACTGACGTACCCATAGTTTGTATGCAGGGTAAATGACGTGATAAAGATTAAAGAAGCACAGATGCTTAGAGATTATTCAAATGTTGATTATTCAAATGTTGATGTACACTTATTTAAATATTGTAAATTTGCTTCCACTGTAAAATGTAAAGTGCAAAGGTTTCATGTAACTCTGATGTAAAGTGAAAAGTTTTAAATTCCTTGTAAAACTGTACGAAAGAAGTGTAAAGATCCTGTGGAATCTCGAATTCAGTGTATTTTGGAATTCGGGGCGTTACACGCTTGATGTCGGGTTGGAGGAGGAAGAGGAGGGATTTGGAGTTAGGTTTTCAGTGTTAAGGTTTCAGTGGGTTCGGGAACGACAAAGAGAGAGTGTGAGAGAGTTGCGGGAGGAGGAGGTGGCACCGGCGGTGTTGGAGAGTGGCAGGAGAGTGTGAGAGTGTGTGAAAGAGTCGGGTGGGGGTTTGGGTTCGGTCGGGAGTGAGAGAGAGAAAGAATAAGGAGAGTGAGAGAGGAACAATAAGGGAGAAAGAGAGAGTTAACTAAAAGGGCATAATGGGGTGAAAATGTTAGGTTTCGAGGGCAATCATAGATTACACAGGAAAAAAAATCACAAAATATCGAAACATAACCATGGATCCATGCGAAAACCATAATTCATGTTTACGAGTTGTACCTTAAAGATGGATCTGGTGTCTCTAAAATATGCCAATCACAACACTGCAAAGGTTGTGATGCCTCTACTGTATGTACACGAACGGATCAAACCAAGCATTCCCTCATGCCGCGGTGCTAACTACGGAAAGTGGATGTTCCTCACGATCTCTCTCTCACGCAATTTCTGTGACGGCTAGGGATTTTCTCCTGTGTCTTTTCCACATATATATTGCGTATATATATAGGTGTAGAAATCAACCCTAAGAGAGTGGTGAGGTAGTTGGGCTCACAATCTGACTTGGGTCAGATTCGTGTGTGGCCCTTCTAGCTTTAGTTGGCCCATTTAATCTAATTAATTACCCAGCTATATCAAGAGTCCAAGTCTTACTAGGATTCTCAATTAAATTCATCTCATGAATTTAAATCCCAATTTCGATCAATTTTAAGTGTGTAACCCTGTAGGTTCCCATTACGTTGACAGTAATACTAAAATCATATTCTAGTACTACAAACAGTGAGCGGTATCTAGCAATACATCACTGCTCATCAAGTAACGGAAATGCCAGTGATTTGACATAACGTAACTATGACCAATGTTACCATGTAGTCTAGTCATTTTGTCCATATATCTTAATTGACCACAAAGTATAGAGCGTGTCACCATTGTATAGTTCAATCTTTGGTTTCTTGATATCCTAGTAGACTTATGAAAACAAATGAGCTCAATATCCTATATTGACTTATTTGAGCACGACCATGCATTTTGAAGTCTCACTCAATCAAGGGGCCCGTAGATGTCACTCCTGTTATGTAAGAGGGACAAAACCTATCTAAGTCACTCACATTCCTTTGCATGATTTGTAGTATATCCGATAGTCGATTTTATAATCACCTTATTACAGGCAACGTTTGACGGCATTAAAACATATAACTTCTCATGTAAGGAACCTTAGTGATTTTAAGTCAAAAAACTACGTACACTATGGTCACTATGAGAACCGCTTATGACACTCACGTAACGATCCATGCACCATTCTCATAGTGGGTCAGTCCATTACATTATTACTCTAATATGTACCCATGTGAAGACTTGATATCTCATATCATTGACCCATGACATATGGTCATCAGTCTACGTACATACTAGTCTTTATGTATTATTGTTGTCTTAATTCACAATAATACTTGACTAGAGATATTTAGGAATATTTTTGTGATTACAAATATAGGATTTCACATCAAGTCATGCACTTGGTGTCCCATTATATTGAACTTACTATTCTAAGGACTTTATTATGTCCATTTAATCACAACAAACAACACAATCAATAAAATACCTCATATATGAAATAAATGTAATGTTGCAGTGTAAACTAGTAATGTCAAAGACAACGGCTTCTAGGGCATACACCAACAGAAAACCTCATAATACCCTTAAGTGTTTAGTGAGAGAGGGGGGGGGGGGGGTGTGGGCGGGCTTGATCTGAACCACTGGATCAAGATGAAGTTGATTAAAAATTATAAGAGACACATTTAGAGATGATATTCAAGAATGAGAACAGAAGCAGAGGAAGCGATGATGAAAAGGAAGCATCATGGAAGGTGGATGAATGAAAAACGAGAGTAAAATTATTCTCAATATGAGTGTTTTAGTTGGAAAAAATGATAAGAGATGTGCAATTTAGATATTACAAATTGTATTTTAGATTTGGGAGATTTTGAAACCATTAATGTTTTGTTGGGGGTTATATAGAATTACAAATTTTGTTTGGGGTTATATAGATTTGGGTGTAATATATAAAAAAAACCCTTATTGGAAGGATGTCATTCTCCCAAAATAGCCTTTCTTTATTTGCAATTTCATTATCTTTTTAGATCTTTACTTAAGGGTTGATTGTGAGATAAAAGCAATTAGGACATTTTTTTAGTGAGCAAGTAAGGTTGGAAATAGGCTGGTTTTGGGTCTTACATTGTCAAAGCAATGCCTGTTTAAAATGTAGATGTAATGCTCACATCCGACCTAGGCATGTTGTGGGCCTCAATACCTATGCCTAGACCTAATATGATCGTGCTTAGGCCTACACATGTGCCCTTAGCAGGATGATTCAGTTATGCCATTGGGCACCAGCTTACTCGTGCCTTTGTGAGTTGGACCAATTGTTTGTACATGTACATAAAAACGAAACACTTATCTTTAATCAAAAAATATATATTCAATAACTACTTTGATTATGCAATGTAATGTTACATTCTTATAATGTGTAGACAAATTTTCTCTATAGTAGGAAACTGAAGTTCAAGTTTTGACTTAGCGCTTTTTTATCTTCCACATATTAATTTAATTACTCACTTTCATATGTTTTGGTACATGGGGATCATTGGCATAGATATAGACTTACATATTTCAGCCTATGAGTGAGCCATGTATAGTCCTTGTGCCAAGCCTTATCGTTGGGCCTTGTCCGAATGGTTCATGGGCTGGATTCGTGTTGGGCATAACCAAGATCAAACCCAAACCAAAAATATGTCGACCTTTTTTTCTTCTTGTGAACCCATACCCACCCAGAAGGACTATTCTTTATGTCCAAAGTCCACTTTTAGATAGGCAATCTCGTGGGCTTCGGGCCATCATGAACCCACTTCCAACCGTATGAGCGATGTGGAGAAAACCCTATTGTTGTTTGGGGTTTTTTCTACACAGGTCCACCAAAAATTATAAAATTTCTATATTAGTCCTCTACAATTCGCTATTTCCATATTAGTCAATTAATCAACTACAAAAGTGCAGCATTATGAAAATTCTGATTTATTAAATAATTTTTAAAGAAAATAACCTTAAGTAATTAATGGTTTAAAAGAGAACAATATTTAAATGATGTAAATACTATTTTGAAAGAATTAGACCCTTCTATTAAAAAAAAGTTTCTCGAAAGTAGGTTCAAAAGTAGGTTCAATGAATAAGAATTTTCGTAAAATTGCAATTAATGTTTTGACCTATTCTTTTTTGAGTGGATCGAACTACTAATATAAAATTAACAATTTATGGAGAACTGATATGGAATCTCAATACTTGCGGCGAACCTGTGTGGAAAATACCCTTGTTTTTTTTCTTCTGTCTATTGTAAAGTAAATCTCATTTTAGCTGAAGCTTTCTAGAGACTTTTGTTAATTGTTAACTTACAAAGTGGAACGAGTTTATCTATGGGTGGTGATGGGCCTCGTTCGGGTCGGACTCATGTAAATTCGACTCTGAATCCATTTAAATTTCATGAGTTCAAGCCCACCCATGTATTAATCGGAATTTAATATATAAGTCCAAGCCCATATATAAGATAATTTGGTCAGGCTCGGGTAGATATCAGACTCTTCATAACATATATATATATATATATATATATATATATATATATATATATATATATATATATAAAGAGAGAGAGAGAGAGAGAGAGAGAGAGAGAGAGAGAGAGAGAGCAATGCTCCATTACAAACAGGTATACAAACCACTTAAGCCGTTGTTGGAACCTAAGTCGTTGTTCCGATATAACCTAAGTCGTTGTTCGGAACAATGGCTTAGGTTCAAAATAAACGAAGCCGTTGTTCCGAACAACAGCTTCAGTGGTTTGCAATGGAGCATTTTATATATATATATATATATATATATATATATATATATATATATATATATATATATATATATATGGATATGAGCAACTTGCTCATTTAGTAAATGAGCAATTGATTATGTGGCATGCATGTGATACATTGGACAACTAACCCTTTTAATGATTTTCCAATCACATATGTGCCACATCATCAATTGCTTATTTACTAAATGAGCAAGTTGCTCATACCCCTTTTTCCATATATATATATATATATAAAATCACTAGCATAAAAAGCATAAAGGTAAGAAATTTTTTAATTCTACGATTTGATTAGCATTAAGAATGGAATAAGATTCTTGGAATAGAAAGAATTGTGTATAGTATAGCCTGTGCCCAAGAAATTTTATGGGTTGCCACCAATCTAACTCGGAGAGTATTCTTTTGAAGTTGGACTTTGATAAAGCTTACGACAAAGTTAATTGAGATTTCCTTATGGACGTTCTATTAAATCGGGGGTTCGGGCTTCGATGGATCTCTTGGATCAAAGCTAGCCTCCTTTCCAGCACTTCTTTTATTATTATTAATGGAATTGAAGGTAATAAATTTAAGTGTAAAAGGGGCCTTCGTCATGGAGACCCTATTTCCCCTCGTCTATTCTCCCTGGTAGTGGATGTCTTCAGCAAATTTCTTTTGAAAGTTTAGGAAGCTAATATTATTGAAGGTTTAGGAGGCTTCCATGGTTTTAGAGGCATTATCAACCTCCAATATGCGGACAACACAATTATATTTGCTAAACCTGTTGGTCCTTCCCTTCGAAATCTAAAACTTCTGCTCTATATCTTCGAACAAGTTTTTGGGTTAACTATTAACTTTCAAAAGACTTCGGTTTTGTGGTTGGGTGGGTCTGATAATCATCAAATCGAGATAGCCCATTTATTCAACTGTATTTATGCTTCCTTCCCTATATCTTACATGGGGATCCCGTTACGTTGGGGTCAACTTCACAAAAATGACTGGATCCCCATGATTGACAAGGTCAAATCTAGGCTTACCATTTGGTCTGGTCGACAATTGTCTAGAGGGGGACATTTAATTCTGATTAACTCTTGCTTGTCCTTTATTCCTCTATACATGATGTCTTTCTTTTACCTTCCGTCCCGGGTTATCAAGTGAATTGACCAGATAAGAAGGAACTTCTTTTGGTCGGGCTCATCGGTCTTGCAGATTGGCAAACATCTTTGTAAGTAGAATCATTTATGCAAATCTAAACATGATGGTGGTCTGGGTATTCTTAACCTCAGACACCATAACTTAACCCTTCTCGGCAAGTGGTCGTGGAAAGTTATCTAGCAAGAAGAGTTGGGATGGGGACGCCTTGTTTCCCATAAATACCACAAACGCCACAAAGTTTTGGAATTCCAGACCTCCATCCCAGCTTCAGCTTCTCTCTTTTGGAAGGGTATTTGGAAGGTTGTGGGTCCTTTCAAATGTGAGATTTATCGGGTTTGTGGGGATGATATCAAGATTAAATTCTGGCCCGATCTATGGATAGGCAACATCTCGATCACCTCCAAATTTCTTGAACTTTTTAATCTTGCTGCCAACCCTCACGCTCTGGTAGTGGATTATATGGTTCCCAATGAAGATGTTAGAGAATGGAACATCGCCTTTTGTAGATCTCTCCCTTCTACCTTATATCCACATTATATCAAATTGCTTTTATTGCTGAGAGCTTATCAATGACACCCAAAAGATGATTTTTTATGGCGGTGGTCCTATTCAGAGACTTACATGGTTAAATCCTATTATGATTTTCTTAACTCTGGAGGTATTACCTCCCCATTCTATAAAACTATTTGGAAGTGTCCCGCTCCCCTTAAGGCCCACATCCTTACCTGGCTGACAATTCAAAACAAATTACTCACCGTGGATAATCTTAATAAAAAGAATTTAGCTTTTGGCCAAAAATGTGTTTTCTGCCTAACTTGTCATGAGGACGCAACTCACATATTTATTCAATGCTCTTTCATTAAACCTTTTATGGATCATTTGTAAGTCTGCTTGACATGTTATTGGTATGCCAGGATCCGTGGTTTCGTGGTGGGATTCCTTGCGCAAACTTCGGGTTAAGCGTTCCTTCCGTTCATCATGGGATCTATCTATGATGACGCTAATCTGGATCATTTGGTCTGAAAGGAACAATAGAATTTTCAATAATTCTTCCCAACCCATTTCTAGCTTGATTGATGACCTTCTCTTCTTCACTAATTTCTGGGCTTAGATTCTTCTTTCAAATAGGTTAGATCTCCTTCAGTTATCCAATCAGAACTAAGTGATCAACCATTTTTATAGCTTTTCTTAAAAGTTTCTTATTTCTGCTGTTTTAACTTGCATTCTCTTCTTTATTTTCATCCTTCACACTTCTTTTGTGTTTTCTCTCTGCAGTGTTAGCTATTCGTGGTGGGGCATACTTGACACATTTTGGCCTTCTCCTTTTTGTTGTTTTGTCATACATGTTCCTTGCTCCATCGGCCCCGTTTATCGTGCTTTAGCTCTACTGCTTTCTTTTCCTCTGTTTTAGGTGATGTTATGTCCATGTTCACCTTGCTTTTTTGGCTACTGTTATTATGATACTGCATCTTGGGTTATGATGTGTGGCGCTGTATACACTTTGTGTTTTCTGTTCCTTCCTTTCCCATATGCTATGCTACATCTTGCTTCTTTTCTTGTGTTATATTTATCTTTCTTATTTTTCTTGTTATGTTGCTGAACCTTTACTCCAATCCCAGTTAGGAGATTCTTGAGCCACATTAGTTCACATGCGGCAGCCTAAAGGTTATCTTATTGATGATAGTGATGATATTGATATGGAGCTGCTAACTATGACGAATGTGCTAAGCATGTATATGACGCCGAAAATAGACCAGTTTGATATCACCCTTCAATTCAAATTAGCAAAAGCCTGATCCACTCTATTTGCTCTTTTGATTATGGGTTAATATTGTGATTGTTGGGTTGCTGGATGCTCTTTGCATTCTGATGCCCCAAGTCTCTGGGTGGTGCTACCTTATGTTGCACTTTTTCTCTCTTGCTATTATTTATTGTGTTGCTTTCTTTCTACAAAGATGCTATTATGTTGCTGGGAGTTTGTTGTGTGTTTTGGGATGGTGAGGGTGTAGTGCCCCGAATTTCCAGATTAATAACATAGAAATTACGTGGCACATTCTCAGTGATCCACTTCAATACAATATTAAACATAAACAACACCACTAAAATTTTCAACATTTTATTACAACAAAATCATTTACAATGCACAGCGGAACTCAAAACAAACTCAACTCAATAATCTTCTTCATTTACAACCCAATTTATCTCAAGATTGCTATTACAAATGTACCCAAATCTCTTATAAGTCAAATATGTCTCAAAACCCAACTTAAGCATTCCATTTCCAACTCTAAGCACAACCAGCAACATGTGAGGCTAGAGATGGTCCCTAACCCCCAAACTAAAGGGGTCAGCCATAAATGGTGTGAGAAATATAAAAATAAACAAACAACAACATAAAGCTCATACCTCATAAATTCATAAACAACAAGTGCCAAGTAAGAATATGGAAAGTACGAAATGAAAGGTAACATAAAACATCAAGTGATACTAAGCTAAGTGTCATGTGTAGAAAACAAGAAAAACCACATGCATAAACAAAACCAAGAAAACACAAGTCTATATGCAGACTCTCTAATGCGTACTTGTCGAAGTCTATGCATCCCATTCTACATAGGTTCGGTGCAAGCCCTTAACGTCTTCACTTTATAGGGTTCATTCCCCACGTTATGAACTAATCCTAACACGATGACTACTACGAGATAAAGATAAACTATGGTTAGTATCACATGCCCGATAATTCCGGAGATGGATCCCACACCCAAGATATTTCACTTGAATAATTCCGGAGATCATCTCACACCGAAACATTGACACATCCCCATACGAATACCACATGTGCTTCACCTCGACTCCGATAATTCCGGAGATCAATCCCACACCACAATAGTTACCGTGATAATTTCGGAGATTGTCCCACACCACAAGACTGTGATAATTCCGGAGACATATCCCACACCACTAATAATCTACTGTAATAATTCCGGAGATTAAATCCCACACCGAAAGCCATACTGAGGTTCGTGACTCATGTTCCCGTTCATCATATCACCACTAGTGCCTGTCCTTATCATTTTGGTTAATTGATTACTTAACGAATCTCCTAGAGTGATGTACCCTACTGGCCTAAATTCAAATTCAAATAACTGAAATGCCTCAATGGGCCTCAACCAAATACTCAACACCGGTATACTAGGGTCATTCGCCTCTAGAGACTCAAACTCAAAGTCTAAACTAAATTCCACTAAACAAAGTGGCTCAACTAAAAATCTCAAATGATATACTCAACTGAATATCTCAAGGTCAATTGCTTAATCTTAAACTGAACTGAAATATCAAGTATATAAAAACTAATCATTCGAATTAACACTGAAGTTTACAAATGTCCTTCAGTACCAGTCGACTCATACTGGCGATAAGTCGACTGTCCAGAGGACCAAATTCAAGATTTGACAAAAATAAACTAAGTCTCGTATCAGTCGACTTACAAGAGGGTCAGTCGACTTACCCGAGGAAAATTCCAGTAATCCTCTAAAAAATATTCTAAGTGTTTAAGTCGACTTAACTGGGTTATAGGTCGACTGTCCAGAAGGACAAATAATTCTTACGAAAATATTTTCTTCAGTGGACCAGTCGACTGCCTAGGGGCTAGGTCGACTGTCCAGAACAACTTTTTCAACAATTTCAAATAAAGTATCTGTAACGCCCCGAATCCCAAATACACTGAATTCGAGATGTTCTACAGGATCTTTTCACTTCCTTTAGTACAATTTTACAGGGAAATTTAAACTTTTCATCTTACATCAGAGTTTACATCAACATTACACTTTTCTTTTGCACAGCGGAAGTAAAATACAACAATTAAATAAATGTACAACAACATGGTACAATCTTTAAGCATCCATTCCTCTTTAACATGTCATTTACCTGCATATAAGACTGTGGGTACGTCAGTTTATTCAACCGACGATCATTATACATGACCATCCTCTCTATGCCGGAAATAGTATAACTTAATTTTCCATATTTAACAAACACAAACTTGTCACAATTCAAACTAAGGGGACTACCCTATTGATGTCGTGTTGTGATTGTGCACTTAATCCTTAATGCATTTCTTTATGTTACATGACACTAATGCGCACTTGTTCGGATTCTATGCATCCCATACTACATAGGTCTGAGGGCAAGCCCTTATTCGTTCTTCATCTTTGTAGGGTTCAATCCCCCGTTATGATTTAATCTACTACTGTAATTACGGTAAGTATCCTAGATGTTTTCTGACCTACGAACTCATGTCTAGGCACTCTGGAGGGAATCCCATCGCTGACATGACTCATCATGCAGACATCCTGTGGTAATTCAGCTCTCACCATAGACATGACACCACCCGTAGTCTTCAAACATCCCACGAGCGTCGCCACCGGGACGGTACTCTGGAGCAGCATCCTCACCCAGACTCATCGTGGGAATTCCTGGGATATGCTCTCGCCGCTACCAAGGGCCCTCATACTCAATGTTTTTCTCTTACTTTCATCACATCTTCACTATGCACTAGTCCTTAGTTTTATAGAATCATGAATAAAATCAAAGTTCTAGAGTTAGCCTCTCCACTAAGCCGGACTTATTCATTTATACAAAAGTGACCAACCTTGATCTTTCATTTCAATATTTCATTTCTTTTTCTTTCCAATTGCCGGGGGAGACTTAGCTACTCTTTCAATTCAATTCCAATTCACAATGTCCACATTGAGTACTTATAACTCATAAAATTCATATTCATAGCCAACGAATTTCTTTTTCATTAACATGATCTCTAATTCCTTCATTAATCCATAATCATACATGAACACATGCACTTCATAATTTCACATTTGAAATTCACATCACTAATGATCATTCATACTTCATATTTTTGCACATTATTCTCAAGTGAGAATAAATAGTATTATGTCACACAACAATGTTCTTTTTGCCAATCACTTTCTAATAGTCCATTTCAATTTATCCTTATAAGCTATAATTTTTCACAAGTGTATATTCTAGAACCATAGTTCTAATTGTGTCTTTTGTTCACAAACCATAGTGTATTTCATTCAAATAATGCCCAAATTACTCTTATAAAATTCCTTACATTTTAATGAGAATAACCATATTTTTTTCATAATTTTTGGACATCTAAAAAGCCCAAAAAAATATTTTTTATATATATGCCGAAGGGGGGAATCGAAACCAGGCACACGGGAAACAAGGCCAAGAGCACCCGCCGCTAGGCCGAACTGTGCTAGCGTTATAAAGGGGGCGAAATTAATATATATAGTTTCGGATCGAAAGTTATATGCTCTCAAACAAATGTGTGAAAAAATGTTGTGGACACAGGGATTCGAACCGATCGACCTAGAGAAGCCAACCGCACACAGTGACCACCTGAGCTACTAGCTCGGGTTGTCACAATACAAAATTAAAACCCATATGAATCATTTTGCCACTGTTTGTTAAAAATACTCGATGTTCAAATACTCTTTGTTTCATATTGCCTTTGTAAAAATTACTGAAAAATTTCAGATTAAATCCCCTTCACATGATTTTCGTATCAGAAAGTATAAAATAATTTTTGCACTAATAAAAATATATTTTTCACACAAATCCATGAATTATTCATTAAAACTACTATATTCTTCATTTTCGACATTGGTTAACAATTAGTCTTCAAATCTTTTCTATCCAAATTTCTTATACTAATTTTCTGATATTAATCTTTCATCCAACATACGAATCTAATTTCTTTGAATTTGTCCAACCCTACAATAATTCCAAAAGGTCTCTTCACACATTAGCACTAATAAGGTACTAATTTTTACATACAATTAATGATGGCAATAAATGTATTTTCTTTAAATCAACATTTACTTCTAGTTCAATCATGTACATCACAAATTATATAGCCACTTATCAATTATCATGCTCACACATCAAACATTCAAGAAAGTTACTCTTTCAAAAAGCGTGCTCTTTCTTAATCAATTTCATGCTTCAATTTTTCAATTAAACTAACATCCTCATTAGTATTCTCAAGCATCAATACTAGCATCATTCATTTATTCTAATAAGCATGGAGAATTTTACCCACAACATAATTAACAATGTAATCACATGCAATTGTTCATTAACATGCCAATCAATTTGTGAACTAACTTTCCATTAAAATGTATTCTTACTAACATTTTCCATGAATCATTTCTAACTAGAAACAAAGATAATTAACTCACTTTGTAGTCACATTCTTATGGCATACAATCACACATAATTCGCATATCAATAATTCAATCAACTAGAGATCATTTATTCAATTATAGGCGCATTCTTGTTAATCATTTTCATGCAATTTGCTAATGAGATCTACCATATATTCCTATATTAGAAATAAGGAAAAATTCTACCCACCTTGTATGGAGAGAAATAAACACTCAAAGCAACAAATCCTTGCGAATGAAAGCACCTCCTCCTAGACGATGCGCGCACCTCCAAGCCCAAGCACCAAACCGAAAGCTTCACCCTTGCAATAGCCGGCCTCTACTCCTTGGAAAAAGCAAGCAATCCCACACAACTCTCTCTCTCTTTTTTAACTCACACTACTAAATTAGACTATAGTTTGGAAAGATATAATTTGCATATGAAAATAGCCATGAGAGGGGGGGTATTTATACTAGAAAACAAGTGAAATGGATGGTTAGGATTGATTAGTTGGTTGTAGAATGGAAGGCCAAGATTAGAGTAGGAGTTATAAAAACTACCCACATCCACAAAACCACCTCCATGATCACCATGTCTAATTTCAAAACTCCCTCCAAAAAGCATGCCAACCGGCCTTGGAAAGGGTGTGCATTGCACGTGTACGTGTAGTGCACGTGCATGCAACTAGGCTTAAAAAATGTACATTTTAATTTTGTATAAAAATAAATTAGTTATAAAATAGTCTTCTACATGACAAGTTTAAATAAAAAGGAGATTAATCCATGGGCTTTATTTTTGGGCCAAAATAGTTCTTAAAATAAATAAAATAAAATACATTTTGGGCTTTTAAGAAAAAGGCCTTTTAATTAAAATAAGGCTTTCTATTTATTTAAAGAAAGGCTTTTTGTACAAAAAATAATTTGAGAACACATATTTAAATCCAAACAAAATATTGCACGTGCACACTACGTGCAAAATAAATAATTTTTCATTAATTGAAAAATCAGGGTATTACAGCACTCCCTCCTTAGAATAGTTCCGTCCCCGGAACTACAATCAAGAGCGAGAAAACAGACAATACAACACAACAACAAGAACAAAAAGAATACAAAAATACAATCAAGCAAAAAGCTCAGGATAGTCCTTCAACATCCTCTCCTCAGATTCCCAAGTAGCCTCTTCAACCAAGTGGTTTCTCCAGACTACCTTGACCATCGGTATCGTCTTATTCCTCAAGACTTTCTCTCGACGATCAACAATCTCAACAGGAGACTCGATGTAATTCAGGTCTAATTGCAAACCTTCCGGCACTTCAGGCAAATGATGACTCGGGTCTGGAATATAACCTCTCAGCATAGACACATGAAAGACATTGTGCACCTGAGACAACTCTTCCGGTAATTCAAGCCGGTAAGCAGTTTTTCCGATCCTTTTCAATATCTTATACGGGCCTATAAACCTCGGGGCTAACTTCCCGCCTTTGCCAAAACGAACCACACCTTTACTGGGCGATACCTTCAGAAAGACGAAGTCACCAACCTCAAACTCAAGGTCCCTTCTCCGGTTGTTTGCATAGCTTTTCTGCCTGCTCTGAGCTTCCACTAACATTTTCCTGATCAGATCAATCTTCTCAGAAGTTTGCTGTACAAGCTTAGGACCAAACAACTGACGCTCCCCAACTTCAAACCAACAAACAGGTGTTCTGCACTTCCTGCCATACAGAGCTTCGTACGGCGCCATCCTGATGCTAGCCTGAAAACTGTTGTTGTAGGCAAATTCCACCAAAGGTAAATGCCTTTCCCAACTGCCTCCGAAGTCTAGTATACAACACCGCAGCATATCCTCAAGAATACGGTTGACTCTCTCGGTCTGCCCATCGGTTTGCGGATGAAAAGCAGTGCTGAAATCTGTCTTGGTACCCAAAGCTGTCTGAAGACTCCTCCAGAAATGCGAAGTAAACCGCGCATCTCGATCAGACACAATAGTTGACGGAACGCCATGAAGTCTGACAATCTCACCAACATACATCTCAGCTAACTTGTCCATCGAAGCAGTGAGTTTCATCGCCAAAAAGTGAGCGGACTTGGTTAGTCGATCGACTATAACCCAAATCGCATCATTGCCTTTAGAACTCTTAGGCAATCCCGTGATGAAATCCATACTGATGTTATCCCACTTCCATTCCGGAATAGGTAACGGCTGTAATAGACCTCGGGTCTCTGATTTTTGGCTTTGACTTGCTGACAAACCTCACACTTCGCAACAAATTCAGCCACATCCCGCTTCAAACCTGACCACCAGAAATGCTGTTTTATGTCTTTGTACATCTTAGTACTCTCAGGATGTACAGACAGAAGAGTAGCATGCGCCTCCTGAAGAATACTCTCTTTCAGGTCCGCCTGATTTGGAACACATAGCCTCTCTCCGAACCACAGCACTCCATCCCTGATTTGAAATCCGGGCAACCTGCCAGCACTAACCTGCTCCTTCATCTCCAAAATATCAGCATCAACTTCCTGACTTGCAATGATCCTTGTATTCAAAGTAGGCTGAAGCCTCAACTGAGCCAAAGATGCTCCCAATCCTTGCAAGACAACCTCAATACCTGCTCGATCCAACTCCTCAATCAGATGCCTCTGAGTTGTAATCAAATTGGCCAAACTGCTCTTGCGACTAAGTGCATCAGCAACAACATTAGCCTTTCCAGGATGATACTTGATCTCAGGTCGCATATCCTCGAGCACTTCCAACCATCTCCGCTGCCTCAGATTGAGATCCCTCTGCTGATATATATACTTCAAGCTCTTGTGGTCCGTGTACATGTTCAATTTCTCACCGTACACATAGTGCCTCCATTGCTTCAGAGCAAAGATAATCGCAGCCAACTCCAGATCATGAGTCGGGTAATTCTTCTCATGCGGTCGTAGTTGCCTAGACCCATAAGCGATTACTCTTCCTTCTTGCATTAAGACACAACCAAGCCCACGATGTGAAGCATCGCTATAAACGTCATACTCAACACCTGCTCTAGGCAAAGCCAAAATAGGTGCAGTAGTCAGCCTATCTTTCAGCTCCTGAAAGCTCGCCTCACATTGCTCAGTCCACTTGAAGCTCACATTCTTCTTGGTCAGTCCAGTAAGCGGTACAGCTATCTGAGCATAACCTTGAATGAATCTCCTGTAGTATCCAGTCATCCCAAGAAAACTTCTGACTTCCTTCACTATAGTAGGCCTAGCCCAATCTCTCACTGCCTCTATCTTCTGAGGGTCAGTTGCCACTCCCTCCTTAGAAAGGATGTGACCTAGGAATGCCACTTCAGATTTCCAGAAATCACACTTGGATAACTTGGCATACAACTTCTGCTCTTCCAGCTTCTGCAAAACTGCTGCCAGATACTCAGTGTGCTCCTCCTCAGATTTGGAGTACACGAGAATATCGTCGATAAACACCACGATGAAAGAATCAATAAACGGCCTCAGAACTCTGTTCATCAAGTCCATGAAGATTGCGGGTGCATTCGTCACTCCGAATGGCATAACTAAGAATTCGTAATGCCCATGCCGAGTTCTAAACGCAGTTTTGTGCACATCTTCAGCTTTCACTCGAACTTGGTGATATCCTGATTGAAGATCTATTTTGGAGAAAACAGCTGCTCCTTGTAGACGATCGAACAAATCATCAATTCGAGGAATAGGATACTTATTCTGAACAGTGACCTTATTCAGCTCCCGGTAATCGATACACATTCTCATCGATCCATCCTTCTTCTTTACCAAAAGCACTGGTGCTCCCCAAGGTGACGCACTAGGTTGAATAAAGCCTTTCTCCAACAGTTCCTCAATCTGCCGTTTCACCTCATCCTGTTCCACTGGAGCCATCCTATACGGTGCCTTAGAAATGGGTGCACTTCCCGGTTGAACAGTGATGCTAAACTCTACATCACGATGCGGGGGTAACCCAGGAAAATCTTCCAAGAACACAGTCGGATAGTCCCGAACCACAGGAATCCCTTGCACTTCCACAGGAGTCTCTTCCTTGCGGATAGTTGCCACCAGCTTAGAACACTTCTTCTTCCCTTGGAACGTAACTTCAGGTCCACCTGGAGCCTTCACTGTTACCGTCTTGGTCTTACACTCGATGCTTGCACTGTACACCGACATTCAATCAATGTCAATGATAACATCGACTCCCAAGATAGTTAGCTCGATCAGATCAATGCCAAAGATTCGATCTCCAATCACTATCTCGCAATCAGCATAATACCGATCAGTGGTTAAAGTTTCCCCTAACGGAGTGGCTACTGCTAAGATCTTGCCTGGAAAAATCTTCGGCTCAACTCCCAACACTTTAGCAAATTTTGGAGACACAAAAGTATGAGAGGATCCAGTATCGAACAGTACAACAGCTTTCATTCCATTAAGATAGAGTTCGCCTGTTACATAATACACACCATTACATAACAGTCTCACTAAACAACGGGAAAAGAAATGACAAAAACTCTAAACACCAGCCCTCGTACCAGAGATGACCTGATCTGTCTCATCAGCATCAGCTTCCGTCAAGGCAAATACTCGCCCTGATTGGTACGGCATCTTCTCAGTTTGCTGCGTTGGTGCATTGCTATTTCCACTCTGTAGTTTGGGACATTGAGATTTGTAATGCCCCGTTTCACCACAATTGTAGCAAGTCACCGCAGGAAGTCTCACCACATCGTTTCCAGGTCCTCCAGCCACACTAACAGCGTTCGCCCCTGTCGGTTTGAACCTCTGTGCAGATGGTTGTCCCTTGAAACTCCCGGAGTGTGCAGGCCTCTTACCAGACTGCCAGTTGTTCCTCCGGTTCTGAACAACTTGGAACTGCTCCATATCCGCCTCCGTCGCTGCTGCCCTCTTCACCAACTTGTCGAATCGCCTGATACCAAGAGGTATCATCCGGGATCTCAAGCTCGGCCTCAGACCATGCTCGAACTTGCGAGCCTTCTTAGCCTCATCCATCACCAGTTCTGGAGCATACCTAGAGAGCTGAGTGAACTTGGTCTCATACGCTCTCACCGACATGCTGCCTTGCTGAAGTGACAGAAATTCCATTGCCTTCTTCTCCTGGACGTCAGAGGGGAAATAGTGACTGCGAAATTCTTCCAGAAATTCCTCCCAACCAAGCACTATGCCTCCCATGGTCCTCTTCATGGATTGCCACCAAACCGCCGCATCCTTCTCCAGCTGCAAAGTCGCCAACTTGACCTTGCTACCCTCAGGGGTCTCCAACACCTCAAAGATTGTTTCCACTTGACGGATCCAGTTGTCAGCCGCATCTGGGTCTGACTTTCCCTCGAATATAGGTGGTTTCATTCTCTTGAACGATTCCACCAGCTTAATCGCCTCGGGCACTGGATTCACCGGCCCCCTTCCTTGGTTCTGAGCCACTGCATTAAGCATCTGGTAGACCCTTGCAAGTTCAGTCTCCAGATCCAACCCTTCCCCATTCCTAGCTCCTCTTCTCGACATATTCTGATGCAAAAGATCGTCAAATTCGAAGTATATGACAAGAATTTAAACCAACTTGTATTTCATTGAATTCCAAAGTTTATACATTCGAATTTAAAAACATTTTTGACATCAGAACGGAAAATAAAAAGAAGCTAAGACAGTCTAACTCCTATGGGTCCTCTTCGCTGCTCGAAGTTCTTCCCGCAGTTCTTCAACCTCATCCTTCAGCACATCAGTCAGGTTCTTCCTCTTTTCAAGTTTCCCATACCCGGTGACTGAGAACAGAAAATTCATCCTTTCGCTTCGCCAGCTGAGCCTCCAACAATCCGACTCTCTCTCGCAGTGTTTCTACCTGCCTCTGAAGAGAAGTCACAAGACCACTTGGAACTGGTTCTTCTTCTTCGTCAGAAGAAGAGTCATCAGATGAATCCGGAGGTGGGGTGATCTCTCGGGATTTAGGCCATTCTTCACCGTCAGAATCAGCTTGCCCAGGGTAGTACTCGTCCTCGGAATCAGCCTGTCCAGGATGGTACTCTTCCTCAATGATATGCCAGTCGTCGCCTCCAGCAGGGTCGAAGTGATCAGCCATCTTAGAAATAGAGAGGAAGAAGCATAAATCTTAGAGCAACACAAATGTAAGTCACTTACATTTAAATCTCTAGACTCAAACACACACTCTAATGTCCACTTCTAGGGTGTCGTTCCCTATAAATTTGTACAAGTGTGGAAAGCATAGAAAGCGTGGCTCTGATACCACTCTGTAACGCCCCGAATCCCAAATACACTGAATTCGAGATGTTCTACAGGATCTTTTCACTTCCTTTAGTACAATTTTACAGGGAAATTTAAACTTTTCATCTTACATCAGAGTTTACATCAATATTACACTTTTCTTTTGCACAGCAGAAGCAAAATACAACAATTAAATAAATGTACAACAACATGGTACAATCTTTAAGCATCCATTCCTCTTTAACATGTCATTTACCTGCATATAAGACTGTGGGTACGTCAGTTTATTCAACCGACGATCATTATACACGGCCATCCTCTCTATACCGGAAATAGTATAACTTAATTTTCTATATTTAACAAACACAAACATGTCACAATTCAAACTAAAGGGACTACCCTATTGATGTCGTGTTGTGATTGTGCACTTAATCCTTAATGCATTTCTTTATGTTACATGACACTAATGCGCACTTGTTCGGATTCTATGCATCCCATACTACATAGGTCCGAGGGCAAGCCCTTATTCGTTCTTCATCTTTGTAGGGTTCAATCCCCCGTTACGATTTAATCTACTACTGTAATTACGGTAAGTATCCTAGATGTTTTCTGACCTACGAACTCATGTCTAGGCACTCTGGAGGGAATCCCATCGCTGACATAACTCATCATGCAGACATCCTGTGGTAATTCAGCTCTCACCATAGACATGACACCACCCGTAGTCTTCAAACATCCCACGAGCGTCGCCACCGGGACGGTACTCTGGAGCAGCATCCTCACCCAGACTCATCGTGGGAATTCCTGGGATACGCTCCCGCCGCTACCAAGGGCCCTCATACTCAATGTTTTTCTCTTACTTTCATCACATCTTCACTATGCACTAGTCCTTAGTTTTATAGAATCATGAATAAAATCAAAGTTCTAGAGTTAGCCTCTCCACTAAGCCGGACTTATTCATTTATACAAACGTGACCAACATTGGTCTTTCATTTCAATATTTCATTTCTTTTTCTTTCCAATTGCCGGGGGAGACTTAGCTACTCTTTCAATTCAATTCCAATTCACAATGTCCACATTGAGTACATATAACTCATAAAATTCATATTCATAGCCAACGAATTTCTTTTTCATTAACATGATCTCTAATTCCTTCATTAATCCATAATCATACATGAACTCATGCACTTCATAATTTCACATTTGAAATTCACATCACTAATGATCATTCATACTTCATATTTTTGCACATTATTCTCAAGTGAGAATAAATAGCATTATGTCACACAACAAGGTTCTTTTTGCCAATCACTTTCTAATAGTCCATTTCAATTTATCCTTATAAGCTATAATTTTTCACAAGTGTATATTCTAGAACCATAGTTCTAATTGTGTCTTTTGTTCACAAACCATAGTGTACCGGGGGAGACTTAGCTACTCTTTCAATTCAATTCCAATTCACAATGTCCACATTGAGTACTTATAACTCATAAAATTCATATTCATAGCCAACGAATTTCTTTTTCATTAACATGATCTCTAATTCCTTCATTAATCCATAATCATACATGAACTCATGCACTTCATAATTTCACATTTGAAATTCACATCACTAATGATCATTCATACTTCATATTTTTGCACATTATTCTCAAGTGAGAATAAATAGTATTATGTCACACAACAAGGTTCTTTTTGCCAATCACTTTCTAATAGTCCATTTCAATTTATCCTTATAAGCTATAATTTTTCACAAGTGTATATTCTAGAACCATAGTTCTAATTGTGTCTTTTGTTCACAAACCATAGTGTATTTCATTCAAATAATGCCCAAATTACTCTTATAAAATTCCTTACATTTTTATGAGAATAACCATATTTTTTTCATAATTTTTGGACATCTAAAAAGCCCAAAAAAATATTTTTTATATATATGCCGAAGGGGGGAATCGAACCAGGCACACGGGAAACAATGCCAAAAGCACCCGCCACTAGGCCAAACTGTGCTAGCGTTATAAAGGGGGACGAAATTAATATATATAGTTTCGGATCGAAAGTTATATGCTCTCAAACAAATGTGTGAAAAAATGTTGTGGACACAGGGATTCGAACCGATCGACCCAGAGAAGCCAACCGCACACAGTGACCACCTGAGCTACTAGCTCGGGTTGTCACAATACAAAATTAAAACCCATATGAATCATTTTGCCACTGTTTGTTAAAAATACTCGATGTTCAAATACTCTTTGTTTCATATTGCCTTTGTAAAAATTACTGAAAAATTCCAGATTAAATCCCCTTCACATGATTTTCGTATCAGAAAGTATAAAATAATTTTTGCACTAATAAAAATATATTTTTCACACAAATCCATGAATTATTCATTAAAACTACTATATTCTTCATTTTCGACATTGGTTAACAATTAGTCTTCAAATCTTTTCTATCCAAATTTCTTATACTAATTTTTTGATATTAATCTTTCATCCAACATACAAATCTAATTTCTTTGAATTTGTCCAACCCTACAATAATTCCAAAAGGTCTCTTCACACATTAGCACTAACAAAGTACTAATTTTTACATACAATTAATGATGGCAATAAATGTATTTTCTTTAAATCAACATTTACTTCTAGTTCAATCATATACATCACAAATTATATAGCCACTTATCAATTATCATGCTCACACATCAAACATTCAAGAAAGTTACTCTTTCAAAAAGCGTGCTCTTTCTTAATCAATTTCATGCTTCAATTTTTCAATTAAACTAACATCCTCATTAGTATTCTCAAGCATCAATACTAGCATCATTCATTTATTCTAATAAGCATGGAGAATTTTACCCACAACTTAATTAACAATGTAATCACATGCAATTGTTCATTAACATACCAATCAATTTGTGAACTAACTTTCCATTAAAATGTATTCTTACTAACATTTTCCATGAATCATTTCTAACTAGAAACAAAGATAATTAACTCACTTTGTAGTCACATTCTTATGGCATACAATCACACATAATTCGCATATCAATAATTCAATCAACTAGAGATCATTTATTCAATTAAAGGTGCATTCTTGTTAATCATTTTCATGCAATTTGCTAATGAGATCTACCATATATTCCTATATTAGAAATAAGGAAAAATTCTACCCACCTTGTATGGAGAAAATAAACACTCAAAGCAACAAATCCTTGCGAATAAAAGCACCTCCTCCTAGACGATGCGCGCACCTCCAAGCCCAAGCACCAAACCGAAAGCTTCCCCCTTGCAATAGCCAGCCTCTCCTCCTTGGAAAAAGCAAGCAATCCCACATAACTCTCTCTCTCTTTTTTAACTCACACTACTAAATTAGACTATAGTTTGGAAAGATATAATTTGCATATGAAAATAGCCATGAGAGGGAGGGTATTTATACTAGAAAACAAGTGAAATGGATGGCTAGGATTGATTAGTTGGTTGTAGGATGGAGGGCCAAGATTAGAATAGGAGTTATAAAAACAACCCACATCCACAAAACCACCTCCATGATCACCATGTCTAATTTCAAAACTCCCTCCAAAAAGCATGCCAACCGGCCTTGGAAAGGGTGTGCATTGCACGTGTACGTGTAGTGCACGTGCATGCAACTAGGCTTAAAAAATGTACATTTTAATTTTGTATAAAAATAAATTAGTTATAAAATAGTCTTCTACATGACAAGTTTAAATAAAAATGAGATTAATCCATGGGCTTTATTTTTGGGCCAAAATAGTTCTTAAAATAAATAAAATAAAATACATTTTGGGCTTTTAAGAAAAAAGTCTGTTAATTAAAATAAGGCTTTCTATTTATTTAAAGAAAGGCTTTTTGTACAAAAAATAATTTGAGAACACATATTTAAATCCAAACAAAATATTGGACGTGCACACTACGTGCAAAATAAATAATTTTTCATTAATTGAAAAATCAGGGTATTACAGTATCAGGCTCGTACCAGTCGACTGCACCGTAGGCCAGTCGACTGTCGGCCTACAGAAATTCGAAATTAGGTCTGATTACAAAATCGAATTCTGAAGCTTCTAATGAACTAATGATTGTGTAAATAGTTCTTAATCAGGGAGAAATAATGATACTCAACGAATCTCATCAGGTATATGTATATTTCACCCAAAACATTAATGTGTCAAGATCTAAACTCTCATATTCTAAATCACCAATCCTTGGTTAGGGTTTTACAAGATCTAAGTTTCTTTCACAAAATCAATAAGAATCTGATTTATAATTTTAATGTCCAGGTGTTCATGCACAAATCTCAACATGCTTTTAGCTACCAATTTTAATAATAAGGGTCTACTATTTCATCCACCAATTCCACATGATTCATACCACTTTACGAGATCTAAATTGTTCACCACAACCAATCATTACCTCATGATATTTGCACACATAGATCAACCACAAGACAAATTTCTTCCATGCATGATATCAATCAAACAACAAACATACATCAAACAACAAACAAATTTTTATATTACTCACCTTTAGATATTGAGAATAGTCCACAAAAATCTCCCTTTTTGCTAGATCCAAAAAGCTCCTTGCTCCACCAAAAATAAATCTCCAAAATACAATATTTTATTAGCAATGACGGCTGGGAAAGAAATTCTCTTAAATATGCCAGATGGGTAATTAGGGTTTTACCCACACTTTGCAAAACAACCCTTCCAAAAATACAATTTACATATATAGGTCATTCTTTGGAAATTCCGTCAAAATTCATTTAAATTCTGATCTAATAGAAAATATACATTCTAAATCTCAGTTAGTACTATTCAAAACGTCCAGAAATTGTATTTTGTACTTTAACCCCTAAAAATGTCAAATTTGCAAAAAGGTCCTTCTTTTCTTAAAAATTGCAAATAGCACCAATAAATTTCAGAAAAATCTGGAAAAATACTAATTAAATCTCAAATATTAAATAAAGATTTTTCATAAAGAAAACTAAATTTTCAAACTTATCATGAAAGCATTTGCACGTGTTTTGTACGTGTACAAAAGATAAATTTTTCTGAAAATGTTCATTAATTCTCCGAAAATAAATTTAAATTCATTTTCAAATATAAAAATAATATTTGAAAATACGGGGTTCTACAGAGGGCTTTGTTTAGCCTGCTTGCACTTTTTCTTTCTCTCTATTTTTTCTTGTATTGTTTGCTTTCTGCACAGATGCTATGTTGTTGCTGGGAGTTTGTTATGTGTTTTGAGATGTTGACGTCTCTGTTTAGCCTGCATCTTCATGTCTGCAGCCCCTTGTCGTTGTATTTGTGCTGCGTTGGGGGGTACTCTGAGCCATCCATTCATCATTTCCTTCGACTGCTGAGTTTTGCTTCGCTGTCCATCTCATTGTACTGGGTCTTCTCGTGTGATTTGTTGCTAATCTTTTGGCTGATTAGTTTCGCGGCCTGGGATTGTCTTCTCTGCTGGGAGGTTTTCGTTTATTTTTTAGGCAGCTATCTTAGCTAGCATTATTGGTTTTTTGGCCCCATTGTAATGTCGTATTCCACCTATCCACCTATCGAGGCTTTTGTTTTTTTTTTTGAGGGAAAAGGTGGAATAAGGCCACCCTGTTTCATTAATAAGAGTTTAACGAAACAAACCCAGAGTACTGGGCCCAAATACAAACTACAGACATAAAATAAAACATATATGAAGCAACATGACTACAAACAACAATCCCCTCCAACAACCCTGGAGGGTGGGCCGACAAACCAGCTCGGTCCAGAAAAATTGTGGGTACGTCAAGTTAGCTTCGTACAGTGCCTCCACGACACATGCACACCCACCTGAAACAAGTCTGGCAGGATTTTCTCACCCACCGCTTCCTGCGTTCACCTCGCTGGGGGGACCCCATCTTTGGGCCCAAGCCCCGCAGATCGAAACTCGCAGCCTCCCACCAACTTCACCACTTATCCTAGAAACACGCCAGCCGCTCCTACAGCCGCTACCAAAGAGATAGCCGTGAAGAGGATACCTTCACCTCTCACACGATAGCGCTTTTCTCCTGCGATTTCTCACCAAGCAACTATCTCGCTCACCCCACCTAACACCACCCTCTAGGAGAGAGCCGTGTAGAGGATACCTTACCTCTCTCACGCTCAAGCTCTCTCCGGCGATTTCTCACCACACAGACTTATCTCACCTCAAACTCCCAATACGAGGGAAGAGGCGACGCTGTCACGAGGCAGTGGCCTAAGCTGGAGGAAACTCAATAGCCAAATAGTAGGCGCTGTGGAGACCGCACCGACGACATCGTAGGACACACCCGACCCACCACACCCCCAACCATACCGACTTCATACATCACGGAGGGACCCCATCTTTGGGCCCAAGCTCCACAAACGTCAATCGCACAAAACTACAAGGGGGGGCACCCACAACAAATCAGATCGCGGGCCCCCCAAACCGCAACAACAGCAAATCAGATCGCCGGGGGGGGGGGGGGGACCCAAACCGGGGGTTGGTGTGGTGGTGGTGGGGGCTGTCTGGCCCCAAACAAAACCGCAACTCACTGGACGCGCCGCTCGCTAGCTGCGCCGCCCAGTCGAAGGCTCTGCCAGAGCTACGAGTGAGATCGCGCGACAGTTGAGACCCACAGCTGCGAACGAGCTCCAATTGTCTCCCTCAATCTTAACCATATGAGCAAACTCTCTCCCTCTCACGCTCTCTCTCCCCCTAACAAACAACACACACACAGAACACAACAAAATCCCAAAGGGGGGGAGGAGAATCGACAGTGGCACGGCGATTGGGACCACCACCGCCGTTGCAGTAATGAGAGTCTCCATTGAGACGAAGAACCACCGCTCCTCAGATCCATCGTCAATGGTCACGATCAGTGGCTACTAGGTCGGCGGGAGAAGTGGTCCGATGGCAGATGGATTTGGGTCCCGCTCTGCCACCACGAGCACCTCGCCATACGAGGTCACCAACACCGCTCCACCATCTCAGGTGGCGTAGGTGGAAGATGCAAAAGTAGGTGCGCCGTTGTTCCGCCACCGTGAGCTCCTCTCCATTGGAGCTCGCCAACACCGCTTCGCCACCATGAGCGACGTCGGAGGAAGATGCGACGATGGGAGTAGCCGCCGTTCAGCCACCCCGAGCTCCTCGCCAACACCGCTCCGCCATCTCAAGCGACGTCGGTGGAAGATGCGACGGCGGATGGAGCTACCGTTCCACTGTTGGAAGCTCCTCGCCATAGGAGCTCGCCACCACGAGCGACATAAGAGGAAGATGCGAAGACGGGAGTAGCCGTCGTTCAACCACCACGAGCTCCTCACCATAGGAGCTCGCCAACACCGCTCTGCCACCTTGATCGACGTCGGTGGAAGAGGCGACGGCAGGAGGAGCCAATTTTTCTCGATAAAGATGGGGGTTGGGGAGGAGAAGCGTTAGCGGGATTTGGATTAGCGGGAGAGGCGACGGAGCGGAAGGGGGCGGCGAACCCTAGCCGCCGCCCCCTCCAACTTTTCTCAGATCTAGGGTTTTTTTCAGATGAGTTGGTAGGAGAGTTGGTCCTATCGTGGCTTTTGTTTTACTCCATGTAAACACTGCTATTGTATGTTCTATTTTTAATTCTAATAATATATTGTCTGGCTAGAGTCGATTCGACTCGATTCGACTCTATCCGTTATTCAAAAAAATATATCTAAAAAGACTAATATACAAAGGGTATGCGGCCGAGTTAGGCTTAACATATCAAACCCAAATCCAGCCCATTTCATATATGGGTTCAAAATATAATTCCAAAGCAGGCCCCTATCCCATTTTAATACTCTAATTAGGTAAATACAAAAGAGGGTTTTTATGTCATAAATTCGATTGCTCTGTGTTCTTCCATCAAATCAAGAAATCAAATATCAATGGAGTCCGACATCGCGGAGGAGCTCTTCTCCGTTGAGGCAGAGCTCCAAGAACTCCAAGGTACCATGTTTTTCCACTTGGGGTTTATCCATGTTGAAATCAGATTCTTCAAAACCCTGCAAATCAAACCCTAAACCCTAAACAATGTATATACACAATCTATCGGAGTTTGGAGCCCTTATTTTGGTCTTCAATTGAATTTGGTTTTCCTAGATCAAATTAAATTACTGCTCGATCGCCAAGAGAGGCTGTACGAAAGACAGTCCGAGTTGCAGTCATTGTTGGATGTTTACAAAGAATCAGAAGCTGCTACATCAAATGATAAGGTTTCTGAAGAAGATTGGTCAGGAACATTTGAGTGGGATTCTCGAGCGGATGATGTTCGCTTCAACGTTTTCGGAATTTCCTCTTATCGAGCAAATCAACGTGAAGTAAGTACATGGCAAACTTGACTATATTTTATCATCATACTTGGTCACATTAGTCAGTAGACTCAGGCATTTCCCTTATTGTTGATGCTTACTTATTGGAGAGTGGGTTATTGCACCTTGGATTATTGGAGCCATACATTTAATTATATTAGTTTCGTGGCCTTAGAAAGCCATTTTTGGTTGGAGGAGGGAATTTGATATTAATATTGCGATATTGGTCTAGTGAAAGTTTACTTTCTCATACAGATGAAACGTATCGTATGGAAGTTAATTTCAAGAGATATTGCTAGGACTCAAGAGGACTTGCTGGATAAAGAATAAAAATAGGATACTACGGGAAACGATTAGGTGGTTATTGATCACATTTGGAAGAGACCATTGTAAAATAAATTGTGGGTATTTTAGAAAAGGGTCTTTTCCACACGGGTCCCAAACAAATATTGAAATTCCATTTTTGCCCCCACAAATTGCTATTTTCATATTAGTCCCTCAATTAACTTGAAAAGGGATTGAATTAAGATTCAAGTAAAATATTATGTAACTCCTGATCCATTGAATCAGTTTTTGAAGAAAAAACCTTCAGTGGAATGGTCTAAAAGATAATAAGTGCAGTGTTTTTGTAGGTCTTAAACGAGGCGAGGCGGTGTAGGCACTGCCTACCACCTTACCGCCTAGGCATTTTGCTTTTTTCTTTTTCAAATTTTTTTCTTCTTCATATTTTAGCTCCTAAACTTTAAAAGAAAAAAGAAACATTCAAGAAAAAAAAGGAAAATTGAAATAACAAGCAAACAATAGACTATAATTAAGACTTAATAGAATTGGGCACAAATTACTATGAGATTACTTCATTCGAGCCTCTTAAATGATTGGAAAAATAGAAAAAAGTACATTTTAGAAAGATATAAATAATGATGATAATATAACAATGAATACCACTATTCACGCGACACAATCACTAGTCACAAATCTAAAAATTTAGCAAGTAATTAAGTACATGAACAATCAACATTCAAGTTTAATAAGAAAAACTAAGTATCATGCATTAAACATAGTAGTACACATGGAAAATTGGGTGTTGGTTAGGGTTTAGTTTTGGTGATTTTTACATCTATTTAAGATGCGGGTTGAGTTCAGTGACTTAATACCCTCAAACCCTCAATAGGTTTAAAAATAGAAGAGATAAAAATAAAAACAAAAATAAACTGCGAGCCCCGTAATGCCCTTCTTTAACTCCTAGGCATTGCCTTAACTGCCTAGGCACAGCCTTAAACACATCGTCAACTGATTAAGCGAGAAACCAACTTAAATTGGGCGCTTGTGCAGTAGGCCCGTGGTCTAGTGAATGCCTCCATCTAGGCCGCCCACACAAAAACACTGGATAAGCTCACAAGGATAGACTATTTTGAGAGACTATTTTGAGAGGATGAATCCCTTAAGAGTAGGTTTAATTGTTTAAGTGGATTCCAATTTCCATGATGTTGCAATCGATGCTCTTACTAATCGCGTTGATCGAGGGACTAATACGGAACTTCATTATTTGTTTGAGGACCTGTTTGGAAAAACCCTTTAGAAAAATAAGTACATTGTCATTTGAATACTAAATGATTAGAATGCAATGCATGTACGGATATTGCTATGACTTAAGAGTATATATGTAGTATGTCATTGTTATTGGAGAAGTAAACTGGACGAGGCAAATCTTTGAGAAGTTAATAGTTATGATTAAAAAAAAAGAGCATATAGATGAAGAGGCTAATTTTAATCGATAGTTTATGATCTATATATTTATCATGTGCAGTGCACATGTTTGTCTACAATCCACACGGTTGCACAACCCTTACTCTCTAGTTATAATATAAAGAAGAATGCAGCCACAAGTTTCAAATATTCTTCTAGAGAGGCTGACAAACATTAGCCTGAAGGGATTTGTGACTTGTGATTGTGTCCATTTTTGAGAGGTAGTAATATATTGTATTTTGATACTTCCTGTATGATTTTTATGTCCATTTTTGTTGTAACCCTGTCTCCACATGTGATACAACGAACTCTTTTTGTACTTCTACTTCATCTATCTGTTCTTTTCAAATATAAGTTTATTGATAAATGTATTCATCTATCATTTGCTTGTCCATGAGAATATCTTTGTGGTGTACTGCTTGTCAATTGTCATTACTTGTGACTTGTATCTAGCACTGTCACATTTAACCGATACCCGGACCCGACCCGGACCCGACATTGGATCGGAACCAACCCGATCTATACGGGTCCGGGTCCTAAAATAAAATCCGATGCACTTCTAGGTTCGGGTCTGGGTCCGGGTCTGCACAAAATACAACCGACCCCGACCCCGACCCCGACCCGGACCCGGATCCGTTAAAAAAATACCCCAAAAATATGAAATTTGAGTGATAGAGTTATAAGGATATACATGTAAATAGTAATTGTTGAAGATATATGTGTAAATATAATATTTATTGATGTACTTAAGTGCAAAAATTGTTGAAACCATAGGGTATCAGGTGCAAAAATACTTAAGTGCAAATATGTATTCCCAGCTACCGGACCCAACGGTAGATTTTTTTAATTAAGACCCGGATCCGGACCCGGACCCGGACCCGGACCCGGACCTGGACCTGATTCTCGCAAGTCCGGGTCCGAGTCCAATTTTTGGACCTGTGAGGTACCAGGTCCGGATCCGGGTAATGAAGGACCCGACCCGATAGGACCTGATAGTAGATTTACTTGTATCCCACTTTCCATTAAACTTGGTTAATTTTTTGTGAATATGCTCTAGTTGGTCTAGGAAATTGGAAGTGTTTATTATGAAGATGCTGGTATATGGATGATTCTACATCAAAAACTGCATAGGAATTTTAGTTCTCTCCAATTATCAATACTCAATAGCCAATAGCAGCTAAATGTCTTTATTAGAAATTCCATAAACTTAAATGTCAACTACATTTACCTCCCTGATAATTCATTCATGCACTGATTTACTTTCTCAATAAGATACTCTTTTTTTGATGAAGTCTATGTTCACTAGATATTGAAGATGTACACCCTCCTCTCTCCCTCTGTTGATACCTTCACTCTCATATTAAACTTGTTGAATTCAGTAAGTTTAATATAGCTCTAGTCAATGATATAGCTTTATTTCTTATGTTATCCATATATTTTTCTATACCAATGTCCAGATAATAAATGCTGTCATGAGTGGAAGAGATGTTTTGGTTATAATGGCTGCAGGTGGGGGCAAGAGCCTCTGTTACCAACTTCCTGCTGTTCTGCGTGATGGGGTTGCCCTTGTTGTCAGCCCCTTGCTTTCTCTTATTCAAGATCAGGTTCCTTACGTTAATGATGTATTATAATATACTACTTTCTACACGATAAAGAATAGCCATTCATTTGCAAATGTGACATTCAGGTTTTGGGACTGACAGCTTTAGGCATTCCCGCCTCCAAGTTGACTTCTACCACCAGTAAGGAAGATGAGAAGTTTATCTACATGGCTCTTGAGAAAGGCAACGAAGAGTTGAGAATATTATATGTTACACCCGAGAAGATATCTAAGAGCAAGCGATTTATGTCTAAGCTTGAAAAATGTCACCATGGTGGGCGCCTTTGTCTTATTGCAATTGATGTGAGTAAATTCTTTTTTTACAAGAATGCAGTTATATATTTACATTACAGGTGGATGCATGCTTTCTTGAACTTTTGTTTAACGTGTTCTCTAAAACCCGCATTACTATTTTGCATTTAATTTTAAAGTAAACACTATAGTGCTGCTAATCCTATACCGACACATATCCATGACTCTTTAACTTTCATGTATAAGTTTATATCTACAGACCTAATCACATCTTCTTGGTGCTTTTAAACACTCATTTATTATTATTATATATAACATGTCTCTTTCTTTAGTACTACTGAACTTCTGTCTGGAGACTTCTCTTTAGTCTTCATATGACTTGAGTTTGTTTACGACGGATAGTTGAACTTATTATCCAGGAAGCTCATTGTTGTAGTCAATGGGGGCATGATTTCCGTCCTGACTATAAGAATCTTGGTATCCTTAAGATTCAATTTCCTAGTGTTCCTGTTATTGCATTAACGGTAAGTCGGTAACTTTCAAAGTTCTACATTAATAGGTTTTCTTTGGATATCTTGATTCGTATTTGCTAATATTTTTGATCAGTGCATCCATTTTATAGGCAACCGCCACTTATAAGGTCCAAACAGATCTGATGGAGATGCTGCACATTCCCAAATGTATTAAATTTGTCAGCACCGTTAACAGGCCAAATCTATTTTACAAGGCATGTGTGCCGCTATTAGCTTTTTGGGTTGAACTTGCGTAGTCTGCTAAATACAAATACTTATACATTTGAAATAATTTTAATGAAAGGTGCATGAGAAGTCGTCAGTTGGAAAGGCTGTTGTTGATGAAATTGCTGATTTTATACGAGGATCATATCCGAATAAGGAATCTGGAATAGTTTATTGCTTCTCTAGGAAGGAATGTGAGCAGGTTTGCAGAATTTTTTAGTATGTTTAACGTTTTTATAATTTGAATACTTGTATCTTCTTTGCATGGAACTCCTGGTTCTTTTACTGTTTGCATCTAATGCATTAAAGACGGGGATGCTTGTTTTGCTAGCTAAAATAGTGGTGAAAACGTCCTGCTATAATGTACAGTTTCTGTTGCTTAGGCACCTGTCAGTTACACCAAATTTCTTGTCTAATATGTTAAAATCTGCGCATAATTCATTGCCAACAACCATGTACAGCGAGATTAACTTTTGCCTAGATGACAGTTTTAGAGGCAGGCTTATTTCCAATGTTCTCTACCATACTGTCCAATTTGTCACTCACCAAATGCTCAATCAGTGCTTGTGTTCCTTTTTTTTTCCGATCTATTGTACCCTCATAAAGTCAAAACTTTTAAGTTGTATTTGTGCTAACTCGACTATTCCTTTCCAAAGAAAAGTCTAGTATTTGTGTAAGGAGAGAATAAATGAGACTCTTAATAACTAACATCACGAAGAGAAAAACATGTTCACTTACTAATCATCTACTTACAAACAAAAGGACAGTGCAATATTATGGTATTTAATAGATTTAACTGTTAAAGTGCAATATTATAATTATTTTTCTAAAACAGTATATTGCTTATACCTTAGTTTTCCATTGTACCAATCTCTAAGTTTCATGCGTGTCAGGTTCTTAAGTTGCTAAATTGTAATAATTGCTGGTTTTATTGGATTCTAGGTTGCAAAGGAGTTACGCGAACATGGGATTCTAGCAGATCATTACCATGCAGATATGGATGTAGTTGCACGAGAAAAAGTTCACTTGAGGTATGTTTTTTTTGGGTACTTGAATGAATGAACTAATCTTGTTAATGCTACCTTTTCTGTTTCATTCATCTTTCTGTTCAGTCATATTTATTCAAATGTGGAGCAATGATGTAACCTGCTCCCTGTGTATTGTGGATTTGGATTATATAGGGCATCATGCCAACTTGTAATTTTTTTTTAATTTTTAATGTAGAACTATGATAAGAGAAAGTGAAGTTCACAGGCATCTGTAACTTAATATCCTAAAAGTAGGCATCCTCCACTAGCTAGAAAGCCGTATGACAGATATAATGCTACATCTCTAGCACATACAATGCAAGTGCACTGTTCATTAGGAGCATAAATTATATTTTCAATGCATAGTGATTATCATCAATATCAATGGTCCTTATAAGTTATTATTAGTAGACCTTCGTCTCATTTTGCAAGTTTCTTATAACCACTTCTAAATATTATAGCATCAACATTTTCTTATTCACTACTTTGTTGTTGTTGTTGTTGTTGGAGAAACCTTACATTTAAAGTAAACATTATCATAATTTGATGGTGTGACGGTATTTAGCAATCTTCGATACATTCATATCGCTTTTCCCTTGAACCGTCTTGTATCGTACGATACAAACAACACTGATTAGGGTATGTGTATCCATATAGGAGAGCATGGAGATCGATATTGATCAAATGGTTCTCTAAAGGATGGCTGAAAGTTGCTCAAAAGACATTAGATAGAATGCTTGAGCGAAGGCTTAGGTCCGACGGGTTCTGTTTCCAGGTTCTATTATGTGGGTGTTCAATAAGGGATTGAGGGAAGAAAATGGAGGGGGAGGTGAAGGTCGATCTGGAGATGGAGAGGCTATGGGAAGAGAACTGAAAGCTGGAGGAGGTGGTGGCAGGTTTGTTAAGAAGAGAAGGGGTGGGGAACGAGGGCTGGAGAGAAAATGTGCTAGGGAAAGGGATACGCTCGGTTTGAGGTTTTAGTTTGGGTTTGGATGTTATTGAAAAGAAACAAATAAAAAGCAAGAAAAGGAGGGCAAAAGCCACAAAACAGGAATATGAATGATTTCTGTTGATTAATGAAATATTCTGTTTTTAGTTTGAGTTTACTAACTATGAGAACTATTTTCACTTAATCCCAAGAAAGTAAGGGACCTAATAGCAAATACCATGATTTGGGGACGTATTTGGAAATACATGTGATTTGAGGGACTGAAATAAAAAAAACCCTTTATATTAAAGATTGTTCAGTTAATAGCCTCAAAATAGCCACTCAATAATTCATGTTAATTTAAAATCACCAGCTCCACTACCGTCTTGGATTCACGAGCTTTGAATCATTGCGAAGGCAGACCAAGTTACCAGCCTTTCTAGAATTTGCAAGGAATATGGACTAAATTCAATACAGAAAGATGTTGTTCTTGTGAAATCTGTTTATGACTGAGGTGCTCATCACGAGTATCCAGAATTGATATGGAAAATTAGTAGTCTGTGAGATGCAGAAGCAAGCTTTCCAGACCTTCCATTACTAATATGAATCGACTTTTGTGCTGAAGAAATATGACTGGAACATTGAATCCACCTTTTTTTTTCGACCATCTTTTTCATTCTCTGTGTGTTTCATCTGATCCTATTTTAGTGTCTTCAACTTCATGTCAGTAGTCATTGGTTACTATGTAATTGCCTTATTCTTTTTGCCTGCAGATGGAGTAGTAACAAGTTACAGGTTATTGTTGGCACGGTATGTGGCCTCCCATTATTCTTCTTTTTGTAATGTTTTTGGGTAAAAATTTGATCAGGTTTAAATTTTATTGCAGGTAGCATTTGGAATGGGAATCAATAAGCCAGATGGTAATTCTACAACATGCGATCTATATAGAAACCTTAATCTCCTATAATCGATTTCTTTTTTGAACTTTTACTGAACCTGACTCCTTTTGTAGAAATCTTTTTCCAGGGTGGTAACACCTTTCCATTCTCTGCTTTTTTTGTTTGTTTGTGCATGTGAAGGCTTTAAAAATATTTTTTGCCACCCAATTCTTTGTTGTACTCGATGAAATGAGATCCTTCCTATGCTGTTTTCTTTGCATGACAACATTATCATCTAAACCTTTTTCATTAAGGCTCACTTATGAAGCAGAACCCAAAGCAGGGATCGCGACCATTGAATATTGACCATGTATATTTTTTTCAAGGCAGCTGGCACTTGCTCTAACAAATGTTTCTTAAGTACACCCTTTTAACATTGACAGCTATGGCAGTAAACTAGCTGAAACATCAATGTGCTTAAATATATGAGCATGTATAAACTAACTAATGACTTGGCCATGTGTGAACGGTGGATTTCATCATCAGACTAGGTACAAGAATTGAGCAAATTCTAGTAGGGTAAATGTCAAGTTTATCCAAGCATTCATGAATCCAGCTTTATGCACATGCACATGAAAGCATATGAGGTAGCATGGATTATCTTAACCAGTAAATATTTCATAGACTTTCTTGGTATTCTTTTGGGAAGGCTTCCTTTTTGGCTCTTGGCTTACAAGTGCCTTAGAGTTGAATTATATTCCGTATAGCTAATTTATCATCTCTCTTTCTTCTCGACTATTTTCCTTAGTCTTGGAGAATTTGGAGGAGTCTTGGAGAATTTGGAGGATGCCAAGTGGTCTATCTAGAACTATGGTAAACCCTCCTTAATCAATAGTTTTGGGCTTTTGGCATCAACTAATTAGAAAGGGTTGACGTCACGTCAACAACTAGTTATAAAACTTCGTTAAATTTTTAGGAGCCTTTAATCCTTAGCAAGATCCTATGTTAATGGGATAAGGCTTAAATGACAATGATGATGACTTTCTTGGTCTTAGCCATACAATTTCAACATGTTGCACTTTGTTTTCCAAGTTATTCACTTACATAAATGTATTTCTAATTCTTCTTTTGTGGTTGACAGTTAGATTTGTTTTTCATCACAGTCTCAGTAAATCAATGGAGACATACTATCAGGTAGATTCAATTTCCGCATATGCCTTTATCCAGAGATTTTTATCCTTCCTCACCTTCTTGAAATTGCAGGAAAGTGGTCGTGCTGGGAGAGATGGACTTCCTTCAGAGTGTGTATTGTACTTTAGACCTGGTGATGTTCCGCGCCAGGTGAACTTATAAAACACTGCCAATTCTACCACTGAATTTCATACTGTGTTCTTTCCGGTCTTTATAAAGCCAATACCTCTCTAAACAGAGTTCAATGGTCTTCTATGAGAACTCTGGACTGCAAAATCTATATGATATTGTGCGATACTGCCAGGTAAACTATGCATATGTAAATTCTCAGTTTGGACTTGTGTCTCTCTTCTCTCTTTGCTAATAATAAATCTTTTCTGTGCATAATAATTATGTATTTCATCATCCTAATTCATATATGTATCTTGATTCATATTTAAGATTACTACTACTTTGATAACTCCAGAAAGAGTGTGACAGTGTCTGACCACAGGTGTGTGCCATCAACCGTGGCCAGATGTACATTGCATGTGATAATTTTCCATTCTTGAAACCCCTCTTTTTGGAATATTAATGTAATTTTTGCAATTTCTTGATGCTGTAAAAAAAAGCATGGATTTACATTCATCCTCCAAATAATAATAATTTTCATCGTTTATCATCATGTGGATTGAATTCACAGCATGAGTTAAGAAGGAGAACATGTGCAGTGCATATGTGATATGTCTCTTGCACCAATCATTGCTGTTGACCTTATGTGTAGTGATATGTCACTGCCAGGTATCAACTCAGACCGTATGTGCAGTGCATATGCAAAAGGATCTGGTCTTTTGAATTCTGTCAGAAAATGAAAATTTCCAAGATCAGTCATTCTTAAATGAAAATGGGCAGTAGTAATTACACTAGATAATACGTAGTAATTATACTAGATAATACATTTATGCCTAAATTTAAGGTTGAAGCAAGTTCTTCAATACTTGTCTCAGTCTAGAAGGACTTGTCGGCGGAGTGCTTTCTTTCAGCATTTTGGAGAGCCTATACAGGACTGCAATGGTACCATTTTATTTCTATTTACACCATTCTGGGGATTAAGATTTATTTCCTTCTGTACATTTTCTGATAAGTCAACATTAAATGTAGCTATTAATATTTCAGGCATGTGTGACAACTGTGCATATGGGATGGAGCTGAAGGAAGTCGATTGCACTTGTATGATGATTTTCCTTCATTAATTTGATTGTTTTTTCTAAAATATTTGATTGTATATGGTATTTGATGCAAGCTCGTTTAATATTCATGAACTTGTCTTTTTCACACATTTCAGAACTATAGCTTCCCTCCCCTTTTTAATTGAAAATTGTTTACGTTTTCTTGTAGGTGAACTTAAGCATGCCGTTACGATTTTAATGGCAGTGCTTGGAAAAACACATTCACGACTTCTAAAGCAAAAAATGAATATTGTTTTAACATGATTACTAATCTTTCTTCTTAGATTCTTAGCCAGCACAAGACCCAAAATGTGTTGATAGTAGTCATAATTAGTAACTTGTCTCAACTGTAGGCCAACTTATTGATTATTTGTTCATTTGTTCTCCTCTCTTTCTTACATAATCTACTTTCTCTTTTAATTTTTCTTATTCAAACACAGTCCCTTCATATTGGGACTCTCTTTCAAATGCTATTTTAAATATACATTTACTTTTCATGAACATTTCAAATACTTCGAAAAATATACCTCCTAAAAAAGAGTTATCTATAACCAAAAACAACCCAAAATGTGTAAGGTAGTTGTCAAATACTTTACTCCATCCATAGTTCCTATGACAATCAGAATGTTCTTCAGAATTCAGATCAATGTTGCTGTAAGTGCCATAAACTATTCTGACCTCCATTCTTGCAATTTGCAAGTGATTTGTCTTGATACCCTTAAAGCACTTGTTCAAGTACACCTTTCCTGTGAATATAACCAGGCAAGAGTCATATTTTCTTATCCGAAAAAACTATCATTTTCCAGTCTGGTTTGAGATGTGGTATACTTTTATTATTAAATTAATTGATGTGAACTTCATACAAGATGAGGTGCCTTGTTGTATGCTTTTTACCGATGACGTCGTCTTAGTGGACGAGACTAGATGAGGAGTCAATGCTAAATTAGAATTGTGGAGAGAAATTTTGAAAACTAGAGGCTTTAGAATAAGAAGAATTAAAACAGAGTATATGTAGTGTAATTTTAGTGATATTCGGAACACAACTGAGGAAGTGATGGAGCTTGATGGTCAAAAGATATCTAAGAGAGACCATTTCCGATATTTAGGCTCGATTATACAAAGAGATGGAGAGATTTGTGAAGATGTTATACATAGGATCCAAGTAGGGTGACTTAAGTGGAGAAGTGTCAGTGGTGTTTTGTGTGACAAACATATATCTTTGAAGTTGAACGAAAAAATTATAGGACGGCTGTTAGACCATCAATGATGTATGAAGCAGAGTGTTGGGCAACAAAGACACAATATGTCCAAAAAATGAGTGTAGCGGAGATGAAGATGCTAAGATGAATGTGTGGTAAAACTAGGAATGATAGAATTAGAATCGAGCATATACGAGACATGCTAAAGGTAGCTCCTATCCAAGATAAGAGAGAATCGCCTCAGGTGGTTTGGACATGTCACATATAGACCTAGGAGTGCCCTTGTTAGAAAGAGTGATTTGATAAGTATTGAGGGTAAAGTTAGGGGTAGGGGAAGACCTAAACTTGGGTGAAAACGGTGAGAAAAGATATGATAGTTTGTGATCTTACAGAAGATAGTGCACTGAACCGAGCAGAATGGAAAACCATGATTCATGTAGCCGACCCCAACTAGTTGGGAAAAAAGCTTTTGTTGTTGTTGATTAAATATTCATAAACCATAATATTACTAATGCAAATTTTTTTCTTGCCAGTTGTTTGATTACCATTATCTTATCTGGATTCCTTCAAAAGTTGGTGCATATTTATACTTTGAGTTAAAAGTCGCTGGATATTCATAATTTGTGTATTACTCACTTTTGTTTGATTCCAATGTGAGCATCTAAATGAAAATCCACACTATTAGATGTTATCCCCCTTTCGTTGTGCAGCTCTTTGGTGTGCACTCGCCCTTTTAGACATCACATGGATGATCCAAACCGTTCTCATTGATCTACACGTATAAATTAATCTAAATATGTAAAATCAAGTCATTTGGAATTCATTTGTCCATCCATCATGTAATTATAAAAAAATGATATTCAGCCATACAATTTTGCAACACTTTAATGCATGGGCAAATGAATTTCAAATGACTTGATTTATATATTTAGACTAATTTAGACGTGTAGATCAATGTGAACGATTTGGATCATTCATGTGAAGACCAGAATGAAGAGTGCACACCAAAGTGGTGCACAATGGAAGGTTTCTACATATATATATATCTATATAATAAAACACAAAGAAAGCTATCAAGTGGCTCTCTTTCAATCCCCCAAAATCAAAGGTCCAGATCTAACCTCACAAAACACATTTTCTCTCCCAAAATTTTTTTCCCAAAACTCAAATTCAAATCCCTCCACCCAAAACAACTCCTTTATTTATTTAATTATTTCTCTCTCTCTCTTATATTCAAAAATTAAGAAAATAAAAATTTTAAAAAATAAAAAACTAACTAAAAAATTTAAAAATAATTCAAAAATTCAAAAAATTCAAAAACTTATAAAAAATTACAAAAAATTACAAAAAAATTTATAAAATTTTTTAAAATAAAAAATTTTAAAAAATTAATTTTTATATATTAAAAAAATTAGATAATTTCAAAAAATTAAAAACTTTTAAAATTTAAAATTTAAAATTCAAATATTTGATAATTTGAAAAATTTGAAAATTTGAAAATTTGAAAATCACAAAGCAAATCCAAATCCAATGTCGAACCCCAATCAAGAGGTCGTCGCCGATATCTGATTCGCTGCTAATTCTATATCGGTGACTCCATCAAATCGAGTGCGGATATCAAGCGACTCCGTATCGGCGACTCCCCTCCACCGCATCGAGAGCCTCTATATGTTAGATTGTTAGTTCAAGCTAATGATAAAAAAGGCGATGGTTGAGCTTAAAGGTAGATATACTGCTTCCTCATATAATATGTTTGCTACTTCAATTAATTTGCTGGACCTCCAAAATTATTTTATATAATCAAACGAGGTGCACCGTTCCGAAGACGTGCCGTAGGCACGTGTCAACGGCCAAACCTAGTATGTATATATATATATATATATATATATATATATATATATATAATTAAAACAATGATTTATCCTCATTATGTAACAACTCTAAATTCTAACATAAAACTATTATGAGATTATCAAATAGGAACATATAGTTATAGAGAAAAAGAAGAGAGTACTTTGTTTGAGTTGAGTATGGATTCTGGATGTGGGTCGGATCGGGTTTGCTGGTCGGTTCCAACAAACAAAAATAATCAGGGAGGAACAACACAAGCAGCAAGAAGAAGAGGAGGTGCAACAGATGCTGGTTGGGGCAAATTTGTGTCGGCGCAAGGGGAGCGACAGCTGATCGGGTTTGGGTTTGGTCGAGGAATAAGAGAATCGGTTTGGGTTTGGGTTTGCATGAGGAAGAAGAGCAATGACAGGTCGGATTTGAGTTTGCGTGAGGACTAGAAGGGGCTTGGATTTTGAATTTGAATTTGGGCCCGAATTGAGCCCAAATAATGCAAACGAGAATGAAAATTGGAGGAAATTTAATCGGTTAATTGGTCACTTAAAATCGGCTGATTAACCACTAATCGGCCGATTATACCCGACTAAATCGCTAACTATTGAAATATTGAAAATCGCTTAGCCAAGGATGGCATTAGGGCTAGTTTAGCCCGGGACCGGCCCGGCCCGCCACCAAACCGGGCCAACTGGACCCAAACCCCCTATACCTGGTCCAGACCGGGCTACCAAATCCCCTTCGAAAACCCGCGTTGACCTAGCTCGGTTTTGGCCCGGCCCGGTCCGGGCTAGACTGGCCGGGTCGATCGTTTGGGCTTTTTTTTATTTTTATTTTTTTATTTTTTAATTTCTTTTTGCCGTATATGTATGTATGTATATATATATATACACACACATAATGCAAAATATATGTATTTATATGTATATATGCATATAGATATACTCTAAAATATTTCAAAAATTTATAAAAATGAGTGGACATCAAAATTAATTGATTACTACACACTGCTCAATTTGTCAACCCCCACCCTAGCTATTTATAGCCAACTCCACATCCTCATTTCTTTCATCTCATCATTGTAGGACTCAGTTTTCAAAGTTTAAAATTCAAATACATTTAGTCCGACATTGGTGAGATTAGAGAAGTGAGGAGACGAAGTTGGCAATAAATAGCTAAGGTGGGGTGGGCTAATTGAGTAGTAGGTAGTGAGTAATTAACTTTGTTGTTCACACCCATTTGATATAAAATTTGAAATATATATACCAACTTATTTTTGAAAAAAAATCAAAACCTGCATAGGTCCGGTCCGGCCCCTATGCTAGGGGTGTAGGGGGGTCCGGGCCTCTCCCTCCCCCACTCCAGTCCAGCTGAGCCCGGCCCGACGTGACCCGGGCCCGGGTCTGGCCTGGTGGTTCTGGCCCGGCCCGGCCCGGCTGGCCTGTCTGCCACCCCTAGCTTAGCCTCCGATTAGCGATTAATCGAGGATTAATCGGGTGATTAATCGGATTTTAACTGCTTAGTTAACTACAAGATGGTGTTGATTTTGTCCATGATAATGAGCAATGCCAAGAGAGAGATGACATTCAAAGTGAAGAACACATTGAGATAAGTGCCAAATTATTTCTTACTTCATATGAGTTTTTGATCAAGAGTAAAAGGAACTTGGGAATTTAATGCAGTGTGCTGTATTTTATTTTTGATGAACCCACTATTTTAGGTTAGAAAAGTACTACATCAAAGGACTAATTGAAAGTATAAGAATTTCATACGGTTCCTTGTAGTGTTATCTTTTCTTGTAGACTGTTTCTTAGTATGAAAAAAAATTGTTGTATTGATTTGTTTTGATTCCTAGTGAAATAACAAGATTTTAGGTGTGTTCTTTCAAATTCCTATGGCTTCTTTGGCTAGTTTTTTTTGTCACAAATAAAGTTCTATCTTTATGGAGCTTTCTCAACTTGAGAGGTATGCATCTTAGCCAAGCCAACCCACTTTTAATGGGTTGATCTTGATTGAAGATGTTAATTTTGACTAGGTTGCGATTCACATGTTTCTGAAAATTGTAAAGTACTGACTGCTAATTATCTATATCTTATTTTTGTCAGATCATGCTCAAGTCCTGGTCTCATTGTTGCGTGACATTCAAGAGAATGACCAAAGAGCCACAATGTTGCAATTAATTGAAAAATTCAAAGTGAAGAAGAAGGAATCTGGTAGGCGCTCTTGATGAACATTATCTTATGTCAGTTATACAAGTATGATGCATATGATCCGACTTCTTTAGAGTTTGTTATAAGCAGTCACTTATCTTTTATCCTTATTGTGCAGCCCATAAATATTAACATTCAAGAATTGAGTAGTGGCACATATCATGCATGTCAGAGTACAAATGCTACAAAAATTTAAATTTCAAAATGAGTTTGTTCATGTGCTTTGCATATATCACTACACCCTAACTCTCAACCTTACTGATCATCATGAACACTGTTTACATGCTGCAAACAAACAACATGTGGTTAATTCCTGAAATGATCATTATTACTACCAGAACTATTTTCTCATCAGGAATCAAGAGTGGAAGTATGCAACATTCATTGTTGACAGAACTTTTTAATACTGACTATCGACCTGGTTTCAACCCTTTACACAGGGATTGCATTCTTAGCCTTGGTTATTTAGCCTTTCTTTGTCAAAATGTGGCTGAACTTGTCTATGGAGCACAGAGCTCCTTAAGTGCTGTGGCAATTTTACAATCAATTTTCAACCTTGTCCTTCTTTCTTTTTTAATGCTACAAATCTTGCCCAAGCAAACTATGGACGAGAATTACATCCAGATCTAATGCACAACCAAGAGCTAAAACGTAAATGCATATCCATAACAAAATTAACAAGGTATACCGAGTATGTAGTAGAATAAACTAATTTAAAAAAGAAAAAGAAAAAAGATCATGTTACACTCCGTTCATTTAGGCCAATTTCAAAACTCGTCAATGCCATCATCCATTAAGAAAAGGTGCATCTGCCTATCTCTAATTCACGTCTATGGTTCTCTATGATTCTCATTTCATTTGGCCATTGCTTGGTACAAATACAGCCAAAACATTGCGTCTTTGAAGACAAAACCCATATAAGAACTTTGATGTTTGTCTTTTGCTTGAGTTGTTTAATTAGCAGTGACGTAACATGATTAATAAGACCAAGCGTTTCTTTTATCCTAATGCTCGGTGTCCAATTTTGATGGGAAAATGGCGTTGGTGATAATGGCATTGTGATGAGGACATCTATTCTGTTTAGATTTTATTTCAATACCATATTTGTTTCTGGCAATTATAGCCATATGTAATCTTTTTTGTATTTTTTAGATTTTGAGAATATTTTGAGATTTGTATCAAGATGTATTTTGAGCCTATTTATAGACCTTGAGATTAATGAGAAAGTATGCTATTCTTGATTATAAAAATTGTGTTGAGTTTTTGCTCTTCCTCTCTCTTTGTGTGATACAAGTGAGATCCAAATTATTAGGGTTTGTGATAAATCATAATACAGTTTTAGGGTTAGTGATTAACTCTAAAATCTACCCCAAATTAAAAAAAAAAAAAACTCCAACTAAAATTACCCAAACCCTAATTTCCCAAATCTCCAACACAAAACCCTAATCCCCTCCTACATCAGCCACCACTCACAATCCCATCTTCTCACCTTCTTCTTCCTCCAATCCTGCTCAACCCAACCCATCCCGACACCTTAGACCACCCCTGCCATCCTCCCGTCCGTTGTCACCTGCAACCCGCGCCATCAATCCCGATCCCCACCTCCCGTTCAACGTCGCCACCCAACTCCACTGCCAACGCCATCGCCATCGCACCCCGTCACCACCCGACCGATCACCACAACCACCCTTAATCCCATCGTCTTCTTCCTTCTTCTCCCGACCCCGACCAAACCCCTCACCCCAAATCAACGATGCCCCTCCTTTCCCTCTCCACCGTCGACCACCCCCTCTCACTTCCACCTCAAAACAACTCGCCCCGTTCGCCCCGCCTCCCGACGACTTCGCCGCCGTCGCTCGCGCTGCCCACGGTCGTCGTCGACATCAACCAGTGACGACGCCGACCACCTTGTCCTTGCTCTTGAAGTTTGCTGTGTATCATTGCTATCTCTTGGAGTGCTGTGTTCTTAGTTGCTGTCTAACTCTGAGATCTACGCCGGTTTCTTCGCACTCGGTATACTCTATCCATTATTAAATATGTGTTGTACTGTCCTATTATCTATTATATTATTTGATTTGCTTGTCGCCCACAAAAGTAACTGAGATTGAGTGTTCCACATGCTTGAGTAGAGTACGAATCAATATTGAACCTATTACTTGCTAAACACTCAGGGATTTAATTATTGATCGTAGAGTTGAATTATTAATTGGGATTGTTAAACGTAATTCAGTTCTTGAAAATCCATCAAACCAATTAATTGTTTAAAATTTTCAACTTTGATCCGCATCTACGTGTTGGTAAAATTAATCCATTAAGAATCTTGGAAATTCTCTATTTTAGGGTTAGTTTTACGTCACATTGTCATTTGAATTTTGAATTACTTTTAATTTGTGTGTATCATACAACTATTAGATGATTTATATGTACTTCAAATTTTGTTGTTCGTATACTATGAAGCACGATACGGATACGCGTATCCGATACGGTACGTATCGGATACGCGGATACGTCGATTTCTCAAAAACTAGGATACGGGTACGTTAGGATACGCTTAAATAAATTAAATAAAAAATAATAATAATATATATTATAAATAAAAATTGAATTCCTTAAGTTATACATAGACAATATAAAATTGCATTAAATAAAAATTTTGTGTGCATCTTAATCAGTAATGTCATTTTGTTATTGTAATATACTCTATTTGTGTTATTTTGTTATTTTGTTATGTAATGACAAATTGACAATTATGTAATGTCATTTGTTAAATACCATTTCTTATACTTATACTCTATTTGCAAGAGAATTCCTACATCAAAACATGCACTAGAACAAGCTCAGTATAACTCCAAGATGAGTTAGATTCCTACATATCTCCAAAGGAGTCAGGTAAATCCTTTTGAGTTTTGATCACATAAATAAAGAACTGAAAAAATAAATAAAGAACTGAAAAAATAAAAAATTAAAAAAAGAACCGATCAGGCGATTACGGTGAATAAATTAAGAACTGAAAAAATAAAAAAAGAACTGAAAAAAGAACTGGAAAAAGAACTGAAAAAAGAACTGGAAAAAAAATACCTTTATGGCAAATATCTGAGGGTGACAGAGAGATCTGATCGGGGTCGGAGAGGAAAACTGATGGGGTTGGCTGAGAGAGATCTGATCGGGGTCGGAGAGGAAGACTGATCGGGGTCGGCTGAGAGAGATCTGATCGGGGTCTGATCAGATCTGAGGGTGACAGAGAAGGATCGGTTGAGAGAGATAAGAGGATAGGGTTCTGATCGATGGGATGAGAAAGAGAGAGGCAGAGAAGGATCGGCTGAGAGAGAAGGGGATAGGGTTCTAATTTTCTGATCGATGGGATGAGAAAGAGAGAGGCAGAAGATAGAAGATAGAATGGGCCTGTTGGACCGAGCCAAACTAAAAAAAATTAAAAAAATAAATAAAAAGTATCGGTGGCGTATCCCGCCCTTCCGATACGCGTATCGGAAGAGTATCGGATATTTTTTTAATTTTTTAATTTTTAATTAATTCCGATACGTATCGGGTACGTATCGGATGAGTACGGTATGCGTATCGTGTCCGATACGTATCGGGTACGTGATACGCGACCCCCCGCAGAGTATCCGTGCTTCATAGTTCGTATACTTGTTCTATTCTGTTGTATTTTAATTTGAAAATTAAGATTTTTGGAAACTCACATGTTTGATAATATTATTCCATCAGGTAATTCAGTTCACCCAGTTTCAGACCTTAAGAAAGAAGAACTCGAGCAGTTGATAATTCAGCTTATCTTGGACCGTATTCTGGTAAGATGCTAATTTAATTAGCTTTCTGGTGTTATTTTTATGAAAAATTTGTAGTGAATATACTATGAATTTCTACTAGGTACTTGTTTTCCCCTCTTTTCATTTTCCTGCAGTTTGGTACATTGTTATCCTTCTTCAATTAAGTCTTGCAACTGTTTTATGTATATAATTTTGAAGAAGTTATTTGTAACTAGATGATTACCATGTGCTAGGGACGTTTTTCTATTATTATTATTATTTAATTTTTTTAATTTTAAGTGTTGGTTGATTGTCCCAATGCAAATTAATTATCCAGATGAATATGGAAATGTGTGAGGCCGCATGAATAAATCCACACAGGCAGTACCCAGTTCTCTAATTGTAATAGTAAAGATGTATCTCTAAATTCTTTTTTTTATAAAAGAATATTTAAGGGTAAAACACCGAGTTTGAAGATTCCATAATACTGAAAATTCATTAGTGATCATTTCATCAATGCATTCAGATGATGAATACTAATAGGCAATAAAAAATAAATTTTCTCATGATACTGGACCAATATATTCAGATTTGTACAAATTTTCACGGATTGAAGTTTCACTTCCGTCAGTTGTTCACAAATGGACAGATATTTATGTTTGCCTTTACAAGAGTAGGCCTTTCATTCTGAATCTTTGGTTGTTTAGCTACCGTTTAATTCAAATATATAAAATTCATGGTACTAATCAATGTGCTTATTTTCTCTTGTAGAAAGAAGAATTTCAACATACAGCCTATACAACCAACGCATATGTAGCACTAGGGCCACTGTGGAAGCAAGCATCAGAGGGTGGTATATTTTACTGTTCATTCTTTCACTGGACCATTGTACTAGATCCACTAAGATTATAAAATCCACCCAGGGTTCCAAAGTTACCAAACCAACTATTAATGTATACCGATAAATTTTTGATGATCCTACAAGATTCTTACATATTCACCAAGTTCTTTGAGGATCCAGACCTGATCAGGTTATCAGTTATCAAGCTCAATTTCCACCCTTGTACACACATAACAAGCCATCCCCCCCCTATCAATTAAAAATATACTAGTTAGTTAGCTCCTGCAATGCATGTGAGAGGCAAAAATGTTATTGGTTTTTCACAGAGAGGAATGGGAGCCTCATACAAAACACAAGCCCAATTCTCTCTTTATACTAGTAGAGATAGTAGAGATTGTGAACAAATTTCTTTTGCTTTGTTTGTTTCTGGCCAACGTATTTTAAGTTTTTTGTTGTCCCCTTGTCTCTGATATGGTGGTATCGTACAAAAGGTCCGTAGTGAAGGAGATTAAATTAATTATTGAAGAGAGTGGGGGTACGATATATGGTATACTCTTAGTCGATATACTCTACTGTCTGTATAATATTACTGATACACTGTTGTACTTTCACAGGAAGAAAAATTGTGAAGCTTGAGATATGCGTCAGCCATCAGCACCAAAACAATGGCACTGTAAGAGCTCCTAAAAGGAGCAACTTTTCGGGGCTAGAAACTAAGCTCGACGAGCTACGCAAAGAACTGTCTTCGAGTCATGGAGGAATATTCCCCCATGCTGTTCTCTCTGCCCAACAAATCAACCTGTTGAGCACCGAAAAACCAACTTCCGCTGCTGAAGTAAGAGGGCCTCTGTTACTTTCCAAAATTAGAATATTTTTTTTGTTGCTAATGTTGGTAAAACACTTGCCTAAGTTTCAATTTTCAAAAACGAAAAATATATTCTACTGAGATTTAAAAAAAAGGGTTCAAATTGCTCTGCATTATAGGTGGCAGAAAAAGAAAAAGAAAAAGAAAGAACTAGTAATAGGTAGAAACAAAGATTATCTCATCTGCTTTCTCATCGATCAATCCTGTGATATGAAGTTAACTACTAACTTTAGCATGTAATTTAATTCAACCATAAGAATATATTTAAGTGACTAAAAAAAGTACATGCTTTTCCTGCACTTGAGATCAAATCATCATCGATGTATGTTTAAGCAATAATAGGTTAATTTTCTCCATAGATCAAGAATGTCCGTTTTTGGATGTATCATGATCATCCAATAAGAAATGTTTCAATTTATATTTTTGCAGTTAGAGATGCTAATTGGGAAAGTGAAGACCGAGAAATATGGTGCAAAGATTATTGACCTGCTTCAATACTACATAGATCCGGAGGAGCCCAATGGGACAGCCACAGCAGCAGAAGGTAACCATGACAGATGCGCTAAGAGGCCAGCTGAAGGTAGCAGCACAAAGGACAATAAAAAACAGGAGAAAGAATAAGGCTGTGGTGTTCATTGAAAGCAGTGAAGGTGAAGATTAACAAAAAATAATAACAATGAGAAAACTATAAATGCTTGAATTGCTTTACAGCGAAAGGTTGTCGAGTGTTTTAATGGATTAGATGGACTGGATCACATGGATGCATGTCGACATGGAATTATCATTAGTGTTGGTTCATTGTGCAAGACATAGATTGGGAAACTTGGCACAATTTTGTAGGCATTGTAGGTGATGTAGGATGCCAGAGTGATGAAAGTAAAAGTTTGTAGTCTACTCTAATTTGATATATAATATGTATCAACTTGATCCTTCAAATCTTTGTATATGTGTAAATTTGTACACTTTTGGGTTCCTCATTGTTCCATTGATAAGATGCACCTTGGGAATTGATTGACCTTTCAGATGCTTCCACAATTAGTCAGTTCTTGATAGTTTGTACTTAAACAGTGTGCGACCTCTAACCAAAATTTTCAATGCACTTTTAGGAAATTGGAAGAGGCAGTCTCTTTTTTTTAGTATAATGTCAAATTTACTAGAAAACCCATCTTGTCTAGCTCTTATATCAAAATACACTTGTATTAAATATGCTTGTTATATCTACATATATGGCATTCATCGTGTGTGTGTATTAAAATATGCTTGTTATATCAACACATAAGGCATTCATCGTGTGTGTGTATATATATATAATAAAATACAAACAAAGCTATCAAGTGGTTCTCATTGAATAGGGTTAAAATCAATGGTCCAGATCTAATCTCACAAAACATATTTTTCCACCCAAAAAACTCTCCAAAACTCAAATTCAAATCTCCAAAACAACTCCATTATATATTTATTTATCTCTCTCTCATTCTCTCTCTATTTACTCAAAAATTTATATTTTCAGATTTTAGTTTTGTAAATTTTCATATTTTTATGCATTTTTTTATTGCTCATGTTACATTGAAAATAGTAAATATCTCATCAACAGGTAAATTTTATCATTTTCCATACTCAAAGTTCTAAGAAGTTGAATTTTACACCTCCATTTATAATTATTTTTCAACATATACTAATGGAAACATGGACTTTTATTTACAACTAATTATTGTTTTACTATTCAAACTTGAGCAACATAATTGTTGTTTTACTGTTTACAAGACTTTCATAAGATGTATCGTTTCGAAGACGTGCCGTAGGCACATGCCCACGGGGCACGGGCAAAGAAGCCCCTATCGTGAGCAAAACATCTCAGTCGTTGGATCGAGATGACTGAGATCTTCTCTGCCCAAATTGGTGATATTTGTCTAAGTGTTGAAGGTATTTTGGGGATTTTGCCAGGATCTCACGCTCATCCTCTCTCATTCCTCTCTCATTACTTTCATACCTAATCTCGATCTCGCCCCCAAATCGAAAACCCTAGCTCAATTCTCCTTCCCGCCGCTTCAAAATTCCCTGCCCCGACTCTTCTCCCCGCCGCTCTAAACCCACCCCAATGCTCCTCTCGACGCTCTGCTCGTCGCCATCGAACTCCTTCTAATCATTTTGATGACTTACATTGCTTTGTACTTGTATTTCAGTTCATGATTCATGTTTATAGTTGTTGTTTGAATTATTTGACAGGTGTTAAGAGTGGTGTGGCCAAAGAATAGGAATAAGATATACAAGCAACATAAAGACGAGGAGCTGCTGCACAAGCAGCAACATAAAAAGGAGCAGCAACATTAAGGAGTAATTATTTAAGTGTTTATTGTATATTGTATATTGGATTTCGTAAGAGAAGCAGCACCAAGAACAGGGAACAATAGCAGTAAGCAGTAAGAGCATCCACGGTCGTTTGCTAAATATGCATAATGGTCAAAAACTGTGCTGCAGTGTTGGCCAAATATGCATATTATGCATATTTCGCTACAGGAGATTGTTATAAATGAGAATGGGTATGGAAAATATGAATAAATGAGAGACGGAGCTTGAAGTGCAGTCGCACAAAAAAAATATTTTTTTAATGGTCGGACGGCACTTCAAGTGCCATCGCACAAAAAAAAATATTTTTTTAATGGTTGGACGGCACTCCAAAAAAATATTAATTTCCTAATAAAAAAACCAAAAAAACCCACCTCTCCCTCGGACGGCGCTTGAAGTGTCGTCCCACCTTGTAGGGAGTTATTTGCAATTTTTTGTAATTTTTTTGTAATTTTTTGTAATTATTTCGTAATTTCTGTAAAATTTTTGTAATTTTTTCTTATTTTTTGTAATTTTTTATTTACACTTCGAGGACGAATTTTTCCCTCGGACGGCACTTGAAGTGCCGTCGCATTTTTTTAAAAATTTTTTTTCCTCCGACGGAACATGATATGCCGTCCCACCATTTTAAAATGTTTTTTAATTTTTTTTCCTCTCCGACGGCACATCAAGCACCGTCTGTTATTATTTTAATTTAAAACGGTAAAAAATAGCATTCAACGACTGCAGCAAAACGTAACTTTGCTATATTCATTTATCCATTTATGCATATTTTGACCCTTAACGACTGTGGATGCTCTAAGAACAGGGAGCAGCAGCAGTAGGGACACTGTAAGAGGAGCAGCAAGAACAAATAATCTTGATGCCTGATTATTTTGGCTATGTTACTGTAACCCCCGTTTTCGTAAATAAATTTTTTCTAAATATCTTATGTAATTCGATTTATTATAACTTACCTTGTGTTAAATTTTTTTGACGGGTAAAAGGTAGGATTGCCCTACCTCACAGAAAATGCATATATATATTAAGAGAAGTTTAAAACACTATTACAAAAAATCTGAGTAGGGGTTTCAAAAGAACGAGTCATTTGATGAATCCAGGTTTGAGATAGCATGCATTTGTGTCGTAGAGAGGGGGGCATTGGACTATTGTCATACTCCTCTACTAGTCACAAAAACATGATCTCATCCCCCTTCTCCATCAACTACTAAAAACTCGTTTGACGAAAGACCCCTATCAGATATCCCAAAAAATAATACTTAAGAGTTACATCAGCAAAGTCTCAAGCTATGTTTCCAAAAAAACAAAAGAAAACCATCAACTGATAAGGAGAGCGCTGCACTGCAAGTTGCTAGGTCGAGCAACTCCCCTCGTCACTGTCCAACTGATCAATCCTTATGAGTGCTTGCTTTAACAGTGTATCTTGCACACCTGCCATTTCCATCTCTTGCATCAACTTCGCCTTCTTTTTCCCACTGTCCATCCCATCTAGCCAAGAGCGAAAATAAAAAAATTGCATTAGTAATAATGTCCTTTGTTTGCACATCCATAGAAGAAAAAGTGCGTTGATTTCTAGCAAGCCACAAACTCCAACAAATTGAGACAGTCAATAGATGCCAAGTGAATCTGTGTTTGTGATTTCCAAAGCACCAGGTCGTGAAGCACTCGTGTTAGTGATGGGGCATGTTATGAATATTTAGCAAACGGTGAAGTGTTTCCAAGTTGCAACGGCAACTGGGCATTCAAAGAAAATGTGAAAGGTCGATTCAACAGGACATGCACAAGCTGTGCATGTAGTGTCGCCCGACCATCCTTTGGAGAGAAGAAATTCTTTTGAGTTGAGCTTGTTCCAACTAAGCATCCAGATGAACACTTTGCATTTGAGCGGGGCAGACGAGGACCAAGTAGCAGTGTAGTAAGGGGATCGTAGGCCAGCCATGATGAAGAAATTATAAGCAGACTTGACAGTGAAAGAAGAGGATGTAGTCAGTCGCCAGGATGGTTGGTCCTCAGAAGTTGAGGGTTGGAAATGTACAAGCAAATCAAGCAGACGTAGCTTCTCCTTTCGCATGGATTCTGTGAGAACACAATTTAGCCTCGGCTGCCAGGTCCAAGAGCCATCAGACCAAGACCCCTAAGAGAGAATGTCTGCTTCAGTATTCCATGCTGCGGCAGCCAGATTTGGAAATAGGGAAGAAATGCTGTCTCCATTAATCCATTTGGACGACCAAAAATTAATGAGGTTACCCTTACCAAGGCTCCATTGGATGTTGACAAGGAATTGATCTTTCAGCGGATATATTCCCTTCCAGAAGCAAGAGGCAGTAGAAGGACATACAAGTTGGTTCGAATTACTTCGTTGATACAGGCCTCTAAGGGTTTGGCTAGGCAGGGAGTCTGATGCAAGCAATTTCCACCACCACTTCATCAGGAGAGCTTCATTGAACACCCTTAGATCAAGAACCCCCAGGCCTCCTTTTTCTTTTGGTTGACAAATTTTTGCCCACTGCACACTTGCAATGACTCTGATATCATTATTTGTGCCACACCAGAAGAATCTACTGCGCAGTTGATCAATTTTCCTGATTACCCAAAGGGGTAGCTTAAAGAAAGAAGCGTAGTAAACCGGCAGGGCACTAAGCACAGAGTTTATAAGAACCAGTCTGCCGCCTCTAGATAACATTTTCCCCTTCCACACAGAAAGCCTCCGCTCAATTTTAAGGAGCAACGGTTGCCAGTATTGTTTGCTGAGCTTACCCGAAGCAAGTGGCATACCAAGATATTTTAGGGGCAACCTCTCCTCTTTGCATCCAAGGATAGTTGAGAAAGATTTGAGTTTCATTTTTGACTTTCCAAAATACACTAAGGATGATTTGTCGAAGTTGATAGCTAGACCAGAGATGTTAGCAAATAGTTGCAGTGCTATCTTAAGATTGATGACCTCTTCTTCATCCCCCTTGCAAAAAAGTAGTGTGTCATCTGCAAACTGCAAAACTGACAAGTCTGCGATTGAGCCTCTGACCGGTAGCGGAGAGAAGACTTCATTTCTACGGCCATTTTGGAGCATCTGAGCTAGGACATCCACAACCAGGATGAAAAGCATTGGTGAGAGTGGATCCCCCTGTTTCAATCCTCTCTTCGAGTTAATTTGACGACCCCCTTCTCCATTTATAAGGATGGAAGACTTTGCTGTCCGCATGATCATATGGATCCATCTACACCAAGATTGGCCAAAACCTCTAGCAATTAAGAGCTGATCTAGGAAATCCCAATTCACCGTGTTGATTGCCTTAGCAAAGTCAATTTTGAAAAGTAGGGTGTCGGAGTGTCTCCTGCTGCACAAATTAATTGCTTCATGGGTAACAACAAAACAATCTACCGTGGATTTACCTTTTAAGAAAGCACTCTGGGAGGATGATACAAGAGAGTGTAGTATCGGAGCTAGTCTATTTGCCAGCAATTTGGTGAAGATTTTAAAGGAGCAATTTAGCAAGCTGATCTATCTGAAATCAGAAACAGAGTTTGCCCCCTCACACTTAGGGATGAGCATGATGTTGCAGTAGTTCAGCCTGTATAAGTCGCCTTCACCTTTCTGAATCGCGAGGAGCATATTGAGGAGATCCTCTTTGATAGTGTCCCAGAAGTTGTGGTAGAAGCTCATTGAAAAACCTATCAGGTCCAGGAGCTTTATCACTGCTCATACCAAATACCGCTGTCTTGATCTCTTCCATGGTGAAAGGCGCCTCCAAATGATCAAGGCAATGTACCCTATGGGGGTAGAGTGAGTTCCAGTCTATTTGGAAATCAGAGATAGCAGTTATGCGGCAGATAGATTTGAAATGCTTTTCGAAAGCTCCTCTAATTTGGAGTGGAGCTGTTTCCAGTACGCCATCAATAATCAGACTGTGGATAAAATTCCTGTGCCTTCGTCCATTTGCAATGCAGTGGAAGAAACGCGTGTTTGCATCCCCCTCTTTAATCTATTGCACTCTCGATCGCTGTCTCCAGTAGACTGCTTCTGTTTTGATAAGATTTTGGAGCTCAGCTTGCACTGTCTTCATGGGCTCAATAGCACTTGCTGACTGCTCAGCTTCAATTTCAAGCTTCAGAAGCTGTTCTTGCAATTTCTTCTTAGTTTGCGCAATATGTCCAAAGCTGTCATTTCTCCATCTCCTAATCCTTCTCTTAAGGAGTGTAAGCTTTGTTGCAAATACATCAACCGGATTCCCTTCACATCTGAAAGTAGTCCACCATTCTTTAACAGCAGGGATGAACGATGGATGGTGTAACCAAGCTTTTTCAAATTTGAAATAGTGCACCCTTTTTGCGATTACTTGGTCATCAAGGACAATGGGGCAGTGATCTGAGGAGATTCTTGGCAGCGAGTATTGGATACAGTTGGGAAATAGAACTTCCCACTCCACAGAGATAAGGATTCTGTCTAATCTGGCCATTGTCAGAAAACTTCTTAGGTTTGTCCAGGTAAATTTCCTCCCTGAAAGAGGTAGATCAATCAACTCCAAGTCCTGGATGAAATTACGAAAGGTTCTCATGTCTCTGTTTGAGCCTTTACCCTTAGACCTTTCCGCATCAGACATAGTTACATTAAAATCACCACATAGTACCCAGGCATCATTTAGGAATCTCCTTCGTTGTTGAATCTCAAAAAAACATAGCTCCCGATCCTCTAGCTCAAATGGTGCATAAACTGTAGTAACTGACCATTCTCTGGCTGATGTCCTGCATTTGAAGGACGCAGATACAGAAAAAATATCCATCGCTGAGTACGTGCAATCAAGAATCTGATCATTCCATCCCAAAAGAATACCTCCACAGCTACCAATAGAGTCTAGCTGGATCCATTTGGTAATAATCCCTCCCCCAATTGACGCTAGCTTTTGAGGTCCCGAATTCCTGAGCTTGGTCTCTTGCAGACAGATTATAGAAGGTGCACAACTCTTAACACCATCTCTGATCATTGAGCATTTGTCAGGGTTGCCCAGCCCTCTAACATTCCAGCTTGCAATCCTCATTGAAAGAACAAAGCACACAAAAACACGCACAACAAAACAACAAAAGCAGAAGAGCAAGACTGCTAATCAGAATGTTGTTGTTGATCAGAGTGATCAACTACAGCTTTCTGGCGGCCCCTGAACTTTGAAATCGAGTGTGGCCCCAAAGCCGCCACTCCAATGGATGTCACTACATCGACTATATCTTCATTTGACAGTAAATCAAAAGGATTTAGATGTGCATTTGAAACGGAGGCAGTCAAGGAGGATGTACCTGTGGTCTTCTTCTTAATAGTGGTTGACAGGTGCTTCATAAATGGTCTGGTGCTCTTGAGCTTGCCCATGGATCGTGAATGCTTCACCTTCTTGGATGGACCATCCTGAAATCCTGGGGGGACGGCAGCAGATGAGCTAGCGGCTCTAGTGACATTCTTTTTCAGCAGGGAGCGTGTGTGGAAACTACCACTTTTACTGACTCCTTCGTTGAAAGCCCCCATGTCTTCTTCACAGAGTTTACTCGCTTCTTTTATCATTGATTCACGGAGTGCACCTTCCACCGCAGGTTTAATCTTGTCAAAAAGGGATAGAGGCAGTGTGACGAGCTTCCCTTCCCACATCATTTCACGAACCTCAGCTTGAGAACTACCTCCAGAGGATTCATCAGGGATTTGCGGAGCCATCTTGCCACCCTGTGGGGCCCCCTCCTTGTGACTGCCAGCTGACTCCGAAGAGTTTGCAACGATTGGTGTCAGAATTGCGGGATTTTTCGGAGGTGAAGGATCCTCCGCTGATTTGGGTAACAGGGGCAGAAATGGTGCGATCTCCACAGATGGCACTAATTCCATTAATTTGGGGGGATTTGAAATAATTTCCACATCAGCATTTGCATGCAAGGATCCCGGGGCTGTTTGATTACCATCCCCCAAATCTCGGGGGTTTGAAATTTCCTTTCCAGCTGTGGTCGTCGCCGGCCCCCGGCGCTTGGCCGTACCCTCAATCCTGTTCTCAGTATGACCAATGGGTCGCCAAAAACTTGCGCTTCCCTGCTCCTCCGAGGTCCCAGTAGTAAACAATTGGACCTTCCCCGACTGTACGTCTTCAACCGGGATGGGATTACCAAGTAAAAGGACTGGAACATCATGGATATGGTTCTGCAGATCCCAAGGTGTTGTATACCTGATGGTAAGGGACTTTGGCACCAGGGTAAGATCTTCCACCTCAATAAGGACCAGTGCTTGGTCCCTGCTATCAGCATGCAACATTTCCCCGACTGAGTGTAATAAGTTTTCCAAAGTGCTTAACCAAGCTCTCAATCGACTCCCTATTCCACAAGTGGAAGGGGAGTAGGGGCAAGTTTATCCAAATGAAGCAAGGTTTCGGCCTCAACCACGCACCGAAATCAACTGACCACGGTGAAAAAGTCGCACTGAATCCAGAGAACTTAAAAACACCCTCGGCTATCGCCGCTTCTGCCTCTGTCGTAGTCGGGAATTAGACGTGATAAACTCCATCACTGACTCTCTTAAGCACCCACCATCTGCCTTGTCTTCCCCACGAGAAGTTGAACGCACATTCAAGGTCCTTTGCAAGTGGAATCTGCCGTGGGTTAATGAGGTGGAGGAAAGCACTTGCATGCAGTGCTGGTAGGGCTTGGGATATGGCATTGTTGTGTGGGAGATCAACGATCAGCATCTCTCGCCCGTTGTGGAGAGGGCAATCCCTCGCCTTATGACCAAACTTCTTGCAGTTGAAACAATGGAAGCCCAGTTTTTTGCACTCCACTGTGAGATGGTCGCCTTCTCCGCATTTGAACCATCGCACTTCCATCTTCCTTGATGATCGGCGTTCTGATCGTCTCCAAAACTGGGGTTTTGGGGGGAAAATGGCAGTAGGTTTCGGCTGAAAATAGGGTTTTGGTTTGGGGAGAGAGGGAGTGGGATATGAAGAGACATTTTGATGAGTGGTTTTGGACTGTAGTGGAGGGTGGTACGGGGATCGAAGTGGTAGTTGGGAAGGGTAATGACGAGGGGGTGGTCTGCGTGGGGGAAGTCGAAGCACCTGAGCGTAGGATTTGCTCAGGTCCCGAGGGAAGACGGCGCTCTCTCTCCTCACCTCTCTCTCTCTCCATTTGAATTGCACACAAGCTGTAAAGTAATAATTTACCTTGTGTTAAATTCATTTTGGATTCTTTATTAAAATATTTTCTAATCGGGAATTTTATCTATTTCGAATAATTGTGTATTTCAACTTTAATTTCTATTTCTATTTAATCGTCTATTCATGTTACCGCTAATTCTGGTGTGGGGGTAAATAGATAGAATTTGTGGGTTCGTGGAAAAACCTGAATAGCAGATCCGAACCTGTTCGTCTGAGTTGGGCTGCTGACTCCCGCCGTGCACCTGCAAGGAAAGTGCGAAACACCGGGGTTGATCCCGGCGACGCACCCTCCGACGCTCTTGTCAGTAACCAGAAGAGATTAAAAAAGAGCTTAAGCAGGTAAAAGAGTCATTCACCTGTAACAGTGGTTGGTGGGGGGTATTTATAGTCGCCGTTGGGATCAGATTAGGAATGTGATTCCTGTGATCTGATAAGGCATAAAATCCTCGTAATCAGATTAGGAATGTAATCCCTTAATTCCCGGTGAGAGCAAATCAGGCCTGTTGATTTGGTCAAATCAGTAACCCTGATTTTCCTCTTGCTGATCTGGGTTCGTCTTGGGTCGGGACCCGTACCCAGTTGGAGTGGATCCGTTCGCGGGTTATTGGATCTGTGAGAAGGAGACCCAGTACCCGCTTCGGACCCGCTAGTAGGTGAAATTACCGTTTTACCCCTGAGCTTTGAGATTCGCGTCCGATGTGAACGGTCCCGATTTAATCCTATTTTTAGCCATATCACGAGCCCCCCACTCCTAAAGACTGAGTGTAATCAGCCTTTGAGGAGTAGTTTAACTGTTCTAATGGCGTACGGGATTTTATCGGTGTTCTTAAGGGAGCTTGGAATCTTGCTCGGGGTGTAACAGTGTTATTATGGGCTTGTAAAATGCCCAAAAATATTCTCAGAATTTTCTGGATTTTTGGTGATTTTTCCAGATTTTTCTGAATTTTTTCTCATTTTTTTGAATTTTTTATTCATTTTTCGAATTAAATAATTAATTATTGAAAATATTAAATAATTATTCTAATTAAATAATTATATTTTTCAGAATTTAAAATAATTTTTCTGAATTTATAATTATTTTTAGAATTTTTATTTAATTTTTTCCGATTTTTTAAATATTTTTTCGGATTTTTTAAATAAAAAAAACAATTAAATAAATTAATTAATTAAATTAAATAATACCTGACACGTGGCGCGTTCTGCACTGTCGGATCCTGGCACGAATCTCGAGGAGGCGCGCTTTTCGAAAAAACATTATCTTGTCGTTTAGCGCGCGTGGCGCGATCTGGATCGTCCATCACCAGAAGCGCGAATTTCTGGAAGATCCAACGGTCGTAGTCGTTCGGCTGGATTTTTTCTCCGTTTACAGGATCGGAAAGGGGGTTGCTCGGCAGCCGACCGAGCAGTAACTTTCGACCATTGGCGTGAGGCCACGTGGCGATGCCACGTGGCAAAGAATGTATTATTATTTATTTTTTTTTTCTTTTTCCCTTTCTCTATTCTTCTCTTCTTCTTCGCTTCCGCCCAGTTCCTTCTTTTTCCATTCTTCTTCTTCGTTTACTTCTCCGTGCGTCGTCAGCTCGAGTCCCCGTCCCCTCTCCGTCTCCGACCTCGTTCCTCGAGCTTGCCAATCGTGAAGTCGGGGCTAGTCGAGGAGTTCGAAGCACGTCGTTTGGAGCTCGGCGAAGGAGCAAACGAGAAGAGGGGTTGAGCTCGGTCGCGGGAGAGAGCTTGACGAGGCCATGGGAGGTGGAGCTCGAGCTTCGATGTCGGAAGAGCAGGAGTGGAGCTTGGCGAGCACGGTGAGGAGGAGAGCTCTGCACCGTGGAGCTCGTCGAAGCATTCTCGTGATGGATGGAGCTTGTCTACGCCATGGCGATGGGTTCGAGCTCGTTCGTGAGCGGCGACGATGGGTTCGTCGAGGGAGGTGCTCGGAGCTCAGTGTTCCAGAGTGTGAGCTCAGCGGAGGCGGAGGAGACGGAGCTCGGCAATGGGGCTCGTCGAGGCGATGGAGTGTGTTCGGCCACGGTGGAGCTTCGTTGTCGGAGCTTCCAAGCTCGACGAGTGGAGTTCGGAGCTGAGCTCGCCGAAGGAGAAGCTCGACGCTGTGGAGCTGGATCGGAGCTTGAAGAGCTCGGAGCATGGAAATGCTCGGCATGGAGTTCTTCGTCGGAGGTGGTGGAAGCATGGGCTCGATCGGTTCGGCCAGGAGTTTCGGAGCTTGTTTGCGAGGGGAGCTCGTCGAAGGTGGTCGACGAGTGGAGCTTGGAGCTTCGTCGAGGAAGACAGCTCGACGTCCGACCATGGGGGAGCTCGGTAATGGAGAGGGAGCTTTGACGTGGTTCGGAGCTTCCCACCGGAGCTCGCAGTGGCGGTGAGGTCGGAGCTCGAAGAGGGAGAGAGCTCGGTTTGGTGAAGCTTGGCGGAGGACTTGGGCTTCGGCGGAGGGGAGCTCGACGCTCCGAGGTTGAAGAAGTGTTGGGTTCTTTTCTTCTGTTTTGTTTTGGCGCCAGGAAGAGGACAAGTGAAGGTTTGGGTTTGGGTCCCCTTAATGGGTCCGAACCCAGTCACTTGTTCCCTTTTTTTTTTTTTTTTTTTTTTTTGGCGTCTTGTTCGGCGAATCCGAGCACGGATTTCGAGGCGAATTTTTGGCCATTTTGCAGCTCGGTAGGGCAGTAGCTCGGATTGGAGATCCGAGCAGCGTGTCTCGATCTGGACGGTTGAATGGTGGCACGAATCTCGAGACGGGCCCAATTCCCAAGAAAACACTATCTTATCGTTTAGCGACGCTGGCAAGATCTGGGCCGTTGGATGATGGTACGAATCTCGAGACGGCTCAGTTCCCAAGAAAACGTTATCTTGTCGTTTAGCGTCGCTGGCAAGATCTGGGCCGTCTGATCGAGATCTTACACGAATGTTGAGGAGAAAGTGTGTTTTCTCCGTTTACAGGATCGGGAAGGCACTTGCTCGGCAGCCGACCGGACTCTTTGATGTTGGGGCTCGGATGGGAAGAGCTCGTGCGAGTGGCTCGGATGGGAAGAGCTCGGATGGGAGTGGCTCGGCTCGGCTCGGATTTCCGAGCTATTCGGCGCAGCTGCACTGAGGTCCACTTTCCCGGGGCTACGGTGGTCCGATCGGGGCGTGCGACCCCTCGTTTCGAAGCTAGTTCGAAGATCTACAACTTCTCTTTAGGAGTGGGATGAAGATTCACCCTCCTTCATGGTCAAAATAGCCCTGCAAGATGCTTGTCTTCATGAAGTTGATAAGTACTTTGGTCTTGGGGATTTTGGAAGAGGAGCTCCGCTCCTAGGGGCGGAGAAGATGTGCCAGGAAGACCCTTGTGCTTGGAAGACCCTTGGGGCGAAGAAGAGGCGCGAGTGGGTCGGATCGCTAGTCGCTCGGCTAGGAATACTGAGCGACGTGGAGCGATCTGAGCCGCTGGATCTCAGCGCGGATCTCGAGGCGGGCACAGTTTCCAAGAAAACGCTATCTTGTCGTTTAGCGACGCTGGCAAGATCTGGGCCGTTGGATGATGGCACGAATCTCGAGGCGGCTCAGTTCCCAAGAAAACGCTATCTTGTCGTTTAGCGTCGCTGGCAAGATCTGGGCCGTTGGATGATGGCACGAATCTCGAGACGGCTCAGTTCCCATGAAAACGCTATCTTGTCGTTTAGCGTCGCTGGCAAGATCTGGGCCGTTGGATGATGGCACGAATCTCGAGACGGCTCAGTTCCCAAGAAAACGCTATCTTGTCGTTTAGCGTCGCTGGCAAGATCTGGGCCGTCTGATCGAGATCTTACACGAATGTTGAGGAGAAAGTGTGTTTTCTCCGTTTACAGGATCGGGAAGGCACTTGCTCGGCTCTGGAAGAGAGCTATTTTTGAGACGAGTGTGAGGAGGGACCCTATGAGAGGGTTGAGCTCCAAACTCGGTGAGAAGAGGTCCGCTTCGGGGGCGAGCGGAGCAAAGAGCTCGGCTCTGGAAGAGAGCTATTTTTGAGACGAGTGTGAGGATGGACCCTATGAGAGGGTTGAGCTCCAAACTCGGTGAGAAGAGGTCCGCTTCGGGGGCGAGCGGAGCAAAGAGCTCGGCTCTGGAAGAGAGCTATTTGTGAGACAAGTGTAAGGAGGAACTCTAAGAGAGAGTTGTGCTCCAAACTTGCTGAGAAGAGGTCCGCTTCGGGGGCGAGCGGAGGGAAGAGCTCGGCTCTGGAAGAGAGCTATTTGTGAGACAAGTGTAAGGAGGAACTCTAGGAGAGAGTTGTGCTCCAAACATGCTGAGAAGAGGTCCGCTTCGGGGGCGAGCGGAGGGAAGAGCTCGGCTCTGGAAGAGAGCTATTTGTGAGACGAGTGTGAGGAGGAACTCTAGGAGAGAGTTGTGCTCCAAACTTGCTGAGAAGAGGTCCGCTTCGGGGGCGAGCGGAGGGAAGAGCTCGGCTCTGGAAGAGAGCCATTTGTGAGATGAGTTTGAAGAGCAACTCTTGGAGTGAGCTGTAGTTCCGAACTCGTCGAGAAGAGGTCCCTTCGGGGGCGAGCGGAGGGAAGAGCTCGGCTCTGGAAGAGAGCTATTTGTGAGACAAGTGTAAGGAGGAACTCTAGGGGAGAGCTGTAGTTCCGAACTCGTCGAGAAGAGGTCCCTTCGGGGGCGAGCGGAGGGAAGAGCTCGGCTCTGGAAGAGAGCTATTTGTGAGACAAGTGTAAGGAGGAACTCTAGGAGAGAGTTGTGCTCCAAACTTGCTGAGAAGAGGTCCGCTTCGGGGGCGAGCGGAGGGAAGAGCTCGGCTCTGGAAGAGAGCTATTTGTGAGACAAGTGTAAGGAGGAACTCTAGGAGAGAGTTGTGCTCCAAACTTGCTGAGAAGAGGTCCGCTTCGGGGGCGAGCGGAGTAAAGAGTTCGGCTCTAGAAGAGAGCTATTTGTGAGACAAGTGTAAGGAGGAACTCTAGGAGAGAGTTGAGCTCCAAACTTGTGGAGAAGAGGTCCGCTTCGGGGGCGAGCAGAGGGAAGAGCTCGGATCCTTGCTCGGATGGGAAGAGCTCGGATGGGAAGAGCTCGGATTCCTGCTCGGATGGGAAGAGCTCGGCTCTGGAAGAGAGCCATTTGTGAGACGAGTGTGAGGAGCAACTCTAGGGGAGAGCTGTAGCTCCGAACTCGTCGAGAAGAGGTCCGCTTCGGCGGCGAGCGGAGGGGAGAGCTCGGCTCTGGAAGAGAGCCATTTATGAGACGAGTGTGAGGAGCAACTCTAGGGGAGAGCTGTAGCTCCGAACTCGCTGCTTATGTGAGAGAATCAACGGTTGTGGGAGCAATTCCGAATGGCGAACCACTTCTAACCCGCTGAAGAGCAGGTTATTTGAAGCAGAATCGAGCCAAGTGTTGGACCCCGAACCATCGGTAGAGGTATTCAACGGCTGTGGGAGCAGTTCCGAATGGCGAACCACTTCTAACCCGCTGAAGAGCAGGTTATTCGAAGCAGACTCGAGCCAAGTGTTGGACTCCGAACCATCGGTAGAGGTAGTCAACGGTTGTGGGAGCAATTCCGAATGGCGAACCACTTCTAACCCGCTGAAGAGCAGGTTATTTGAAGCAGAATCGAGCCAAGTGTTGGACTCCGAACCATCGGTAGAGGTGTTCAACGGCTGTGGGAGCAGTTCCGAATGGCGAACCACTTCTAACCCGCTGAAGAGCAGGTTATTCGAAGCAGACTCGAGCCAAGTGTTGGACTCCGAACCATCGGTAGAGGTGGAGATGAAGCAAGAGCAACAATTTCCAATGAAAAAATGTAAAGTTTTATTGAAATAAACTAAGTGGCTGCTTCAATATGGCGAGCCCTTATTACATGCTATCGGCCGGATTACAAGCATCGGCCTTATTGAAAATCAGGGTCCTACTTCTACAATAAGGTGAAGACCTCTTGGGAAGAGCCGGGAGGTTCTGAGTCGTAAAGCTCGGCGGGCCCTTCAGTTCGTTTGTTGGCTCCTCAGGGGGGAAGCTCGGCCCCTTCTTTCTGGACGAACTTGGTCAGGTGCCCCCGCTGTATGAGTTCTTCGATCTCCTCCTTCAGAGCCCGACAATCTTCTGTGTCGTGGCCGTGGTCCCTGTGAAAGCGGCACCACTTATGCTTGTCCCTCTTCTTGCCAGGTGTGTTCATTCTCGGGGGAGCGCGGAGGAGCCCTTCCTTGTCCACCTCCATAAGAACTTCTGATATATTGGCAACGAGGGGGGTGAACTTCTCAAACCGAGGAGTCGGGCGGCGCTGGCCGTTGCCGTCCTTCTGAAGCTTCTTAGCCTCTTCTTCTTCGGTCAACTTTTGCTTCGTCCCTGAGGTAGACCCCCCGAAGCTTGGAGGGTAGGCGGCCTCTTCGGCACGAATGTACTTGTCACACCTGAGAAGGAGGTCGGCAAAGTTCCGTGGAGGCTTCTTAGCAAGAGAGGAGCGGAGGCTGGAGTTGAAGACGTTGGATTGGAAGGCGGCTGTTGCGACGGATTGGTCGAGGGAGGCTATGGACCTGACCTCCGCAGTGAACCTCTTCACATAGTCTCTCAACTTCTCTCCCTTCTCCTGGCGGAGCTGGAGTAATGAGAGGCTGGTCTTCTCTGTGTGTCTACTACTCATGAAGTGAGTGATGAAGAGGCTCTCGAATTGCTCGAAGGAGAAGATGGAAGAGGGAGCAAGGCGGGAGTACCATTCTCTAGCCGACCCCTTCAGGGTGGCGGGGAAGGTCTTGCAAAGTAAGGCGTCCGAAGCCTGTGGATGAGCATGAGGGTCTTGAAGCTTTCGATGTGGTCCACGGGGTCCGACTCCCCCGAGTAAGTTTCGAACTTCGGGGGTTCGAATCTCCTCGGGATGGGAGCCTCCATGATGGTTCGGGAGAAAGGGGGTCTGCTCGGACGAATGGTTCTGCTGTTCGACCCCTCCCCCTCGTCCATCCGACCGATTCGCCTCTCCACCTCATGAAGACGGCGGTATAGGGCATCGTCCCTCCCGCGGTAGTCGAACGAGTCTCTGGACTCGTCTTCGTAGGAGGGAGAGCCGGGGCTACGACGATGGTCGTCCCGAGAGCGGCGAGGGCTAAGTTCATGCTGCCGGCGGTTAGGAGCTGGCGGAGGAGAGGCGGACCTACGGCGAGGACTGGGAACCTGTTGGGGCGAAGGAACCCTTTGGGCCTCATTGTTGTTGGGTCGGAGGTTAAGAGCCTGCAACATCGTTGCTTGAAACTGCAGGAACTCGGCGCGAGTGATGGGCGCCTCATTGTTCCTCGGCTGATGCCGACCGGCAGGAGAGTGGCGCCTCCTCCTGTAATGCCCGGGTGACTCTCTTCTTCCCCTTCGGACAGGAGACCTTCTATAATCTCGGTGGTGAGGTGACCGCTCACCCGGACGTTGTTGGCGGGAGGCTCCCTCTCGGGCCCGCTTCTCGTCTAGACGGTGGCGTAGGTCCTCTTCCTTCTTCTGATTTTGGGGATTGTGAGAGGCCATGGAATCCGTAGAGGTGTTGTGTATGGAGACGCGGTCCTGATTGAGCGGTTGCTTCATACGAGAGCCCCCCACACCGGCGTTCTGCGGACCGGTGGGAGCCCTGGGGGGTTGCTGGTTCTGAAGAGGAGGCTGATCTTGAAGAGGGTCCTCCACTTGAAGCGGGGGTTGTCCCTGCTGCGGAGCGGGTTGGATGGGGACTACCTCTTGCTGATCAGCGGGGATGGGTCCACGGTTGGACCCCCTAGATCTGACCTTTCTGGGAGGCATGGCTGGAGAAGAGCTGAGTCGACGAGGAAGAGGTGGCGGCTATTCGTATGGTTTTCCCACAGACGGCGCCAATCTGTTACCGCTAATTCTGGTGTGGGGGTAAACAGATAGAATTTGTGGGTTCGTGGAAAAACCTGAATAGCAGATCCGAACCTGTTCGTCTGAGTTGGGCTGCTGACTCCCGCCGTGCACCTGCAAGGAAAGTGCGAAACACCGGGGTTGATCCCGGCGACGCACCCTCCGACGCTCTTGTCAGTAACCAGAAGAGATTAAAAAAGAGCTTAAGCAGGTAAAAGAGTCATTCACCTGTAACAGTGGTTGGTGGGGGGTATTTATAGTCGCCGTTGGGATCAGATTAGGAATGTGATTCCTGTGATCTGATAAGGCATAAAATCCTCGTAATCAGATTAGGAATGTAATCCCTTAATTCCCGATGAGAGCAAATCAGGCCTGTTGATTTGGTCAAATCAGTAACCCTGATTTTCCTCTTGCTGATCTGGGTTCGTCTTGGGTCGGGACCCGTACCCAGTTGGAGTGGATCCGTTCGCGGGTTATTGGATCTGTGAGAAGGAGACCCAGTACCCGCTTCGGACCCTGCTAGTAGGTGAAATTACCGTTTTATCCCTGAGCTTTGAGATTCGCGTCCGATGTGAACGGTCCCGATTTAATCCTATTTTTAGCCATATCAATTCATATTATATATTGTTTAGAATATTTTAATAATCAGTTAAGCTTAATCTGCATTTTGTTATACATATGTTATTATTATTACTATAACCAGTATTATTTTCGTAAATGTTTTTATTTGCAGTATCATTGTTTTTTTTAATTTTATCGTTATTTTTATAATTATTATTGTTTTATTTTTTTTAAGCCGAACATACTTTATTTTTATATGCACTCATTATTTGACTTAATGTACATATGTATGTATGATTTATAAACCCTATAATCGTAATTGTTTCTAATTGTTTCTAATTGGATATTTTTTTATAAACCCAATTTTCTTATTGGATAATCCAATACCCAATACCTAAAACCCATTACCCTATATATAAAAACCTACTCTACTAATCCTAACCCTAAAATTAATTAATTAATTAATTAATTAAATTTTTTTTTTAAAAAAAAACCCCTATACTACTGCTAATTACCCCAGCCGCCCCCTACCTTTCGTCTTCTCCATTTCCCCCCGACTTCTCTCTCCCACCCCTGTCTCACCCTGCCAACTTCACGGCAGCCCAACAGCCCGCGACGCCTTGCCCCGCATCCCCGGTGCCGCCGTCCTGTGACATTCCGCTCCTCCTGAGCACCAGCAGACGACCACGCACCCAATCGACGACCCCTCCCGAGCACCAGCGACGCTCCAGATTTGCAGCGCGACCCCCGCCTCGCCTCGACATCGCGAGCCTCTTGTCGCGATGCTGCACCGCGCCACCGCTTGTCCCCCGCGCCACCCTGCGACGCGCCCGAACGGCTACAGCACCGCTTCCCGGTGCTGTGCTTGTTCTCCGACAGCAACCCACAACCACCACAGCCTCGCCGCCGCTCGCCGCCTGCAGTCGCTGGCCGCTCCCGCCCGTCACAGCCGAGCCAAGTCACAGCCATGGAATGTTGATGGTTATGTGGGTTTTTGATCATATTGATTTTGAACCGTCCGTTGATTGTGATCTTGATTGATTAATTCTTGGCCATCGGATCCCCATCATCATTTCATCTTGATCATCACCTCCATATCAGATCTCATCCATCCAATCCGATCGTGATCATCAGATCAGATCAAAGCAGATCCAGCTGTTCGATCGTCTTGATCCTAATTGCCATCAAGATCCGCACCGATCCGACCCATCCGATCTCGATTGTCGATCAACGCCCTCATCCAATCAAGGCAAGTATTTTTCCTTGTACAATTTATTGTTCTAGTACAAGTATTTATTTGAAAATACCGCAAATAGGTTATAGTTGTGACTCCTTATCTTATCATTTGTTGATCTTGAATATTTTACCGTCGATCCCTAAATCTTAAGAGTCACAACACCGGAAACCCTAGATTTGTAGATGTGTGTTGTACCTTGTATGTGATGATCTTGCACCCACTTGAGTTGAGAAATAAATGTTGTTTGCTGATTTGATAACCACCACACCCGTATTTGTATCACACATTAATCTAGACCCATAATAACCAATTATCATGCAACTTATACATGAAAGACGTTCACACTTGTTACTGTCCTGAACTTTACTTGCTGTTTTGACCCCTTTAAAATCAGAATCTGAACCTGAGCCCTGAACAGTAAATGTAGCTCTAGATGTCTAGATGTCGATAGCATCCAGAATTTTTGAATTCCGAATTACGGTCTAGGAGATATCGGAGTTTTACTGCAGCTATGTCGGTATTCGCAGATTCACAAAACTGCTGCACTTCTTTAGTTTGAAAATTAATTTAACTATGTTAACAGTAAGCGATTGACTTGAAATTTTATATTCTGTTGCTGGACACCCTAGATAACGTTCTCAAATTTTCTCAGAATTAATTAACAATGTTTCAACACTGTTTTACATGCATAAACTTAGATTTACAAATCCTGGCTGAACATAGAAGCAGTATAGTTTGTTGTTTTGACATATGTTACCATAAGTTTCATGTACCTTAATTATATGCATTGGAACCGGGCAGGAGTCTAGTTTCTAGATCTTCTGACGGATCCACTTTTGCTATCTTGTAGCAACGGGAATCGCAGTTTTGGTGCAACAACCTAATGCTGTCCAGATTTGAGATTCTCGTTGTTCTTGATATTTTAATTTGTTTAGACCCTCGAACTTTGATGCGGTTTATTTCTGGGAGACGTGTGGATGCACCAGGTGTGAGTTCGGACTCGATTTGTATTGAAGGAGAAAGCTGCTTGTCAGACGACCTTCGGAGTGACCTGGCGGCTCCTGCGACGGGCTCGGAGTGAGGTGGATGCCTCGGCTCGGATCAGAGGGTTCGGATCCGAGGTCTTGTGTACCTGCAGACAGCCCTGAAACACTGGGGTTTATCCCGGTGGCGGACCCTCCGACGATCTAGTCAGTCTCTGTGAGAGAGTAGCAATAACTAGGTGAATTTAAGTGGCAAAAGATTGGTTACCTGAAAAGGTGGGTGAGGGTCTAGTATTTATAGAGAATTCCAACCGGGTTTGGATCCGCTTGGGGGCCGGGTCTGAACCCGAAAGCCCATGGGCCTGACGTGGCAGAAGGCCCAGGGGGTTTAGGGCTGACGTGGCAGTACCAGGAGTGGTATAGGGCTGATGCGGCAAAGCCCTTGGTGGTATTTGGAGCTGACATGGCAGATCATGGGGCTTCTGTGCTTCTGGAAGAATCTGGTGGCGTAGGGTGTGCCAAGTCATCTTCATTCTACACCAGGATGGGCGGACGGCCCGGAGGGCTGTCGTGGATCGGAGGCCGAGGGCCATCGCTGCTCATCGGATACGAGGAGACCAGATCTGTGGGGGTGAACTTGAGGTTCGGTGCCGACCCTGCAGTGGCTCGAAGCCGAACTAGACTGTTGTTTCTACCATTTTTGAGTGAGAGTTGTATTGGGCCCTGGTTGGGCCCCATGCCATTTTTACCCTACAACACAAGCCCCCCACTCCTGCGGGGGTGCGGGAGCTAGCCGTGGAGGAGTGTTTACGGTTGTAGAAATGGGATGGCGAACTACTGGGCCTTCATGAGGGGGTTGTCCTGATTGTTTAGAGCGATCCTCGAGCCGGCGAGAGTCTATGGGTCGGCAAGGGTGATGGCGAACTGTTTGTGACTTCCTGAGAAGATTACCCTGGTGCCAGACCTAATCTCGAGCAGGCGAGGGATTATGGGTCGGCAAGGGTGATGGCGAGCCGTTAAGCCTTCCTGAGAAGACTACCCTGGTGCTAGACCTGACCTCGAGCTGACGAGGGATTACGAGTTAACAAGGGCGATGGCGAGCCATGGAGCCTTCCTGAGAAGACTACCCTGGTGCTAGACCTGACCTCGAGCTGGCGAGGGATTTACGGGCCAACAAGGGTGATGGCGAGCCGTTGAGCCTTCCTGAGAAGACTACCCTGGTGCCAGACCTGACCTCGAGCTTGGCGAGGGATTACGGGTCGGCAAGGGCGATGGCGAGCCGTGGAGTCTTCCTGAGAAGACTACCCTGGTGCTATACCTGACCTCGAGCTGGCGAGGGATTACGGGCCAACAAGGGTGGTGGCAAGCCGTTAAGCCTTCCTGAGAAGACTGCCCTGGTGCTAGACCTGACCTCGAGCTTGGCGAGGGATTACGGGTCGGCCAGGGTGATGGCAGGCCGTGGAGCCTTCCTGAGAAGACTACCCTGGTGCTAGACCTGACCTCGAGCTGGCGAGGGATTACGGGCCAACAAGGGTGTTGGCGAGCCGTTGAGCCTTCCTGAGAAGACTACCCTGGTGCCAGACCTGACCTCGAGCTTGGCGAGGGATTACGGGTCGGCAAGGGCGATGGCGAGCCATGGAGTCTTCCTGAGAAGACTACCCTGGTGCTAGACCTGACCTCGAGCTGGCGAGGGATTACGGGCCAACAAGGGTGTTGGCGAGCCGTTGAGCCTTCCTGAGAAGACTACCCTGGTGCTAGACCTGACCTCGAGCTTGGCGAGGGATTACGGGTCGGCAAGGGCGATGGCGAGCCGTGGAGTCTTCCTGAGAAGACTACCCTGGTGCTAGACCTGACCTCGAGCTGGCGAGGGATTATGGATCAACAAGGGTGAGGGCGAGTTGTTGAGCCTTCCCGAGAAGACTATCCTGGTGCCAGACCTGACCTCGAGCCGACGAGGGATTACGGGTCGGCAAGGGCGATGGCGAGCCGTTTGAGCCTCCCTGATATGACTACCCTGGTACTAGACTTGGCCTCGAGCTGGCGAGGGGTTGTGGGTCGGCAAGGGTGGGGGCGAACCGTCGTGCCTTAGGAATGTTGAGCAGGGTAGCCCGCTGTCTTTGTGGAGCATTGAAGGCGCTCCGGGATCTGTGTGATGTTCCTATTTCCCAGGGGCCTTAATTGCGCCGCCTAATAAATGCATGGCGCATGGGCTTCCGTCGTTTGGTTTTCCCCACGTCATAAAGGCTGGCCTATGGGGGAGGCTATAAGTACCCCTCCCTCCGCAGTGGGTTGGATCACAGTAAGGGTGGTCTATTGGCCATCAGAGGTGTCTGCTCCGGCGGACGTCTGTCTCTTGCAAAATTTTACCCCCGGTTGTGTCGGAGAGGTGGTTACTCTGCCGCCCGGATCTTCTCTTGGATCTGATGGCTTTGATACGGTAGCCAGATCCAGGGGAGATCAGGGCGAGAGGGGTAATGATCGAAATCCGGACCGGTAGATAAGGAGCCTCGGATTGGTGGTGGCTCTGTCGTCTGGATCCTTTTTCGGGTCAGACGACCTTGATATGGTTGTTTGGCCCGAGAGAGATCTAGACGGGAGGGGCATCAACCGCATTCCAGACTTGGGCTGAAGAGCCTCGGATAGATGGGTCGCCTCTGATTGGAGGTTGGCCAATCTGTCTTCTGATAGGGCTCCAGGCGGTGGTGGTTTCTGTCCCACCCTCGAACTGTTCGGGGTTTCGGCTGTCGAGGCTGTAAGCCCCGAGCTGCTCGCGGGTGAGAGGGGAACTGACCGAGCCCTGGAGCCCGGGGCGTCTGTCGAAGGATGGCGCCTTAAATCTTAAGTAAAATGTTGTATCCGCCGAATACCCCATCCGAACCGACCCCTGCGTCTGGCTGCCAGCCTGGCATTGGATGACGTCAGCAGCGCACGTTTCAAGGACGTGGCGCGATTTTTCAGGCGGCAGTTGCACGTCAATAGGTGAACAGTAATTGCGGAAATCGAGGAGTCGTTTTCATCCTCTATAAATATTCCCCCCTCTCCCCCTTTCGCCCACTTCTTTCTTGTTGCTTTCCTTTTCAAAAATTTCCCAACACTTCAGTGCTCGTCCCTGCAGTTTGCTGTACTAGACTCGTCCTTCTGAAGTGACCCCAGGTTAGTTGGTAAGTCTGTTTAGTTTAGGCACAGATGGATAGGGCTCAGTCTGGCTCGTCAGCATCGACGTCTAGGGGGGGCGTGAAACCTGTCTCCAAATCGACGTCGTGGGAGGAGCCCGTGCTCGAGGAGGAGTCAGTACACGCTGCGGAGCCTTCCGATTCGGTTTCGTGGGAGGAACCAGTAGGTGAGGAGGAGGTACACAATGTGAGGCCGTTACGCCCCCGGCATCCCTTCGTGGTGGAGAGTAGCGAGTCGGAGGAAGCAAGTGATGGTTCGGATGGTGTCCGTGTTCTGGAGTTGGCTTCCGAGGAGGAGGGAGGCGAGGGCAACTCGGTAAGGAGATCCACAGTTCAGGGTGCGGGTCCGAGTTCCATGCCGACCGGTCTGGGGTCATTATCTATCCCCTCGTCGGAGCGAACCAATTGGAGGAAGAAGGCTCCGAGGAAGGCAGGGTCGAGGACTGGTGATTCGAGCCAGGCACCTGCTTATCGTAATTTGATGACAGGTTCGCCCGTACAGCCGAAGCCTTTCCGTCAGTATCCCGATGACCTATCTGACAAGGAGCTCTTTGGCGTGCAGCCCTCTTTGCCGAGTCGGAAGAGGGTGATGATGGACGTGATTCCGACCGTCTTGGAGGGTGGGGACTTGGAGGTTTTGTAGCTGGCGTACCACATAGGGCCTGACTACGAATTGATGTTGCCGAGCTCTACTCTGCGCCCAACCGATCCCCTTTCTGCATGGTATTGCATCTTCCCAGTGGACGCCTTCATCTCCGGGTTGAGACTGCCAGTCCACCCGATTGTTTGGAAAGTGCGGAACTGGGCCTCCTTGGCGCCGATACAGTACGGGCCGAACTCTTGGAAGCAGATTATCTGTTTTGTACTGATGTGCGAGGAACAAAAGGTACCCCTGCGGTTGAATGTGTTCCGAGCGATGTTGATGATTAGCTCGACAGCTGAGAGTGTTTACTATATCTCCCCCCGGAGTAAGGGGAAGGTCGTTCACAGCCACCCGGACTCCATCAAGGATTGGAAGAAAAAAATATCTGGTGATCCGGAGTGAAGAGCCCTGGGACATTCCCACCCGATGGAACCACTCCAAGCCGAGCTATCAACCGCCGAGGCCGAGGGATCTGACGGCCGAGGAGTGGGGGTTTGTCGAGCGCCTCCGTCTGTCCCCTAGTATCGATTGGACGAAGGTGACGGAGGCCCACCTGGCGAGCGTTGGACTGAGCCCAGCCGTTCTGCGTATGTAGTTGTTTCTTTTCTCTCAATCTTTTCGTACTTTCTTGCTCATTGCTCTTAATGGTTTTTTCTGTAGATATGGATGAAGCATCGATCAAGGCTAGGAGGCTCGCCATGAAGAAGGAGAACGCCGAGAAGAAGAAGGGGGAGGCGACGAAGAAGCCGAGGGAGTCGTCCCTAGTTATCTCGGAGGCCCCGCTCGAGCCGAGGGCTAAGAGGACTCGCTCGGAGACGAGCAAGGGGGTGGCCCCTTCGAGGGGCAAGGGCCAAGCGAGGGCATCCGATCTCGACAAGGGGAAAGGTCCCTTGGTAGAGGTCGAGGAAGAGAACCCGGTGGTGGAGATGTTGCGACAACGGTGGGCACCAGACTGGTCGGTTCGGATGGGCGACTGCTTGACTGAGGAAGCCCAGGCCGTTGAGGTGGTGGAGAAGTTGGCGACCCCTCGCGATCGCCAGGTGATGGAGAGCGAGCCCGTAGAGGTGGCGTTTACGCGCCTGGCGCAGGCCACCGTGCTGGTAAGCTTGTCGACCTTATCCCTCTTGTTAATTTTGCTTCGGGAGTCTTTCTCTTATCTGTGTTTGTCGGTCGCAGGCTTGTATGCAGGGGGCTAACGTAAAGAACCTCTACGAAGCGTCCCTGTCACAAGAGCGAGCTCGGGCGGATAAGAGCGAGTGGGAGATGAAGGAGATGCGGATCGAGCTCGAGGGCTCGCACAAGAGGGAGCAGCAGATGAAGCTCGAGCTCGAGGCCAAGGATGCGGAGTGGGGGAAGAGGGTGGTCTCCTTGAAGAAGAAGTTCACCAAGGAGAAGGAGGAGTTGACGACTGCGTTTGCCAAGGAGAGGGAAGAGCTGACGGATGCAGGTCAGCGGATGGTGATCAAGGCCCAGGATGAGTGCTACGCGAAGGCCCTCAGTCATGTGAGGCACTTCTACCCGACCGTCGACCTATCCAACTTTGAGTATGACATGGAGATCGAGGGGACACCGAAGACTCCTGGTGAAGAAGGGCCCGTTGGTAACCCGGCTGTCGACCCTCCTGCGAACCCGACCGATGCCGAGGTGGGAAAACAAGTTGTATAGTTTTATCTTTCTTTTTCCCCCCTTCGATTGTATTTGCCTTCCGCGAACTGGCCACCGCATTTTTTGTAAGAAGCAGCACAATTTATAAAAAAGTATTTTTGACCGGCCAAGTGTTTTTGACCTCGGATATTTCCGAACCTCCTTGCTTATGTGTGTTGAGTTGGCTGGTTCTCTTGTAGGTTGTGGCTTCCCTTCCCGAGGCGGACCCCCGTCGTTCCGGCGTGGCATGGCTCCGGAGTAGGGTTGAGGCATTGGAGGCCACTTTGGTTCGGTACCGTAAGGGGGCCCGTGACACTGATGCGGCCTTTAATTATTACAGGAACATGTCTGAAGTCCTTAGTGAGGAGGCAAGCCGGCTGAGGAGGGCGATGGTGGATCGGGAACTCGTGGGTGTCGGACTTGGATATACTATGTCGAGTTCCTCGGTGCAGAGGCCCTCCTCTGAGAAGCTACTTCGCGATGTGATAGTGGAGAAGGAGGTGGAGATACACCGTTACCGGACGATGCTGGGTGTCTCGACATCTTCCTTGGGGGTCGACGAGCGGAGGGGGTACCCTCTGCGCTGCTGCTAATGGAGCATATGCGACCCGTCGACGCCCAGAGCTCCGTGGCCGGTGTGTCGACCGTGGCCGAACCGAAGGACCATCATGACAAAGAGAGAGTTCCAAGTTGTTCGATCAGAGTGATCCCGCCATTCGTCGGGCCCGAGGGGCCCTGAGAGGGCGGCTTCCTTCAGTTTGAGATGAGAGGAGTGTTTCTGTAACGGTCTTTGTTTGTTTTCTCATAACCCAATAAAGGAGTATGAATAAGGAATTCATTTCACTCTTCGCTCTGGTTGATAGTGTAAGGAATGATGAAGGGAGTGTGGTTCGGCCCTGTCGGTCCGTGAGGGATCGGCGTGGGGTGTTGTGAAGTCTCCCGAGCCTGAAGTCGGGTCGGACCTACCGAGGCATCGGGGACGATACCGGGGTGAAGACTTGGGTGTCGATCCCCTTGTCTGGTATTAGGTCGGATCTGCCGAGGCGTTTGGAGTATAGTAAAAAGATATTTCTTTCGTATTAGGGAGGGCCGCTAAAACGGCCCTTTACACACGAGAGCTTTACAAAAGATTTACTTTTAGCCAAGTTAGAACCTATGCCCGTCCCTTAAGGAACATCACTAGGTGCTCGGCGTCGAATGGGAATTCCTCCGGCTCGACGGTAGGTCCGGGAGCAGGGCCGTCCCTTTCCGGTTTGAGTTCGACGGCGTCGAGGGGGAACACCCCTCCCGTGATGGTGGTCATGTAGCACGATCGCGCTGCTTCTTGGTTGCCTCGGACGATGCCGACTCCTTGCGGGGTGGAAAATTTAAGTTTCAGATGGTAAGCCGAAGGCACCGCTTGGAGGGAGCATAGTCCGGGTCGGCCGAGTATGGCGTTGTAAGCCGCCTTGACGTTGACCACCATGAAGTCCATAGACTCGGTCCTCTTGATGGGAGCTGATCCTGCGGTAACGTCGAGGGTAACAATCCCTTCTATCACGACAGGGACGCCGGAGAACCCATGCAAGGTGTATCCGGCCGGCTTGAGTTTGCCTCTAGGTAACTTGAGATTCTCGAAGGCTTCGAGGAAGAGAATATTAACCGAGCTGCCGTTGTCGACGAGGATTCGGCAAACTTCACAATTAGCCATGTGGAGGCTAATGACGAGGGCATCGCAGTGGGGCAGGCGAACGCCTTCGAGGTCCTCTCCTGAGAATGAGACCGGCATTGGTTGTAGCTTGGGCGAGGGGTGGTCTTGGACAGCATTCACCTCTCGGATGAAGGCTTTTCGGGAAGTATTTGATTCTCCTCCCATTGGCCCCCCGTGGACACAGTGCAAGATGAACGGCATATCCGCGGCTCCCTCGGACTCGGGATCCCGACCCTGGATGCGGTTCGGAGTAGGGTTCGGAGGCGAGAGCCTCCGGTTCCTAGTATCTCGCCGATTCCGTGGGACTTCTCGGGTGAATTCTCGGAGGTACCCCCTGGAGATGAGTTCCTCAATCTCGTCTTTCAGGGCCCGGCATTGGTCGGTTTCGTGCCCATGATCTCTGTGGAAGCGGCAGTAGAAGCGTTGATCTCGGTTCTTACTGTTGTTAGGTCGGGGAGGTAGTCGAACAATGCCTTTGTCTTCTATTTCTAAGAGGATGGCAGATACGTTATGTGTCAAGGGAGTGTACCTCTCGAAGAGGGGGACCTGGCGGGATCTTCTTCATGGCCCCCGCGTCCCTCGGAGCCTTTTTTGATGGTTCGACTTCTTCGGCCTTCAGTTTTCCCTTCTCGGTGGCCTCCCTAGCATCTTCGGGGCTAAGGGCCTCTTCTGCCCTAATATATTTCTCGACCCTGTTGAGGAGGTCGGGAAAGTCGATGGGGGGTCTCTTCGCCAGAGAAGCTTTCAGCTGTCCATGACGGACGTTGTGCCGAAATGCCGCGGAGGCGACGCCTGGATCAAGAGAGGAGACCGACCTTGCCTCCGCGGTAAACCTCCGGACGAACACTCTGAGTGACTCTCCCTCTATCTGTCTAAGCCCAAGTAAAGAGGCGCTGGTCCTTTCCGCCTTCCGGCTGGTGACGAAGTGGGCAAGAAAATTGCCCTCTAGTTGGTCGAAGGAGTAAATGGAGCCGGGGGTGAGTTTCGAGAACCATTCACGAGCCGGACCTCGAAGGGTGGCGGGGAAGGCTCGGCACAGCAGGGGATCCGAGGCACTGTGAATCATCATGAGGGTTTTGAAACCCTCCATGTGATCAGCGGGATCTCCCTCGCCGTCGTAGGTCTCGAATTGGGGTGGTCGGAAATTCCTGGGTATTTCTGCTTGGAGGATGGGGGCGGAGAAGGGAGGACGGACAGGTCTGTACCCTTGAGCCGCTCGTTGGTCGCCGTCTCCTATATGATCGAGGCGATCCTCCATTTCTTGGAGGCGCCTTAGGAGTACACCATCGTCCTCTGGCTGGATTGTTGACGGGCGCGACACGCTGGCCTCGGCATCCGACCCGGTTTGGGAGTGGAGGGCTTCCTCCCTGGGGGCCCGTCGGAGGGCCCTGAGAATTTCTCTTCGGAAGTCTTGGAACTCCTTGTGAGTGACGGGGGATCCCTCGACCCTGTTTGGTCGGTCTGAAGGTTGCCTTCCGATGCGGCTGAGTGCGGCCTCCGTCCCTCGGGCGGCGGTCTTGGATGGTTCGGGGCCGGGTTGGAAGCGGCCCTTCCCCTGCTGCGGCTAATCTGTCGGTTGACGATTACCCCCCGTAGGTCGGGCTGGACTTGACGGGTGACGCTCCTTTGGGACCCCTGATGGGGAGCCCCGTGTTTTGAAATGTGTGGCCCAGCGTTAGCAGTTGGTGGGGGCGAGTCCCGTCGGTTGACGGAGGAAGCAGCCCCCTTGCCCTTGGAGGCCATGAGAGTTCGGCTGTCGAGGTCCCTTGATGGTCGTGCTCGGGTCGGCTTCTGAAGCAGTGTTCCCACAGACGGCGCCAACCTGATGCGGTTTATTTCTGGGAGACGTGTGGATGCACCAGGTGTGAGTTCGGACTCGATTTGTATTGAAGGAGAAAGCTGCTTGTCAGACGACCCTCGGAGTGACCTAGCGGCTCCTACGACGGGCTCGGAGTGAGGTGGATGCCTCGGCTCGGATCAGAGGGTTCGGATCCGAGGTCTTGTGTACCTGCAGACGGCCCTGAAACACCGGGGTTTATCCCGGTGGCAGACCCTCCGACGATCTAGTCAGTCTCTGTGAGAGAGTAGCAATAACTAGGTGAATTTAAGTAGCAAAAGATTGGTTACCTGAAAAGGTGGGTGAGGATCTAGTATTTATAGAGAATTACAACCGGGTTTGGATCCGCTTGGGGGCCGGGTCTGAACCCGAAAGCCCATGGGCCTGACGTGGCAGAAGGCCCAGGGGGTTTAGGGCTGATGTGGCAGTACCAGGAGTGGTATAGGGCTGACGCGGCAAAGCCCTTGGTGGTATTTGGAGCTGACATGGCAGATCATGGGGCTTCTGTGCTTCTGGAAGAATCTGGTGGCGTAGGGTGTGCCAAGTCATCTTCATTCTACACCAGGATGGGCGGACGACCCGGAGGGCTGTCGTGGATCGGAGGCCGAGGGCCATCGCCGCTCATCGGATACGAGGAGACCAGATCTGTGGGGGTGAACTTGAGGTTCGGCGCCGACCCTGCAGTGGCTCGAAGCTGAACTAGACTGTTGTTTCTACCATTTTTGAGTGAGAGTTGTATTGGGCCCTGGTTGGGCCCCAAGCCATTTTTACCCTACCACAAACTTGTATCCTATCTAGCCTAGACTTGTTCCATATTCACGATTATGTTTACTGGACTTGTCTCGCACACTTTCATGCTTGGTTAATAATTAATAATAAATAACATGCCGGGATTTAAAGGAAAGACCATAGTAGTGGACAATATAGGTAAGTGTATTCGAAAGGGAGCCCGTGTTTCTCACTTCCCAGTACTCGGTTCATGAACCTGTTGCACCTTGATGTATTCATGGAGCCAATTACTTGGCTCATGAACTTGTTGTATTCACGAAACCACCTGTGTGGTTCTTGAACCTGTTAGTATTCACGAACTTGCTTCGTAAACATGTTATTTATTTTCGTATTCATGAACCGTGTCTGCTTGATACTTGATACCTGAGTACGCCGCCCTATAGACTCCATTACTAAGCCTAAACGAAATTGTATTGACTGTAGCAACTATGTAGTAAAAGTATGGATGCATGAAGTGCTACCTAGATAGTAATAACTACAAGACATGAACATAATACATACTTACTCGATACTTGATTACATGATACATGAGACTTAAAACATGAAACTTGAACTTGATACATGTTTACTTGATACTTGACGACATGTTACATGAGACTTGATACTTGAATTAATACTTGACACTAGACTTGAGACCTGTTACTTGACACTAGACTCGAGAATTGTTACTTGACACTAGACTCGAGACATGTTACATGACACTTATACTTGATACCTGTCACTTGATGTTGGATACTCTTATATGTCACTAGTCACTTAATCTACTATTAGTATTTGTTACCCAACCTGATCTCTTGAGCTTTCCTTCTTGCTAGTTAATTCTTGAATTCCCACTACTTGTTGCATCCCTATTATATTCTTGATTCCAATTCTTGTTCCACATTACTTGTACTCGTTTTTACTATTTGTGGCCCTAACTTGCACTAAGGACGTTTTCTCTTGTTTTCTCTATGTTTCCCCTTTTTTATATTTATTAAACAGACTTTGGAGACGTGTTACCTGCTGGAATCGGTGAGCAGAGATTTTAGGCTTCAATTGGAGGAAGGACATGTTTTAATTATTCGTTCTCTTGAATTATTTATTTTTGGCTACTTAAGACTTGTAACGGACTTATGTCCCCGAGTTTTTAACTTTGATCCAGACTTGAAAACTATTTGGATATTATTATATGTTTCAATTGTTTTCTGTTACTTAATAAATTATTCATGCATGCTTGGTTATATATATATCTTGTTATATTCTTGTTGTGATGCTGAGTCGATCCTACAGTTTATGGATGATGTAAAAATCATTCGCTGGGCTTCGTCACGCACTCGTATTCCGTATTTTTGGGAAGCGGGGCGTGACAGTTAGTGTGTATCATTTTTTTGGTATTTTAATTTGATTGATAGTTGTGTATGGAATTTTGAGTTTAGCAACTTGAAAATGCAGAGGAAGCAGAAACCCATATTTGAAGTTATTGACAGATTCAAAGCTGTGAATAACAGGGTGGCCTCTCTGGTGCGCATTGGTTTACATTCTCAGCCTTTTGATGCTGCTACGACTCCCCAGTAAATAGTCGTTCAGTATTTCTGGATTGTTGTCATAGACTTGCTTGATTGCATAATATTTCGAAGACTTTGTTCTCTTGAGGACTTTACTTTGATGTAGTTGTGATTTTGAGCACTCACTTCTAATGGTATCTAGTCTTAGTTTGATACCAGTATGTTGCTCTGTATTACTGAGGTCCATAACCTAACAATTGTTTTTGGATTGTTATTACTTCCCAAATGTCCTCTCAAGCCAGAATATCTAAGCCCAAATTAATAATCAACCAACCAAGCGGAACATCATATAAAAGTTCTACAACACAGGAATTACATTATATTAAAAAAGCACGAATACTATAGATTAACAAAAAGATTGTTAAACGAATTAACTGATTGCTTCATACTGGTGCTTTATTAGGGAAAATGCATGTAATTGATGGTTAGTCTATTTGTCTAGGGCAGATCAAGGCATTCCTCTCAATTGCAACATCATTACATATGTGATGGTTAGTCTCTGCTTCAATAGCGAAAACTTGATTATAAATGTGAGCATGGATGCTTGCAGGAATAAACAGGTAAACCTAGTACTTCAAGATATTCCTTTGAGATCACATCCGAATAACTTGAGGTATTTCGCAAACAGAAAGCACAAGTTATTTTATCTTTATAGTGATCCCAATTTGACCAAAAGTATGCTCTGGTGATGTTAAAATTAAAAACAAATGACGATGAACGAGCACAATAACAAAGCCATTGTCTCAAACTACCAAAAACTTGAAAATACTAGTCTATTTGTCTATTCATTCTTACTGAAACAAACTCTTTCTTCCTGATTTGCAAAGAGATTGTCACAGAATTTGGGAATCGATGTTTCATTCAACCTTACTCAAGCTTATAATTTTAAGTATGATGACAATGAAAAGCTGATGCTGAGGTAAAAATTTACAAAGCAATAGACACAAATTTCCACAATTGGCACATATATAAGTAGAAGTCGATAGGCAGCCATGGCCGTGCCACTCTGAAGGCTCATCACATTGCTGAAAGCGCTTTCGAGGGAACATCTTTTTGTACATTATCATCGAAATGCAGATCTTGAGCTCCGTAACAATCTTAACATCTTTTTGCTCCTTTTTATGCTGCTGCTCCTCCTCTTTATGCTGCTTGTGTATCTTATTCCTATTCTTCGGCCACACCATTCTTTAACTCCTGCCAAATAATTCAAACAACAATTGTAAACATGATACATGAAACATGAACTGAAATACTACTACAAAGCAATGTAACTCAACAAAATCATGAATTGAATTAGTCGTAGGCTCAGAATGCACACTTGTGTATAAGGATTGTTCAAATCAAGCATCAAGATTAGTCTATGGCTGCATTATTATGCCATGCATGGCTGGATCTTTAGGATGAAGGAAGCTATAAATGGCATTGTCCTAGTCTTGATTTTATTCTTCGTCGCTTCCTGGCTGACGTAGAAAGGGCTGGAATAGAAGACTAAATGAATCATAGAATGTTAATGACAAGTTGTTACAAATGTCTTCCCAAAAAAAAAAAGAAAAAAAAAATTGTCTTCCACAATAATATCTGATCGATGCATATGCTTATCTGAGACTTCAACATATTATATCGACTAGACCAATGGAAAGGGATGTATCGAGGAGGTGAGCTACAACCAAAGCTTGAAAATATAGCTCATTCCAAACTTTCTTCTCCACAACTCACTTGATAAATCAATGATGGATGCTTTCATATCCGTGAGCAACAAATATCACTCAAATCCTTTCTTAAACAAACTTCTCACCAAATCCTTTTAAACAGATGAAAGAAGATAAAACAAAAGGCGAGCTTACTTATTTGATGAACTTGCTAATAAAAATAAGAAAGAGTATCAATTAATTTCACCATGATAGGGTTGGCAACATCAGAGTGCACCTGAATACAAGAAAGAAAAAAGAAGTAAGCATCAATCCAAGCATTTTGAGTATAAGTGCGCTAGGATTACTCAACGCAACAATAATTGCATTTTGCTACATTTGCTACATTAGACATACATAAAATTTTGTGATTTAATATCTGTAACAAAATAAATTCAATCAAAAGGTGCAAAGTGAACCAAAATGGCCTGCCTAGTATCTATTTTTTTTTTCTTCTGGATCATACTTTTGCCCAACTCATGTCAGGAAATGTTTTTGATTGTAAAATGTAGCGAAATTTATTTCAGGAATTATAGAGGCTGATTTGTAAAGCTAATAATATGTCCTTGTATATAATGAATGGTAATTAATGTTAGGATCGGGGTTACGACCTGCTCGAGATCTTGCCATTATGAAGTTAGAAGACTAGAGGAAGATGAGGATAGGGTGATTGAGGAAGAAGTAGATCAGATATTGAAGAAGAAGATCGGATATTAGGGAAGATGCAACTATTTCATTAATTTGGAGAAATCAATTACAGGTCCTTATATAGGAAGAGGGTAGAGTTTGTTACGCTAGGCGACAAACCCAATTTACGTGCGAAGCACACCCTTACTTCCCGCACTATTACAATTTAAAAAATACGTGCATACTACGTGATCTACTGATACTCTGATACATACTATCAACTAAGCTCTGCTTTCAACAGCGATGGTCTCTAGCTCTCCGATGACTTCAGGGTTCACTCCGGTGAAGGTTGGGAAGCCGGCGACCCTAACAATTAAGGATTGTACAAATTAATAATACTTTCAAAACATGAGTGAATGCCCCTTTCAAAACTATGAAATAAAAGTATGGATGAACTTGTTATTCCTATTCCAACATATAAATATACAACCTTAATGTTTGTCAATAGCCATCCTATATACTGGCTTTGCTTCAAATCTTCATAATATAGTCAATGTGATACGAGGCCAAAGTATTGTAATGGTAGAAAGTAGGCTCAAACCAACACTGAAATGTACAAAGTAGTAATAAGATCACAAAATCTTCACAACATCAAGCAGATCACGCAGTCAACTCTCCAAGAATTCCAAAATTGAAATATGAAGTGATAACAATTTACACACAATTTGTTGCAGGGATGTTGAGAACACAGCTACACAAGTGCACAAAAACCCATTAAAGCTCAGGAGCGTCGGGGAGGAGCATCGGGGAGGAAGATGGAGGCAGATGAGGATTTGTGGGAGTTCGAGGGCGTCGAGCGTCGGGGTGGGTTTAGAGCGTCGGGGGAGGGTTTAGAGCGAGGGGAAGGAGAGTCAAGATTTTCAATCGGCGGGGAGGTGGGGGCAGACAATCGAATTTAGCAATTTGGGGACGAAGGAGCTAGGGTTTGGTTTTGGGGGTGAATAGAGCTCGGGAATGAGCGCGAGAGAAGAAGGGGAAGAAAACAATGCTCCCAGATGCCCTCAACACTTGAACAGATCTCAGTAGTTTGGCAGAATAGATCTCAGCCATCGGATTGCAATCCAACGGCTGAGATCTTTTGCTCACCATAAGAGCCTCTTCTCACCATCTCATAATAGACTCGCTCTATATCAGATTTTTTTCCCAAACTGTCCCACTTTTTGAAAGTTTTTTTCAAACTGCCATACTTTTTTTAAAAAAATTTTTCAAACTGTCTCACTCGCTTTCTGAAAAAACGAGTGTCGTTAAAATCTCATCGTTTTTTCAGAAAACGAGTGTGAGGTTTTTGATTTTCGAAAGCCTACACTCGCTTTCTGAAAAAACGATTGAGTTTTAACCACACTCGTTTTTTCAAAAAACGAGTGTCACTTAGTTCATATTAATTAGTCACTCAGGCCTTATTGGTCAGTGGGTGCGTTTTAGGGCTGTTATTGTTCATGGGGCTGTTGGGTCTGGGTTCGAATCCGGCATTTCCTATTTTTATTTTTTAATTTGTTTTTTTTAAGTTTTTGGTGAAATAAAAGTTGGAAAAAAAATATTATAATTCCTTATAATGTTTTTTTTAAAATGCATTGCTGTAGAAATTATAAAATAAGAATATAATAATGCGTTGCTGTAGAAATTCATAGAATTTGGGGGAAATTTAAAAGACGGGCTACTAAAAGAAATCGCTAATTAAGAAAATTATAAGTTAGAAAGTAGGGTTACACTCCTAGCTCTCTATATATAAAAACTTAAACATTAACATGGGTTCGGTGCTTTACAACTATTGATGCATTTGTGATGGAAGAACATAAAACATGGTATTTCATTTCAATCATGAAGAAGAAATGGCTCACCAGAAAGAACAGGCTGAACACTGTTGAGTAGAATGGTTAATGCCAACAAAAATGATAAATTGTTAACAGCAGTAAGGATAACCGTACTCGTTGTGAAGATGAGAGCAACCTTTTAACGAACAAACATTACAAGAGCACAGAAGAAAAGACCAATTAAGAAGGTGGAGATAAAAAACTAAAAGAAAAACAAATGGAGCTCCTACCAACTCCCCTCCTCTCCCCTTCCTCACCACCAGTCAACTTCTCCGGCATCTTCCCCGGCCCTCCTTCTCCTCATTTCTAACCCCTCATCCTCTCCTGTACCTTTCCTGTACCTTTGAACCCATCGTCAAGAACCCCCACCTCTCTTTTCTTTTACTTTTAACCCTTCCTCTAGAATCGTCTTGTTTGTGCTCGCCGACTTCTGTTTCAGGCTGGCCGCTACTCTAGCTTCTAACATCAGACCTCTGACTTCATTCCACTATGTTGTCGGAATTGAAACTCAGTGGGTGCGGACCCAACGAGAGGGTCCGCCACACCCCTACCACCCCAACACCCCCTCCCCCAACCTCCGATACCCCTGACCCTCCCCCTCACAGACCTGATCCTAAGACAGCCTCTCCTCCAACACTGGTCCCAAACCCTACTCCAAAAGCTACCCTACAGCCTTACCGCGGTGAGGGCGAAACCTCGGGGCTCAGAGTCGCCATCTCCCTTCAGCGGGCACATCGAAATGCACATCCTCGGCTTGAGGAGAGAGGCTCAATTCATCATCGCCCATCGGAAGAGCTGCAGCCGAGAGGACGGGCCCAAAGAGAGGGTCCTCCTAAGGCCAATATCGGAGTAAGAGAACCCCCTCAGTGGGCCGGCGTCACGCTCAACAACAACATTACAACACTGAAGTGCATCACAGGGACAACTACAGGAACACTTATGCAAGAAAAAGAGACAGAAGCTACCGTGATACAACCCACAAACCTCCTCACCACAGAGAACTAAGAAAACATCACAGTGACTCTAACCAGCATCTCCACAATCACAGAGAGCAAGCTCGCTCAATCACCCTGCCAAAACCAACAACGCCAATGCTCCACCACCTACCTCCAAATGCTACCACACCCCCTATGGAACTCAACAAGCAACACCAACTCCAACCTCCTACTTTCCCCCCCTACAACCCTGACCAACTACTGCCAAGGAAGCTGACCCATGATCCTCCAAGGTCCACCGTTGTATGGGCCCAAAGAAGGGGGTCCAAACGATGGAGCTAAGGAGGGTGAGGGACTACCTTCGATTGGGGTAGAGGCAGAGAATTGGCAGGAAGTAATTCACAAAAGAAAAAGAAAATCAAAGTCCCCACTACTAGCACCAAAGGAATTCAGAAAGCAATAGAGAAAGGGAAAGCGCAAACCAGTGCCGTGCTTCAACTATGGAGAGTTGGGACACTATCGGACGGAGTGCACCAAAGAAGTACGATGCCTGAGGTGTATGATGTGGGGTCATATGTCTTACAACTGTACAAATGTCGTCACCACCAATGATGATGAAGAGAGGCGAGTGTACAGGGGTAGGTCACCTGACAACCCAGCGACAATCAAGCTTGCAAACAGTCTCGCTACAATAAAAAAAGGAGGAAAATTGGCTTAGTCAGTGGTGCGCAGTTGCACGAGTGACTGCAGAAAGACCATCGGAGGCCCATGTGCTCCAAGCTTTGAACGCAAGATGGCCAATGAAGGCGCACCGCGACTGGGTTGTCAAAAGAATGTGTCCCCTTCAGTTTTTAGTTTCTTTCCCTTCACCGCAAAAGATGATAGAGATCACCAGAATAGCAATAGTGGATTTTGGGCATTTCAGGATGGAATTCAAAGCGTGGTCACCAAGCTTCAGTGCTGAAAGGCCTCATGGGGATAGATACTGGGTGTGGATTCACAATGTGCCCTTACATTTTTGGAAGAAGGAGGCTTTGCAAGAGATGGTCTCCGACTTCGGCACAGTAGAAGAAATCGACGAGAAGACCATTCATCGAACGGAAATAGTATCGACAAGGATACTGATCAGAAGTAAGGATATCGCTCTGATAATGAGATTCACAAAAGTGTTCTCCTATGAAGATTCCTATCTTATACACTTTGTCCTCAACAAATGCGCAGATAGAGAGACAGATCCCACCTCCATCACGTCCCCACCCCCTCCATCCTCTCTCAGAGACGGCCAAAGCTACAGGGAAGTTGCATCGCCAACATGGGAGCTCTCCATAGATGGGAGCCACAAAGTGGAGAGGGCCCATCGAGAGGAAATCAAGGCGGCGAGAGAGATGGAAAAGCATCAAGAGGCCACAGCGGAGGGATCAGAGAGGCATGGATCAGGGCGGGACGCCGGTGGTCGACCTCAAAGCCAGACCAAAGGATCCAACGGCCAAGATGACCCAAGCCCAGATCTGGTAAACCTCACAGCATCAGGGGTAAATCAGAAAAAGGGAAAACAGCAGATTGCCCAAAATGGCAATTGAGCGCTGCAAAGTGGTCAAATGCCGCATGCAAGTGAGAAGGAACAGGCTATGGAGCAGAGAAGGGGGACAGGGCTTGCAGGCCCCCAAAATGGTAAAAACCAACTCCGTAACATCATGCATGCTTCGGGACAAGAGCTGGTGAGAGACAGTGCAAGCTTGGGAAAGAAGCCAAGCGAGATAGCTCAATCCACCAGAGAGTGGGTAGAAAAGGTGTGGAAAGCACCAGAATGGAAAAAAGTTGCTTCTTTGGAGCTAGGGAGTCAGGTTCCAGATACCAGAGATGAAAGCTCAAAGGAAAGTGAGAAGAGAGGGACCTCTGGCGCTCAAGATTTGAGAATGCCCCAAAATGGTATAGAAGCCATCGAAAAAGGAGCTTCTTTGAAGCAAGGGCAACAAGAGTCAGAGGCCCCTCTGGGGAAAGCGACGAGCAAAGACCTGCTCAACCATAGAGAAAAGAACTCAGAGGAGCTCCAGATTGACGCTGAGGGAGTGGGTAACAAAGCAAAGTTTTTGAAGAGAGGCAAAATTGGGAAAGAAGACAATGGTGAAAATGGATATCCGACATCGTTGGTCGGGAGCGTGGATTGTTGGGGGGATTTCAACATCACCAGATTTGTTTTCGAGCACAAGGGAAGAGGCTCCAGCGACAGACACAGAGAGTAGTTCAATAGGGTGATAACAGAACTAGAGTTGATTGATATCCCAATTAATGACATACTATTCATGTGGTCTAATATGCAAGCGGCTCCGGTTATGGCCAAGCTGGACAGGATATTTGTTTCGATGGATTGGGAAGCTAAATTTCCATTACCTACAGCTAGATCGATCCTTAGACTCACGTCAGATCATACCCTGATCCTACTCGATGTGGGGGTATGTGGAGCTCAGAGGTCACGGAAATTCAGATTTGAGAAGGCCTGGCTGGAATTCAGGAATTTCACCACATGGTGATGGAGAATTGGGCGCTCCCAACTGCTGGCAGGGATGCTGCATCCCGATGGTGTGAAAAAATCCACAGATTGAGAAAGCGACTGCGCAGATGGAATTGATCTAGATTCTCGACTATGTGGTGTGCAAAAGATTCCTTTCTGGAAAAAATTGATGAGCTAGAAAGGGTGGAAGAGACGGGAGTCTTGTCACAAGAAGAAAGAAACACGTTACTAGAGCTCTGGGAAAATGTTGTCAATCTTTATAAGTTGGAAGAGATTAAATGACAACAGAGATCAAGGGTTTTGTGGCTCAAAGAGGGAGACGCAAATACGGCCTACTTTCACCGAGTGGCAAGCGCAAGACGTAGATCCAATCTCGTCCTTTCCATACGGACGGATACGGAAATATCACAAGACGAAAATGTGATTTCCACAACCTTTCAAAATTACTACAAGGGCCTCTTTGGTACGAAGAATGATTTCAGGATCCCTTTGAGGGAGGATTACTGGCAGGCATACCAGAATGATTCGGCGCAAATTTTCTCCACTTTGGAGGAACCTTTTTCGAAAATTGAAGTGAAAAAGGTCATCAACCAAATGGGAGCAGACAAGTCACCTGGACCAGACGGCTTTCCAATGATGTTCTTCCAAGTGTTCTGGGAAGAAATTAAAGGAGACATTATGACACTGATGGAGGAATTTTTTCATAACAATCTCAGATTGGGCATGTTCAATTTTGCGGAAGTTGTCCTGATACCCAAACGGGAGGAGTCTAAGCGCGTAAGGGGATTTTGGACCGATTAGCCTCATTAATTGCTCGGTGAAGATCATCACAAAGGTCTTGGCCATCTACCTGGAGAGTATAATGGATAGTATAATCAGCAAAACCTAGACGGGCTTCATCAAGGGCAGATGTATCCTTGATTGTATGGCCACTGCGGAACAAGTTATCCACCGCTGCCATACGAGCAACTCTAAGACCTTCCTTCTAAAATTGGATTTTGAGAAAGCATACGACTCCATCGACTGGGAGTGTTTGCTGGAAGCTCTCAGAGGGAGAGGATTTGGGGACAAATGGGTAAGATGGATCAAACAGTGTTTATAGACTAGTAAAACGGCAATATTGGTGAATGGACGGCCAGGTCCGTCGTTTCCTTGCAAGAAGGGACTCCGGCAAGGGGATCCGTTATCCCCACTCCTATTCACTATTGTAGCAGATATGCTAAGGGGAATGCTAGAAAATTGTCGGAGAAAAGGGTGGATTATGCCCGTGGTCAGCAGCACCTCTAATCAAGGGTGCACGATTCTCCAGTATGCTGATGACACCCTACTGTTTGGGAATGGGACCAGATCAGAAACAGTCTGCTTTAAAGGGGCTATCTATTATTTTGAAGCCTGATTAGGACTCAGGATAAATTTCCACAAGAGTGCACTGACTCCCATTACTCTCTCTGATGAAGAAGCTCGGGAACTTGCCACTATACTAAACTGTATAACAAATGAGTTCCCAATCAAATATTTAGGGCTCCCACTCAGACTAGGAAAACTCAATAAAGCGGACTGGCTGCCGATAATAGATAGGGTGGAGGACAGATTGTCTGGCTAGAAAGGAAAATTGCTGACACTAGGAGGCAGAGTGGTACTCATTAACTCAGTATTGTCTAATCTGCTGTAACTCCTGTTTTCCGTGTCTGTAATTTTTCTACTGTATTTTTCATTCCTTGTATTCTCGTATTCAAATGGTGATCCTGTATTTTGTTTCCGTTCGAATAAAATCACTATTTTGTTTCGACTCAATTTTTGGTCCTTTTATCTAATTCAATTGTATATGCTCCTTGTGTCGTTCTTTATGAGGAATGAGCTATTCTATCTCATTCATCTCTTTATTCTCCATTTTAATACATTTTGACCAATTCTCCAGTTGTATCCCACTCGAAGCGGATACCCTAATACCCGTTAACCCAAAATCCTAGCTATATAAACCCTTAACACCCTAACCCTAACCCCTAACCTATCTACTATGCAATCCCTAACCCGCCGCTTTTCTTCTTCCTTCTCGTTTCCTTCTCCCTCCGTCCACGCCCAAACCCATTCCTACCTCCGATCGCCTCTCCGTCAGTCCCATCGCCACCACGACCTTCACCCTCGTCAATCACCACCACCGCAACACCAATCCGCCGTCGCCATCCCCATCGTCCCACTCCTTTCTTCCTCCGACCCATCGAAACCAACTCCCCACTCAACCTCGACGCCAGTAACCCATCGCCCCTTGTCCCTCCATTCGCCTCGACCTCCCTACCACCCCCGTCGCCTCGTCAACCCCACATCACCACCACCCTCAGATCCATCGCCGTCCTCCCCCATTGAAACCAATTCCACTCACCGTCCTCTTCAACCTCACAACCCAACTCCGCCATTACTCAACTTTCCACCATTTCTCCACCTCGACACCTTTATCCATCACCCATCGCCTCACCATCGCCCCCCGATCCCCTCGACCTCAGCCAGCCGCCACACCTCCGAACTATTCCCCCCGCCGTCGCTCCCCTGTTTCGAGCGCAAAGAACAGAGTGTCATCGCTGCGACTTCCATCGCCTTCGTCGCCGTCGTCGACTGATTTCCAGTCGAACCCAGATGTAGTCGCGAGCCCCCACCACCGCGTTGCTTCACAGTCATCGCGCCGTTCGTCTCTCCCGTTCGCTGCTATCGCGAGGTAGAAGATGCACAGCCGTTGGTGGAAAACGCTGTCCCCTGTTCGGCCTTAGCAAATCCGAGTTGCTGTACGCTGTTCGCCCAGATCCGATGTGCGGGAGAATTCCATTGGTTGGTTTCGGTGTTTTGGTGTTTTGGCGCAGCAAATCCCACTTGTTGTCCGCTGTTCTAGCCCCGATCTGGTGTGGGGAATTTTCGCTCTACTGTTGAATTTTGCGCGTGCTTCACATGTGCTGTTGGGAGATTTTGCCCGGGGTTTTTCGATCCCGTTTTCTTCAACTATTGGATCTAATCATCATCAATTAAGGCAAGTATTCCTCTTGTACACATTTTTGTTCAGTACAAGCATTCCTTGAAAATACTACAAATAGTTAGAAATTGTGACTCCTCCTTGACTGTCATTGTTGATCAAATGTTAAACCTCCGCAACTTCATAATCTTAAGAGTCACAATAATTTTATTGTATTATATTATAACTACTTGGACTCATTTTATCCCCTGAACACATGGACACATGAAATTAAGGAGCTCTAGACTTGTAGACATATGTTATATCTTGTTTTTGATGAACTTGCACCCATATGGCTTGAAAAACAATTATTACTTGCTGTTTTCATAACTATTTCCCTGTATTTATATCACACATTAACCTAGACGCCTAATAACAAATTTCATGTAATCTATACTAGTAAGATATTCCCACATGTTGCTGTCCTGAAACTTGTTATGCTGTTTTGACCTCTTTAACATCAGAATCTGAACCCGAGCCCTGAATAGTAAATGTAGCCCTAGATGTCTAGATATCGATAGCCTCCAAAATTTTTGAATTCGGAGTTACAGTCTAGAAGTTATTGCAGTTTTACTGCAGCTGTGTCGGTAGACGCAGATTTGCAAAACTGCTGCACACCTTTACTTTGCGAATTAATTTAACTATATTAACAGCAAGCGTTTGACTTGAAATTTTATATGCAGTTGCTGGAAACCCTATAGGACATCCCCAATTTTTTTAGAATTAATTAATGATATTTCGACCCTGTTTCACATGTTTAAACTTTGATTTATAAATTCTGCCTGAACACATTAACTATGTAATTCGCTGGACACATGTTCCCACCACTTTCTCGTACCTTGTTTCACACACCTGCATGCTTGCTTGATAAGAATTAATAAAAGTAACAAGCCGGGGTTTAAGGAAAAGACCATAGTGGTGGGCAATATAGGTAAGTGTATTCGGAAGGGGGCCCGTGTTTCTCAGTACTCGGTTTATGAACCTGTTGCACGTGATGTATTCATGGAGTCAGTTACTTGGCTCATGAACCTGTTGTATTCATGAACTCACTGTGTGGGTCTTCAACCTATTAGTATTCACGAACTTGCTTCGTGAACCTATTATTTATTTTCGTATTCATGAACCGTGCCTGCTTGATACTTGATACCTGAGTACACCGTCCTATAGACTCCATTACTAGGCCTAAACGTAACTGATTGTCTGTAGCAACCATGTAGTAAAAGTATGGATGCATGAAGTGCTACCTAGATAGTAATAACTACAAGACTTGAACATGATACATGCTTACACGATACTTGACTACTTGATACATGAAACTTGATACATGAAACCTGATACATGAAACTCGAACTTGGTACATGTTTTACTTGAAACTTGATGACTTGTTACTTGAGACTTGAAACATAAAACTTGAACTTGACAACTTGTTACCTGATACTCGACAACTTGTTACTTGAGAGTTGACACTTGAAATAAAATTTTGACACTAGATTTGATACTTGTTACTTGACACCAGACTTGAGACTTGTCTCCTGAAGTTAGATACCCCTTCAGGTTCACTTGTCATGTGTTTTACCATTAGCAATTGTTATCCAGCCCGTTTACTAAGATGTCCCTCTTGCTAGCTAGTTCTTGGTTTTTCTATTACTTGTTGTATCCCTGTTACATTCTTAATTCCAATTCTTGTTCCTCATTATTTGTACTCGATTTACTATTTGTGGCCCTAACTTGCACTAAGGGCATTTTCTTTTGTTTTCCCTACTTTTTCCTTTTATATTCATTAAGCAGACTTTGGAGACGTGCTACCTGCGGAAATCAGTGAGCAGACGTTCTAGACCTTACTTGGGAAAAGCTTTCTTTAATCATTCCGTTCTGTAATTTAGTTATTTCATCTGTTGTTGTTTAAGACTTGTAACGGGCTGATGTTCCCGAGTTTTACTTTGATCCAGACTTGAAAACATTTTGGATATTATTAATGTTTAAATTGTTTCCTGTTGCTTAATAAGTTATTTATGCATGCTTGGTGATATATATATCTTGTTATATTCTTGTTGTGATGCTGAGTCGATCCTACAGCTTATGGATGATGTTAAAATCATTCGCTGGGCTTCGTCACGTGCTCGTATTCCATATTTTTAGGAAGCAGGGAGTGACATCTGCCCATTTACTACATGTCTTTTTTTTAGCTTCCAAAGTAGGTTTTCCAAAGGATTGACCGAATCCGAAAAAGATTTCTTTGGAAAGAGGCAGATTCGAATAGAGGAGGTACCACCTGATCAAATAGAATATTGCTTGCATGAAGAAGAAGCATGGAGGGCTGGGCATCACCGACCTTAGAGATATGAACCTTGCCTTTTTGGAAAAATGGTGGTGGAAGGTTTTTCACCACAGTGGGAAAGGATGGTAGGATTTCATTCAACCATACCTTTGGGGAAAAGGTATGAGAAGTTTAGGCTTTCGAGTAGGGGCTAAGGTCTCCCGATTCTGAAAAGAAATCACCAAAGCAAGCGGACCGTTCAATTCAGCAGTTACGTCAACTATCGGTAATGGACGGTCCACCAGATTCTGGTGGGATAAGTGGTGTAGTGCTCATACATTGAGGAAACTTTCCCAGAGCTGTATGCCAAAACGAATCGACCCAATATCTCTGTGGCAGAGACTTGGAAGAGGGGAAATTAGAGACCGTCATTCCGAGGAGCTCTTACCCCAGGATTACTTCAGCAACTACTCAAATTGCAAACACACATCACACAGACCGGGACGATGTGCTACCAAGGACCAGACCAGATGCAATGGGGATTAGAAACCAATGGAGCTTTCACGGTTAGATCCCTGTACCATCGAATTCACTTCCGGGGATGCAGACCAAGCTGGGCACAGGTGTTATGGAAGGCAAAAACACCACTGAAAGTCAGAGTCTTCATCTGGCTAGTGCTCAATAATGCAATCCTCACAAGAGAGAATTTGGCCAAAAGACAACCCCAGATTGCGACTGATTGTGGGTTCTGCAATATGCATACGGAGACTTTAAATCACCTTTTTATTCACTGCCCAAGGAGCAGGGCGACTATGGTAGAGGTTTTAAGAGCCCTAAGAACAAGTGACTACCCCAGCGAATATGAAGATTTGTGGGTCGGCCCCAAATTTGACTCGATTCGCCACGAAATGAAGGATGCATTGTACATTACCATTGCGGCAACTATATGGGTGTTATGGCTAGACAGAAACAACTTTTATTTTTGCGCTTCATGTAGTAGTATTTCTGGTAACCTTACTCATATCATGCATCTTATTTCTTTTGGGCTACAGCTGCCGCTACAGGAGCGAAAGGGAGGATTGCCAGAGTCTTCTAGGTGGAGGATTTTGATGATGAGGAGGTAGAGTTTGGGCCGACACTGGACTGAGGGGCGGCTCCATCCATACTCATTAGAGTCTCAATAGCTGCAGTCTCTACTGTTTTTGGCCTACTGTACTTTTGATTGTTTGATGCATGGAGGATTAGACCCACCCCCCAGGGCTTTGTTGGGGGTTTATGTTTTATTTTCTGCACTATACTTTATTTCCTGCACTGTACTTTTGTATTTCTCCTGGTACACCGGGGTTGTTTTATTAACTTCTTATTAATGAAACAGGGTGGCATTATCCCACCTTTTACCTCAAAAAAAAATTATGAAGGTGGTGATAACTGAGACAATGGTACCATGAAACATTATAAGGAATTATAATATTTTTTTCCAACTTTTATTTCACCAAAAACTCAAAAAAAAGAATCAAAAATAAAAATAGGAAATGCCGGATTCGAATCCAGACCCAACAGCCTCATGAACAGTAACAACCATAAAACGCACCCACTGACCAATAAGGCCTGAGTGGCTAATTGATATGAACTAAGTGACACTCACTTTTTGAAAATGCGAGTGTGGTTAAAACCCAATCAGTTTTTCAGAAAGCGAGTGTCGGCTTTCGAAAATCAAAAGCCTCACACTCACTTTCTGAAAAAGCGATGAGGTTTTAACCACACTCGCTTTTTCAGAAAGCGAGTGAAGTAGTTTGGGAATTTTTAAAAAAAGTAGGGTAGTTTGGGAAAAACTTTCAAAAAGTGGGATAGTTTGGGAAAAAAAATCTCTATATCATGATACCTATATGTATTAAGAAGCTGTATAGGGTTGGCATTCGGGTCGAATGGGCCGGGCCGGGCCGGACCCGCCCGGGTTCGATGTTGACTTGGGCGGGTTCGGGCAGGGACGGGCCGGGTCGAAAAGTAGAAATGGTGACCCGTCCAACTCGTGAACTCTTTCGGATCCAACCCGAGTCTGTTCGGGTCGGGTCACAGACTGGCCCGTTTAGATAGGGTTTTTTTTTTTATATAAAATAATAATAATAAGATTGTAAGAGTGAAATTGCCCAAAAACTTTGAAATATTATTCATATGATTTCAAGTTATACAAGTTTCACAATTTCTAATAAGAAATAAATAATTCACAAATTTATTTTATAAACATATTTCTTATATACAATTTCAATTTACTTCAATATTTATAATTTGAAATAACAAGCAAAGATCTAATACAATTTTTTTTTATCTATTTACAACTGTCTTCAAGTTGGTGGCCTTCAATTTGTTGTTGTTGACTTGTTGTTGTTCAGTTGTTGGTATTGAATTCTTCATTTTGGTTGCTATTAAGCCTATTGTTGTTGTTGTTGTTGTTCTTCCGGCGATTTGCTCCAACTTGTGGACGTAGATAATGTTTTCCTTTGTGTCTTATCTTCAATCTTCAGCCAGTCTTCTGTGCAAACGAGCATCTCTAACGAGTCGGATTTCAAGCGATTTTTGTAATCAGTTAGAATCCTGCCACTTGAAGAAAATGCACTTTCAGAAGCAACTGTAGAGACAGGAGGAGTTAGTAAATCTTTAGCCATATATTTAAGAATACTATAAGTGTATCCATGGTCTTTCCACCATTGTAAAATATCTAGTGAAGAAGAAGAAGACTCAGAATCTTGTTGGTTATACCAATTTAATTCATTTGGTTGACTAGTCCTAAGTTTTTTGGATTGAATTTGTGCAAGTAAATTAAATGTTCTATCATCAAATTTACTCTTACCCTTACCTTTGGAACTAGCAGAAGAAGAACTAACTACAGAAGTTGTACTACTAGAAGCAAAAACTCTATCATAATAATCATACAAGTTATTTAATGTAGATTCAAATTTAACTAAAAAAGAAGCGCAATCAATTTCTATTTCTATTTCTACATTTTTCCCAAGTAATGCAAAAAATATTTCAATCAAACTCTTCGTACCTTCTAATTTGATACGAAGATCCATAACGGTAGCAACACAAATCAACATAAGAGGAGGATAAAAATACTTCAAAATTTTTTTGTATGCAGGTTTTACAATATCACCAACATAAGCATCATTTAACATTTCGTTAAATGTTTGCATCATAGTAACTATTGAAATAAAAATGCTACTAGAAGTAGATTCATATGATTTTGAAAATTTTAAAGTTGTGGTTTTAAAAGGTTCTAAAAACTTCAACAAAGATTCGGCATAAAACCAATCGGTGGGAGTCATTTCAAAATTTGGCATATTTTTTACGATATAAAAATCATTTACAACTGCTTTATATTTGGTAACAACATGTAGTAAATCAAAAGTAGAGTTCCATCGGTGTTTAACATCCTTTGGAAATCTTCTAAAAGGTACATTTGAAATCCTACAATTTTTCCATTCTTGAAATACGCTGGGACTTAATGCAATAAAATGTACACAATTTCTAATTTTAAGTTTATATGAATCGGCTATTTTTAATGCATCTTGAACACATAAATTTAAAATATAACATGCACATTTAATATGAAAAATATTGTCAGATGGAGGGTTTAATGTGGGTTTTAAAGTAGTAATTACTGCATTATTGTTAAATGCATTATCAAAACTAATACACATAATTTTATCGCGAATATGAAAAATATCATAAATTTCTAAAATACGGTTTGTTATTTCAGCACCACTATGGGGATAGGGCAACGCGGCAAGTGATATGATTCTTTTTTGAAGAATCCAATCATTGTCGATCTAATGACAGGTTATTCCCATCATTGGAATATTGTTGATACCCGTCTAACAATCCGAAGTTAAACTAACTCTACAAGTTAAACTCCATAAAATTGCAATCAAAGCGTTCTTCATTTCATTGTACACTTTAAAACAATTCGATTTGCAAGTATTTCTCGGGATTCTTCTAAAATGAGGGTTTAAGGCCGTTAGATTAAAAATTTCCAAGCCCCTACTCTCGGGATAGGAAAATGGTAACTCTTCCTTTATTATTAATCGGGCCATTTTCCGACGAACAAGATCAGGATCATAAGGGTGGCTATCTACTAGACCGGTCCTAGGATTGATTTTTTGTTGGCCGGGTAGGTCAACAAGAAGGTCTTTATGGTTATGTTGGATGTGTCTACTAATTGTAGCGGTGCCATCACACCTCTTGAATTTGTATGCCTTAGAACATGTTTTACAAGCTTTCAAACCTATACCCGGATTTTCTTCGTCAGGGATAAAATTGTAAAATTTATGCCAGTCACTACTTTTTCCTCTACTTTTCCTACCACTACGGGGTTGTGTTGTTTCGGTTGGTTGTTGTTGTTGTTCTTCTTCTTCTAATTGTATGTCTCCTACAACCTTATCGTGTGTACCCCATTGTTGGGTAGGAGGATCATGGTACTCTTCGACGGGCTCACTAATTGGGACAATTGGTGGCTTACGGAAAGTGCCAGTGGAATCTTGCCCATTTTGGCTACGACCGCTACCGCGTGATCTAGACATAATGTAGTAATGTATGTAAAAAAAATACACAATGTTGGAGCGATGAGTTATAAAAAAAAATCTGGAAAATAAGAGGGTTGAGATAGAGAAGATCAAAAAACCAACAAAAATTATAACTACAACAAAAATTAAATAAGAAGAGAGGCATAAAATTTTGATACCGTTCACCATGGATACGCGTATATAAAAAAATCCGTGAAAATAAGAATAGAAGTAGAAGTAGAAATAAGCGATTCCGGAATTGAAGTGTTGAGGAGAGCTTGAAGGAGAGTCGAAGACTTGATCACTTGGAGTTGGACGAGAGTTGAAGAGTTGAAGACATTGTTGAATTTTGATTTCGATACGATCGGAATTTGATCGTGTATATACCTTCAAGAATTGCTTGTTCAATACTTCAATTGTTCACAAATTGCTTAGAAACGAGTTATAATAGTAGAGAGAGTAAGAGAGATTTTTGTGAATTTTTTGATGGGGTTTTAGGAGGTATTTATAGGGTTAAAATAACAAAATAACAAAAAAAAAAAAAAAAAACCCAAAATGGCCATTAGAGCCGTTGATGGGCTCTGGACAACAGTGCTGCTGGTCAACGGTCAACCCAGGACGGGTCTAACGTTTGACCCGTTCAAGTCAAACGGTTCGCAACCCGCGGGTTGGCGGGCAGGTTGGGATTTTTAACCAGGTCCGTGGGCTGGGTTTGGCGGGTTGGATCCGCTATTTCGGTGACCCGGGTCGACCCGTTACTGTTCACGGGTTCGACCCGAACCCGAACCGCCTTTTCGTTGGCCGGGTTATACTGGCGGGGAGCTGGCGGGTCGGCGGTTGACCCGGCCCACTTGCCATCCCTAAAGTTGTACACTCTGTAAAATATTCAGAGAAATAATACTTAATATTATTACTCAATGAAACATTATGTCTGTACTAGTATTTTTCACGTGCGATGTGCATTTTAATAAGAGTTGGAGGATTTTCACGTGCGATATATGTCTTAAGAAATAGTTTTGAAGTTGGACGTGCATTGCACGTAATTGGGAAAAATATTTTGAAGGAAAAGCTACAATTTGTACGTGCAATGCATGTGTTTATAAGTAAAATTTGAGTTGTACGTGCAACATATGTATATGTTTAATGTTAAAAAAATATTATAAATTTTTTTTGCAAGTGCGTTGCACATTTTAAATAGGTGGATTTTTTTTTTTTGTTTTTTTTTTTTGTCGTAATTAATGGGAGAGTTGGAGTTGCACGTGCAATACACGGATTTGTATGTTGACAAATAAAAACCCCAACTCTCCCATTATAATATTAGAGATATAGGCTTTTAAAACTTATTCCTCAACTGTGTAATATTACTAGTTATCTTAATTCTCTAACATTACCTCAACTAGTAAATGCACGTGCATCGCATGTTCTAATTAATTTTTTTTATATAGTAAATAATAAGACGTAATCTGGCCTCGAACCTGAGACCTCCCTTTACCCATCACACTCTTTACAAATTACCGCACAAACTTTTATTTTATATGAGCAACACTTTTGTAAATAATTATGTCGTAAATAAATTTAAACTTTGAGGGTAATATGGTAACTAACAACAGTTAAGTAAATGAATGGTTGATATAACTCTCAATTAAAAGTGAATGGTTGAGATTAGATGGTTGAATGAATCTCAACAAATGACAACCCCAACTCTCCCATTATAATATTAGAGATATTACGTACTATTTTATTTCTCTAATATTACTTACTATCTTCTAATACTCTTTCAGTTTGGAGCTTCACTAAGCTTCCATTTGTTACAAATGAAAACCAAACAACTACTAAACTGAAGACTACAGGCTTTAAATAACAACACCAAACAGTTCTGACTTCACTTTAGCTCCGAATAAAACAATAAACTCATCCTGGATCTGAGAAAAAAAAGTTCAATTGAAAACTCAAAGTAAAGAAAAGCAATACCTATCACTTCTAACCGAAAACAAAGTGGAGGTCACAACAATGGTGCGATAATCAGAGCATACTAACATAGAATCAAGAACAGATCGAAATCAGAAGTCGAATAGTCGAAACAAATCCAAGAACAACCAAAATCCAAGACCAAATCAGAACAACCAACAAATTGGAGCATATCGGATCAAATCAAGGCAAATCGGAGACAAAATTGAATATCGAGAAGAATAGGACCTAGTCGGGAAACACTAATAGACTTAACAAGCATGCAAGAAACATTAAAGATTCCAAATAGATCCAACCAAAACATCAAAATCTCAAAGCGATCTGACTGAAGCACCAAAATCCCAAATGGGAACCAACTGAAGCATCATGAAACATCAAAAATACTGAACTGATCAAACCAAAGTATCAAAGATGTGCAAACGAGTAAGACGAAAGCATTAACGATCCCTGAACGGGTCAAACGAAAGTGTTAAAAAGATCTTCAAACAGATCAAACCAAAGTATCGAAAATTCCCAAACGGATCAAAACCAAAATATTAAAGATCCCTAAACGATTGAAACAAAGTGTCAAAGATCCCTGAACGGATCAAACCAACATGTCAAAGGACCTCAAAAGTATAAAAAATTATCAAAAATTTCCGAACGGATCAAACCAAAATATGAAAGATCCCCGAATGGCCGAATGAATCATAACAAAGTATTAAAAGATTCTTAAACGGATCTAATAAAGCATGCAGCAACTAACAAGAATGAGTAGCAAATAGACTGGATCTCCTCCACTTTCTCCTCTTCAAGAAAGAATCAAACAACCATGCACAACAACAATCAGAATAGATCTCCTCCTTTCTTTATCACTTCATCTTTCTTTTTTCCAAATAAAAGGCAACAACACAGATTAAAGTCTCATCATCTCTAGGTCTCCTCCTTTCTCATTCTCTTCCTCTCTCTATCTCCTTCTAAAAAAGAAATATAATTTATATTGAAATATTTCTCACTTCTTTCCTTTCTCTGTTATATCCTCTTTCTGATTTGATTTGATACAGAGAAAAACACATAAATCGGAACAAATCATAAGCAACACGGAATTGAAGTAAATTAGATCAACATGAAATTTATAATAGGGCACAAATCACGTAATGTGAGTTCTATTTAGAAACAATAAAAAGAACTGACCTTTTAGTTTCACCAATATTGACTATTTCAAGCTAATCTTGATTCCTGAATCTGACTCATTTGAACCGTTGGTTCTGATATGAACGGTGATGATCACTCCGATTGATCTGCAAAAGTTTGAAACACCGGGGTTGGCCCCGGTGATAGACCCTGTTACGCTAAAGTCAGAACTCAAAAAGATATGAGAGTTTTTAGTGGCAAAATACTGATTACCTGGTTCTTGTGGAGGTCATGGGGTATTTATAATCGCTTTGGGTGTTGTTTCAAGATATTGATCTATCTCTACTACCCGGTGTTTTGATAGAGTTAGTTATTCTCTTCTTCATAAAGAGATAGAGTCGGTTACCCTTCTCTTGATAAAAAGATATGGTTAGTTGACTCTTCTTCATGAAGAGATAGAAGTGGTTATGGATATAGAGTTAGAACTTTTCTCTTGTAAAGGGAGATGATTTTTGAACATTTTCTCTTATAGACAATTATGAGTTTAAAATGATTTTTATATAATCATGAACTCCTTCATGCTGGGCTGTTATGACAACACAGTTTGACAAATCCGTTGTGGGTAGCTGGGCTTGAAAGAGGCCGAACTTCTTTTTACAGACCCGTTTATGTTGGAATTTACCGTTTTACTCCTGAAAGCTTTAAGATTTGTGCCTTATTTGAATGATCCCGATTTGGTTCAATTTTTATCCATATCACAAGGCATACCATATTAAATCAGATAGACATGAGCAGTTGCAGGACTTGCGAGCCCGTTTGATACAGCATATGAACAAATCTTGAATCGAGTTATAAATAAAAGTTATAGGCCATCATGTCGCCTACTAAATGAGTGGTCATAAATCACAAAGTGAGTTCTAGATCCTAAAAATCCTGATTTACTGAAATAGCAACAACAGAACAACAAAACAGAAGCAATAACATTACTTAGTCAGAAACCTGCGGGTCTGTTTCAAACGAGAAAATGGACGAATCTCAAACTACGTTCTAAATAAAAGATGTAGATCATCGAGTCTTCTTCGATATCGAGTCTTCTTCGATATCGAGTCTTCTTCGATACCAGTGGTCATACTTCACAAACCAAGTTCTCTAGCTCCAGAAAAGTTTCATTTACTGCAGCAACAACAATAAAACAACACAGGGCAGCATACGATGGAAATGACATAACATTAAGCAATAGCAGCAACAACAACAGCAGCACATAACGCGAACAAAACAGAAACATATAGCAACAACAAGAGTCAAAGATGGCGGCAGTGAAGGGTGTCGGTCGTGGCACAACAATAGATGGAGGCGGAGAAAGTCAGAGGCTGGATGCGACGACGACGGAATTAAATTTGCACTGTGATGAGTGAGGCCGCTGCAAATGAGGACGACGACAACGACGATGGTGGAATGGAGGAACGAAGGCAACAAGAGATGGTGCGATGGCAAGGGGTCTTGAGATGTGGTTGACGGTGGCAAGGAGTTCGGAGATGGTAGCCATTGAGTGGAGGAGATGCCGACGGCAGTCGGAAGGCTGGATGATGGTGGAAGGTGGAAGAAAAGAACAATGAATATTTTTCTTCTCTTCACTGTTTTTTTTTCCCCCCTTTCCCTCTTTTTTCAAGATCTATAAGCACTAAAATTTGTTCTTTTTCTTTTTCTTCTTTGAAATTCGAAAGAGATAGAAATCAAAAAGAGACTTTTGGTGGCTAGAGTTTCTGTTATGGCTCTTATACCATATAAAATATAATATTTAATATTATTACTTAATGAATCATGATATCTATATATCTATATAATAAATTACAAAGAAAGCTATCAAGTGGCTCACAATCAATCCCTCTTAAAATCAAAGGCCTAGATCAAACCTCACAAAACATATTTTTCCGCCAAAATTTCAAACCTCAAAACTAAATTTCCCCCCCCCCCCCCTAAAACTAAAAAACTTATTACTTTATTATTATCTCTCTCTTCTCTCTTCATTTTTTCATTTCTCTCTCCCTCTCTCTCATTCTTTCTATATTTACTTAGAAATTTAGATTTTCAGAATTTTAATATTTTTTTTACACATGTTATATTGAAAATAGTAAATATCTTTTCAACTTCATACTTAAAGTTCTAAGAATTTAGATTTTATACCCCAATTTATAATTATTTTTCAACATATACTAATGGAAACATGGACTTTTATTTACAACTAATTATTGTCATACTATTCAAACTTGAGCTACATAATTGATGTTTTACTGTTTACAGGCTTTTCGTGTTTTGTATCGTTCCGAAGACGTGCCGTAGGCACGTGCCCACGGGCAAATCTAGTAAGCTTACAAAACTTATTCTTTTAAGTGAGGGATTACATCTCTCAACAATATTACTTGCTATCTTAATTTTCTAATATTCCTTCAATATTATTAATTCTCTGATATTGGCAATCGCGATGGGACGATGATTTGATTCTCTTCTTTTGGAAACAGAGAGTGAGCGACAGTAGCGCAAACAACAGACGAGATTTTCTGGATGAAGATTTTAACATTTTAATGCCTTATAAATTTCATATGGAGATATTGGCCTTCTAATAGTTGTAATTCTTTTACATATTAGTCCTAAACGGTGAGCTGAGAGATGGACTGTGAATGATCTTTATTTTTTCTGGTTTGTTCTCTAGATAATAAAGTTGGAAGGTGTAAATTTTTGGATTTTCTTCTTTTCTGTACATAGTTCTTGAGATTTATCTCCAAAAGAATGGGATGATTTTGTCAACCAATCTGTGTTTGTAGAGTTTGTCATAATTATGTTGGCTGATTTATATAAAATACTTCTGTACAGTTGCATATTCAATTCTGTGATAGAATACCCTAAAGATACATATGCTACGCTGTTTATGTCAACTTGATCCAATATTCTACGCAACATTTCTCTGTCAACGAACAGTTGACGTTAGCATCAGGTCGATAAGTAATTAGATCCCAGATTCACACCTTCAAACCTTTCTGGGTTTCAATCAGATTCACGTGTCCAAATTTACAGACCTTGATCTAGTACGGAACAATATCGTATTATTAATACAAGTTGTCCATTATAGTCGAAAATATGTAGCATTATTGAATCCACGAATCCAGCACCAGCTGACAAGAAAATAGAAAGGGTGGACTGAAATGAATACAACACCTGTTTATAAGAAAAACTGTATCCAATCAAAGCATATTCAATAAAACATTATACCAGCACATCACATACTAATATAGCATACAAACCACAAGAACATTTAAGATTCACGCAGTTTCACTAAAAGAACAAAGGTTAGTCTCAAATGCTACATTCCAAATTTAGTTCATAATCTTAAGGGAACAGTAGAATGTTTCATTTGTTAAAGAGCAACACTACATAAAAATTCACATAAGGCCACCAAACGAAAGCCTTCGAAGTTTGCAATTTGATAGTCCAACCCAGCTACAACAAGTAGATTGCCAGCCCTCCAACCTCTGAACATGAGAAAACAAAATGAGCTTTTACTGTTTCAAGCAACAACAGATGATACGAGTATAAAAGCGGTGAAGGGAATCAAGAGCAAGAGAAACAGGGTAACACTTGGTTACTTGAAAGACTAAGCAATGTAGGGAGTTAACGGGCTTTGCACGGGCTTTAATATGTAATTGAAGAGAGTCAGAGCGGGAAAGGAATGGCATAGCTGTAATAATTCAGGTGGGTATAAATAAGAGGTGAGAGTGAGAAGGATAGGGGATTATGATAATTGTAACAGATTCTCTTGTCATATCATCTTCTCTAATCTTAGATCTCTACTCATTTCTGTATTTTTTTTGAAAATAAAAGTGGCATATGCCACTGGTTTCATTAATGATCGATTAACGAAACAGAGAGTACCCATTATTAAAAAAAAAACTAATCATTCTAATATAAAGAGTAGATCCAAAACAACCAAAAGAAATTACATCAATGATTACATAAAGGTCTCTACTCATTTCTGTATCTTGCTTTCCCAATTTCTCAGATTCCATAAATCCTTTGTAAATTTTCAAATTGATCAAATTGAGCTTCATTTCTTTGCTGCACATCGTGAGATTTGGTATCTGGAGTGAATTTGAGCAGTTTACTCCTATCAATTGGTTCTTTCACCGATTTGAATTCGACAATTTGTTCAGCATTTCGTCGATTTGTGCATCAGTAATGACATTTGGAAACCGATCGTTGGATGAGTTGAGGGTGGAGATGATTCGTCGGTGTACAATGATAGAATCGAAACTCGATCAACTTCTTCAGCTACGACCAGCAACTGATCAAGATTCGCATCGCATTGTAAGAATTATTTCTTTCTCTAATCATGAGGTCCATGCTCCAAACCCTAGGTTGGATTATGTTGGGCTGCTTTTTAATTTGAGACTGTCATCATCACTAAGCCAATTACTTGGAGCAATTTGAAGCGTTAGTGAGTAAAACAAAGGGCTCAGGGGATAAATTGATTTTGATTGTGTATCATCGCATTGAGTATCTTCATCGTAGGGCTTAAATCAGAAATTAGGAGAAGTGTGTTACTTCATAACCCTCAGAGTTTGTTTGATGCAATTGGGTTAGCAAAAGATTGCGACGAAGATCAAAGAAAGAAATCTGTGGAATCTCTTTCTTCAAATTCAGATCGCCCACAACCTGTTTGTGAAAATGTCCAAGTGGTTTCCAGCCAATTTGATGTTGATGTGGAAGGGACCAAACAACATAATGATGAACTAGCATTGGTGAGTGAAGAATCAATGCACCAAGTTGCCGAAATTTCACTTGCAACTGAAAATGAAGAACCCAAACTACAAATTGGTGAAATTCAACCAGCTGATAAAAACAATGATATGGATAGTAATAGCAGCACTGAGTAGAGCTGCAAATGAATCGAGCTATTCGCGAGCTATTCAGCTCGAGCTCGGTCAAAGCTCGGCTCGAACCGAGCTCGAGCTCAAAACCGAGCTCGTTTCGTAAACGAGTTGAGCTCGAGCTTTAATTTTTTTTTTTTTTAAGGCTAAGCTCGCGAGCTATTCGGCTCGAATATGGTCAAAGCTCGGCTCGAACCGAGCTCGAGCTCAAAATTGAGCTCGTTTCGTAAACGAGCCGAGCTCGAGCCTGAAGGTATTCGGCTCGGCTCGGCTTGATTGCAGCCCTAGCAGTGAGGAGGATGAAGAGGGTGAATCTGATGAATTTTTGCAGCCAATTTCACAGTTTCACAATGTGGCTCATCAAGGAATTTTTCTGGGCAACAAGTCAATACTGGGTAGTGATGAATCAAAGCTTAAACAAGAAGATACTAGGGCAAAGATTAAAGTTTTTGAAGAGCATGTGATTATATAAAAAAATACCATGCCTATCCCAACTTATTTTGATGCTAGCAGGGAGATAGATTTTAATGGTGGGGAAAAGCTAGGTGGAAGATTTGAGCCTTGATCATGAACTTATCATGAATGCTTATGGAGTTCCAAAGAGTTATATGAAGCTTCTATCCCTAATGCAGAAAGCTGCGAAGTCGAAGGTAGAGAGGAGGCTCAGTTTTGATCCTGGTGGAAACTATCTTGCTGTCATTCGCAAGATCCCACATTTGCTGGAACTTGGTGTACATGCTGTGTATTTGATGCCGGGCTTTGAGGTTGATGAGTTGGAGTTTCAGTGACATCAAACTCCAAAATATCACCAGATTAATACATGGGGTTACTCTACTACAAATTTTTAAACCCAAATGAGCTTATATGCTAGTAGTGGTGGTGGGGTTTTGGTTGTTTCTCAAGAGTTTAAACAAATACATGTTCAAGTAACTGATGCACTCCTTCAAGGGGGTATTAAGAGCACTGGCATCGTTGAAGAGTGCAAGCTCATAAAGAAAGAAAAGTCATCCTTTGGTTTTGTTGACTATTTTGATCGCAGAGCTGCTGCACTTGCAATGGTGACTTCTAAAGGAAGACATTTGTTTGGGCAACAAATAAAAGTTAATTGGGCATATGCTCGTAGGTGGTGGGAAGACACTTCTGGGCACTTCAAAATCTTCAAAATTTTGAGCTTGTAGATATTTGATGTGGAAGTGATGGAGGACACTTCTCCAGAGCCTAAGCAACATGAAGTCCAGTTTAAGAATATCCTTTCAGAAGATGCCATTTTTGGGAAAATATTAGAAAGGGAAATTTCTAATAACATGATGAGTCTTATAATTTATGAAGCTGATCAAATAATTGAGGCCAACTTTTATCGAATACTGCATTTCCTAGTTCCTTTTGCAAATGGTTGTGAAGACAAAGAGATAGTAATGTTCGCATATATAAAAAGGCAAGCAAAAGTTGATGCCACATTAGCATCATACATGATTATTGAGGAAGCTTCAGACTCAGCTTCTGATTTGGCCATAGTTCCAGGGAGCTTCTTATTCATATTCAGAAGCAGCAGCTCCTATGGGTGGGGAAATGGGTTGAGGAGGTGGCTTCGAGCAGCCAATGGTGCATATTCAGTCAATGGTGCGATTGCAGTCAAGAGAGCTTCAAAATATTAGGAACATGCAGATATATTTAGATGTTATTGTAGAGAAGGAGATTTATGAGAGGTGAAATAGCAAGCCAGTCTATCTTAATCATTGCTCGCAGGCTGTGTCTCAAAGCTCCAACAAACGACACAACTCAACTACAGCTACTGTGGATTCTGCTGATAGGGTTGCAGATGAATTGTCTAATGTAGAAGAAGCACAGAAACTGGCTAGCCTTTCTTCAGATTCTTCTCCAGACAGTCCTTATGGGCAGCCTACAGAAAATCATAATGTACATAATGATCCCAGTGTTCTTGATGTGGATCTCCACTTAAAGTTGGAGATAAAAAGCACACAAAAGGATGAAGAGACTGCAATACCAAGTATAAAGTCTGAATATCTTTTAATGCAACTTGCAGAATTGCTCTGCAAACTTGGAGGCTTAGAGCATGATCGTCTAGTTACAGTGCTTATGATCAACATTCACTTTGAACCTTGAGGACAAGGTTCCTTTTAAAGGAGGTGGTATTGATACGAGTATAAAAGTGGTGTAGGGAATCAAGAGCAAGAGAAACAGGGTAACACTTGGTTACTTGAGAGACTATGCAATGTAGGGAGTTAACGGGCCTTGCACGGGCTTTAATATGTAATTGAAGAGAGTCAGAGTGGGAAAGGAATGGCATAGCTGTAATAATTTAGATGGGTATAAATAAGAGGTGAGAGAGAGGGAGAGGGGATTATGAAGATTGTAACAGATTCTCTTGTCCTATCTTCTTCTCTAATCTTGATCTCTACTCATTTCTGTATCTTGCTTTTCCAATTTCTCAGATTCCATAAATCCTCTGTAAATTTTCAAATTGATCAAATTGAGCTTCATTTCTTTGCTGCACATCGTGAGATTTGGTATCCGGAGTGAATTTGAGTAGTTGACTCCTATCAACAGACATTCAAAAACATAGATCTGGGCCACTTAAATGTAACAACCAAGACATTTACTTGGCTGCAGAAGTTACTAACTTATGACATGTATAAAATATAAGCACTAATAACACAAAAATTATGATAACAAAAGGACAATAGCACATTCTTCACATAAGAACTAAAATTACAATTGCACAAACATTCAACCTACTAGACATATTCTCTACCGTGTGTGCCTGGTCTCACGGGTGGTTAAAACTCAAAACAGTTCAAGCCCTAATAAAGACGACTAACCATATGCCCATCACACAAATATAAAAATTTAAGATTGCGTATGATTGCATAAACTACTAAATTATAATGATGAACTTGAAAGACACAAAACAGTTACTTCCATCGAAGTTTTAAACAACTAAATATTCTTTTTTTTTTTTTTGCGGCAAAAATATGCAAAATAAAAATAAAAATAGAGAACTATAATAGAACCCACCTAATTTTTCCCACATGAAGTGTCTAGGAGAATCATATTGAGTCTCATGAAGACTTGTGCTCCTGCGTGATTTCAAAAATCAGGCGACCACCTAGGGGGCACAGTTTCTTGAGTTGAGGGGATGCAAGTTGGCCATTTTCACATGAAATCAACGGGCATATGATTTCTTTCTCGAAATTTTAGTTTCCGGTAAGTTACCAGTTGACTCAAAACCCACCATCCTCGACCTGTACACCCCAAGCACAGGCTCTGATGTTCACAAGCAATTGAACAATCATTGACAGAAAGGCCAAAAATAAAAGGTGCAAAACTATTAAGACATCATGGCAATAGCGGTGACTTACCGATGGACATCCCCTGAATTTTTTGCCGTACTAGGCCACTTTTTGATAGTATTTGCATTTTTAGGCCAGGTCCCAATCTATTAGCGTTCGTGGGCTAGCCACTGCCACGTCAGCAGCGGCCGCTATTGAGAATAGCGGCCTCTTCATATCCACCAAATTTGCATTCCCACACTTGGTAGAGTACGGGAGGATTGGGCTGAGTATGTGTAAAGAAGGTCGCTAATACCACTAGCAACCTCCTCCAACTGAGGTCACTATTCCCAATAGCGACCACAGTGGTAGGCTATTATGAGTCACATTCACATAAGCTGATTTGGCAAACAGCATAATCGCTAATGTCAATCGCGACCTATCATACCTGTGGTCGCGATTGGTATTCGCGACCTTAGTATAAACATCACAGAGGATAAGCTGATTTGGCAAATAGCATAATCGCTAATGTCAATCGCGACCTATCATAACTGTGGTCGCGATTGGTAATCGCGACCTTAGTATAAACATCACAGAGGATAAGCTGATTTGGCAAACAGCATAATCGCTAATGTCAATCGCGACCTATCATACCTGTGGTCGCGATTGGTAATCGCGACCTTAGTATAAACATCCAAGACTCATAATTAGAAGCATTCGGGGGCCCATCTGAGGTCGCAATTGCCACTAGCGACCTCAGTTAGAAGAGGTCGCTAGTGCCAATAGCGACCTCTTCATTTCCTGATCCCCTTCGTACACAGCCAAGTGTGGGGGCACAAAATTGGTATCTATGAAGAGGCCGCTATTGCCAATAGCGGCCGCTGCTGACGTGGCAGAGGCTAGCCCACGAACGCTAATAGTTTGGAACCTGGCCTAAAAACGCAAATACTATCAAAAAGTGGCCTAGTACGGCAAAAAATTCCATCCCCCTCCCCCCCTACAGTCACATACCATAGCAATGAATCACCAAAGGGACAACAATAAAAGGTGCAAAGCTATTCAAACATATGATGGCAACAGGGCCGGGCCCTATGCTCATGGGGGGCCGAGGCGAACTGCAAAAATGGGCCCCCCCATACATAATGCGAAAAAAATTCAGTTAAATTTTTTTTTTTGGCAAAGAAAGAGCTACTAATTGGTCAACCGGGGGTCCTTCTTGGGGGTTGGCACCAAAAACTACAAGACAACAACAGCAACGTGCGGCAACAATAGTGACAACGGCTACAAAGCCGAGGCTCGGGTTTGGAATTTGAAGTCGGGTTCGGGTTTGTATGGAGGTTGGAGATGAGTTTTAAATGGAGGTCAGGTTGGTGGTTTGGGTTGTCAACGAGGTTGATGATGATAGAGTTGGAGATGGGAAGAAGGATGCTTGGTTTGGGGATCAGGTTTGGGTTTGGGTGATTGGGTTTAGGGAGCAGGTTCGGGTGATCGGGTCGGATAACTCGAATCCATTAATGATCCAATAATCCGCTTCCCCTTCAATTTCTTAGTCTGTTGACCAGCCCATTAATGACTGTGAATTTTTTAATTAAAAAATGCCCCAAAAAATAATAATTTGGGGGCTCCTAAAAACAATGCCCAATTTGTAACTAGGAACACGCGTGAAATATGTAAGATATATGTTTAAAAATATAAAAAAAGTTGGGGACCCCTAAAAATGCGTAAAAATTAGGGGTCCAAGGGGGCTGCCTCTCTCGCCTCTACTATAGAGCCGACCTTCCATGGCAGGCCATCGCGGTGACTGGCCAATGGACATAGCCCGAGGCGGTTGCCTCTGTAGCGCCCCGAATTTTCAATATAATATCTCAGAAATACGTGTCACAATTTTCAACATCTACCTCAATATAATAGTAAACATAGCCAGAACACAGAATACTTTTTCAACTTTTATTACACCAATTTTTTTACAAAGCACAGCGGAAAATTAAACACCTTGAATTACAATTCTTTCTTTTACAACACATTCTTTTACAATTACATAAGCCACATTATCATTCTACCACATGCATCCATATCCCATGCTATAGGTACTTACCTGTAAAACATGAGGTTAGAGATAACCCTAACCCCCTAAACTACAGGGGTCAGCTATAACGGTGTGAGTGACATCAAAAGAAGTACAATATAAATAAAACGTAAAGAATAAAGTCATAAACAACACATATCAACAGTAGTAACAAACGGAATATGAAATAACAATAAATAAAGCATGAAAACATTAAGTGAAACTAGACTAAGTGTCAAGTGTAGGAAAATAGAAAACAAACATGCATAAAACCAAGTCAAGAAACACAAATAAATATGATGACTCTCTAATGCATACTTATCGGATTCTATGCATTCCATACTACATAGGTCCGGTGCAAGCCCTTACCGTTCTCCACTTTATAGGGTTAAGTCCCTCGTTATGCAACTAATTCTACTATGGTGATAGAAACAAGATCTAGAATACTTCGTGAATAGGCATCACAATCCTCGATGCGCAAGTATCATGTAAGAATAGCTCTAATCCCCAGGAAGAATCACCTCCCTGACGTGTACCCCACGAATAGGTTTGCGAAACCCTCGACGTGCAGATACACTAGTACATCCCGTGAATAGGCCCGCCGACCCTCAACACGCGAATGCACCTGTATGCTCCGTGAATAGGCCTGCAGATCGTCGACATGCGAACATACCAAATGTCCTCTCGAGACAGAACAACACACAGTCCTGGAATGCATCCGTTGGACTAGACCCCTACAGCATATACTTATGTTTTCCAAGTTCTATCACATCTCCATTTGTGCCTGTCCTTAAGTTGATTATTATTAAAACACAAATTCTCTCTTTCTAGAGTTAGTGTATCCTACCGGACTTAATCCCACAACAACCCCAATACCTCAACTGGTCCAAAATCCATAAAATCTCATTTACTGGTTCATAGGACTCCCACTCAACTCCTAGAGATTCATAAAACGAATATCAACACCAAAATTTTCAATAAAACTCTTTATTTCATCATCAAAACGTTTATATTAATAAAAACTTCTTAAATCAACAAAATCCAAATTCATTCAGTACACTAACAAATTCCAGAATTGAAATAAAGTATTAAATCCATTAAATAACTGAGAATAATATTTTGAAGTCATAGAAAGTCACAAAATATCAATTTCTTAAAAAACCATATATATACTTCACTTTATAAAGTTACAAAAATACAATTTAAATTCTATTAAAATCAAAATATAACTTTCTATACAATACTGTAATCTATGGCAAAACATCATCTAAATTAGTAGGTCAATAATCCATAATATCGAAGAAATAATCGTTCAAGAAATCAACAAAAAACTCAACAAAAACAACACAGACAGCAGGTGTTGGTCGACTATCAAAACAGTTCAAAATAACGACGATCGACTGCACAATTCCAAAAAATTTAATTTTTCAAATGACGGTCGACCGCACATTTTAGTTTAAAATGGAACCGGTCGACTGACATGTCAAGAAAACAAAACTTTGAATTTCGTGCACATTTTAACTGATACTTCGTTTAATCTTTGTAAAATCATAAATTTGTAAAACAAAATTCCTGAGATGATCAAATACAACTTGTTTAAGATACTGGAGTTTATAAAACAAATCAAAATCACATCAAGATCACAAAAGAGCAAATTTTCATAAAATCCTTCAAAATAGGAACTATATGTGTATGTATGTATATATGTCTATATATATATGTGTTTAAGCATTTAGAACCAGTATACATGAGTTGTGTAAGGTCTATTTCAATCTCAGTATCAAACAATTCAAATTTCACCCGAAAACTTCATAAAACTCAAAAAAATCAATTTCGGCTGATCATCCATCAGACCCGAAAATCAACCCCTTTTTTACTTTCAAAACATGATTCTTTTTTATCTAATAACTCCCCTAAAATTCATTGTACACATACCCAATCACTCACATCAGTTTACCCATGAATATATGTGAATACAACATGTTTTAAATCAAGTTCTCTTCATCAAAAGATCAAAACAGTACATACATGTGCTAAAACAGTAAAGAACTCAACTTTGTTCACTTTTATGCATTAACTGTAATGCCCCGGATCCCCGTTACAGGACATCCATGACATCACCAAAATCTTTTCCTTCAAATGCATCTCAACACAGTAAATAACATGGAAATTTAAAAAACCTTTATTGCCAAATAGAATCATTACATCAATTGTTACAACCCTTATCTTGTTTTTGAACAAGGAATACAAATTACATAAACTTATTACATCTGATTACAAAAAAATATTTCAACTCCTCTTGCGAAGCTATCTTTCAATTAGCATGCATTTTTATTCTAAATATCATCATTACAATTTAATCACTACTCATTTGCATATCAATTTTATATATCACTTTACCTACACATGCATGAAACTATAATTTAGAAAGTTCAAGAAGACACACACCTCAATGAAAATTCTAATATAGAAGAAGACTCCTAGAAGTTGCTCCTAGCTCCAAGAGTGAGACTCCCTTCTCCTCCTAACAAGCTCTCTTTGCTCCAAGCAAGAACTTAAACAACTCTCTCTTTCTTTTCCTCTCTTGCTGATCTTTTGTTTCTTTTGATCTTTGGTACAAGATTATGAACAAAAGGGGGTGATATTTATAGGGTTTGAGAAGACTTTTCTATTACTCAAATTAAGTGTTCAATTTCATAACCTACATATCCCCCTTAATTTAAATGCCCACTCACACAACCCCAACTCTTCCCCTCCTCCATGAATTGGCCAGCCAAACCCCCCTTTTGTGGCTCTTGGGTTGCACTACGTGTACGTGCAACCAACAAGCACACACTCTCATTTGTTAGTTGTTATTTATTTGATTGTACATGTTGTTTACATGACAAGTGTATAACTACTTGTAGGATTTTTCTTATTGGGCTTCCTCTTGTGGGCTTATTTATTTAATTTATTTTAATGGACTTAGAGTCTTCTATTAGGCCTATGGGTTGTAATAGGCAACAAAAAAAAAATAAAAGGAAATTATGCATAACTTTTAAATAAATTTAGAATGAAATTAATGAGATGAAATCGCACATGCGTTGCATGTGTAAAAATGTATTTTTATTTAAAAGTTTAATACGGGATGTTACAACACTCCCTCCTTAGAATAGTTTCGTCCTCGGAACTACAATTAAAGATTGAGAAAAACAAAGAAAGAGAAAAAAAGTTTTACAAATTTTAATTGAAAAGCTCAGGGTGATCTTTCATCATCTTCTCCTTTGATTCCCAAGTGGCATCCTCAACAAGTTGGTTCCTCCATACGACTTTGACGAAAGGTATAGTCTTATTCCTCAGGATTTTCTCCCGTAGATCCACAATCTTAATTGGATGATAAGTGTAGCTCAAATCCAACTGCAGACCTTCTGGCACTTCGGGCAAGTGATGACTCGGATCTGGAATATAGCCTCGCAACATAGACACATGGAAGACATTGTGTACTTGGGCCAACTTTTCCGATAGTTCTAACCGACAAGCCGTCTTCCCAATTCTCTTCAATATCTTATACAGACATATGTATCTCGGGGCTAATTTTCCCCCTACCAAACCGAATCACTCCCTTGGTTGGAGACACCTTCACAAAGACAAAATCACCTTCCTCAAACTCCAGATCTCTCCTCCGGTTGTCGGCATAACTTTTCTGTCTGCTCTGGGCATCGACTAACCTCTTCCTGATCAACTTAATCTTTTCTGAGGTTTGTTACACAATCTCTGGCCCATACAGCTGCCGTTCCCCCTCTTCATACCAACAACCGGTGTTCTGCACTTCCTTCCATATAGAGCCTCATATGGTGCCATCCCAATACTTGCATGGAAACTATTGTTGTACGCAAATTCCACTAGAGCCTAATGCCTCTCCCAACTGCCGCCAAAATCCAACACACAACATCTTAGCATATCTTCTAGTACTCAGTTGACCCTCTCGGTCTGTCCATCAGTCTGATGATGGAAAGCAGTACTGAATTTCAGTCTTTGTCCCCAAAGCTGCTTGAAGACTTCTCCAGAAATGCTAGGTAAATCGCGCATCTCGGTCGGATACAATCGACAGGGGAACTCCATGTAGCCTTACGATCTCCCCAACATACAACTCGGCTAACTTCTCCATCGACCAAGTAAGCTTCATCGCCAGAAAGTGAGCCGATTTGGTGAGTCAGTCCACTATCACCCAAATTGCATTGTTGCCCTTGGAACTCCTGGGCAAACCTGTAATGAAAGTCCATACTGTCCCACTTCCACTCCGGAATGGATAATAGCTGCAACACACCCCCGGGTTTCTGATTCTCGGCCTTGATCTGCTGACAGACTGCACATCTGGCAACAAACTCAGCCACATCCCGCTTCATTCCTGACCACCAGAAATACTGCTTTATATCCTGGTACATCTTGGTACTTTCCTGGATGTACAGATAATAAAGTGGCATGTGCTTCCTGTAGAATGCTCTCCTTCAGTTCTGCTTGATTTGGCACACACAGACGCTCTCCAAACCACAATACCTCATCTCTCACCTGGAATTCTGCCAACCTGCCGGTGCCAACCTGCTCTCTCATCTTTTGAATCTCTGGATCAGTCTTCTGACTGTTGATAATCCTGTCTCTCAATGTAGGTTGAAGTCTTAACTGAGCTAAGGAAGCCCCCAATCCTTGCAACACCACCTCAATCTCTGCTCGATCAAGTTTCTCTGCCAACTTCTCCTGAGTTGTGATCAATCGGGACAAACTGCTCATCCTGCTGAGCGCATCAGCCACCACATTAGCCTTGCCTGGATGGTACTTAATTTCGGGTCGGATATCCTCCAAAACTTCCAACCATCTCCGCTGCCTCAGATTCAAGTCCTTCTGCTGATAGATGTACTTTAGACTCTAATGATTTGTGTACATGTTAACCTTTTCCCTGTATACATAGTGCCTCCACTGCTTCAGTATAAAGATTATCGCTGCCAACTCCAGATCGTGGGTTGGGTAATTTTTCTCATGCGGTCTCAGCTGTCTAGTGCCATAAGCTATTACCTTCCCTTCCTGCATCAGTACACAGCCCAGTCCGCGATGGGAAGCATCGATATCATAGTCGACTCCTGCTTTTGGCAAAGCCAGGATGGGAGCGGTAGTCAGCCTCTCCTTCAACTCCTGAAAGCTAGCCTCACATTGTTTCGACCATTTAAAACTCACGTTCTTCTTTGTAAGCCTTGTGAGCGGCACAGCTATCAGGACGTAGCCTTGAATGAACCTTCTGTAGTAGCCTGTTAACCCCAAAAAGCTCCTGATCTCTTTCACCGTAGTGGGTCTTGGCCAATCTCTTACTGCCTTAATCTTTTGTGGGTCAGTAGCCACTCCCTCCTTAGAAAGAATGTGCCCCAGGATGGTGACTGCGGTTTTCCAGAAGTCACACTTAGACAATTTTGTATACAGTTTTTGCTCCTGTAACTTCTTCAGTACCTCTGCTAGGTACTCGACATGCTCTACTTCTGTCTTGGAGCAGACCAGTATGTCGTCGATGAACACAATGACGAAAGAATCGATGAACGGCCGCAGGACCGTGTTCATCATGTCCATGAAAATAGCAGGTGCATTAGTTACTCCGAACGGCATGACTAGGAACTCATAGTGACCATGTCGAGTTCTGAACGCCGTATTGTGCACATCTTCTTCCTTTACTCGGATCTGGTGATAACCTGACCGTAGATCTATTTTAGAGAAGACAGTTGCTCCTTGTAGACGGTCGAATAGATCATCGATTCGAGGAATCAGATACTTGTTCTGCACTATTACCTGGTTTAATTCTCTGTAATCGATATACATCCTCATCGATCCATCCTTATTCTTTACCAAAAGAACTGGTGCTCCCCAAGGTGATGCACTCGACCTGGTGAATCCTTTGCCCAACAACTCTCAATCTGCTTCTTGATCTCATCCCATTCAACCGGTGCCATTCTGTACGGTGCCTTAGAAATGGGTGCACTCTCTGGCTGAACGGAGATTCTGACTCTACATCCCGCTGAGGTGGAAGTCCGGTTAGATCTTCTAGAAACACTGTTGGAAAATCCAGATTACCGGAATCTACTTCACTTCTTCGGGAATCTTCTGCTCAGATAGCGGTGCTACCAATTGTTTGCACTGTTGGTCCCCTTGGTGCCTTTACTACAATCTCCTTGCTCTTGCACTCAATAGTGGCACTATAGATGGACATCCAGTCTATGCCAATGATGATGTTGACCCCCAAAACTGCCAACTTGATGAGGTCGATGCCCAAGATTCTGCTTCCAATCTCAAGAACACACCCTTCATAATATCGATCGGTTGTCAAATTTTCTCCTGACGGGGTAGCTACAGATAGAACTTTGTCAGGAAATTTTTTTGGTTCGACTCCCAATCGTTTTGCAAATAAGGATGACACAAATGTGTGAGATGATCTCGTATCAAATAAAACTATTGCTTTTATTCCATTTATTTGAACTTCTCCCGTTACATAAAGAGTACTCTCATTACATAATACTTTATTACATAGAACAGAAATAAAAACGAACGACCCTAATCAGTTTCTTCCATACCTGTGATGACGTTGTCAACATCATCTGCATCAGCTTCGGTCAGAGTGAACACTCGTCGCTGCCGGTATTGCTTCTGCCCCGGATTGGCCTGCTTCTGGATTGGCCCTCGAATACAGGCGGCTTCATCCTTTTGAATGAATCCACTAGTTTGATTACTTCGGGGATCTGTACAGCTGGCCCCGGCCTAGGGTTTCCGGTGACATTGGCAGCGAAAGCATTCAAGGTCTGGTACACCCGAGCTAGTTCAGTTTCCAAATCGAGTCCATTGTTCTCACCACTGTGCCCTTCGCCAGCCATTTTTGGGTCATAAAAATTGTCATTAATCACTATAAATAGCACAACTTTACATTATTCCAACAAAATTTTATTCATTCCAAAATTAAACTTTTTACTTTCGGAAAGAAAACTTGCTTTTACATCCATTACATCACTTTAACATAAAGACATCCTAGATTCTACGGTTTCTCTTGGCTTCTCTGAGCTCTCCCTGTAATTCCTGGATTTCTTTCTTCATGTCTTCAAATTGCTGATGACGCTCCTGCATGTCCCAACGAGTCATGTGCTCCATCTTGGTGAAGTGTTGAGCATTCACGGGCCGGAGCTTTTCGAGTTCCCATACTTGGTGACTCATTTCATGAATGTGTTTTCTGTCTTTTGCTTGCCGTGTTTCTAAGTGGTTTACTCTCCACATCTGGGCATCCAACTCCCTTTGAAGAGAAGTAACAATACCTCCTTGGTCATCTTGAATGGGTTCTTCATCTGAGAATTCTTTTGGGAAATCAGGTGGAGGTGGAGTAAACTCCCTGGACTCGAGGAGACTGTGCTCCAATCCTTCTGACACCCCGTAACAAATTAAGTGTTTCCCTGGACTAGGGAACACTTAATTTGAGTAGTAGAAGAGTCTTCTCAAACACTATAAATACTACCCCTTTTGTTCATAATCTTGCACCAAAGATCAAAAGAAACAAAAGATAAGAAAGAGAGGAAAAGAAAGAGAGTTGTTTGAGTTCTTACTTGGAGGAAGGAGAGCTTGCTAAGAGGAGAAGGGAGTCCCATTCTTGGAGCTACGAGCAACTTCTAAGAGTCTTCTTCTACATTAGAATCTTTATTAAGATAGGTGTCTTCTTGAACTATCTAAATTATAGTATCATGCATGTGTAGGTAAAGTGATATATAAAATTAATATGCATATGAGTAGTGATTAAATTGTAATGATGATATTTAGCATGAAAATGCATGCTAATTGAAAGATTGTCATGAAAATAAGTTGATTGATGTTTTTTGATTGCATATAGTACATCATAATTGGATTAAATGATATGAATATAGATTTGTACACAAAGTTACTAATTCATGCCAAGAAAAGTTACTGTTTTGAGTTTTGTTTGCCCATCAGAAAATTGTATTTAATAAAATAGTTAGACACTAGAGCTAAAACTTTTTTGAGAGCATCTTGTATATGTCAGGAACATCCCTGTAAAATTTCATAAGATTTGGAGGTCGTTTACTATTTTAATAAAATCTAAACTCATAACTAGTTAGTAGTTGATTGGTTGCTGGAAATTTGTACATATTTCGGTTTTTAATCAATTTAGCATTGTAAATGAAAAAATTTGAGAAAAATCGGAACTAAGTAGTTGTAGTAGACTCGTTAAACTTTCTGAAAAAGTCTAAAAAATCAAATTTTCACAAAGAAATGAATTTTATATGAATTTTACAACACTGTACAGTGCCAGTATTTCAGTATTTCGACCCTATTGTATATTTGGAATAATTCAGGGTTATAGATACAGTATTTTGAGGAAACTTATTACTATGAAATTGTAGTAGACTTGTGCACCTTTATTTTGATATAAATAACGCAAGGTTTCGTGAAGTATATAATTTTCTATGATTTTTACAAATAGCATGAAATGCAGTTTCTGACTTTGAATTTACTGTTTTGCAAATGATACTTAAACGAAGTGATTGAAAATATATTCTTGCTGTTTAAATTTATATTTTGGGAAAATAAAGATCATATTCATTCTTGGATGTGAACTCAAGAAAAATATCCATATGGTCAATGATGTTAGGAATTGGTTTAAAATAAATCAAAGGAAAATGATGAGTTGAGTTTTCAATGATGATCGTCCGTCCTTGCTTAGGCTAAGCGATCGATTTTAAGAAATTATGTTTAAATCTTAATTAACATTTATTGAGGAGGTTTTTGATGAATATGAAGAGTGTATTGTGAAAATGAATAGTTTGAGATTGTTATTAATTGATGAATAAATAAAAACGAATGAAAAGATATGAAAGAAACATGAATAGATGAAATTAAGAACGTGAGTTATAAGGGTATGAGTACCCCAAGTTGTTGAACATGGAAAGATGTTGATTCTAGAGGCTTAGTGATACCCAGGTACCGGCAAAAGTAATGGAAATTAATAATTAATTTTTGAGAAGTGGCCAATATGGGCTGTCGTTCTCGGTATTTTGTGTAAGACCGGTAGGAGGGTAAACTAGGTCTAGGTAGTATTAATTATTCATGTTCAAACTTAAGAATTACACACTAAGTGAAGATGTAGTAAACTTGGGCAAATGTGAGTGGAGGGCCTCTATATAGTCGGACAGTAGATTCTGGAACTATAGACCCAGTCAGACAGTGGATTCCGGGACTGTGGTTGCTTGCGATGGAGGCGAGCCTTAATTAAATTCGGGATTATGATTGATTGGGCGGTGGATTCCGGAATCATGATTAGTCGGGTAGATAGTGGGCCGTACTCCAGTGTATATGCGTATACCGGGGATAGACGGACACTTACGGGATGTTCACACGACGAGGATTTTGTACAGTCGGGCGGTGGATCTCCGGGACTGAAATCCGTACTCATGGAATGTCTAAATGTTGTTTTATTACAGGGATGTTTTCATGGCAAGGGATAAAACTCTTTAATGTGGAGTACACAGGTACTTGCCCTCGGACCTATGTAGTATGGGATGTATAGAATCCAAATAAGTATGCATTAGTGTCACTATAGTATAACATCTGCATTAAGCATTAAGTCATATCATACACTGACATGTTTAGGATAATCACTCTTTACACTTTTATATGTATATAAGTTTGTGATTGTTAAAGTAAGAGATTTCGTTATAATACAATATAGAGATGATCGCTCTTTATAACATTGTGTCGGTTATAAGCAACTGACGTGCACACAGATTTTCAGTGCAGAACTTGATTGAATTGGCAAGGACTTAAAGACAGTTGATGATTATATTCATGATTAAATCTACTGATATTAGAAACTTCTTGTTGTATTTTATTCCGCTATGTAACTCTATAATAAATATTGTTGTGTAATAAAAGAAAATTTTTAAATTCGTTGTAAAATTGTATGAAGTAGGGGTGGGCATCGGGCGGTATCCGACCTAATATGGACCATCCATCACCGATCCAAAGAAGATTGGTTTTTTAATTTTCTCATCCGTAACCAATCCGAACCTTAATTGGATTGGTTTCCATCCAAGCCGATTAAGCTCGGTTTGGATTGGATTGGATGGTCGGTTTGGCATGCTACTTTTCACCTTCAACATCATTCATAATTTTATTGAAATTTAAAAGATCAACTTCAATCAAATTTAAGAAACAATCTGCTATTTGTTATTCAGAAATGAATTTAAAATGAAGATTCATAAAACCACAAGTTGTTAATGAATTTTGCACTAATTGTTTGAGATGATGACGTTTAAATGAGTGAGATAAACTGCTTTTTCACTTGCATACTTCTGTAATCTTAGTTTATTATCATAAAAAAAACATCAATAACCATAACTAATTGAATTTCAGGTGCAATAAAAAAAGATTTAGAAAATAATTTCTGCTTAACTTGATTAAAGTAACTACTAAATGTTACATCAACTTTATAATTCTATTAAGTTGGGTCACACTGTAAATCAAGCATTGCTCAACAACATAACACATAGGATTATGGAAAATCAAAACATAGGTAGAACAACTGCTCGGTTTGTATTAAAGAAATTAAAAAAGACTGTTTGTATCTCAAGGAAAATGAGAAATGGCTATTTGTATATTCAAGAAATTAAAGGTGAACTATATTTTTTATGGACTTATGCATAGAGTATGGTCGGTTCGGTTTCATCGGTTATTTGAAAACCTCATCCAACAACCGAACCGGTCTAATTGGTTATTGAAGATCAAGAACCGATCCAATCCAAACCCCCAATTGGTTCGGTTAAAAACCGGTCGGTTCGGGTTGGATTGGTTCAGATTGGTCGGTTCGGATAATAGTTGTCCACCCCTAGTATGAAGTGAAGTGTAGATCCTGTTGAGCTACGAATTACCGTATTTTGGTATTCTGGGCATTACAGAGTGGTATCACAAATTTTACAAATTTTACAACTTTAAATGTGTAATTGTAACGCCCCGAATACCACTTGTAGACGGTCGAGTAGATCATCGATTCAAGGAATCAGATCCTCCTCACCAACTTGTTGAGGAGGCCACTTGGGAATCAGAGGAGAAGATGATGAAAGATCACCTTGAGCTTTTCAATTGAAATTTGTAGACTTTTTTTCTCTTTCTATGTTTTTCTCACTCTTTAAGTATAGTTCTGAGGACAGAACTATTCTAAGGATGGAGTATTGTAACATCCCATATTAAATTTTAAATAAAAATACATTTTTACACGTACAACGCACGTGCAATTTCATCTCATTAATTTCATTCTAAATTTATTTAAAAGTTATGCATAATTTCCTTTCATTTTTTTGTTGCTTATTAGAACCCATAGGCCTAATAGAAGACTCTAAGCCCATTAAAATAAAATAAATAAATAAAATTGAACCAAGCCCACAAGAGGAAACCCAATAAGAAAAATCCTACAATTAGTTGTACACTTGTCATGTAAACAGCATGTACAATCAAATAAATAACAACTACCAAATGAGAGTGTGTGCTTGTGGGTTGCACGAGGGTTGCACGTGCATGTAGTGCAACCCAAGAGCCACAAAAGGGGGGTTTGGCCAGCCAATTCATGGAGGAGGGGAAGAGTTAGGGTAGTGTGAGTGGGCATTTAAGTTAAGGGGGTTATGTAGGTTATGAAATTGAACACTTAATTTGAGTAGTAGAAGAGTCTTCTCAAATCCTATAAATACCACCCCTTTTTGTTCATAATCTTGCACCAAAGATCAAAAGAAATAAAAGATAAGAAAGAGAGGAAAAGAAAGAGAGAGTTGTTTGAGTTCTTGCTTGGAGGAATGAGAGCTTGCTAAAAGGAGAAGGGAGTCCCATTCTTGGAGCTAGGAGCAACTTCTAGGAGTATTCTTCTACATTAGAACCTTCAATGAGGTGGGTGTCTTCTTGAACTTTCTAAATTATAGTATCATGCATGTGTAGGTAAAGTGATATATAAAATTGATATGTATATGAGTAGTGATTAAAATTGTAATGATGATATTTAGAATGAAATGCATGCTAACTGAGAGATTATTGTGTTGATATGTTGAAATGATGTTGTTTGGGTGAATGGTAATATATTATGATTATATTGAATGAATTGGATATAAATTTGTACACAAAATTGCTAAATAATGCAAATCAAGTTACTGTTTTGAATTTTGTTTGCACTTCAGAAAATCATGTCTAATAAAATAGTTAGAATCTAGAGCCAAAACTTTTTTGAGAGCATCTTGTATATTTCAGGAACATCCCTTTAAAATTTCATAAGATTTGGAGGTCGTTTACTATTTTAATAAAATCTAATTCAGAACTGGTTAGTAGGTGACTAGTTGCTGGAAATCTGTACACATTTCGGTTTTTGATCAATTCAGCAATGTTAATGAAATAGTTTGAGAAAAGTCAGAACTAATAAATTGTATTAGACTCGTTAACCTTTCTGAAAAGTCTAAGAAATCAAAATTTCACAAAGAATTGAATTTTATATGAATTTTACAAGACTGTACAAGTGGCAGTATTTCAGTATTTCGACCCACTGCACATTGCGAAGAATTCAGGGTTATAGATACAATATTTTGAGGAAACTTATAACTAAGAAATTGTAGTAGACTTGTATACCTTTATTTTGATAAAAAGAACGCAAAGTTTCGTGAAGTATACGATTTTCTATAATTTTTACAAATAGCATGAAATGCAGTCTTCTGACTTTGAATTTATTGTTTTGAAAATGAAACTTAGACCAAGTGATTGAGAATATTCTCATTATTTTAAGTTATATTTTTGGAAAATAGAGATCATATTCATGCATAGATGTGATGTGAACTCAAGAAATATATATATATATATATATATATATATATATATATATATATATATATATATATATATATGATTAAAGATGTTAAGATTGATTCAAAATGAATCAAAGGAAAATGATAAGATAAATTTTCAATGATGAATTTTTAAGAGATTATGCTTTAATCTTAATTAACATGTATTGAGCAGGTTTTGATAAATATGAAAAGTGTATTGTGAAAATGAATAGGTTGAGATTGTACTTATTGATGTATAGATAAGAATGAATGAAAGTATTTGAATGAATTATGAATACATGAACATGAGTTATAAGTGTATGAGTACCCCAAGTTGTTGAACAAGGAAAGATGTTGATTCTTGAGGCTTAGTGATACACAGGTACCGACAAAAGTAATGGAAATGAATAATTGATTTTTGAGAAGTGGCCAATATGGGCTGTCGTTCTTGGTATTTTTGTGTAAGACTGGTAGGAGGATAAACTAGCTCTAGGTAGTATAATTTATTCATGTTTAAACTTAAAAATTAGGCACTAAGTAAAGATGTAGTCAACTTGGGCAAACGTGAGTGGATGGCCTCTATATAGTCGGGCGGTGGATTCCGGGGCTGTGGTTGCTTGTGATGGAGGCGAGCCTTAATTAAATCCTGGATTATGATTAATCGGGCGGTGGATTCCGGGATCATAATTAGTCGAGCGGATAGTAGGCCGTAATCTAGTGTATATGCGTATATCGGGGCTAGAGGGACACTTGCGGGATGTTCGCACGACGAGGATTCTGTATAGTGGGGCTGTTGATCTCCAGGACTGGAATCCGTACTCGTGGAATGTCTAAACTTTGTTTCATTACTGAATAGTTATCATGGCGAGGGATAAAACCCTATAATGTCGAGTACGTAGGTGCTTGCCCTCGGACCTATGTAGTATGAGATGCATAGAATCCGAACAAGTATGCATTGATGTCATTGTAGTATAACATCTGTATTAGGCATTAAGTCATATCATACACTGACATGTTTAGGATAATCACTCTTTACACTTTTATATGTATTCAAGTTTGTGATTGTGAAAGTAAGAGATTTCATTATAATACAACATAGAGAGGATCGTTGTTTATAATAGTGCGTCAGTTGTAAGCAACTGACATGCCCATAGTTTCATATGCAGGTCTTGGAACTTACAGAAAGATGTAAAGATGAATTTGATGCTGATGTTTACTTACATGCCAAAATTGCTAAAATTGTATATTTTTCCTGTTATACTTCATTTATTTTTCGCTGCGTTATTGTTGTAAAAGAACAATGTTGTAATAAAATAAAGTTTTATATTCCTTGTAAAATTGTACGTGTAGATCCCGTTGAGCTACGAATTACATGTAAATGGAATTCGGGGTGTTACAGAGTGGTATCAGAGCCAAAAAGCAGGAGTCTTTTGGCTCTGTAACACGTCGTAATTATCAGGATGTGTAAACCCCCGTAATTTCTAATATATATATATATATATATATATATATATATATATATATATATATAAGAGGCCGGTGTCAGTTTGGTAAATAAATGAAAGAAATGGAGGGCCTACAGTTGAGAAACAATAGTGTGTTGTGTGCGGTTGCAGTGACGTCACTGATGACATCACCATGGGGGCCCACCCGATTGAGAAGTGAAGCAGTTGCGCTGCTTGCCTTGATGACGTGGACAGGGGCCCACCACGGGTTGGCTGCTATACACGGGATTTGAAAGAGAAGAGAGATGGATTTGAATAGTCCCACATCGGGAATACAAATAAAAATATATAACTATAAATAATATAGCCTATAGCTTATGATCAACAGTCACCAATCCGGTTAACCACCTTTTGAGTGGCAGCCTGTAGTGGGCAGTTATACTATACTATAAATAATTTATTTGATAAATTGTATAAATTGTCTGAGTTTGGGGCAGGTGCGTTACAGTAATTTTGCATAAAATTCCATCTTTTTGTAATATTTGCAAATATGCCAAATATAAATCAGAAAAAATTCAGAAAATTCATAAATAATACATATTAATAAATAATAGGTTTTCCCAAAATAATTTCTGACTTTGAACTTTTCAAGAAAATATTTGCACATGTAAAAGATAATTTTCAGAAAAAATGTTCATTAAATCACCAAAATCATTTTAATTCATTTATATACCTAAAAAACATTATTTAAAAATTCAGGGTGTTATAGCCTCTTCTCACCTCTACTATAAGGCCGGCCTTCCATGGCAGGCCATCCCGGTGACTGGCCAATGGACCCCCCCACCACACACACACAGAGTCACATACCCGTACCATATCAACGGGGCATATGATTTCTTTCTCAAAATTTTAGTTTCCGACAAAATACCAAATGACTCAAAATCCACCATGTCCGACCCCGTACACACCCCAAGTACAAGCTCTAATGTTCACAAGCAATTGAACGTTCATTCCCAAAAGGGCAAAAAATAAGAGGTTCAAAGCTATTAAAACATATCCTGGCAATTGGGGTGACTTGCCAATGGGCAGCCCCCTACCCCCTCCCCCGCTACAGTCACATACCATACCAATTAACATCACCCTCAAGGGCCTAAACCAACCATAACTATCAACACCTCCCCCAAATTGAGATATAATTGCATTAGTTAGTCAATTTAACAATAAATATATACAAACCTAGCTTAGTATCAAGGTATATATTTTTAAAAAAAATTAAGTTGCAATCTTTAGTATTATTAGGGAAACTAAAATTTCCAAGCAGTATAAGCTGGCAGATAAACTGACCTAACTCGGATTTCTAAAAGTCTGATATAATGATACCAAAAACATGTGGAGTTATTAACACGATCGTGAACCATGAAAACACGTTTTGTTGCTTTGTTATGAATTAGCAGCATAGCCACTAATACAAATCAGTAACTAGAAAAGAACATTGAGTATGTTGTAGTTGTATATATATATATATAATATATATATATATTCTTACTATATGAATAATTAAATTCTGGATAAATACTGGTCAAGTGGGTTGACAACCCAGTACCCAAACCAGTATTTATCCTATAAATACTGGCTTGTGATAGTAGTCTAGTTATTCCAATTTTGATACTTAGGGTAAATATCTCAAGCACCGTAGTCTAGGATATTAACCCTAATTTCTATTGTTATAATCTCTAACAATCTTGAGATATTTAATTTGATTTTGAGATTGAGAGAGAAAAAATGAGAAATTTTTTAGAGAAATTGTAATCGGAATCGATCTGTTCGGTTCTTTCTTATGAAAGGAAACATCTGGAGTGCTCAAGGCGAGCCGTCAATGGCGGACTCCTCATCCGGTGGTGGTGATTGGCGGACTAAGCTCCAACCCAAAGCCAAATAGTGAATCGTCAACAAGATGAATTCATCGTCGTCGCCTCTAGCGACTAGCAGTCGCTTTCGCGCCATCGTCGGAGCCTCCGTCTCCGCAGCCGTCGTTGTCGGAGCCACCACGGTGTCCACGGCCAGCCGCTGCTCCTACCGTCGCCGGAGGTCGCTGAACTCAGCCTCTGGTCGATGCTGCCTCATCCTCCACCTTCTTCTCCATTGATCTTCATGTGAGATAGAAGGAGAAGAAGGAGACAACTTAGATCCAATTTTTTGATTGGACGTTTTTGGTGTTTGGTGTTTGGGTGGTTGGAGCAGATCCAGATTCAGATCTAGTCCAACAACCGCTCTATTAATTGGAGATTGTTGTTTGGTGTTTGGACTGTTGGAGCAGATCCAGATTCAGATTCAGTCCAACAACTGCTCTATTGGTTGGAGATTGTTGTTTGGTGTTTGGAGTGTTAGAGCAGATCCAGATTCAGATCCAGTCCAACGGCTGCTCTATTGGTTAGAGATTTGCTGTTTGGTGTTTGGACTGTTGGGCCAGATCCAGATCCAGATCCAGCCAAAAGGAATCAGATCTGGATCTAACGAGTGGAGACAATCCATTGTATTGTTTTGTATTCCATGTTTGGGAGAAGACTAGATCTACTGTAGTGTACTTTCATTCAGATCTAAATGAAAGATAAGTTCTTCACCAAATTTAAATTGTTATTTAATTATTTGTTTGAATTTTGTTGTAAAGTGCTAAAGTTCAAAACCGTATTATGCATTGTTTAATTAAATACAAATTTGAATAACTGTTTTGGCTACGTGCTAAGGATCAAATGTTTATTTTAATAAATTATAGGCTTTGACTATAAAATTGAATCTCCAATTAAATTGTTGTAAATTAGATAGTGCTAATAATTTGTTTAATTGGCTAATCTTTAACAATTTGATGAATGTAAGAACTTCAAAGTTACTTATAAATTGTGTGTACTGGAGACGATGGTATGCACCATGGTTGAATAAGCCTGCACTACGCAGGTTTCTCCATCGAATTTGGAAAAAACTTCTAACTTGAAGTGTTGGTATGATCTACCCTAATCTCTTAGTATTTTTATGTGATGAATGTGTTAATGTTTTGTGCGTTTGATCACATGATTGAGAGTTTGAGATCATAGTTATTCTCGCTTTGAAAACTATCATGTTTAGGGTTGTTAAGTGTTTTATCATACTATGTGTATAGATATTTTGACAAATCCATTGTTTGCAGTTTGTGTGAGATTACATATTTGCTTCTCTAATAATTTTTTTTTTTGACGTATAAGATATATAACAAATGTCTGTAACTTAAGAGAGAGCATCTCTTAATGCAGGATATGACTCTATTAGTTACGCTTTGTTCTTTCTCGTTCATTGTACTATGTGTGCAAAGTTGAATTATAATATGTTAGTCATTATCTCGTTTAGCATTTTAAAGATGATGATGAACAAATAAAGAAAATTTTGCTTACTGTATTTGAGCAAGTGGACATTGTTAGAACCATTAGAGAAAGCAAAAAATTTTGTAAAATGTGAGTATTAACTCTTATAATGTGCATATATTGTCAATCGCATGTATAAGTTGAGTTTAGCAAATGAGACAATTAATAATAATAGTTCTAATTGTGTATAGTTCCTGAACATAGCATAATTGGCTAGAATTTGAAAACTGTATATTAAATTGTTTGTTCGTGTTAAAATTCATAACTCTGCTAAATGACACTCCATTAAATATGAAAAATATGAAAGTTGTGCTCAGATTATGACCACTAGAAAATCCTTTAGTATGATCTTTAGGAGCACACAACTTCTTGAGTCAATACATTCTGATATTTGTAATCTCAGTAGCTTTGTGACTAGATGAGACGATAATTGGTCAGAAGTATTTAATCACCTTTGTAGATGATTATTGAATGTTTGTCATACATATATGGACGATGTAGCACTCGCTATTTTGATGAATTAAAAATTTAGTTAAATGCTAAGATCAAAAGGTTTCAGATTTGATAGAGGTGGTGAATATGTTTTAACAATTTTAAGAGAAATTTGCATTTGGCATAATCTCTAGTACACTCTATTTACCACAGTCAAAACAGTATTGATAAAAGTTAGAATCAAACACTTAGTGAAATGTTGAATTATATATTATCGACTGTTGTTTGACTTTGTGTAACTGTGGGTGATATTGTATTGTTAATCATATTTCCAATATGTTACCACACTCTAAATTATTTACACCTTGTAGACTATGGGATAGAAACACAAATAATTTTGTTAATGTGAAAACATGTGGTGTGATACATTTGTTAGAGTACATAACCTTAGAAGGTCTAAAGCAAGACCTATAACAAATATTTGTATGTAGTTAGAAAGTGCAGAATGTAGTTCTGTGGACAAATGTTGGATCTATCTAATTTGCATTAGAAGAATTTAGACTTGCAAAGTTTTTTGAGGATGTGTTCGTCAAAGATAAATGTATGAAATTATCTAGTCCTATAGACATGGTCAATGATTCACAGTTGGAATCAAGAACCAGTTATACTGAAACTTAAACTTGAATAAAAACGAGCTAAGAAAAGTCTTTAGTAGACAATGAGATAATTTTGCGTCATACAATAATACTTTAATTTAATTGATCTGCCGAAAGGGGCTAAAACTATGTAAGTTAGTGGGGTTTTGTATAAGAAACTTAATTTTAATTGTTCAGTAGCAAATGTTAATGCATTTTAGTAGCTAATGGATTAACTGAGAATAATGAGATAGATTTATTTGACGTCTACTACATGTTTTTCATATTGCTATAATAAGTATTCTTCTTATCCTTATATCTACTAAAATTTTGTTATTCATAAAGGATATTTAAACAGTTTTGTACTAAAAGTTTTGTACCTGATATTTTGTACTGAACATTTTTGTACTGAAAAGTTTTGAACTAATATGTTTAGTGAACAAGATTTACAATTTAGTAAAATTATTGTATGTTCTTAAAACTTGTATAACCGACGAATAAATAATTTGACAAATTTCTTAAAGAGCCTAGTATATGAATCAAGTAATTCAGATCAGTGCATTTAACTTTGTTGTGTGTCAAATATAGTGGCTATTATTTACTTGTTCTGTTGACATGCCTGTTCTTAGAAGTGACATCTCTATTACAAATGAAGTTAAAATTGTGCTATCCAAAGAATTCAACATGAAAAACCTAGATATTGTGGACACCATAGATATAAGGGTGAGTTTTGGTTGGCAAGGGATAACTTTTAGTCAAACTCATTAAATCAAAATGTATTTCAAATGTGGGGATATAGTGATTGAAAGTGTGTTTTGGAACACATATAGCGATTGAAAGTGTATTTTGAAACACCTTATGATTATGATAAAAGGTTGACACATAATGATGGTGCAAATATGAGACAGGAAGATCATTCTAAAGGAATTAAAAGTCTCATGTGTACAAAGATCTACACTAGAATAGATATAGCATTTGAGGTAGGTGTAATATACAGATTCACTAATAATTCCAAACACATTTGAGTGCCCTTAAGAGGCTAATGAGATACCTGAGTGGTACTCAAGAGTTTGCTTTGTGGTACTCTAGTCATTCTTCGAATGAATGGCTGATCTGACGTATTATGATGCTCAAAATTTAGTGAAAATCGATAACTAGTGGATATGTGTTTACACTAGGAGAAACAGAAATGTTATGAAAATTAAAGGGTAAACAGGCACTGTGCTATCATCCATGAAATCGGACCTTTATGTGTTATCCTCTGCAGGAAAAAAGGCTGAGTGGATTGAAGAATTTGTTGCTAGTCATCCATTAAGAAGTTTTAGTAACTCTCTAATTCTGTTATGCGACTATCAAGCTATAATGCACTGTAGCTCATAACTCACTCTATAATAGTAAGAGGAGTATATTAAGGCTGAAAGAAGCCTAGTTGAACTTTCTCAAAAATAAAGTACAACTGAAATAAAATATGGCTAATTCTCTTGGTAAGAGACTTGAAACTTATCTAATTATCAAAGCTGTGGGGTAAATAGAGTTAAAAGCTATTGATTCAAAGCTTTAACATCCTAATTGTTTTGAAATTTAGAATCCAATTGGAGCCATATAGAAGTTCAAACTTAAGCATCAATTTTAGGCTGTTGATATATTTTTGATAATTTTGATGATTCCACACAAACTCCACAAATATATAATGTCATTCTAATTTTGAAGGTATTATATATCTAGAGAATTTACTTAGAATAATTATATTATTCCAATACGAAACATGAAAACTTGTCGATGTGTTTCCGATGTTTCGAATGTCATTATATCATTCCAATTTTGATAATATATCTCTTTTTTGGATTCTTGTTTCATTTCAATTTTGATGATTCAGAATTAACCATAATTGATTTGACCGTTCTATCATTCCAATATGAAACATAATATAGTTCTTGTTCTTTATTTAGTTAAAGAAATTTGATTGTGATGCTTGCGTTACATTTTTGCTAAGTTAATTATGAATTGTACTAAGTTCTTTTGTGGAAGTAGATACTTTGTGAAATTCGTTGGAATTCTTAGAGATATGTCTCTTGATATTCTTATTTTCAATAAGCTAGCAAAGATGGAGGAGTTGAATCTGTCAACATAGATTTTAAAACAATGATTTGCTCAAAATGGAGGAGTAAACATAAAGCAGTGTGCAAGGATAGAGTTTCAGTTTATTTCTTTCGAGAATAAATTAGTCACTTACTTGGTAAAACTTCTGTTGAGTTTAAGACTCTTGTGTTCATTAAGCTTAAAACTCTTATTTTGTTCTTAAAGTTTATTTGCTTCGTTTGATTTTGAAACTATGACAGATTACTCCAATTGGTTTAGTCATTCTGAACTATTCAGTTGTGATATGGTTTGAGAACTATTTAATTATTTTGGTTTAGTCTTTTTGAACTATTCAAATTTATAATTGATTTAGTCCTTATGTACTGTACATTGAGTGATGCATTTCTTCTATTTAAAGACTGCTATCAGTCAGTCAACTTCATGTTGAACTGATGAGATAATCCAGTACGTTTATATATTGAGAATATGGGAGGAGATTGTCGGATATATAGGTATATTCTCACTATATGAATAATATTATGTGTAATATTATTCTATGGATAACACGTGTGTTACACGTACTAATTGTATAGATATCGGAACGCGGGTTGAGTGGGTTGAGAACCCAGTACTCAAACCAGTATTTATTCCTATAAATACTGACTTGTGATAGTAGTCTAAGTATTCCAATTTTGATTCATAGGGTAAATATCTCAAACACCTTAGTCTAGGATATTAACCCTAATTTCTATTGTTATAATCTCTCATCAGGGCCGATATAAGGGTAAAGCAACAAAAGCTAGGGCTTTAGGCCTAAAAAAAAAAATCTAAAGAATAAATGTCTCCTCATATACCAAAAAGTCCGAAATAGGCCTCCTCACATACCAAAAAGTCCGAAATTGATTACAATAATAGAATAATAAAGGCCTCCTCACATACCAAAAAGTCCGAAATAGGCCTCATCAGTCCTCACATACCAAAAAACCCGAAATTGATTACAATAATATGATAAATAATTTTGCATCTCAAAAAGCCCGAAAAATAACATTTAAATAAAAATAGTTTAATTTTAACAAAATATTATTATAAGCTTTTAAAAGCCTCATTTCGGAATTTGCTTTAGGCCTTAATAAGTATTGGGCCGGCCCTGTCTCTCATAATCTCTAAGAGAGTATAACGCCATTGCTTCATCAAGAACAAAATAGAGAGACACACAAAAACCTATGAGGAGAAAGATGAGAATAGAAAGGACAAGCATTAACCAAATAAATGAAAATAAAACAAATATTTTTTTACCAGAGGTGGAAAAAAATTGACTAGGAGAAGGAGATGAATAATACAAGAATACACCTAGTAAGATAGAAGTTTAACCAAAAACATATCGAAAACAAAATTAAAACGCGGGGAGAAAATTGATATCAAATTCGGCTGTCAGGTTTTTTAAAAAAATCACCGGCTTTGATTAATTGCATAAAAGAGAAATATTAATGGACATCAAATGGGTGTTTGACTACAACAGGAAAAATGGCGCAAGGAAAGAATCAAATTCAAATTTATTAAAGCCTAGACAATAGGATATACATAGATTTCTAACTACAAGTTAGGCACATGAGAAATATATACAACACTCACAATAATCATATTTCTACTCAAAATGGTACATGCTCAGACACATGAAAACATGGTAACTAGATGAGCAATACATTCTGTCCTTGTCAGTGTGTGTGTGTTTATAGCTTCAACAGAAGCAGACCATTCAAGCCTTACGCAGATCACAGAGCAAGGACCTAGGAGTGGCTAAGGAGTATCGTCAATCTTAATATTCCTGTTAGATCCATTATTCTTCGTGCAGGGAATCAGGGTAAGAAAGAAACTATGAATTACATTAATTTTTAGCTTAATACTCGGCAATCCAAAAACTATACATAAGGTCCAATAAAATTGCTAATGAAATTAGTATTTCTTTCATGGTTGGAGGGAAGTTAAGAGTCAACAAGGGAGGCTTCCATGTCAAATTGTCAGTTACTAGCAATCTAGAGAGCAAATCATAGGGAATTCGACCTTGTATGCCAATACTCTTAGACTCAGTAAGTTCACATTGTCAGCCTGTATAATGGGCAGCTAATAAGCAACTAAACACACATTTGATGTCCTACACTCCTACTTAAAAAATCTTGAATCCTGGACCAGAAGATTAGTTAAGTTACTGCAAAGCTCTTATAGGCATATATTGTTAACAACATGGTCGTATAGCATACCATCATGGTCTAGAAACTTCAGCTCGGTGTAAGCTCTTATAGGCATATTCTGAACCTTCTTATAGGTGGTCTTGATCCTGTTCTCTTTTTCGGATTACTGTTTTGTCCAGTTTTTTTATTTTATTTTATTTTTTTTATTTTTTTTTTTAAATTTTATTTAAAAACCTGATGAAGAAGAAGATAAGTGAAAATTGTTAGATAATATATTACTCAATTTAGTCCCATATCGGAATATGTATTTCTATAATCTTTGGATCTCTCCGATATATAGGAGACATTGTTGTCGGTTATAATCAATCCAATCCAATAATCTTCTCTCAATCTCTATGTTAACCTTAACATGATATCATAGCATTAATCCCAAACCCTAATCCTTAATCTCCATTCCCATCCCTAATCCTTAAACCTAATTACAACACTCTCCCTCAACCTCATCACCCTCCCAGCTTCCATCTGCAATAACTAGAGCGACGCCGCCAGCAACAACAAGGGCAGCAACAACGGCAACAACAAGTACTATGTCCCCTCCTTCCACTTTGCCGATCAAGAACTCCGTCAACAGCAAGAACTCCTTCCCCTCCCTTCGCCGGCTCCAACTCCGTCCGATTACTTCCAGTTAGGAAAATTGAGGATCTTGTTGAGTTATTCGATGTAATCAACATAAACCATCAAGCACATAGAGATTACACCAAACAAACCAAAGCACACAAATTTGTCCCGGTTGGGACTTTCGCTTTAATCCAGAGGACAAGAAACCCAAGATGTTATTCAACTAGAGAAGTTACAATAATATTATAATTCTTACCACAATCTCCTCTCAAGTCTCACCAGCAAGTACTAGATGTTTACAATTAGAGAATCACTCAGTCTCTCTTTCAATGAAGTACTCTCTCTCTCTTGGCTCTCAATAGAGGCCTATAACAACAATATATAAAGATCTAGAGAAACCATAGTTTGATATCTTGATACAATAGCCGTTAGATGTTACTGAAGAGATAACCCTACGATAAGAGGCACACGATCTAACTTAGAGAGCAAGTTGGGCTTCTCATGAATCAGCTAAACTCGAGCCCAAAACCCATCAGCGCCACGAACGGTCGACTGTCCAATAAGACCGGTCGACTATCCTCCTTTCAGGAAGACTCTGTACAGGGGATGGTCGACAGCAGTATACTACTGCTATTGCTGCTGACTGTTACCTTCTCGCTTCCACTCCATCTCCAATCATCTTCGTATCCAACATAGTATGCAAGACATAAACCCAACAATTTCCACCTTGGATTGCATACTCATGAATCCACACTGTGTGATTTAAAACATTCTAGACACTTTTCTTTCTCTTCTTACAAATAACTCATTTCGATGGCTTTCTCTACTATTTGAATCTATTTCCACATGTTTTTCTCCACCTGTGTGCCCCCCTCAAGGGCACAACCTAGTAGATATAATTATGGAGGTGCCACTCTCCACACGAACTCCACCTACATCAAGGCTCTCTCCACCTTCCGACGAAATTTGAACGTCGCAGTCTCGCTCGGATAGGGATGGCCGATCATTGGGCTTCAAACCACTTAGCCAAGGATTCTTGTTCCCATAAAGCTGGTAGAGATTGTACTGACTCTGCTCAATCCCCTCTCACCCTTCATCACCTTACGACAACTTTCCATATCTGAACAAACTCCACCTGGATCTATGTACCTGCAGTCCATTACTTCAAGAGTTCTCATGGATATAAGGCTCCGCTTCATCAAAGGATTATATATGCCCTCCTCTAGTGTGTGTCCCTTTCCGTCTGTCATCTTTGACTCATTTGTTTTCTCACCCTTTACTTCACATGTATTGTCAATCTTCGTTTTTACACAACGACATGATGCAAACTTGTAAGTAGAAACCATTACTTCACAAATCTTATCAAGCTTCGTTCTCACATAATGACATGATGCATACTTGTAAGTAGAAACTATCTCCCTTTCGGAGCAAACATGAGAAGAACTAATTGAATCAAAAGAACAATTAGAATTCACATCTAAAGGACTTGAAACAAAAACACTGTTTAAGCCATCACCTCATTCAGCGGCACTGGATTTGGCTCTCCTCTGACTCAATCGCTTGCAACAGTCTCTCAAGTAATGCTCAATTTCTTTGCACTGGTGGCCACGAAATTTACCCCTACATACACTTTTCCTTCCATTCGAAGTACAATCCACCTCCAAGCAACTCACAAAAGTTGACGCCGATTTCTGACTCTCCTTCCTAAGTGCATCCTCCTCCAACCCCTCGATCATACCTGCTATGGAAAATTTTTCCTTGGTAGATTTCTCGTCTAATACGGTTATCATATTGGATGGATTTGGTGGTGAATATATCGAGTTGGAAACCTTTAGAATATCCCCATTGAACGCCCTCAGTTCAGATAACTCCATATTGAACTCCACTACATGATCTAGAAGAATGGTACTTTCCTTCATTGAGAAATCCCACAACTTTCCTGTCTAGTGCATCCGACCCTGTAATGACAATCTCAAGTAGTCAGTTCTGAATCTTGCCCAAAGACTAGTTGCGCTTCTCCTACACCTGACATCCTGACATCGCTCGTCGAAGACATACAGATTAAACCCAAGGCTTCTAAATAAATCTCCTTCCAATTCTCCTGCTTTGTGCCGATTGGTCTCCCTTTATCTCCTTTTAGGACTAGATCCAAGTCCTGTTGAACCGATGCTTCATGCATGTCTTCCTTCAAAAGGTCAAAGTTGATCTTACCTTCGAACCGCTTGATCTTCGTGATCTGATCTGCCATATTCTCCAAGGAACAATTACAAACCCATGAACCTGATAGCTCTGATACTAATTGTTAGGAAAATCGAGGATCTTGTTGAGTTATTTGATGCAATCAACACAAACCACCAAGCACATAGTGATCACACCAAACACACCAAAGCACACAAATTTGTCCCGGTTGGGACTTTCGCCTTAATCCGGGGAGAAGAAACCCAAGATATTATTCAACTAGAGAAGATACAAGAATATTACAATTCTCACCATGACTCTCTGTCAAGCCTCAACAGCAAATACTAGTTGTTTACAATTAGAGAATCACTCAATCTCTCTTTCAATGAAGTACTATCTTTCTTGGCTATCAATGGAGGCCAATAACAACAATATATAGAGATCTAGAGAAACCCTAGTTTGATATCTTGAGACAATAGCCGTTAGATGTTACTGAAGAGAAACCTATGATAAGAGGTACACGATCTAACTTGGAGAGCAATCTAGGCTTCTTACGAATTAGCCATACCCGAGCTTAAAACCCATCAGCACCACGAACGGTCGACCGTCCAATAAGACTGGTCGATTGTTCTCCTTTCGGGAAGACTCTGTACAGGGGACGGTCGGCACCCAATGTCGGTCGACCGTAACCCGCTACTGCTACTGCTGACTGTTACCTTCTTGCTTCCACTCTGTCTCCAATCGTTTTTGTATCCAACGTAGTATGCAAGAAATAAATCAACACTTCCCGACCTCCCCCCTCCCCGAACTCCCCAACCAGCTGTCACTATCACCCTTTTTGAAACCTAACCCTAAACCTATATCCCTCTACCCCAAAAGCATAATGCCCGTACCCGGCCCAACCCTATACTCGACCCGTTTTCTTTCAAAAAAAAAAACACCCGCCTCAACACCCACAAAGCAGAAACCCATACCTAACCCCTACCCCAACCCCAAACCCCAACAACCCAATCTCAAACCCAAACCTAACTTCTCACTACTCCCGCTCTGACCGCCACCGCCGCCGATCCTCAACAGATTCAAAAAAATTAAAAAAATAAAATAAATAAAAACAAAATTCCTACAGGTACTAGTGCTCTCCATGGAACCCCTATTTCGATAATTTATTTCCGTCTTCACCGACATCCCCCTTTTCTTTGCTAAGAATTGGACAGATTGGTCTAGCTTTGTTGAGGCCACTCTTCTCAGACATTCTTTATGAGATCACATTGATGGCTCTACTCCTTGTCACAAAGATCCCACTGATTTCGATGCTGAAGTTGACAAGAAACTCATCCACACCTCCCAGGCCACTTGGGATGATAACGATCGTCAGGTCATTGCCTTCATCATCTCATCTGTCGACCACACTCTTCATGTCGATTTTCTTCGTGTTCATCCTGCCAAGGCTCTTTGGCTTCAGTTGACCACCCACTATGTTCAGTCTAGTCGAGCACGTGAGTATCAGCTCCATGTTCAGTCCGTTCTAAAACATCAGGGTGATCGCAGCATTCATGATCATTACACAACCATGCACAATATCTGGTGCAAGTTATAACAATTAAAGGATAATGATGTTTGTGTCACCCGTGAATGTTGCTAGTTTATGTTCTTTATGATAGGCCTTCGGCCAAAGTACCTGTCCCTATGCAGTCAATTGATCTATCGAGGCCTGATTCCCCGTCTTGAGGTTGTTGTTGCTAAAATTGTTGCTGAAGAAACACGATTGTGCGCTCTCCCAACTCTTGACTCTACTTCAACATCAGGGATTCATCCCTCGTGTCACCTCCTCCCGCAAGCCTCGCCCAAGTCCCATGGCTCCTCCTTCTAATCGTCGCAACGCCCCTGATCGCCTCAGTCACCTTTGCATTATTTGAAAGTAGATTGACCACTTGACCACTTTGAGAACACATGCCGTCTTCATTTTTGCAACCACTGTTTGCAGATTGGTCATATTGATAGTGATTGTTTTGTCTAGCATCCACCCCCAGCTTCTACTTTAGGTACAACAGCATAGGAAGCGACATGGTTTACCTCCTCTAGTATTCCTTCTTGTATACCTCGAGTCATGTCCATTACTCCAGTCTATGTCATTCCTCAGCGATGTTTCGCTCAGCTGAAACTCGGGTTAGTCTACTAATGCTGGTTTTCTTACCTCTGCTTTCTCTGTTACTCCTGGTATGAATTCTTAATGCCTTTTAAATTTTGATGCATCACATCATCTTACTAACAATTATACACTCCTCACCACTAGTACTACACTTCTCTCTCACTCTCCGTCACTATACACTGCCGATGGCTTACTACGCATCACAACACACTGAGGATCTATTAACTCTCCTACTTTCACATTACCTTTCGTGTTTTATGTCCCTCACTTATCCATGAATCTTATTTCTATTAGTGCTTCATGAGATAGTGGCATTACCGTGACCTTTACTTCTTTGGGATGTTCTATACATGATCCACAGACTGGTCATACGATTAGGCAGGCTAGCCAACGTGGTCGTCTATATCATTTAGATTTTCTTCATGCTCATGGTTCTAGTTCTAGTTTTGCTAGTGTCATGTGTTATGAAGCCGACTTGTGGCCCAGACACTTAGGTCATGTTGGCAAGTCTCATTTAAAATGTTTAGCCCCTAGTGGTGCTTTTGGTTATTTTAATTTAACTCCTTTATATGTTTTTCAGGGTTGTAAGTTTAGCATTACATTTTAATAATAAAAGTATTTCTCAGTTCACTCATGTATTTCAACTTATTCATTTTGACATATGAAAACCATCTCCCGTACCTTCTAGTAAAAACTATATCTATTATGTTAGTTTCATAGATGATTTCACATACTACACATGTGTGTTCCTTATGCACTGCCAATCTGAGATTCCTACCATTTACCAGGGTCTTTGTGACCATGATTCATAGTTTGTTCACTGTGCACATCAAGATCTTTTGCTTAGATAATGCTTGTGAGTACACTTCCACCATTATTTGATCAATTCTTTAGTTTCACAACATAATTTTTCAGTAGTCATGCCCTCACACATATGAACAGAATGGTGTAGCTGAATACAAGCATCCTCACATTCTTGAGATGACTCGTGCTCTTTTACTCATCTTTTGTTCCTCGTATTTTCTGGCATAAAGCTTTTATGACTTCTGTCAGTCTCGTTAACATCACTTCCTCGTCTACCTTATCTTTTACGATGACTTATGAGGCTCTTCATCACTCTCCACCGGACTACCATATGCTCCTTACCTTTGAGTGCACATGTTACGTCCTTCTTCTTCCTACTGAGTGCACAAAGCTGACCGCCCGGGCTGCTAAGTACGTTTACCTAAATATCAGTTTTGAGCACAAAGAATATCGTTGCTTTGATCCTTTGACACATCATGTCCGTACTGTAACGCCCCTGCCCCTAGCACAGACAATTTATACAATTTATAAGACAAATTATATACTATGTAGTACAACTGCCCACCACAGGCTGCCTCTCAAAAGGTGGTTAACCGATTAGGTGACTCTTGATCATAGGCAATGTTATTTATATATTATTTAATTCATTTAGCTGACGTCAGCATCTTTTTAATCCAAAGCAACAACACACTATGGCTGTTCTCTTTTCACGTGGCCCCCCCCCCCCCCACCTTCATTATTCCATACACATTTAAATTCACATATAACCCCAAAGGAAATCCTATGGGGCCAACTCCAAATCCCCTTATATATATATAATAGGTTTGCCCGTTGACACGTGCCTACGGCACGTCTTCGGAACGATGCACCTGGTTTGATTATATAAAATAGTTTTGGAGGTCCAGCAAATTAATTGAAGTAGCAAACATATTATATGAGAAAATAGTATATCTACCGTTAAGCTCAACCATCGCCTTCTTGATCATTAGCTTGAACTTACCTGGAATGCATATAGTTTGGTAGAAACACTACATAGGGTTTTTTTTAACTTCAACATCACTTTTAGATGCGTGTAATAGTTATGCAAGGACATTATCATATATGTTTTATAGAGTTTACTCTAATTCCATAACTACTATGAGCATATCTAAATACAATGGTAATGCAAGTGCATGTGTGAAGGTATCTACAATACCAATAATCTAAACATTTGTTTGTCTGAGACTCAGTTTGCAATTGAAATACCTCTGATTATTATTTCAACCAATATGAAATACATGAAGTTCTCAAAACTCTAATCCAAGCTAATCATTTCTTTTATCTCTACTTTGTCTCCCCATTGCATCTTTATAAAAAAAAATCAAAATGGGTAAATAACAAATTTACTTTAGTTGACTTTCTTGAGTGGAGACTTTGCACCCTTCACTGGTAAACTCCAGTCAACCTAATCCTATATATCGAAACATACACTAAAAGTTCTTATATGTTATGTTATCCATGGTTTCTAATAATCAGTGAAGGGAACACTTCACGATAGTATTTTCTCTTGTAGTAAAGAAATTAATGTTGTATATTTGCCAAGTTATTTTAGGTTGCTAGTCAGCTTACCTGTCCTGCTATGGATTGGAAGCCCAAATTGAGGCCACCAAATAATCCATCTCACTTGCGTACACCTTAAATCAAAACAAATAAACAACTCATCAAATAAATCACCAAATTAAAAAATTTTAAACTCAAAAATAAAACAATCATACTTCTCTGAACTTATATCCCATGCACATACAAAATTCGAGTCAGCAATAAACAGAGTAATCCCCTGCACACAAAAAATAAAAAAATGGAATGAGAATTCGGTTAATAAGATAAAATTAGAGCCGTCGTATCGCATATAGAGGCTCTCGATTCGATGGAGGGGAGTCGCCGATACAGAGTCGCTTGATATTCGCGCTCGGTTTGGTAGAGGGGAGTCACCGATACGGAATCAGCAGCGGATCAGATATCGGCGACGACCTTTGGATTGGTGTTCGACATTGGATTTGGATTTGGATTTGCTTTGAGATTTTCAAATTTTCAAAATTTCAAAATTTTACTTTTTTTTAAATTTTTAATTTTTTAAAAATTTTCAAAAAAATTTAAAATTTATAAAATTTATAAAATTTTAATTTTTTTTTTAAATTTAAAATTTTAAAATATTTTTAAAAAATTAATTTTTTTCATTTAAATATCTTTTTAATAAAATTTTAAACAATTTTTTATAAGTTTTACATTTTTTTTTTGAATTATTTTTAAAGTTTTTAAGTTCTAAATTTTTTAGTTTTTTAGTTTTTAAAAATTTTAAAAATTTTTATTTTCAGAATTTTTTGAATAGAAAAGAGAGAGAGAGAGAGAGAGAGAGAGAGAGAGAGAGAGGGAAATAATTAAATAAATAAAAGAGTTGTTTTGGGTGGGGGGATTTGAATTTGAGTTTTGGGGGAAAAATATATTTTGTGATGTTAGATCTAGGCCTTTGATTTTGGGGGGATTGAAGGAGAGCCACTTGATAGCTTTCTTTGTGTTTTATTATATATATATATATATATATATATATATATATATATACATAATATTTTTAACATGGGGTGTTACATGTACCTCCAGTCATGTCTTCTTCGTGGAAGATTCCTTACTACCTGTCCTCTCCTAAGGATACTCACTTTCTCGATTCTCCGGTTTCCTCGACTACCTCATCGGACACATCTTCACGAATTCCATTCGATCCCAATTCTTTGGCTCCTCTCCACATCTCATATAGACCTTATGACTCCTGTCCCTTTTACAGAAGACTGCCCCTCCCACACCACCTGCATCACCACAGCCACATGCTCCCAAACCACCCGCATCCCCATAACCACATGCATCATAGCCACATGCACCCATACCACATGCATCCCCATAGCCACATGCACTCAAACCACCTACATCCTCATAGCCGCATGCACTCACACCACCGACCTCACCTCTACACCCTGCACATCCACCAATTGTTCGCCACTCTACATTCCACTGTGGGCATCCCATCAACACGTTATACACCCGATGCTACTTGTCTTTCTGACCAGTTTGGCTTAGCCACCCTGTCCTCTTACTCACCACACTTCCATCATATCTCACTGATATACACACGTGAGCTCATAACTTATCAAGAAGCTATTCAATATCCCAAGTGGTGGGAAGCTAATGCAGAGGAGTTCTGTGCCTTTGAACTGACTGGCACTTGGGATATTGTTCCACTACCAGCGGACATCAAGTCTGTTAGTTGCAAATAGATCTTCAAGGTCAAATATCGACCTGATGGCTCCATTGAGCAGCACAAGGCTCATCTAGTTTCCCGAGAATTTACTTAGGTGCATGACATTGATTATGATGAGACTTTTGCTCCAGTTACACAGATGACTACAGTTTGCACTCTCCTTGTTGTTGCCGCCATTCGTCAGTGGTCGTTATACCAGATGGACGTGAAGAATATCTTTCTTCATGGTACCTTATCTGAGGTTGTTTACATGCAACATCCACTTGGCCTTACCACACCTCTGCATCATGTTTGTCGTCTACGTCGAGTTATATATGGTCTGAAACAAGCTCCTTGAGCTTGGTTTGAGTGTTTTCGCCGTGTCATCATACAGGTAGGTTTCAGTTAGAGTTCACAAGATCACTCTATGTTTATGCGGTCATCACCGTACGATAGGGTATTTCTACTATAATATGTTGATGATATGATTATTATCGGGGATGACTCAACAGAAATTGCATTCACTCAAAATTACCTTCACCAACAATTTTATATGAAGGATCTTGGCAGACTACGTTATTTTCTGGATTTAGAGATTGCTCAAGGCTCTCGGGGGATACTCATTTCTCAGCAGAAATACACATAAGACATTTTTGCTACAGGCCTCTCTGACAGTCAATCAGCTGATACTCCCTTAAAGCTTCACGTTAAACTTTGTCCTACAGATGATGAGCTCCTCCCTGATCCCACCAGATACAGACAGATTGTTAGACAGCTTGTCTATTTATGCATGACCAGACCCGATATTGTCCATATAGTTAGTATTGCCAGCTAGTTTATTATCGCTCCTCGAGCAGTTCAGTATAGTGCTCTTCTTTGGATTCTCAGAAATCTTTGCGGCATTATCACTTGCTCGTTATTCATGCCTTCTACATCTAAACTAGAGCTTAGTGCATATTCTGATTTAGAATGGGCAGGTGTAACTACTATATATGGTCTACCACAGTTTTTGTCCATTTTTTGGTGATTCATTGATCACATGACGAAGCAAGAAACAAGCATGTGTTACATGTTCTTCCACAGAAGCTGGGTGCAAAGTGATGACAGCTATGACTAGAGAGATCGTTCATGTTTGGTGGCTATTATCATATATGGGCGTCACTCTCACAGGAGCTACTCATCTTCACTGTGACAGCTGGAGTGCCTTTCATTTTGCAAACAACCCGATCTTTCATGAGCGGGTGAAGTACATAGAGATTGACTGCCAAGATATACATTAGCGTTTTGAGGCAGGAACCATTTTACTTCATTCTGTGACATCTTCACAACAAATAACAGACTTCTTCACAAAATTTCATACTGTCCAGAGATTTCGATACTTGGTGAGTAAACTTACACTGGTAGATCCACCGTAAGTTTGAGAGTGGAGATTAGATATTATACTATGTTAGTTATTATAGTACTCAGTTTAGTCTCATATCGGAATATGTATTAGTTTAATCTTTGTTTCTCTCCTGTATATAGGAGACATTGTACTCAGTTATAATCAATCCAATAATCTTCTCTCAATCTTTACTTTAACCTTAACAAAAATGAATATGAAGGATAAGAAGGGGAAAAAATAAAACAGTAACAAGTAAATTAAAAATTAAGAGTGCTGAACTCCTAATTAGGTTTAAATTTCTCTCTAGAAGCATTATGGGGTTTTAAGAGATTTTTAACCAAATGTTAGCGGGTTTTGGTGAAATTTGCCCAAATTTGATTCAAATGGAAGTAAATAATATGGTTTTGAGCTACATAATCAGGGTAACAGATTTTGAGCCGGTCAAAAAATAAAAATAGTTTCAGTCCATACAACAAATACAAGAAGCTCCTTAGTGTTGGGTTTTATTTCTTGCATACTTATTCGGTGTGAAAAGAAGATGGTGATACAAGTAGAGGGTTCGAAGCGAAGGATCAAAGAGAACGAGAAGCCAACAGAGAAAGGGACGGTCGACTGTGGGGTCGACCGACACCTTCTCGAGATGATGGTTTGGGAGTTGCGGTCGACCGCGACTATGTGCAGTCGCTGGTGGAATTTTTGGGTGCGAGTTTGTTGATTCAATTAAAGCCCACTTCATCTTTTGATTAGATCGTACGGCTCTAATTGTAAAAATTGATCTCTTTAGTATACATCGGATGACTATTGTATCAGGATATCTAAAGTAGGGTTTCTCTAGATCTATAAATACAATGTAAACGGCATTTAGAACAATATGATTCTATTGAGTGTCGAATAGAAGAAGAGAGTACTTTATATAAGAAGATGAGAGAGTTTCTCTATTGTAAGCAGCAACCAAGTTCGAGTTAGGCTTGAGAGAGGGTCGTGGTGAGAATTGTAATATTCTTGTATTTGTTCTAGTTGAAATAACATCTCGGTTCTTCCTTCTCCAGATTAAGGGAAAAGCCCCAACCGGGATGATTCTTGTGAACTTTGTGTGATTGATGCAATCTTGTTTTGCTTGGTGGTTTGTGTTGATTGTGTCGAAGACTCAACAAGATCCTCAAATTCCTAACACTTAGTCAAAACGAAAACAATAAGATTTACTAGTAAAAAAAATGAGGAAATGTTTGAAACTAGTGGATTATGAATTTAGTAAGTATTCCCGACAGTGTTAAAAAGAAAAAAAAGGGTAAGTAAGAGCATCCACAGTCGTTTGCTATTTATCCACTTATGCATTTTATTGCAAACGAAACGCTGCATATGTTTGCTATTTATGCATATTTTGACGATTTCGGAACAGTAGACGGCTATATATGAGAGTGGATATAAGAAAAATGTATATAATACAGGACGGATCTTCCGTCCCACAAAAAAAAATAAATTTTTATTTATCAGACGGAACTAGGCAGTCCGTCACTTAATAAAAAAATATTACTTCAATTTTCAAAACTAGACCATCCGTCTGACGTTTATTTGAATTTCCGAATTTTTTTTTGTTTGAAGCTGAATCCCCTTGGACGGATCTTGAAGATTCGTTTGTGGAGGGGCCCACCAATTTTTTTCTTCTAAAAACTGAAAAAAAGTTTTTAAATCTTAAAAAATCTTAAAAAATATTTAAAACTCGTGGGACGGATCTCGAAGATCCGTCCGATCATAAATTTTTAAATTTTTTTTGTTTGCTATATTATAGCATTTTACCACTGCAACAAATTTGTTTTGCTATATGTATAATATGCAAAAATGTATATTTTAGAAAAACACGGTTGTGGATGCTCTAACAAATATGCCACTTATAAGAAGCACTAGACACGTGTACAATGAGTGTCTATGAACTGTCGGTGTCCAAACTCATACAACACGGGTACTATTCCATGAAAAAACCGTTCATGCTACACCATTAGTAGTTAATAAAAAAAATATCCATAATGTACAATGTCAAAACTGTAGCAATCAGTACGTGCATGGTTCACAAAAGTGACAGACCATGATGCTGATCCAGTAATTCTAGCATTCGAGGGAGGCTTGAATGCCAACAATCGGCCAGCAATTTAGGTCCTACATGTTGCAATACTTTTGACTGGTCATTAAAGTAATTATTACAGTGATGATGATTAATTGCACAACGTTGTGCATCTTGACAGAAAGTTAAATATATCAAGAATATGATTCTCAATAGTTGTAGTAGTTAGGCGATTCAGAAAGCGATTCAAAAAGCTCCTCACTGTTCATTCATCCCCTTCCTTCTACTCTCAGATCCGGCCTCTCCTCCCGTCCTTTCCCCTACTTTCCTTCATTAATTCTGATCAGCTCCTTCTCCTCTACAAACCCATATCCCTCGTTTCTCTTCCCTCCCAGTTTTCGGCGAGCAGCTTTCCCCCCTCTTGATTTCGATCGAGCGCTCCGTCGGTTTTTTGGTGCGACCTCTCTTGGTTTCCCGGAGCTCTACTCGCCCCGGGAGTTCGGAAGTGAGGCCTTTTTCCGCATCAGTCTCCCTTTTTGGTGTACCGCTCAGCTTGGCGACTGCTCCCCTCAACGGTTCAAGGGACTTTCGTTGCTGGCTTTCCTCGGAGGAGTTGTTTGCCTATTGCTGGCGCCCTGGCATAGGTTATCCCCTTCTACTACCGGTCACTGTAAGCTGTATCTTTCTCCCTACTTTTTCTGGTGGTGGTAGAACTTTTGTTTCATATCATTTTACCTTCTTGTTTTTTTCGGCGATTCGGGACATTTTAATTGTTTGCCTCTCTCCTTCTTCCCTTCTCTAAGCAATTATATCTGCCCTACTCTTTGGGCCGTTTGTGCTTATCGCCTTTATCGAAAGGTTGTTTTCTATTAAATCGATCTACCCCCTCTTACATATTCTGTTTTAGTTTCTGAAGCTAAATAGTTTCTTACTATTGCGCTGTAGCTTATTATCTTCTCCCTGTGAACTCCTATTAGTTCTGTTTCATTGTGGTTTGGATCTTCCTGATCCTCTTTTGCTTGCTTTTCGGTTGTTCGATTGTGTTTTATACTGTTTTAGTGAGTATTATCTTGTAGTGGTTCTAATTTTATCTTGCTTTGTTGTATCTGTGTTTCTATCAAGATTCGAGTATTTTTCGAGATACTCAGTTTTGCCTTGTTGCTTATTATTTGATCTGTGTAGTGATCCATTTGTAGTTATTTCTTTCGGGCTTTCTGTTTGTTTTTGCTGGCTTTGTGATCCCCATTCCCTGGGGACCCTTTTGCTAGCGACTCTTCACTTTTACTGGCTTTGTGAGTTTTTTCTAGATCGCCCGTTCTAACTATCCTCTCTTCCTCTCTTATTGCTCCATTCTTACTCTCCTGATTGGAGTGTGTGGTTTCTCTTCTTTGAGAGTCTCTGTTAAGAAGAGGCTCTGGCTTATTATTGCTCTGGTGACGTATTTTTTGCGGGAGTGTTCCCACCCTGTTTGTGGTACCTCTCTTCTCTTACTCTCCTTTATCGGAGCTTTGTTTTAGTCCTTTTTTGGAAGGGCTTCTTCCATGGATCTTATCAGAGCGGCAGTAAGCTCCGATTGTTCTGCTTCGCTTCTGTTTCCGCAGAGGATTTGTTATTCTTCTTCGCCTCTTAGGCCCGATCCTCATCGGGTTTGCTTCAGGTGCCTCCTTCTGGGGCATCTTAAGCGTGAATGTAGGAATAAAATGAAGTGTTTATTCTGTGATAAGCTCGGTCACTCGCGTAACCGATGCTTTTCCCTTCAAAAACTTCTGGGATGGCCCAGAGGGCACCCCTTACCGGCCAAACTCCTATCTTTCCTTAATTACTCCTTCTTAAAGTTCAAGCTTATGAATAGCTCGGTTTGTAAACACAGTAGGGTTGAGTGCCTGGGCCTCGACTCCTCTGTCTTGGTTGATAGCTCAGGGTCAAACTCCTCCCCATCTAGTCCTTCTTCTTGCGCATCGACGGTCCCTCTTTATCGGCCTAATATTGCTCTCCTTTTTAAGGATCGCAAAGTTTTTTCGAACCTGGTTGTCGTCCCTCGTCGGGCCTCTTTCAAGGCTCGCCCCCGCGAAGTCCCGATGTTTCCGTCTTTGTTCGGGAAGTTTGGATATTATCCTTTTTGTTTTAAATCCAACTCTTCGTATCTCTTGTTGTCTAGTAGTGCGAGGGAGCCTGCTCCTCACTCCCGCACTACTGACCCCCCAATCCTCCATCCAGACAGAGCTAGTATTGATTTAAAGTCCCCTTCTCTGGACTATAATTTTCCTTGTACTTTGAAGTTCTCTTATTCCTTATGTTCTGAAATATCTTTCCATTATCCAGGATGCCTTTTCTCTTGGTATCAACTGTTAGGGGCTCACTCATGGCTCCATCAGATCCTGAGGGCTTTCAAACTCTTCTTGCTCTCCCTTCCCCATAAGTATGCTATTAGTCTTAATGTCATTTCTTCTCCCATTGAGGACGGCACCACCAAGTCCATCCCATCTGCTTCTTCGACCGCTCCCAGCAGTCTCTGTTCCCTCTCGAGTCCCATCTCTGTAGATTTTTCTTCATCTGACCTTGAGACGATCTCGGCCCCTTCTGCTTCGGCTGCTCTTCTCCCTGTCAAGCGTGGTCATAAAAAGAAAGTTTTCGATCGTTCCTTGATTCGAGTGAGTGCCCGCCTTCTTGCGAAGAAAGCAGGCTCCGTGTCTGCTTTTTAGCCCACGCTCTGTTGTACAGCGCCTGCTCGTTGACATCCCTGGTGGTAGCAGTGTCTTACCGCCGTTGCGCCTCTAGAGTCACTCTAGACTGCTAGTGGAGTTTGATGTCGTCGTGAAGCTTGTTTTTCCCCTGTTATCTTCGGTTGGATTGTCGAGTCTCCGGGCTTCTGCTTCGCTCGCTGGTTTTCTGGTTGGAGATTCTTGCTGGTTTTTGCCCTCTGGGTTGTTTACTGTTATTGTATTTATTTTTTACTCGCTTTACTCTGTTTTACCTCTTGTAAAACCATTGATGCTTGTATGTTTTATTACTGTTTTATTGATTAATATATTTTTGATGGCTGGAGCCTTTTGGCTCTATCCGATTCATCAAAAAAAAAGAATATGATTCTCAATACAAAAACACACAACGTCATGAGTTCAAGCATGGTTTTGCCAGTTGGTCCTTTTGTACCACCGACTGGAAGTTGCAATCACAACTTATGGCTGGAGGAATAATCAAAGCAACAATATACAGCAATTTAGTCACTGGCTAATCTAACAGAGTTGCAGCTAGCACCAGGCCATCGCCAACCCACAAATTTATTTTAGTATAATTTTACATCAAAATAGTATAAAAATCACATTAAACACTAACTTTATCTCCACTCCATAACACCATTTCTAACACCAAAAAAATATATTCTCTGCATATTCTTCTCTACCTATTTTTATATAACTTTTTACTAAAATCTCTATTTTTTTCAATCTTTTTCATCAATTCACCACATACAAATTTTTATTATGTATTGATCATATGATAAGTTTCACAATTTTAACAAATTTGAACAAAATATCATGAGTAAATTAGTTTACTTTGAATATCTTTATCTCTAATATTATAATGGGAGAAGGCCTTAGTGTCATTTGTAAATATTTTGTCAATCTACCAACCCGTGCAATACACGTGCATAACTATTATAAAGAAGGTTCTAAATTCAAACCACACTATGTCTAAATTTTTATTTTAAAAAACTATATTTAATAAGACGTGCATCGCACGTGTAAATTACTAGTAATCTTAATTGTAACATCTGTTTGAATGTTTGATATTTTTTAATGCACATTTCATATTTTTCTTAAGTATTAATTACACTTTGTATAAAATTAACTATTTGACTAACGTAAAATATAGAATACTTTCAAAATAAATTACAAATTGTTAAAATAGTAAAATTAATTTAGATATAACTAAAATACACTTGTAACCCAAAAAATAAATTATCTAAAACACAAAATTGCCAAAAACACAAACCTATAAGTAAGACAGTTGTAACCAAAACACACAATTATCTAAAACTATGAGACTTTTTTTTACAAAATGTACAATTAAAAAAATAATAAAATGACGTTCGTGAACAGCGCCGCGCCAGATTTGGCGCAACACCGTTCACTAGCACCAAAAATGCCATTTTTTTGCATTGGAAATGGCGCTCGACATCCAACGCCAAAAATGACATTTTGCGCCAGTTTGGTGCTGGGTTGGAGATGGCCTCAAAGTCATAAATACAAGAAGAGAACTAAAATAGTAAGCACTCACGAAGGAACTTTCATGTATGTCAGTAAATGTAAATGTAAGTGTCTCGCATTTGGATGGCAATTGCATACCATCATCAGTTGTTTGTGTTTGAAGACCCACTTTCCTCTCCTTGAGCCAAACTGGGGGGCAAGAACAAAGCCGATTGGGGATGAAGCTCCATCAGCACATCCGACACAATCGGCTCCATGCTCCCATCCATGATGTTATACACTCCAATGGGAGTCCGGCCACCATCCCTGCACTGCACGGGAAAGTAAATGCAGTCACCGCGCACAGGAGTGTACTCATCAAGTGAAACACAGAATGCTGCGTTCCCTCCTCCTACAAAGATGGCACAGCCATCCCAGCTCTTCATCTCCTCACGGATGTTATCTATGTTGTAAACCTTGACAGATAATTAATGCCCCTTCCACTCCTTCCTCACACTCCACACCATCCCATTAGAGGAAGAAACCACGAAGGAGGACATCTCCCGACTGACAAAAACCGACAATAGTTTAGCGTACAACGGTAACCAATCATCAAGATCCCTTGCGACCGCCATTGGCAACATCATAGGCGACACAAGGAACTTGTGATATCGTTCCCAACAGATGACTATGCTGTCAGCTTTGACAGTCACAAATTTTCCATCATTGTGACAAGCAGCATCCACACAGATGGTATCGACATCTGTATTGTTCCATTTGCGGGCGCCGGTTTGGCAAAGGCAAGGGCATGGGAGGGTGAAGGAGGACGAGGAAAATAGTGAGGCCCTCACCGGCAGTGGTGGGGGCGGGGATGAGGATGGATCAAAAGATGAAGTCGAAGGGGAGGGATTTGGCATTGGTGGAAGGTAGTTTGATGTTGTGGGCTGTGCATGTTCTGCAACGAATGGAGAGTTTTTTGGAGGAATCGTGAAGGCAGAGTTGGTGGAAGGCGAGGAGAGAGAGGAGATGGAGGTGGTTTTGGTGTAGATCCGATCACGAAGGGGATCTGCTGAGCGGCTCCGCTACGAGTTTGAACTACCATGGTAGCGGTGAGTGCTATGGATTACGATCAAACAGTAAAAAGATCAAAAAAGGGAAAGGAAAGAAGATTCAATTCATTAATAGCATACTCAACCCATTCATTACATCGAGAATATAAAGAAGAAGATGAAGGCGGTGAGACGATCTACAAATCATGCCCTGACATGTAGCATGCGTAGTGCACGTACCACTATAGTAAAAACGGTTTTCTGACATAGCTAACAACCTGGGGCCCCACCACTGAGTTTTATTCCCAATTCAGAGAGCAACACGTAGCTCAAGTGGGGGGTTTATTACAAACGAACAGACACTTAAGCAAAATATACCCTAAAAGAAAGAAAATGTAGAAAGGACTGATACGCAATCTCTTTGGGCTGATACGCAAGATCTTAAACTTCTCCCTCTTCGGTAGATATAGTCGGTAGACCTGTATCATTCCTTCCCCTATGAAAAGGAGCTTCCAAGACTGGCCAAAAGTTAGGGAAGCGACGGTGAACGTCCCAAAACTCTTCCTAAGTCACCTCAATTTCGGCTCCTCCCTGCCATTGGACGAGCACTTCAACGTTGGCTACCCCTTTTTTCCGACCACTCTCTTGTCAAGTATGTGTGCAGGTTGGAGGGGACTTTCACAGAAGTAAGTGGGGTGAGTCGTTTGTAGTTTGCTAGGGTCATGAGATGTTTCTTAAGCTGCGACACATGGAAGACATCGTGTATCTTCGCCGATGGGGGTAGTTTCAGCTTGTAAGAGACAACCACGATCTTCTCTACAATCAATTAGGGACTGTAATATAGATGCGACAATTTATGGATCCTCTTACCCCCTACAGAGCTCTGTCGATAGGGCTGTAGTTTAAGGTACACAAGATCTCCAACTGTGTACTCCTTATCAGCTCTCTTTTTATCAGCCATAATCTTCATTCGACTTTGGGCTTTCAATAGGTTGTCTTTCAAGAGCTGCAATACTACATCCCTCTCGATGAGACTCTCTTCAACCTCAGGTAGTTTGGCCGTTTTGGGAATGTATGGGGCTAGTGTAGGTGGGGGTTTTCCAAAGAGGATTTGGTAAGGCATGAACTTAGTAGCATTGTGGAAGCTTGTATTATACCAATACTCTGCCCAAGGAAGCATATTAACCCATATCGATGGCTTATAAGCACAAAAGCACCGCAGGTACGTCTCGAGTGTCCTGTTTACCACTTTAGATTGACCGTCGGTTTGGGGATGGAAGAAGGTGCTCATGTAGAGCTGGGAGCCTTGTAGTTTGAAGAGTTCCTTCCAAAATGCACTTGTGAAGATTGGGTCTCTGTCGCTCACAATTGTGGAGGGGATACCATACAACTTGACAGTGTTGTAAACAAAAGCTTCTGCAATCTGCTTCGCCTTGTATGGGCATGAGACAGGAATGAAATGTGCATATTTGGAGAGTCTGTCGACTACCACTAAAATGGTCGTCTTGCCCCAACTTCTGGGTAGCCCTTCGACGAAGTCCATGCTCAAATCTTCCCACACCTGCTCGGGAACAGGTAAAGGCTGTAGCAGCCCTGAGGGTATTTGGTTGTTGTACTTACATTGCTGACATACTTTGCATTCTCTGATGTAGTTCTTGAGCACTCCCTTCAATCCCTTCCAATAGGCAACTCTTTTTAACCTTGAAAAAGTCTTCTCATACCCTGAATGGCCTCCCTGGGGGGAGTCATGATGTAGCTTAAGCAGCTTAGTAGTGAGAAGGGATGTGGGATTGAGTAATACTCATCCCTTGTAGAAATACAGTCCCTGTTGGTAGCTGAGCTTGGTTTGGGAAGTCCCTCCCTTATTGATCGTCTCTTGGATGTCAGCATAAAAGGGGTCTCTCCTCACTTCTTCCCTCAACTCATCCAACCACGCAGGCTTAACCACCACCAGAGTTTGTAGTTGGGGCTCCTCAAACACTCTAGACAGCCCATCAGTGCCTTTGTTATCCTGCCCCTTCTTGTATTCCACCGTAAATTGTAGCAGTGCAGCTTTCATAACCAAGTGTGTTGAGCCTCTGTCTCCAACCTTTGCTCAAGTAAATGCTTGAGAGGCTTATGGTCTCTTACTATAGTAAATTCTCTTCCCAAGAGATAGTGCCTCCATTTTTTGATGGCTAGGAGAATGGCGATCATCTCTTTTGCATATGCCGATAGGTGCTTACTCCTTCCCTTCAACTCCTTGCTGAGGTAGGCTATAGGGTGTCTAGATTGCATTAGAATGGCCCCAATGACCGTACCTGCGGCATCACACTCTAGAGTGAACCTGTTGTTGAAATTTGGCAAGGCAAGTACTGGGGAGAAGTTAAAGCTTCTTTTAAGGCCTCGAAGGCTGATTGAGCTGAAGGTAACCAAAGGAAAACTCCCTTCTTGGTAAGAGCAACCAAAGGGACTGAGATCGAAGCATACCTTTCTATAAATTTGCGATAATACCCTGCGAGCTCCAAAATTCCCCTTAAAGCCTTCAAGGATGTTGGAGTTGGCCATTGTTGAATGGCAGAAATCTTGCTTGGGTCTACGGAGACCCCCTTATCGGAGATAATGTGCCCCAAGTAGGCCACCTCACTTACTGCAAACACGCACTTGCTCCGCTTGGCACTCACTGAGTTCTCCTTCAATAACTGCAAGATCAACTTCAAATGGAGAACATGTTCTTGGATTGTTCGACTGTAGATTAGAATGTCATCAAAAAAGACCAAGACAAATTTCTTGAGATGAGGCTTGAAGACCTCATTCATTAAGGATTGGAACATCGATGGTGCATTGGTGAGGTCAAATGGCATTACAACATACTCGTAATGCCCTTCATGCGTCTTGAATGCCGTCTTTGGAATGTCCTCCTCTCTCATTCTAATTTGGTGGTAGCCTCTTCTGAGGTCAGTTTACTAAACACCTTGGCCCCTTGAAACTCATCCAAGAGTTCATCGATGACAGGGATTGGGTATTTGTCTTTGATTGTCACTTTATTGAGAGCCCTATAATCAACGCAAAGCCTCCACGTACCATCAGGTTTCTTGACCATAACTACAGGAGAGGCATATGAGCTCACACTTGGTCGAATAACCCTTGAGTGAAGCATTTCCTTAATGAGTTTTTCTATTTAATTCTTTTGGTGACACAGTTTTTTGTAGGGTCTTAGGCTGATGGGATGTGAGTTCGAAAGCAGGGGAATACTATGGCCTTGGGCTCTGGGGGGAGGAAGGGCAGGCTTTGGTTGATATACCTTGTCAAAACTGAGCAGCAGGCAAGATATATCTATGGAGAGGGGAGTTTCAGCTCTAATGTTTTCAGCAGGGGTGTAAACTCAGGGTAGGCCTGGATCTCCAGCAGATACCCCCTTCGCAAATGGACAAGGGTCTTAAGAAAAGATTTGGTGGAAGATATCTCCAACCCTTTGCTATTGATTCCCCACAGTACTTTGATCATGCCATCTTTCTCGAAACTTAGGGAGTGATCCTTGTAACTGAGACAAACCCCATTCAGTGTCTTAACCCACTGCACTCCCAACACTAGTTGGCTGCTTCTTAATGGAAGTACATAAAAATTAGCTTTGATGGTCATGCATTGACACTTGAACTCTACATCTTCACAGACCCCTTCACATCGTAGTTTTTCTCCTCCTGCAATGGTCACACCAAAGCCCACAACTTTGGTAACAGGCAATCTGCATCTTTTTGCCACGGTCATGTCGATGAAATTGTGAGTGGACCCAGTGTCGAGTAGAGCATAGACCTCCCTCTTTGCAATGGTTCCCTTCAACCTTAGGGTCTGCGAGGCCTCAGTACCAGTCATGGCCTTAAGGGAAATGGTGGGGTGTGTAGGTTGCTCAGTTCCTCGTTGAAAATCACTACCACTTACTTCCTGTGATTCACCTGTGGAAGGGCCCATTGCAGTTGAAACATCTTCCAGATAAGCTTCGTTAACACCATACTCTCCTTTAATCTGCATGAGAGATCGACCAGCGCATCGGTGCCCCTTCACTCACTTCTCATCACATCAAAAGCACAACCCTTGAGCTTTTCTTTCCGCCACAATTTTATCAAAGTGAGTCAATTTTGCTGCATTAGCGGAAGAGGCCCTGCTATCTGTGGGAGCAAGGTGGGGGGTTACTTTGTTTGGCACAGGGACTGTGAGATTGGATCCCTGTTTGGCAACGTACCCTTGGAACTTAGAGGCCTTCCTTTGGCACATTAGGATCGTCTCTCGAACAATAGCTTTCCTGTATGCTTCCGTCATGGTGTTGGGGTGCTTCAACAATACCTCCTGTTGAATTTCCTCCTTCAAGCCAGACACAAAACAGTCGACAAGCACTCCCATGTCGAGATGTTTGCTAAGGTGACTATATTTTATGAATTCCCTATGAAACTCGTGAACTGACCCAACCTGTCTAAGCTTAAGCAAGGTTGCGGTGGGATTATGCAACTGTGTTGGTCCAAATTGGAGCATCATTTTCTTCTTCAAGGTTACCCAATCACTATTACCCCCACACTGCCTTTTATACCACTCCACCACAGAAGAGCATCCCTCTTAGAAAGTAAACGCAAAAATCCACTTGAGATTTAACTTCAACTCGTTGTGTATCAAAGTGATGTTCCAAACGGAAGATCCAACTACTAATATCGCCTGTGCCATCAAATAAAGGGATCTCTAATTTGGTATGTTTTGGAAAGATAGATTGGTACCTGCCTGAGTCTTCTTCCCCTGTGGCCCATCGGTAGGTGCCATTAGGATTTGGTTGTTGAGAGAGAAAACTTGATGTGGGTGTGGAAATTGGTCCTCCTGGGGTTAGAGAGTCCATGTCAGCTAGGCTTCGGAGAAGAGTGCGGATGTCATCGTTAGCTAATTGCAACCTGGTAATCTGATTTTGGATAGCTCCCAACGAGATCTCGAGATCCCCTGCCCTTTGAGTTAGATCGGTCGACTGTTGAGGACCAACACCACTAGGGGCAGCTCCTCGCGTCAACTGGCTTGGCGATTCAAGACCGAAGTTGCCCCCAGACTCAAATACTTATAAGCGCTCGATCAAAGAAGTAGGGTTCAAAGGATCAGTGAGCTCTGATACCATTGGTGTAGATCCGATCACGAAGGGGATCTGCTGAGCGGCTCCACTACAAGTTTGAACTACCACGGTAGCGGTGAGTGCTTTGGATTACAATCAAACAGTAAAAAGAGCAAAAAAGTGAAAGGAAAGAAGATTCAATTCATTAATAGCATACTCAACCCATTCATTACATCGAGAATATAAAGAAGAAGACAAGGCGGTGAGACGATCTGCAAATCACACCCTGACACGTAGGACGCGTAGTGCACGTACCACTACAGTAAAAATGGTTTTCTGACACAACTAACAACCTGGGGTCTACCATTGAGTTCTATTCCCAATTCAGAGAGCAACACGTAGCTCAAGTGGGGGTTTATTACAAAAGAACAGACACTTAAGCAAAATAGACCCTGAAAGAAAGAAAATGTAAAAAGGACTGATACGCAATCTCTTTGGGCTGATAGCAAGATCTTAAACTTCTCCCTCTTCAGCGGATACAGTCGGTAGACCTGTATCAGGTTTTGGTGAGGGGGTTGAAGAGGGACAGGGAACGGGAGGAGGAGTGAAAGGTTAGCTAGCCATGGCCAGAGCCGAGGAAGGAGGACGTAGGGAAGAGGAGGTCGACGGAGTAGGTGCACTAGTGCACAACACGTGCACGTGTGGAGGTGAAAGGGCTAGGGGTGGCCGGTTTTGAACATAAAGAGGGCGGGGGTTGAGTTTTGAAGAGGTGGAGATATGAAGAGTTGGGAGTTAGGGGAATTAGGATTATAAAGAGTTGGAGAATTAAGTGGAGTAATTTATAAGGTGGAGAAATTTACACTTTGAACCGTCACTTTGTCCTATAAATACACCCAAATTTTCTTCTCATTTCACACATAGACTAAACAAAAATAAAGAGAGGAAAAGAAAGAGAGAAAGAGTGTACCATTGTGCATTGGAGAGCTCTTGCTAGGAGGAGAAGGACAAGGAGGTGCTAGTTTGAGCTAGGAGCTAGAAGTATCTCTTCATTCTTCATAAGAGGTGAGTGGTCTCTTTATTTTCTTATTTTTAGGTTGAGCATGCTAGAATATAATAATATTATTATAGATAAACTGATGTGATGTGAGTAATTGTAATATCCCGGATGGATATTATATTTATATAATTATTATTTTTAAATTAAAATATTTTTAATTAAAATTACTTGGTTTTCTCATTTAAAAAGTTACATGGACATATATACTAGTATGTATATACAGGTATTGTATCAGTTTTCTGTACTTGTACAAAATCTTGAAAAATGTATTTTTTTAGAAAAATATCTGGAAAATACCAGGCAGATATTAAAAAATAATTATTTTATTTTTATTTCCAGAATTGAAATATTTTTGGTGGATATCACCCGGTTTTGTTAATAAACATTATATATGTATATATACTAGTCGGTATACGACTGTTTTGTATCAAAGTATACTGGAATCTTTCGAGCTAGTAATAAAATTATTTTATTTTATTTCTTGGAATTAAATTATTTTTGTACTGATTTGTTCGTTTTCATGAACGAAAATTATCTGTATAAATCAGATATTCGTACGAAATCGAACTGTGTTGACTTCGGGCGTTCGAACAAATTGTGTACTATGTGATTTTGGAAAAATGTCTATTGTTGTTGATCATCATGATGAAATGAAGGGTAGAGATAGGATTAGGGTTTGATTGCAATTTAAAATTTGCAAATTGAATGGATTAGGATTTGATTGCAATTTAAATTTGCAAATAAAACCTAAATTAATTTCAGCCACAAATGAGAATGACATGGCTCATTCTCTACCATGCCTTTCTCTCTCCCTCTCCTACATATTGGCCGGCCCCTTCCCAAATCCCCTAGGATTAGAAACCCCTCTCTCATTTTGTGTGTGTGTGTGTGTGTTCTCATTTCTTCTCTTCAATCTCCTACTTCTTCTACTTATAGTTACTTTAGAAAAAGATTGAGAAGAAAATAAAGGAAAAGAAAGAGAGATCAATCAAAAGAAACAAGAGAGAGTTTTTCATGGGTTTCATATTCATGGAGTTCTTGAGTTCTTGAAGGGGAGCAAGAACTAGGAGCAAGGTGGAGAAACAAGTCCTTCCTACACGAAATCAAGGTGGGGGTTTCTCACTCATGGTTGTTTTAGCTATTTTAGGGTTTTTTGTATGGATGTAGTTTCAGGTGTATGATGGTTGTAGTTGTAGAACACAAATTAGATGCTTAAAGATTCGGTTTTTAGTGTTATAGGGTTAAATTTGTTTAACTAGGTTAATGGTAGAATTTTGACCCGAAATTTATGTGGGAGGTTCTCTTATGTGTTGTTACCATGCTAGAATTTTTATCGGTTTTTCGGAGTAGTTTTGATGGGTGAAACGATCGCTTTCCCAAAAATAGTGAAGGGTTGAGCCAAAACAGAACGCTCACTGTTTTGGGGTTAGCATCGCAGTAGCTTCGAGGGGCTAGAACTCGGGTTCCTTGCGGAATTTGAGGTTCGGGTCAACTAGGAAGTTGTAGTAGACATCTTCCACTTTCCGACTAGACCTCTCTGGTTAAATTTCGATAAGAGACGCAAAAGTTATGACCGTTACAAAAACAGCAACTGGTTGTTTGGCTGAACGTTGCTATTTTGGTTGCTTGATACTTTTAAGTGTCTTAATTGATGAATTTGAGGTTCAGACCAACTAGAGAGTTTTAGTAGACATCTTTCCCTTTCCGAATTGGCCTCTCGGGCTAAATTCAGATAAGCGGAATAGGAGTTATGGTCTTGGAAAAGTACAACAACTGGCTGTCTTGACTGGATGCTTGCTGTTTTGCTTCTTTTATATTTTAGAGTGTCTTACCTGTAGAATCTGATGTTCGGACCAACTAGGGAGTTATAGTAGACATCTTCCTCTTTCCGAATTGGCCTCTCGGGCTAGATTCCGATAAGCGAAGTAGGAGTTATGGTATTTGAAAGATGCAGCAGCCAGCTTTGAGCTGAGTATGCTTACTGTTTGACTTCTTTGGTGTTTTAGAGTGTCTTACTTGTAGAATCTGAGGTTCGAGCCAACTAGATTTGTAGTAGACATCTTCCCCTTTCCGAATTGGCCTTTCGGGCTAGATTCTGATAAGCGGAGTAGGAGTTATGGTATTTGGAAGATGCAGCAGCCAGCTTTGAGCTGAGTGTGCTTGCTATTTGACTTCTTTGGTGTTTTAGAGTGTCTTACCTGTAGAATCTGAGGTTCGGGCCAATTAGAGAATTGTAGTAGACATCTTCCATTTTCTGAATTGACCTCTCGAGTTAAATTCCGACAAGCAGAGTAGAAGTTATGGGCTTTGAAAGTTTTCAACTTGGCTGTGTATTTGGCAGGGTTGGAATTGTAACTGTCTGCATTCCTTATAGTTTTTGAGTGTCTTACTCGCTGAATCTGAGGAGCCGACCAAATAGGAAGTTGTAGTAAACGTTCTGACCTTTCCGAATTGCCCTCTTAGGTTAAATTCCGATAAGTGGAACAAAAGTTATAGTCTTTCAAAGTTTCAGCCGTTTTTGTCAAGTCTGCTGTTTTGTTAGCTTTTCCGTGTGTTTGACGGGTAGGAACTTGGAGTTCCTTACGGGATCTGAGAAATTGGACAACTGGAAAGTTTTAGTAGATGTTCCCACCTTTTCAAATTGTCCAGTTTCGTTAGATTCTGATAAGTAGAGCAAAAGTTACAAGCTACAGAAGTTTAATCTTTTTATTGAAAATCTGTAGTTTGGTAATTATTTGCGTATGTTCGAAGTCAGGAATTTTGGAATTCCTTACGGAATTTAAGAAATTGGACAACTGAGAAATTTTAGTAGATGTTCCCACCTTTTCAAATTGTCCAGTTTCGTTAGATTCCGATAAGTAGAGCAAAAGTTACAAGCTACAGAAGTTTCATCTTTTATTGAAAATCTGTAGTTTGGTAATTGCTTGCGTATATTCGAAGTCAGGAATTTGGAATTCCTTCTGAAATCTGAGAAAGTGGTCAACTAGGAAGTTTTTGTAGATGTTCCCACCTTTTCAAATTGTCCAGTTTCGTTAGATTCCGACGAGTAGAGCAAAAGTTACCAACTTGCAAAGTTTCAGCTTTTTGTTGAAAATCTGCAGTTTGGTTAAATTGTTTGCGTGTGTTCGATGGACCAGATTTTGGATTCGTTACAGAATCTGAAATAGTGTACCACTAGAGAGTTGTGGTAGATATTCTTACCTTTCTAAAAAGTATATTACTGTTACAATCCGATAAGCATAGCACTGGTTGCTTCTAGGTTGTCGGAAGGCTTTTTTGTCGCTTTTTGGGCTTCACATTGGTAGAATGCCTATTTTAAATTGTTGGTAAATTCTTCTGTTACTTCTAATTATAGAAGATCAAGTTTTGCTAGTGAGCACGTTTGGTTGCTTCTAGGTTGATTACTTGTATGGTTGTTTTTATGTGTGGTTTTGCTCATACGTGGTTCGACTGGCACTTATGTAGCTGTGGTCTCATATGTAGCTTATTTGGCTCGTTTGTATGTTGTTGTTTCATACGCGGCTCGCCTGGCCCGTATGTAGCTGTTGGTCTCATACGTAGCTTATTTGGTTCGTATGTCTATTGTTGTCTTATATGCAGCTCCCCTGACTCGTATGTAGTTGTTGCTCCTATATGTAGCTGTTTAGCTCGTATGTATTTTTGGTTACTTGTATGTAGCTTCTTAGCTAATACGCAGTTTGTTGTGCTCATTTAGCATGACATTATTGCCCTAGGGCAATCGACCATCAAGACGCGTGTTTACCTTACTCCTAAGGAACTGTGGACGAGTCACTCCTTGTGTACCGTCGGATCTTAACCGGTGTTAGTTAATCGTGGACCGGAGTATGATGAAATCCAAGTTTATGGTAGTAGCATGCGAATATGTTCATATTGCCGAGGTCTTGGATTGATAGGCCATGAACCAGATCCTTAGGGATTCTGGTAAGTCTAGGTTGAGCAGCCTAGTAGTGTTATATGTGAAGTCTAACTTAAGACCTAGCATGTTGTGTTTATAATGTTGTCATCCCTATGATTGTTCAGGGTTAGTGACATTGTTAGGGTAGTAACTTATGGCTATTACTACTTAACCTTTACTTATTATCATTCGCCAAAGGGAAAGAGTTGGTGTTAAGGGTGATTCCTTATGATCCGACCGGTCTTATAGGCCGACACTAGGCGGTGTTATTGGGTTGTACCCATCTTGTCAAAGGGATACGGTCTGTGCCTTCTCATGAGTTGGGAGCACAGGATCCGTATCTCGTCTGTTAATTTCTGAAGTGCCTTGAGAAGCGAGAGCGATTCCTATTGGAGCTAGGGGATGAACCCCCCGGAACTCCGTCTTGTCTTGTATCTAAAGGTGAGAAGCCATGGACTACGGTCTGGCTAGGGGCGACAAGGGATGCTTCGGGCTAACCTGGTAACCAACATTAACTCCAAAAGATTCGTTAGATATTTGAGTGAGGTCCGGTATGCCGGATAGTAGTGGTATACATAGACACCATAAGCATACTGTGCCTAACGGGATTAGACCATTTCAGGGCAACCTCATCAGTCATGTCGTATCTTCAGAAATAAGTCGGGTACAAGAGTAGAATTCATGGCGCGGGTTCAAATCCCTATATATGAAGAAACGGCTTGAAATGGGGCGTATGTAGTATGGGCTGCATACTGTCCCAGAGTCTTGCTTGTATTAGAATAAGAGCATCCTTGCATTAGTACTCTTGCATTAGAGTCTAAGTCATAACATATACTGACCCATCAAATATATATACACGTTTCTCTTTTCATCAATTTGTTTGCTATTGTTGAGATTCGCTGCTAGTTATTAGCCTTAAAACGTTAGTGAATACTGACGTCCCCACTTCAATAGGTCTTGGATTGCGAAAGTACAGGTACTGGATTGCAGAAGTACAGGTACAGGTATAGGTACAGGTACAGGATTCAGGAGGACTCAAGGCAAGAGAGCAAGGAGTCAATTTCATTAAAGTTTTCCGCTGTAAATATGTTGTAATTTCATTTGTAATAATTGTTGTAAATTATTTATTTGCTAGAAAGTATCTAAGTGGAATACCAAGTGTTGTTCTTTATTCATTATACTCTAATGGAATTTGTTGAAAGTTGTAACACTTGGGATTGTAAAGGTATTATTGTAACACTGTTATAATGTATTGCAATTTTGTAACATTCGGACTTGTAATACATTTGTGTTGAATAAAAAGTTTTAAATTTTCCCGTTTTTCTGTGTATTGTGGCTAATTGAAGAAAAGATTCTGGCTTATGTCACGGTTTCCCAGTCATCGGAAATCGGGGCATTACAATAATCTTGTGTTTTCTCTAAATTATGAGACATGCATGCTAATATACTACATGAGTAGTAAAGATAAAGTTGATGTGATAATAAGAGTACAAATTCATGCTATTTATGTGTAACCCATGTTTCCATTAATATGTATTTTCTTTCAAGTATTTTTCCGAATTTTTAAATCTTTAGTATCTTGTAACTATTATTTCTTAATTGATTAGATTATTCAAACTACTTTTATGAAGCCAATATTACTATTATTATTTTATTCTAGCCCAATTGTTATTATAAGCTCAATTCCATAATTAATTTATTAAAATATTTTGAACCAAGTCTAAATTGTTTAATTATTTATCATAAGCCCAAATATAAAGCCCAATTGTTTTTAAGCCCAAATTAGGGATGGCGAACGGGTCTAACGGGCCGGGCCGGGCCTAACCCGTACGGGTTGGAACGTATCTTGGGCGGGCTCGGGCCGGTTTGGCCACTTAGCCGGGTCGGGCCGGACCGGGCCCAAACTTGATTTGGGTGGCCCGCCCAACCCTTGAACCCTTTAGGGTTCAACCCGGGTCAGGTCGGGTCGACCCGCGGGTTGGCCCGTTTATATAGGTAGGTTTTTTTTTTTTTTTTTTTTGTAGCTTAAAATAATAATAATAATAATAATAATACTAAGTAAGTAATAATACGAATAAACATTAAAAATCGTAATAATAATAATAAGATTGAAAGAGTGAAATTGGCAAAAAATTTTGAAATATTATTCATATGAATTTAAGTTATACAATTTTCACAATTTCTAATGGAATGAAGAATTCAATTCATAAATAAGTTTTATACAATAACATATTTCTTATATACAATTTTAATTGACTCCAATTTTTCTAATTTAACATAACAAGCAAAGATATAATACAATTCCTAACGTGTCGGTTGAGTTGCTATTACAAGCAAAACAGCTATTGTTGTTGTTGTTGTTGTTGTTCTTCCAGCGAGTTGCTCCCACTTGTGGACGTTGATAGTGCTTTCCCTTGTGTCCTATCTTCAGCCTTCAGCCAGTCTTCTGTGCAAACGAGCATCTCTAACGAGTCGGGCTTCAAGCGATTCCTATAATCAGTTAGAATCTTACCACTTGAAAAAAATGCACTCTCAGAAGCAATTGTAGAGACAGGAGGAGTTATTAAATCTTTAGCCATAACTGACAGAATACTAAAAGTGTGTTCATGGTCTTTCCACCATTGTAAAATATCTAGTGGAGAAGTAGAAGACTCAGAATCTTGTTGGTTATACCAATTTAATTCATTTGGTTGATTAGTCCTAGGTTTTTTTGATTGAATTTGTTCAAGTGAATTAAATGTTCTATCACCAATTCCACTTTTACCCTTACCTTTAGAAGTACCAGAAGAAGAACTAACTACAGAAGTTGAACTACTAGAAGAAAAACGTCTATCATAATAATCATACAAGTTATTTAACGTAGATTCAAACTGAACTAAAAAAGTAGCACAATCAATTACTAATTCTACATTTTCCCCAAGTAATACAAAAAATATTTCTATCAAACTCTTCGTACCTTCTAATTTGATACGAGGATCCATAACGATAGAAACACAAATCAACATAGGAGGAGGAAAATAATACTTCAAAAATTTTTTGTATACAGGTTTTACAATCTCACCAACATTGATATCATTTAACATTTTGTTAAATGTTTGCATCATGCTAACTAATTCAATAAAAATGCTACTAGAAGTAGATTCATATGTTTTTGAAAATTTTAAAGTTGCGGTTTTAAAAGGTTCTAAAAATTTCAACAAAGATTCGGCAAAAAACCAATCGGGGGGAGTCATTTCAAAATTATGCATATTTTTTGCGATACAAAAATCATTTACAACTGCTTTATATTCGGTAACAACATTTAGTAAATCAAAAGTAGAATTCCATCGGTGTCTAACATCCTTTGGAAATCTTCTAAAAGGTACATTTCTAACCCTACACCAAGCTTTCCATTCTTGTAATATGCTTGGACTTAATGCAATGAAATGTACACAATTTCTAATTTTAACTATATATGGATTGGCTATTTTTAATGCATCTTGAACACATAAATTTATAATATGACATGCAAATCTAACATGAAAAATATTGTCAGATGGAGGGTTTAATACAGATTTTAAAGTAGTAATTGCTACATTGTTGTTAGATGCATTATCAAAACTAATACACATAATTTTATCGCGAATATGGAAAACAACACAAATTTCTATAATACGATTTGCTATTTCAGCGCCACTATGGGGATACGGCAACGCCGCAAGTGATATGATTCTTTTTTGAATAATCCAATCATTGTCGATCCAATGACAGGTTATTCCTATCATTGGAATATTGTTGACACCCGTCCAACAATCCGAAGTTAAACTAACTCTGCAAGTTAAACTCCATAAAATTGCAATCAAAGCGTACTTCATTTCGATGTACATTTTAAAACAATCCGCTTTGCAAGTATTTCTCGGAATTCTTCTAAAATGAGGGTTTAAGGCAGTTTGATTAAAATTTTCCAAGTCCCTACTATCGGGATAGGAAAACGGTAACTCTTCCTTAATGACTAATCGGGCCCTTTCCCGACGAACAAGATCAGGATCATAAGGGTGACTATCAACTAGACCGGTTCTAGGGTTGATTTTTTGTTGGCCTTGTAGGTCAGCAAGAAGGTCTTTATGGTTATGTTGGAAGTGTCTACTAATTGTACCGGTGCCGTCACCACTCTTGAATTTGTATGTTTTACCACATGTTTTACAAACTTTCAAACCTATACCCGGAGTATGTTCGTCCGGGATGTAATCGTAAAACTTATGCCAATCACTTGTTTCACCTCTACTTTTCCTACTAGTACGGGGTTGTGTGGTTTCGGTTGGTTGTTGTTGTTGTTCTTCTTCTTCTAATTGTATGTCACCTACAACCTCGTCGTGTGTACCCCATTGTTGGGTAGGAGGATCATGGTACTCTTGGGCGGGCTCACTAATTGGGACAATTGGTGGTCTACGGGAAGAGGAGGAAGAATCTTGCCTGCTACGACCGCTACCGCGTGATCTAGACATAATTTAGTAATGTACTAATGTATGTAAAAAAAATACACAATGTAGGAACGGTGAATTATAAAAAAAATCTAAAAAACAAGAGGGTTGAGATAGTGAAGATCAAAAAACCAACAATAATTTTTACTACAACGCAAAAAAAATATAACGAGAGAGGTATGAAATTTTGATACCGTTCACCGTGGAATACACGTATGTAAAATAAACCGTGAAAATAAGAATAGCAATAGAACTAGAAAGAAATGCTTTGCCGATTCCCGATTCCGCAATTGAAGAGTTGAGGAGATCTTGAAGGAGATTTGACGAGGGTTGAAGAGAGTTGAAGACGTTCAATTTTGATTTCGATACGATCGAAAATTGATCATGTATGCCTTGTTGTAGACTTGCTTGTTGAATACTATAATTGAAGAACAATTCCTTAGAAATGATGTATACTAGTAGAGAGAGTAAGAGAGTAAGGTGTAAATTTTTAATTGGATTTTGAAGGGTATTTATAGGCTAAAAATACAAAAAAAAAAAAAAAAACCAAAAAAACCAAAAAAAAAAAAAAATTGGCCAAATGACCGTTTTGGTGAACAGTGCGCCCCCCTAATGGCTAACCCGCGGGTCAACGGTCGACCCATCACAGGTCGAACGTTCGGCCCGTACGGGTCCAACGGTGCGATACCCGCGGGTTGACCCGCGGGTTGGCTGCGGGTTGGGCTTTTTTAACCGGGTTCGCGGGCCGGGTTTAACGGGTTGGATTCGCATTATTTGCGACCCGGGTCAACCCAGTACTGTTCACCGGGTTCGATCCGAACCCGCCAAGGCGTTTCACGGGCCGGGTTCACAGTGCGGGTCGCGGGCGGGCCGCCGGTTGACCTGGCCCATTTGCCACCCCTAGCCCAAATCCAACCCTGTACTCATATAAATTTCTATAGACTAAACCCATATGATTGTATTCAACCCCTCACATTCTCTCAACTCTTCTGATCCCGTAACTCCATAACCCCCCTCATAACTGCCCCCACTTTCTCACCTCCTTTACTCCCCATTATTATATTATATTTATTATATTATTTTATTATATTTAAATACCCCCCATCCCTGTATTCTCTCTCCCGTACTCTCTCTCCCACAGTTCTCTCTCTCCCATCCCTTCTCTCTCCCGCTCCTCTCCCCTGTTTCGAAAAAAAAAATAGAACCCAAATTTCCCCCTCGTCTTCCTCGACGAGCTCTACCTCTCCTCTCGCTCTCCCCTCGTCAGCACCTTGCCCTCAATCTTTCCTGCCTCCGCTCGAACCCCGACCCCCCATCTTTTCTGTTTCCCCCTGTCAAGCGGCCGCCAGCCCCGGTCGTCTTCCACCTTCGCCCATCCTCTTCCTCCCTCGAGCTGCACAGAATTCCCCTTCGTCTCCCTCACAACGGTCAACTCAGTCAACCCCGTTGCCTCTCGCTCGAGTGCCCTCACCGCCATTCACCACTCCATTGCCATTGCTTTTCCGTCGAGCTCCCTGTCATCCAAACCCATCATCGAGCTGCTCCACCTCCGCCATCCTTTTCCTCGTCTGCTCTCCACCCAGCCATGCCGCCTCGCAGCGATAGCAGCGACAACGTGCGCTTTCCGCCGTTGTTTTGCCACCCTTTATCACTGACCCCGGGTTGCCGCGATAGCCCTAGCCTGTGTGCGCTCCTCTCGACACGTCGACAGCCACCCCTGTGCTGTTGCATCGTCCAGCAGCCACGATTGTCTTCCACTGCCGTCCGCCCCTTGCCACCTGTGCCCGCTGCCGTGCCGCCATCCCATCGCTGCGAGTCGCCTCTCCCTGAGCGCGCCGCCACATCCACGCAGTCGCTGAGCTTTCCCTGCCATTCTCTTTCTCTCTCTCTCTCTCTATCGAGAGGTTGAAGACAAGTTTATATTGGTCCATTTTCATGTTTGGTGTTTGTTCCCTTGGATCTAAATTTTGTGTTTGGTGTTGATCTGATTGTATTGGTGTTTGGTGAAGTGGATCTGTGTTGGGTGTTTGCTATTCTATTTTGGGTTGGGGAGATCTCCTTTTCGGTGTTTGCCATTGTGTTGAAGTGGGGGATCCGCTGTGTTGTGTTTGTGTGGTTGCTGTTGTGGAGTAGGAGATCATGATTGGTGTTTGGTGTTTGGGTTGATCTGGAGTCGCTGTGGGTTGTGTGCTGTGTTGCTATCTCTTCGCTCTTATTTGCTGTTGTTGATGCCATGTATCTTGCACGTGCTTCGTCGCCCGGAATTCTAATCCCATTATTCTGGTATTCGATATCATCATCGTCGGTTAGCAGGCAAGTATCCTCTTGTACAACTCATTTGTTCTCGTACAAGCTTTCTTTGAAAAAAGTACCGCAAGTATATTCTTTGGCTCTAATTCGTATTCTTCGGTCGAATTGGAAATCTGTTGTTATACATAATCCGTCGATCCTGTATTCACATATGATCGTGAATACTTTGTTGCCATATGCATGACATGAACACAAATTAATACACACATATATACTCTTAGGATTATACATGATTATGTGCATGATTGTTTTTCCCGTAGTAGTTGTTTAAATATGTTATTCTGTTATTGTTGATTAAAATTAATAAAAATAACAAGCCGGGGTTTAAGGAAAAGACCATAGTAGTGGACAATATAGAAGAGCGTACTCGGAAGGGGGCCCGTGTTTCCTATGATTACAAGTTTATATGTTTCACGTTACAAGTTTACACTATGTTTAACTCGATATGTTTCACGTTATATGTTTGCATGTATCTCGAACAAGATACAATGGATATGTTTTTTCCAAGTACGTGATCTATAGAATCCACCACTAGCCTAAACGTAACTGATTGTATGTAGCAACCATGTAGTAAAAGTATGGATGCATGAAGTGCTACCTAGATAGGTTAATAAAAGACATAAGATTAACACGTACACTTGCATGATCCAATTACATGTACATGTTCATGTTAACTTGATATTTGTTTACTTGATTACTTGTTTACATGCCACTTGTTCCATGGAGTCTTGTTCATGTTCCTGTTTAAATGTTGGATTTCTCTTATTACATGATTTTTGACTCCATGATCTTTTTTCTGCTTCTTGTTTTGTTTTTTTTTATACTCTTGTCCCGTTAGCTTGTACCACTTACGGCCCGTGACTTGCATTAACGGGCTTCTTCTTGTTTCTTTTTCTTCGTATAATGTACTTGCTGGTCCGGATGGAGAGTTACCAGAAGGTGTTGCTGATCAAGTGTTTTAGTCTTATTTTTTATGTTGCTTTAGTTCATATTTTATTTCATGCTACTCTTTATTGTAATCCGGGCATGTTTGACTCGTAACTATGTTTTTATTCCCAGCTGTTGGTTATGTTATGAACTATGTCATGTACTTTTGTTATCCTACTGTGACTTTACATGCCTGCGTGGTTTGTTTTTCTATCTTATTGTTGAGTTACCTGTACAGCATATGAATGGTCTATTCACATCATTCGCTGGGCCTCAGCCACGTGCTCGTATTCCCGTATTTTGGGAAGCGGGGTGTGACATTATGAATTGTAGAAATTTCATTATAGTCATCATGTTGGTTGAAAATAAGAAAAAGAAAGAGAACAAATCCATGCTATTGTTTGTACCATGAGTAGTAGTGAAAATTTTGTTTTAACATGTAAATTAGGAATAAGAAAAAGAGATGGCCATTTATGCTTGTTAATTCACAAATGTAGAAATATAATGGAAAGATCATTTGTTGAGATTTTTCTCTTTTGATAAAAAATAAATTTTTGGGTGAAATTGAATTAATATACATAAAATCATTTTTGAAATTATTTGCAAGAGATACTTTATGTTATTTTGACTAAAATGAAGAAATGAAACTTTTGTTCATTCAAGAGAAGGAGATAATTTGAATATAGATCTAATGTTTAGAATACAAGTTGGGAAATTCGTGAATCATCGTTTCAAGTAAAATCAGTATGAATAAGAAAAGTACAGTTCATAAAAAATGTTATATCGATCATATGTCGAGTTTTGTGAAAAATAACTAATTTCAGAATGTTGTGAACAAAACTACAGTAGCATGATTCCTAATCAGAAATCACACTTGGACATACTGGTTAGCCAGTGCACCACAGAGCACTACTATGCTTGTAAGAGATCTTGGGTTCAAAACTTGTTGGACACATTTTTATTTGTTTCATTTAAGTAAAATCCGAACTCTATATTTGGGTATTAGAGGAATTCGCTGTAGCTGTATGACACAGAGTCCATATGGACTTAGTGGTTGGCGGTTGGATCCTTGGGCGGTTACTGTAGCTCTTGGCTAGTCCTGGGTTCGAAACCCGAAGGCCACTTTTGATTTTTTTGAGTTTTAATATATTTTTTTTAAAAGGATTTCTAATGAGAATAAAAAAATTGAGAAAAATACTAGAATTTCTATAAAATGAAATAGAATTTATTGAAAACAGTTGTAGAATTTTTCAAGTATATTTGAGATGTTGAAAAGGAGAAATTGAGATAGAAAGTGAGTTTTGACTTAAGATTTAATTATTTAAGAGTATGAGATTTATCTTAGAAAAAGAGTAAAATATGGTTGTGAGAAGTGATTTCTCTTGAAAAGATTATACTCTTACTTGGTTTAAGAAATATTTGATGCGGTTGAGATACATTTTATGAGCTTAAATTGCTAGTAAAATTCCAAGTGATTAATCTATTGTTCATGAAAGGAATTATTGTTCTATTTTGGATGTGTAAATGAAAAAGTGAATCATGAATAAGTGCTAAGATAAGACTTTGGCCACTTTGTGAATAAGTTGAGGATGAGAATATTTAAGTCTAAGGTATGTTTATTGAAGGGTATGTGTACCCATGGATTCTTGTACTTGAAAGTTTATGATTTAGAGTTAGTAAGACCTCGGGTACCGGCATTGTTGAAACAAAAAGAATTGAGTTATATTTTGAGATATGGCCATGGAGCTGTCTCAGTATTTGTGATTAAGTCCGGTAGGAGGTAAGACTAACTCTAGGTAAGATAATTTATTCATGTCTTGAACCTAAGAACTTGGCACTTAGAAGGAGATGTAGTAAACCTGGGCAAGTGTAAGTGGGGCACTCTATATAGTCGGGTGGTGGATTCCGGGACTATAGACCCAGTCCGACGGGGGATTCCGGGACTGTGGTTGCTTTGTGGGAGATGTGATTTTATTTAAATCCGGGACTATGCGTAGTCGGGCGGATAGTTTGCCGTATTCCAGTGTATCTACGTATACCGGGGCTAGAGGGGCACTTGCGGGATGATTCGCACGATGAGGAGTCTGTTATAACAGTCGGGCGGTGGACTCCGGGACTGGGATCCGTACTCGTGGAATGATCTAAACCTTCCTTTATTACTGGGTATTCTTTTTGGCAAGGGATCAAACCCTATAATGTGGAGTACGTATGTGCTTGCCCTCGGACCTATGTAGTATGGGATGCATAGAATCCGAACAAGTATGCATTAATGTCATCTTAGTATAAAATATTTCTGCATTAGGCATTAAGGCATCGCATACACTTACATGTTTAGTGTAGTCACATTTAACACTTTATTTTTCATTCAAGTTTGTGATCTGTTAAAATATTGAGATCGTTATATGCACGACATGAAGAGGATGACCGAGTATAACATTTTCGTCAGTTGTAAATAACTGACGTGCCCACAGCTTTATTATGCAGGAATTAGACTTTTTCATGAAGAAGTAAAGTTGTTATGATGCTGTTGATTAATTACATGTTAAAGATGTGCAAGTTGTATATTATTTTTATTGTTGTACTTCATTTTTATTTTCTGCTGTGCAAACAATGTAAAGAACTCTGATGTATGATGAAAAGTTTAAATTTTCTTGTAAAGTTGTACGAAGTGAAGTGTAAAGATCCCGTGGAATCTCGAATTCAGTCTTATTTGGACATATATTAGTCACTACTCAAATATTTATATAACATCATGCATGAACTTCTATGCATGAACTTCTATTTCGGTAGGCAAGAAAAGCCCCTAACTCTTTAGCTGGAGCTTGCTTGCTTTTCTTTTAGCTTCCCTCCAATTCATCGAAACTGGCACTGATTGATACGTAGATGATGAGGGGGCTGGCTTCCCTTTTCCCTACTAAAGATGAGTCGCCGTCTTCCAATTTGTCTTTGACAACTTCCGATGTAGGTTCAAAATGAAACAGAACGTGCCCTTAGTGCCTATTCTGATTCAAAACTTCCGATGTAGGTTCCCTACTTCTTGTCAAACTAAGTATATCCCTTATCAATCCAAGAAATAAGGGCGACAAGGCAAACTAGTTATTCAAAGGGGTGGATATTAAACGACGAGCCGGGTGAGAGAAAACAACCTTCCCGGTCACTTTCATTCACAACAAACATAGGATGAGTGTGGGTAATGTTGTATCCGGCCTAAGAGCAAAAAACTAGAGGGGCGGGTGTATTTGTTCATTAGGTAGCGTTCTGGCTGTAGAATCTTTCGTTGTTAAACGTGCCAATAGGGATCCAGAAAACGGATTCCTATTTTGACTACGTGGATATCGCGGTCCAAAGAGACCCCTAATCGATAAGAATGTGCTTTCCCTGTACCTGAAGAGCCATTGATTCCCTTTTGGTCTTATTGTGACTTGGAAGGCAACCTATCTCTATTCATTTCTTCTGCTTCTAGCTGCTAGAGAGGTTCCCATTGAAAGAGCTGAAACGACTGAACTCCTTCCGATTGAATGAAAGATAAGCTTATGAAGGCAATGCAGACCTCTCTCTTGTGGCGAAAGAGCACTTCAAACTTTATCCTTCGTAAAGTGACGCATTTGTGGTATAATCAACAACTTCCGATATCGAACAAAAGACCGGTTTTGGTTTCATCCATGAGCAAGTCTTGGCCACTGACTCATGCGGGAGAAATGGGCAGTCCCCATTCATTGTATTGCAGAGAATAGGGACATCATTAGCGTCCTTGAAGCCTCAGAGCGGAAAGTATGATCAACACTGTGTTGGCAATCTGTTTTACCAGCTTTGTTTTGTTAGTTTCTTTCTTAAAGAAGATGCAACAATTGCGCTCTCGCCATAGATACCAAACAGTAAAGGTAGTGACGTTCCTTAACAGGACGATGCGAAAGTTCTTACCAGCCGCAAGTGCGGAAGGAGGAAAGAAACGTCGGGAATTGAAAGATCGGACATAGGTGATAGGCAAAGAGTCAAGTCTTAGGTTTGCGGAACCATGGGATAGAGCAAGCCACGGGGCGGTAGCGGTTACAAATGAATGCCAAAGCGAAACGAGATGATAGAGCTTTTGCCCAACTCCACGAGGAATCCAACCAGCATAAGAAGTTATCCAGAATGGCATACCTTCACTAGGCGATAAGCTCTGTCATAGTCACGAGTTCCCCCACATGAAGTAAAATGCGAGCATCAAAGAATGACGAAGAAAAGGAAGCAGCTTATAGAGCATCTGTGATCCGGGAAAGCAAAAGGAAAAGAGGATGAGCGAGTCAATTATACTTGGAAATGCTTTCCCGAAGACTATCTTGTACAATTGGGACCTAAATCTACCTTTACCCACAGATTTGTTTCAACGCCCAAAAGGTATGATCGAGAATCTGATCACCAAACCCAACGATTGAGGGCATGCGGTTGACGAGCTGTAGCTTTGGGTTCGAGCAGAAGAAGGTATTTGTGTGATAGAGATCGACAGTTGCACTTTATTTAATAGCTTTGGTGATAGCACCGGTCTTTTCCCTTAGATGAAGGGGAACCTGATGGGTAGGAATGCCTAACCAAGCACTGGGAGTGATAGGTATAGGTCTTCGCCAACAACCTTTAGATAAGGAGTTCAGGGAGTTGGGCTTACAGGGATGACGGTAGCCCTTTCTAGTCATTATCTCCTACTCTGCTCGTTAACCAATAACTCTTGGCTTCGCTCCATGGGATGAGTATAGGTATTCTCCAATCCGGGCTAAAGGTTGAAGCCAACTTCCCGGCTTTGAGAAATGGGAAGCACTTGAAGGTGAATGTAACTCCTGCTTCCCCAAACCCGTATTTTATGTGTATTTTTCTATATTAAATTTTTTTGTACATTAATTTTTCTGCTTTCAAATTCTTTGTTAAAATGTATTATTAGATCTTCTGTTAAAACCTATTTTTAATCAATAGTTTATTTATTACTAGTTCCCAATGATATTTTTTTTATAATACAAATATTTTTATTATGCTTTGGATTATTATGTTTATTATTATTATGTGTTGATTTTTGTATTATTAATATTATTTTTGTTAATGCTCATTATGATTATTGTTATTTTTGTTATTCGTGTTATTTTATCTTTACTCTTGATTGTTGATTTAAAAATATATTTCTATTGTTATTTGTATTGGTAGTATTTCAAATAATTTCTATCTTCTAGATCAATATATATTTTGATATATAATCCTACTTTTATTTATTACTTTATCTATTCGATTTGATCTTTTATTTAAATCTTATTTTAAAACCCTAATCCTATTCCCAATCCTATTATTGATCCCTAATAGATTTACCAAAGCTAAATTAAACCCAATTCTATTTTAAATCCTATGCCATTAATCCATATCAATACCCATTAAACAATCCTATTACTACTCCTAATCTACCCACAACCCAATTACCCAATCACTCTAATCCTCTATATATATATTTATATCCCTAACCTCAAACCCTAACCCTAACATCTAAACCCTACACCCTAGCACCCGGCCTACCCTCTCTCTCACTCCTCCTTGGCGGCGCTGCTCACACCCGACGCCCACCCCCCAGGCCGAGACCCCCCTCCCTTTGGCCGCACTCCATTCACTCATCCATCCGACCTCCTACACCACCATATACCACATTAGTCTATCTCCCTTGGTGTTCTCTTGTGGTCGCAAGCTATTATTATCATCATCCCTCTTGGATCATCTCTCTTTTGGTGGAGTTTGTTCGTGTGGAGATTTTCGCGTAAGTTTGCTTGGATTCATTAGTTCGTGGATTTTCATTTGTGGGTTTTGTTCGTTGCCGGGATCCGTTCCCGTTATTCTTGGTGTTCTTCGTTTTCGTCTTCGGTTAAGTTAAGTAACTTTTACTCAAATTCCTTTGTTTGATACAAGTCAAAAATACCACCTATAGTGTAGTTGGGTCTAGAGATGAATCTTGTTTGTGTTATTCTTGATGGGTTTTATCTCTATTGTGGAAACTAGACCATAGTTGCCTCACGACACAATATGGACATGAATTAACTTAGGTTTTGCTCGTTCTTGATTTGATCATGTATGTGAGACTTCATTTGAGAATTTGGATATTTGTTGAGAACCATGTGATAGGCTTGATTTAGATATGTTAATAACCCTAATTCATGATGTTTGGACACTTGGTAGACTCGATTTCATATTTGGTTGTTTTGGATCAAGTTTCGTTGAATCTATGTTGATTTTGGTTTTTGAGAAAATTCTGTGTTTTGTCGATGATCTGTCTTGATCAGTAATTTATACCACATGAGTTTTAGAGAAATTCGTCTGCTTTCCAACCCCTCTGATCTTGCTTGATTTCGTTTTCGTATGAGTGACTTATGACTGTTTTACTACAGAGGTGTCGATCTTTTCCGGATTTCGTTTCTTGGTGTTCTTGATGACTAAATTATTTTAATAACTATGCTACATATATTATTTTGATCCAAAACTTTGGTTAGTATTTCTTTATCTACTTAGAGATTACCTAGAATTTTGGTTGATTTTATTGACGAGTTTTAGATGCCGTTTCACTCTTGTTTAGAAGAACTATACTTGCTGTATTTTGTTTGCTGTTCTGTAAAAAATCTTATTTTCACCCTGATTTCTTTTACTGTATGAAAAATATTTGTGAAATATGAAAGTTAAATTATTTTTTCTATTTTCATCTCCCTTTGGCGGATTTGGATTTCGTCTCACGGCTTGCGAGATATTTCTATTTTCGTACAGCAGTGTTGGGAATTCCAGATTTTCCGAAGTATCGTTTCTTGATGTTTTTTTTGATGACTAAACTAATTTTACTAGAATACTATGAAACTTTATATTCTGATTCTAGATATATAGGGGAATACCCAAGATTTTTTCTGAATTTATTTGAGAGGTTTTGATGCGGTTTTCTTGACTGAGAACTCGTTTTACTGATTTCTGTCTGAACTTCTGCTTTCAAACCTGTTTTGAGTTAAGATGTTGTGAATTACTATATGACTTATTTATATTCTCTAGATTCGTGTGGGATTCTATTTTCTAGATCCTTCGACAGATCCATATTTGGATGTTTTTAGTAGAGGGAATTACTATTTTTGTACAACACTGTCTTGCTGTCCTGACTTAGAAAACTAGTTGTTCTACCCTGTTATGTGTTATCTTGTACTTATACTTGTTTATCTTGCACCCTGAACTTGATACATGTTTATACCCTGTTATCCCTGCTTTGTTTTGCGATACATACATGCATGCCTGATTATAATAATAAATGATCAAGCCGGGGTTTAAGGGAAAGATCTAATAGTGGATAATTCAGAAACGTGTACTCGGAAGGGGGCCTGTATTTCCCACATTTGGAATTTGGTATATGATTTAGATTATTTGGAATTTGGTATATGATTTGGTTAATTTGGAATTTGGTATATGATTTGGTTAATTTGGAATTTGGTATATGATTTGGATTACTTGTCCCCGAGTATACTGCCCTCTATGGTCCACTACAAAATCTAAAACGAAATTACATTGTTGTAGCAACAATATAGTAAAAGGATAGATGCATGAAGTTCTACCTAGATAGTAATCACTATAAGACTTATAAAAATCTGAATCAGAATCTGCATCTGTTATATGTATCTGGCTATCTGTTATCTGATCATCTGATTACTTGTTATCTATCTGATATTATCACTTGACACTATTATTAGACACTATCTGTATATCTGTCTGCATGTCTTTTGACTTTGACACTTGACACATGTTAGTATACCATGCTAGGTCTGTTTCTGCTATTATTTAGATTTGTTTAGTTTCCCCATGTACTTGTATCCTACATTATAAGTGGCCTGTAACTTACAATTGACGGGTACTTGTTTTCTTTTCCCTTCTCCTGCAAATTCACTAATTGCAATCAGGATGGTCAGCTGCCCGATGGAGTATGTGATCTAAAGTTATAGTTGGCTGGAACTTTTTCTATCTTCATTTATTTCCTGTTGCTCATTTTGAACATTGTATCTGTTACTTGTATTTTTTGTGTTTGGGCAGTATGACCCGGGATTTTGACTTATTCAGATCATGACTATTTGAGATATATATATTTGGTTTCAGGTATTATTGTTGGTAATTGGTTCATATGTGTATGTGGTTGACTTTTCTGGCTTCCGACTCTGATTATATTGTGATATGTTGTAAAGATTCCTGAACAGCTTATGGATGATGAAAATCATTCGCTGAGCTAATGTTACGTGCTCGTATTCCGTATTTTTGGGAAGCGGGGCATGACAGTGAATGACCAACCAGACTAGGATTGGTACTGGGATAGGGGGATTCCCACCTGTGTAGGGATAGTCAATAAGTTATAGGGGTACTCCTGAAATGAGGAAAGTGAACTCGAAGGAGAACTAGGGCTTTACCCAAACGAGAGGATGAACCTATCATTTCATTAGTTGGAAACAACTTTCATACACGGTAGGAAATGCGATCTAATACAGGTTTTGGAAGAAGGTATCCGTGATAGAGACTCTTGCCTTTGATGAGGATAGGGACGGTCGAGTAGCACTGAGACATGGGTCTAGGTCTTTTCCAAGAAATGAGGAAAGCACTAGTCGACAAATGTTTAAGCCATAGGTGTAGGTACTCTCTAACCCGAGGGTATAGATCTTCCCCGACCCGGAAAGCGATAGCCAAGGTTGGAAAGCCGATAGGCGAAGGAGGGATAGCCTATAGCGACATACGTTGCCACTAATCTTTGGGGAGACGAGCTTAGACAAGAACTTTGGTTAGCTACCTTGATAGAGGGCATGAGTTAGGCTCTGAAATGGCTTAATGTTTTTGACTAGGTTGCAATTAAGACTGGAAAGAAGATCCAAGCATTCACGAGGCCTTTCAATGCATGGATGGACGCTAGGAAAAGAAGTCTGTAGCTATTCCTTCCGAATATAGTCCCACTTATCCAACTGAAAGATCTCACTTAGAGCGAGCATATAAACAAAGAAGACCCAAGCTTTGCATCTTGCCTAACGAGAATGAGATGTAGTTGCCAAAGGTTGAAAAAGGGTTTTGACTAGTTCATTTTTTCATTGGTTCTCGATTGCTGTACACAACCACATCCTAGTGAGGCTAGAGAAACTGGAGCTCCTAGGGAAGAAGCACTATGGAAAGAAGCAAAAGGCACGCACCTCGAAGGCGGACTTGTACTTGTAGCGTCAGCATCATCCCGAAACTCATGATGTAGCAGCCATTTGGACAAGGCTACACCACCTGACCAGGGGCCTGTTGTTTGCTCACCACCGGGAGATGGAACCATATCTAATCAATGGGGCTTCTTTTTTCAATCTCTTGAGGTCGAAGAAAGGCTAGCTACCATTATTTAGTTAAGTTAAGCCCTCTCCCTGTTTGTCTTTCCACTTCCATTGTCCAGGAACAAACACTTCGCCAAATTCTTTTGAGTCCTGGCCCAGTTTTTCCCCACTAACCAATTACGTTACGACCACAGAACAAACTTGGTTGACGAACATGGTTTATGCGACGCTAATGTAGCGGCTTGTCGAGCATTTGATAAACTCACACCATCCATCTCAAATGGAATTTGTCCCGTGGACACACGAGCAATCCAACCCGTAGGATTTCCTTTTCCTCTTCCCATTCTAACTTCTGTAGGTTTCCCTGTAATAGGAGGATCTGCGAAAACTCTTACCCATATCTTACCATTTCTTCGGCTCATTGTACGATGAAATTGTCCGATTATAGCCCGACGCGCTGCTTCAATGGCTCGATATGAAAGACGACTAGCTCCACAACTTTTGGTGCCATATCTTCCAAAACCAAGTTGTGTACCGTCCGGTTCGCGACCCCTACTACACCTGCCTTTACTATATTTACTATATTTCGTACGTTTCGGATATAGCACGTCCCTTCTTATTTTGACTATATGAGATCCGCACTTTGACACCTAAAATTCCGTAATGAGTAGATACTTCCGCAGGAGCATAATCAGTTTTCTTGTGAAATACATTACGAGATGTTTTTGCATACTTTCTGCATTCAGTTTTAGCTATTTCCGCACCTCCTAATCGACCTTAACAACAAATACGTATCCCCTCCACTCCTTTTGGCATTATTAAAGGAATATCCTTCACTATTTTACTAAAAATGGAACGAAATGAGATTTGATTGTTCCTCGGTTGAAAAGAGATGTCTTGAGCAATCAGAGAAGCACTTTGATAAATAGATTTGATCTTTACTGAGTCCATTAAGGTATTAGTGTTGTACCCGAACAAAATTATTAGCACTTCGTTCAAATAAGAGTTGTACCCGTACAAAATTATTCTATTTCTCAGTATGATCTCTATCATCATCTCTATTCCCTTTATAAATTCTCCTATCCCACCTAGGTCTCTGAATTTCTTTATCAATTCCATTACCTTATCCTTACACATGAGGTTCCAACATTTGATCCTTAATTGACATAGGAGTTGTTCCCGGGCAGACTCAAAAAATAGGTAATTATACACCCCAACCCCATCCCTTGGAAAGAAAAAAGGTAGCATTGAAGAAAGGAAAGAGCGAGATGGTGGTTTTTGTTGTTCCCGCGAAGATCATTCGTCAAGCAAATGAAGTGGATCAACCTCTTTTTGGCTTGGGCCAAACAGTTTTTCTCGTAGGTCAAGCTTTCTACAAAAAAAATGCGAAAGTGATGGTTCAGCCACGCCCGGTGCCACGAAATGATTGAGAACTACGACGGGGTCGAAATGCATTTTGTTCTTTGTATTCAATAAGTATTGCATGACCGAATAATTCAAGGAGGGGCACACTGTAGAACCCCGTATTTTCAAATATTATTTTTATATTTGGAAATGAATTTAAATTGATTTTTGAAGATTTAATGAATATTTTCAGAAAAATTTAGCTTTTGTACACGTGCAAAACACATGCAAATACTTTCTGAGGAGTTGGAAAATTTAGTTTTCTTTATGAAAAATAATTATTTAATATTTGGGATTTATTTAGTATTTTTTCAGATTTTTCTGAAATTAATTGGAACTATTTGCAATTTTTGAGAAAAGAAGGACCTTTTTGCAAATTTGATATTTTTAAGGGCTAAAGTGCAAAATGTATATTCTGGACGTTTTGGATCAGTATAGGGTGAAATTTATAAGTATATTTTCTTTTAAATCTAAATTTAAAGGAGTTTTGATGGAATTTCTAAGGATAGAACTATAAATGTAAATTGTATTTTGGAAAGGATTGTTTTGCAAAAGTGAGAGTAAAACCGTAATATTCAATCCCGGATATTTAAAGGATTTTTTCTCCAGCCGTCATTTGGGAAATACAGAATTTTTGTGGAGATTTATTTTGGTGGAGAAAGGAGTTTTGGATCTAGCAAAAGGAGGACTTTTCGTGGACTTTTCTCAATTAAAGGTGAGTGACATTGTGTGTTTTGTTTTGTTAGTGAATGGCATAAATTATCTTGTTGTTGATCTATGTATGCGAGTGGTAATGATGTTAGATTGGATGTTGTGAATGATATAGATCTTGAAATTTGGTATGATTCATGTAAATAATGATTATTGCTTATACCATGTTGTGAAATCTAAGAATGATTAGTAGATCTTTGTTTATAAAACCGTATTATTAAGATTTGAGTGTGGTTATGATCGGATGATGAACACCTGGATCTTACATATTGAAAATCAGATTTTGATTTAGAAGTTGTGAAAGAATTTAGTCTTGAGAAACCCTAATGAAAGAATTAGAGAATCTAGAACATGAGAACCTGGGTTTTGACATATTTGAGGTTTTGAGTAATATACCCTTAATGGAGATTCTTGAGATTTGTCGTTTTGCCTGAATACGAACTATCTTTCATAAACATTGAATCTTTAGAAAACTCCAGACTTGATTTTGTAATCATACCGAAATTTTGAAATCTGTAGGCCGACAGTCGACTGGCCAACCGTGCAGTCGACTGGTACGAGCCTGACATTGTATTTTTAGAATCTTTGAAATAGTCGTTCTGGACAGTCGACCTAGCTCATAGGCAGTCGACTGGTTCGCTGAGGAAATTATTTTTGTAAAAATTATTAGTCTTTCTGGACAGTCGACCTATGATTCCTTTAAGTCGACTTGTATACTTAGAATAATTTTGAGAAGATTATTGGAATTTACCTCGGGTAAGTCGACTGATTCCTTTTCTTAAGTCGACTTATATGACTTAGTTTATTTTGTTAAATTCTGGATATTTGTCCTTCTGGACAGTCGACTTACTACAGTATAAGTCGACTGGTACTGATGGAATTTTGTACCTTGAGTGTTACTTGAGTGTTTGGTTCTCAGATAATTCAGCCTATACCTTGTTTTCAGTTAAGCTTTTGATTTTGAGACATTCAGTTCAGTATTTGACTTAAGACATTCAGTTGAGCCACTTCTGTTTAGTGGAACTTTGGTTTAGACTTTTGTGTTTGAGTCTCTAGAGATGAGTGATCCTAGTATACCGGTGTTGAGTTATTTTGTTGAGGCCCGTGAGGCATTTCAGTTATTCAGTTTGATCTTTAGGCCGGTAGGGTACACCAGTCTAGGAGATTCGTTGAGTAAAAATAAACCGAAAGATAATAAGGACATGCACTAGTGGTGATATGATGAACGGGAACATGAGTTATGCACCTCAGTATGGGTTTAGATGTGGGATTTAATTACCGGAATTATCCAAGTGACTATCTTGAGATGTGGGATTTATCTCCGGAATTATCCAGGTAAATCACCTGTGATGTGAGATATATCTCCGGAATTATCCAAGTGGTTTGCTTGAGATGTGTGATTGGTCTCCGGAATTATCAAAGTCGAGGCGACGCACATGTGGTATTCATGTGATGATGTGTCTATGTTTAGATGTGGGATGATCTCCGGAATTATCCAGGTAAAATGCCTGAGATGTGGGATCTATCTCCGGAATTATCAAGCATGGACTAACTCTCACAGTTTATCTTTATCTCGTAGTAGTCATCGTAATAGGTTTAGTTGCATAAGGGGGGATTGAACCCTATGAAGTGGAGACATTAAGGGCTTGCACCGAACCTATGTAGAATGAGATGCATAGACTTCGACAAGTATGCATTAGAGAGTCCACATATAGAATTTGTGTGTTTTCTTGACTTAGTTTTTATGCTTATGGATTTCCCGGTTTTCTACACTTAACACTTGTCTGGTATCACTTGTTGTTACATTTCTTGCTATCTCATATTTTATCTACTTTGGTTCACTATCTGTTACTTATGAATCCATGCTTAAGTTTTATTTATGTTGTTTGTTGTCGTCACTCACACCATTTATGGCTGACCCATTTAGTTTGGGGGTTAGGGATCATCTCTAGCCTCACATGTTGCAGGTTATTGCTTAGAGTTGGAGATGGGATGCTTGAGTGATTTTTGAGATATAATTGACTCATAAGAGATTTGTGTAAATTTGTAAAAGCAGTTTTAAGATAAATTTGTGTTGTAAATAAAGAAAAGATTGAGTTGAGTTTGTTTTGATTTCCGCTGTGATTTGTAAAAGTTTGTTGTAATAAAAGTTGAAAATTTTAGTGGTGTTGGTTATGTTTAATATTGTATTGAAGTGGATCGCTGGGAATGTGCCACGTATTTTCTAAGTTATTTTATTAGAAATTCGGGGCGCTACAGAGATTGGTATCAGAGCACGCTTCAATAATAATACTAAACATGACATAAAAATAACCTAGGTGTGGACACTAGAGTGTGAGTACCTAGGTGTGGACATTAAAGAGTGAGTATCACATAGAACTGAATATGATGTTTTACCTTTGGGGATTCAATTGAGATTTTGCCAAAGGATATTGATGTGAGTTTGAATTGTGTGTGTGATGCTCTAACTTTTTCCTCGTTTTGCAGTATTCAAAATGGTTGCACCCAGGGGCAGAAATGGTGGCAACAATGAGGATGGGTCTGGTAGTTCTCGAGGAACGGGAATTGACCTTGAGGCTGAATTCGCCAAGGTGTACCAGACGCTGAACATGCTGATGGCATTCAATGTGGCGCAAGCTCAGAATTAGCAGCAGAATCCGCAGCCAAATCATGGAGCTGGACATGGATTGGTGAACGCCGATCCTATTAAGCAGATCGAATCCTTTAAGAGGATGAGGCCGCCCATTTTTAAGGGGCAATCTGATCCAAATGCAGCTGATGATTGGATTCGGAAGATGGAGACGATCTTCAAGGTATCGGAGACTCCAGCAGCCAGCAAGGTGAAGTTAGCTTCGATGCAGCTAGAGAAGGATGCTGGTGTCTGGTGGGAGTTGCTGAAAAGGACTTTGGGAGATCAGCAGTTGACTTGGGAAGCTTTTCTGGTGGAGTTCAGAGATCGCTTCTTTCCCCTAGATGTTCAGGAGAAGAAGGCAACCGAGTTCTTGAACCTTCAGCAGGGCAGCATGACCGTGGGGGAGTATGAGACCAAATTTGCTCAACTTTCGAGGTATGCACCAGAATTGGTTGTTGATGAGGCAAAGAAGGCCAAAAAGTTTGAGCAGGGCTTGAGGCCAAACTTGAGGTCGAGGATGATCCCGTTGGGCATCAGAAGGTTCGACAAGCTGGTCAGGAGAGCAGCTATGACTGAGGAGGACATGGACCAGTTCCAGAAGAGGCAGGATACATGGAACCGGAACAAGAGGCCAGCATCAGGCCAGAGTGGGAAGGGATTCCCCGCGAAGCAAGCCAAGTTCAGTGATGCGGTGCAGAAGGCACCTGCAACTCAGGGGATGACTTGTTATTACTGCAAGGAGGCCGGGCATTACAGGTCAGCATGTCCGAAGTTGGCGAAGCATATTTGTTCCCAGTGTGGATAGGTAGGACATTCTAAGCCCCATTGTCCATAATTGAGGAAGGATGGTTCGAGTGGGAGCAAATTTCAGCAGAGGCAAGGGTGAGTATTTGCATTAACCGAGGAAGACGCTGGTAACTCGGAAGATGTAATACAGGGTATGCAAGAATTTTGATTTTTATTTTAAATCAATGTAATAAGTAAAACCTTTATTTGGGAACAATTTAAGATTGAGTATCATTCTTATTGTAACATGAGTTGTTTTAATTAATGGAATAAAGGCAAAGGTTTTATTTGACACTGGTCCATCGCATACTTTTGTATCGCCAAATTTTGCAAGGATCTTAGGTGTGGAATCGAAGTTGTTTCCAGGCAGAGTTTTGTCGGTGGCAACGCCGTCAGGTGAAGAGTTGATTGCGGATCGATATTACGAAGGCTGTGATATCGAGATCGGTGGGAGGTTGTTCGACATTGATTTGATCGAGCTGAAATTCTTGGGTGTGGATGTCATCGTGGGCATTGAATGGATGGCAATATATGATGCCACAATCGAATGCAAGCAAAAGGAGGTGTTGGTGAAAGCACCAGGTGGACCTGCAGTGACTTTCCAAGGAAAGAAGAAGATTCCGAAGGTGGCTGCAATGGTATCTAAGATGGCAATTCCAGATGAAGTCAAGGGCATTCCGGTTCTCAGAGATTTTCCTCAGGTGTTCTTGGATGATTTTCCAGGATTACCGCCGCAGAGAGATGTAGAGTTTTGCATTATGTTCAGCCGGGGAGTGCGCCGATTTCTAAGGCTCCGTACAGGATGGCACCTGTAGAGCAGGATGAAGCGAAGAAGCAGATTGAGGAGATATTGAGCCAAGGGCTTATCAGGCCGAGTTCTTCTCCGTGGGGAGCGCCAGTGTTGTTGGTCAAGAAGAAGAATGGGTCAATGAGGATGTGCATTGACTATCGGGAATTGAATAGGGTGACTATTCAGAACAAGTATCCACTGCCGCGGATTGATGATTTGTTCGACAGGCTTCAAGGAGCAGCGGTATTTTCGACGATTGATTTGAGATCAGGGTATCATAAGGTTCGAGTCAAGGTGGAAGATGTGAGTAAGACAGCTTTTAGGACTCGTCATGGACTCTATGAGTTTTTGGTAATGCCATTCGGGTTGACGAATGCGCCAGCAGTGTTCATGGATATGATGAATCGGGTTTTGAGGCCATTCATTGACTCCTTCGTGGTGGTTTTCATCGACGACATTTTGGTGTATTCGAAGTCGGAGGAGGATCATTCTATGCACTTGGCAGCGGTATTACAGAAATTGCAGGAGCATAGCTTGTATGCCAAGTTGTCGAAGTGTGAGTTTTGGAAGTCTGAGGTAGCTTTCCTTGGTCATATCCTTTTTAAGGAGGGAGTAGCTACTGATCCTCAGAAAGTGGAAGCAGTGAAGGATTGGCCCAGGCCAACGTCTGTGAAGGAAGTCAGAAGTTTCTTGGGATTAGCTGGTTACTACAGGAGATTCATCCAGGGTTATTCTCAGATTGGAGTTCCTTTGACAGGTTTGACCCGGAAGAATGTGGCATTTGTGTGGACTGATAAGTGTGAGGAAAGTTTCCTTGATTTAAAGGAAAGGTTGACTACTGCACCTATCTTAGCTTTGCCGCAAGCTGGAAAGGATTATGATATTTTCAGTGATGCGTCTCTCGGAGGTTTGGGTTGTGTCTTGATGCAAGAAGGCAAGGTTATTGCTTATGGTTCGAGGCAATTGCGTCCGCATGAGAAGAATTATCCGACGCATGATTTGGAGTTAGCAGCTATCATTTATGCCTTGAAGCTGTGGAGGCATTATGTCTATGGTGAGAAGGTTAATATGTACACCGATCATAAGAGCCAGAAGTACATTTATCAGCAGAAGGATCTTAATCTTCGGCAGAGAAGGTGGTTGGAGGTATTGGAAGACATTCGTCCCGAGATCAAGTATCATCCGGGCAAGGCGAATGTGGTGGCTGATGGACTTAGTAGGAAGATTAGTTTATCAAGTTTGATCACTACTCGCAGAGAGTTGGCAGCAGAGATCAATCAGGCAAGCATCGAGGTGGTACTGCAAGGTTTAGGGGCATCTTTGGCTCAGTTAAGGCTGCAGCTGTCCTTGAGAGAGAGGATTATGGAAGGTCAGAGATCAGACTCAGAGATTCAGAAGATGCTGCAACAGGTTTCAGAGGGCAAGCTATCAGAGTTTTGTGTCCAAGATGGAGTTCTTTGGATGGGTGGGAGGTTGTGTGTTCCAGATAATGCAGATTTGAGGGAGAGTATCTTGCTAGAAGCACACCGTACCTTGTTGTCAGTTCATCCTGGAGGCACGAAGATGTACAGGGACATCAAACAACACTTTTGGTGGTCTGGTATGAAGCGGGATGTGGCAGATTTCGTGGCAAGGTGTCTGACTTGTCAGCAGATCAAAGCAGAAAATCAGAGACCTGGAGGTTTGTTACAGCCGTTGCCCATTCCGGAGTGGAAGTGGGAGAATATCAGTATGGATTTCATCACGGGTTTGCCGAGGAGTTCAAAGGGCAATGACTCGATTTGGGTTATTGTGGACCGTTTGACTAAGTCAGCTCACTTTCTAGCCATGAAGATTACTTGGTCGATGGAGAAATTGACTGAGTTGTACATTAGGGAAATTGTGAGACTGCATGGAGTTCCTGTGTCGATTGTTTCCGACAGGGATACAAGGTTCACTTCAAGGTTTTGGAAGAGTCTACAAGCAGCTTTAGACACCAGAACTGATTTCAGTACAGCTTTTCATCCACAGACCGATGGTCAGACTGAGAGGGTGAATCGAGTGCTAGAAGATATGTTGAGGACTTGTGTTATGGATTTTGGTGGTAGTTGGGAGAGATACTTGGCATTGGTTGAGTTTGCTTATAACAACAGTTACCATGCGAGTATTGGGATGACATCGTATGAGGCTTTGTACGGGCGGAGGTGCAGGACACCTGTTTGTTAGTATGAGGTTGGCGAGAGGCAGAAGTATGGTCCTGAGATCGTGCAGCAGACATCGGAGCAGATTGAGCTGATTCGGAAGAGATTGGTTGAGGCTCAGAGTCGGCAGAAGAGTTATGCTGACACTCGACGAAGAGACTTGGAGTTTGAGGTTGGGGATGCAGTTTTCTCAAGGTTTCTCCGACCAAAGGAGTGATCAGGTTCGGTAAGGGAGGCAAGTTGGCGCCAAGGTATATTGGGCCGTACAGGATCGTGGAGCGGATTGGCAAGACCGCATATAGATTGAAGCTTCCAGAGGAGTTGGCACAGGTGCATGATGTATTCCATGTGTCATTGTTGAGGAAGTATGTGCCAGATCAGAATCATCAGTTGGTAGAGATTCCTGAAGATTTACAGGTGAACTTGAGTTACAAGGAACAGCCTGTTGAGATCATTGACCGTAGAGAGAAAGTTCTTAGGAGCAAGGTGATACCTATGGTCAAGGTGTTGTGGAGGAATCAGCAGTTCGAGGAGGCTACTTGGGAGACAGAGGATCACATGCAGAAGGATTTTCCTGAGCGTTTTGCATGAGTTTATTTCTGCTATGTAATTGTAATTCTTTGAATGGTAGTACCTTGATTTGAATTGTATTTCTTCTATTTTGATTGAGTTATCATATGCAATTGTTGAATTATGTTTCCATTTATGGATGTTGGTTTCTTTGATGATATGTTGTTTGGACTCATTAGTAGTAGTTCTGAGGACAGAACTCTTCTAAGGAGGGGCACACTGTAGAACCCCGTATTTTCAAATATTATTTTTATATTTGGAAATGAATTTAAATTGATTTTTGAAGATTTAATGAATATTTTCAGAAAAATTTAGCTTTTGTACACGTACAGAACATGTGCAAATACTTTCTGAGGAGTTGGAAAATTTAGTTTTCTTTATGAAAAATTATTATTTAATATTTGGGATTTATTTAGTATTTTTCCAGATTTTTCTGAAATTAATTGGAACTATTTACAATTTTTGAGAAAAGAAGGACCTTTTTGCAAATTTGACATTTTTAAGGGTTAAAGTGCAAAATGTATATTCTGGACGTTTTGGATCAGTATAGGGTGAAATTTATAAGTATATTTTCTTTTAAATCCAAATTTAAAGGAGTTTTGATGGAATTTCCAAGGATAGAATTATAAATGTAAATTGTATTTTGGAAAGGATTGTTTTGCAAAAGTGAGAGTAAAACCCTAATATTCAATCCCGGATATTTAAAGGACTTTTTCTCCAGCCGTCATTTGGGAAATACAGAATTTTTGTGGAGATTTATTTTGATGGAGAAAGGAGTTTTGGATCTAGCAAAAGGAGGACTTTTCATGGACTTTTCTCAATTAAAAGTGAGTGACATTGTGTGTTTTGTTTTGTTAGTGAATGGCATAAATTATCTTGTTGTTGATCTATGTATGCGAGTGGTAATGATGTTAGATTGGATATTGTGAATGATATAGATCTTGAAATTTGGTATGATTCATGTAAATAATTATTATTGCTTATACCATGTTGTGAAATCTAAGAATGATTAGTAGATCTTTGTTTATAAAACCGTATTATTAAGATTTGAGTGTGGTTATGATCGGATGATGAACACCTGGATCTTACATATTGAAAATCAGATTTTGATTTAGAAGTTGTGAAAGAATTTAGTCTTGAGAAACCCTAATGAAAGAATTAGAGAATCTAGAACATGAGAACTTGGGTTTTGACATATTTGAGGTTTTGAGTAATATACCCTTAATGGAGATTCTTGAGATTTGTCGTTTTGCCTGAATACGAACTATCTTTCATAAACATTGAATCTTTAGAAAACTCCAGACTTGATTTTGTAATCAGACCGAAATTTTGAAATTTGTAGGTCGACAGTCGACTGGCCTACCGTGCAGTCGACTGGTACGAGCCTGACATTGTATTTTTAGAATCTTTGAAATAGTTGTTCTGGACAGTCGACCTAGGTCATAGGCAGTCGACTGGTTCGCTGAGGAAATTATTTTTGTAAAAATTATTAGTCTTTCTGGACAGTCGACCTATGATTCCTTTAAGCCGACTTGTATACTTAGAATAATTTTGAGAAGATTATTGGAATTTACCTCGGGTAAGTCGACTGATTCCTTTTCTTAAGTCGACTTGTAATACCCTGATTTTTCAATTAATGAGAAATTATTTATTTTGCACGTGTTGTGCACGTGCAATATTTTGTTTGGATTATTTTATCATGATGTGTATATTTAATATATTTTTCAAATTATTTTAGTACAAAAAGCCTTTCTTTAAAAGCCTTATTTGATTTAATTAAAAAGCCTTTTCTTAAAAAGCCCAAAAGTATTTTATTTTATTTATTTTTATAAACTATTTTGGCCCAAAAAGAAAGCCCATGAATTAATCTATTTTAATTAAACTTGTCATGTAGAAGACTTTTTTTTAACTAAATTATTTTTATACAAATTTAAGAATGTACAAATTTGGCCTAGTTGCATGCACGTGCACTACACGTACACGTGCAATGCACACTCACATTTTGAGGCCGGGTATCATTCTTTTTGGAGGGATTTTTGATTTTGGGTGTGGTGATCATGGGGGTAGTTTCAAGGAAGTGGGTAGTTCTTCTAACTCCTACTTTGATCTAAACCCATCATCCAACAACCACCAAAACAATCTTGGCCCTCCATCTCCCTCATTTCCTAGTATAAATACCCCCCCTCTCATGGCTAATTTTTCATATGCAAAGTATAATTTCTAAGTTATAGTATTATCATAGTGAGAATTATAAAAGATAAGAGAGTTGTGTGGGTTGTTGTTGCTTGGAGTGGCCGGCATCACAAGGAGGGAAGCATTCGGTTAGGGCTTGAGGTAGCATTCGGCTTGGGCTTGGAAGCTTGGAGTTGTGCACTCTTTTGGCTAGGAGGAGGTGCTTTCATCTACAAGGACTTGGTTGGTTTTGTTTGGGTTTTTCTATCCAATTAAGGTGGGTAAAACATTTCATATTTCTAATTTAGATCCATGCTAAGTTTCCACCATTAAAGATGCATGAAAAATATTAATAAGAGCCCACTTGAATTGAGTAGTTAGTATGTGAATAAATTGAAATGTGGTGATTAATTTATATGGCTCTAGTGTAAAAATTAAGTTGTGTGTAGATTGCCCCATGTTTATTAGTATGAAGTTATGATGGTAATTAAATTTAATTGAGAATGTTGTTATTATGATTAGAGACATAATGCATGATTGTTAATTATGAAATTGGAAACATGGAACCTATTAAGAAAGAGTACACCTTATTCTTGAAGAAAAATGAAATGTTTGTATGTTTGAAATGTGAATTGTACAATCGATGAGTGAGTATACTTCATTATGACATATGTTGATTAATGAAAGTATAACTCACAAAATTAGTAGTTGAATTGTGATGAATGGACCTTTATGTTGATATAGATGCGGACTATTATAAACATGTATATTGGTTAAATTAAGAACTAATATCAGTGAAATATCACCATGAAATTATTGAATAAAAAGACTAGTAGATCAATTATTTTGGCAATGTCGAAAATACAATGTATTGTAGTTTAATAAATGACTTTTGGATTTGGGTGTAAAAACATACATTTCATTAGTACAAAAAATTATTTTTTCCCACTGGTATGAACTTATATGAATGAGGATTTAATCTGGAAGTTTTTAGAAAATTTTACTAAAGCAATAAGAAACTATGGCTATTTGAATATCGAGTTATTTCTAAAGCAGTACGAATATAATACAAATGGATTTTTAATTGCGTTAGTGACAACCCGAGCCAGTGGCTCAGGTGGTCTTGTACTGCGGTTTACTTCTCTGGCTTGCACAGTTCGAATCCCAGTAGCCACACTTCTTTTTGTAAAACTCTCTAAAAACCAGTAAACAGCGAACCAAGAGTATATATAGACCCCAGTCGCTCTTATGACGTGTTCAGCGACCGGCCTAGTGGTCGGGGCTCTGTGCTGTCTTGGTGCTGCGCCTGGTTCGAATCTTGGGTTCGGCATATAGGGAAAAAATATTTTTTTGGGGGGTTTTTTGAAGTCCAAAAATTATGAAATAAATATGGTAATTTTCATAAAAATACAAGGAATTTTATAAGAGTGATTTGGGTATTATTTGAATAAAATGCAATATGGTTTGTGAACAAAAGGCATAATTAGAGCTTTGGTTATAAGATACATATTTATGGAATTTATAGCTTATAAAGATTAAGTGAAATAGGCTATGCTAAAGTAATTGGAAAAAGTACTTGTTGTGTAACATGATATTATTCTTACTTATGAATATTGTGCAATATGTGAAGTATGAATGTTGAATAGTGATATTATGAAGTTGCATGAATTCATATATGATTATGAAATTAAAATCATGATTTATGAAAGGGAAAAAGAAATTGTTGGCTATACCTATGAACTTTATGAGTTAGAATTATTCATTATGGACTTGTGAATAAAGTGTAATCATGAATTGAAAAAGGACATGCATGTGGGTTTGAGAACTCGACATGGAAATTGTTATGAGTTGAAGATTGTGAAGTGAAATTTGAAATAGAGTAGCTAAGTCTCCCCGGCATTGAAAAAGAAAATGAATTGAGATGAAATTAGACCAAGGTTGGTCATGATGAAACAAATGAATAAGTCCGGTTGATGGAGAGGCTAACTCTAGAGATTATTTTGTTCATGATTTTTAAATAAAACTAAGGACTAGTACATAGTGGAGACGTGATGAAAGTAGAAGAAAAACATGAGTATGGGGGCCATCGGATAGCGGTGTGAGAGCGATTCACAGGTTGCCTGCTTGATGCGTCAAGACATGGCGTGGGCGCTACTCCGGAATTATCGTCCGGTTGGCGACGCTCGTGGGATGTTCGAGTGGCTATGGGTGGTGCCATTGTTCCATGGCGGAGGCTGAATTGTCCATAGGTTGCCTGCTCGATGCGTCGTGACAGTGCGTGGGATTCCCCTCCAGGCTGCCTGGACATGGGCTCATAGATCATAGGACATCTAAGACACTACCGTAGTTACAGTAGTAGTTAAGACATAACGGGGGATTGAACCCTATCAAGATGAAGAACGAATAAGGGCTTGCCCTCGGACCTATGTAGTATGGGATGCATGGAATCCGAACAAGTGTGCATTAGTGTCATGTAACATAATTAACTGCATTAAGGACTAAGTGCACAATCACAACACGACATCAATAGGGTAGTCCCTTTAGTTTGAAATGTGACAAGTTTGTGTTTGCTAAATATGAAATGTTAAGTTATACTATTTCCGGCATAGAGAGGATGGCCGTGTATAATGTTCGTCGGTTGAATAAACTGACGTACCCACAGTCCGATATGCAGGTATATGTCATGTTAAAGATTAAAGAAGAATGGATGCTTAAAGATTGTATCATTGTTGTTGTACTTTATTTCAATTGTTGTAAAATTTACTTCCGCTGTGCAAAAGAAAAGATGTAATTTGATGTAATCTCTGATGTATGATGAAAAGTTTTAATTTCCCTGTAAAATTGTACTAAAGAAAGTGAAAAGATCCTGTAGAACATCTCGAATTCAGTGTATTTGGGATTCGGGGCGTTACAGAGTGGTATCAGAGCCACGCTTTCTAACCTTTCACACTTGTACAAATTTATAGGGAAAGACACCCTAGAAGTGGACATTAGAGTGTGTGTTTGAATCTAGAGATTTAAATGTAAGTGACTTACATTTGTGTTGCTCTAAGATTTATGCTTCTTCCTCTCTATTTCTAAGATGGCTGATCACTTCGACCCTGCTGGAGGCGACGACTGGCATATCATTGAGGAAGAGTACCATCCTGGACAGGCAGATTCCGAGGACGAGTACTACCCTGGACAAGCTGATTCTGATGATGAGGAGTACCCTGAATCCCGAGAGATCACCCCACCTCCGGATTCATCTGATGATTCTTCTTCCGACGAAGAAGAAGTACCAGTTCCAAGTGGTCTTGTGGTTTCTCTTCAGAGGCAAGTGGAAACCCTGAAGGAGAGAGTTGGATTGTTGGAGGCTCAGCTGGAGAAGCGGAAGGCCGACTATTCTATTCTTAGCCATCGGATTTGGGAACTTGAGAAGAAAAAGAACCTAACTGATGTGCTGAAGGATGAGGTTGATGAACTGCGGGAAGAACTTCGAGCAGTGAAGAGGACCCGTAGGAGTTAGAGTGTTGTAGCTTCTATTTCTTTCATTCTGATGTCAAGAAATGTTTTCAATTCGAATGTATAAAGTTTGGAATTCAATGAAATGGAAATATTGACTTGAAAGTTCATGTTTCATACTTCGAATTTGATGGACCTTTTACATCAGAATATGGAATGAAAGCTGTCGTATTGTTTGATACTGGATCCTCTCATACTTTTGTGTCTCCAAAGTTTGCTAAAGTGTTGGGAGTGGAACCGAAGATTTTCCCAGGCAAGATCTTATCAGTAGCTATTCCGTCAGGGGAAACTTTAACCACTGATCGGTATTATGCTGATTGCGAGATTGTGATTGGGGATAGAATCTTTGGCATTGATCTGATCGAGCTGGCTATCTTGGGAGTCGATGTTATCATTGGCATTGATTGGATGTCGGTGTACAGTGCAAGTATCGAGTGTAAGACCAAGACGGTGACAGTGAAGGCTCCAGGAGGACCTGAAGTCACGTTCCAAGGGAAGCAGAAGTGTTCTAAGCTGGTGGCAACTATCCGCAAGGAAGAGACTCCTGTGGAAGTGCAAGGGATTCCTGTGGTTCGGGACTATCCGACCGTGTTCTTGGAAGATTTCCCTGGGTTACCTCCGCATCGTGATGTAGAGTTTAGCATCACTGTTCAACCGGGAAGTACACCCATTTCTAAGGCACCGTATAGGATGGCTCCAGTGGAACAGGATGAGGTGAAACGGCAGATTGAGGAACTATTAGGAAAAGGCTTTATTCAACCTAGTGCGTCACCTTGGGGAGCACCAGTGCTTTTGGTAAAGAAGAAGGATGGATCGATGAGAATGTGCATTGATTACCGGGAGCTGAATAAGGTCACTGTTCAGAATAAGTATCCGATTCCTCGAATTGATGACTTGTTCGATCGTCTACAAGGAGCAGCTGTATTCTCCAAAATAGATCTTCGATCAGGTTACCACCAAGTTCGAGTGAAAGCTGAAGATGTGCACAAGACTGCATTTAGAACTCGGCATGGGCATTACGAATTCTTAGTTATGCCATTCGGAGTGACGAATGCACCTGCAATCTTCATGGACTTGATGAACAGAGTTCTGAGGCCGTTTATCGATTCTTTCATCGTGGTGTTTATCGACGATATTCTCATGTACTCCAAGTCGGAGGAGGAGCACACTGAGCATCTGGCAGCAGTTTTGCAGAAGTTGGAAGAGCAGCAGTTGTATGCCAAGTTATCCAAGTGCGATTTCTGGAAATCTGAAGTGGCATTCCTAGGTCACATCCTTTCTAAGGAGGGAGTGGCAACTGATCCTCAGAAGATAGAGGCAGTGAGAGATTGGGCAAGGCCTACTACAGTGAAGGAAGTCAGAAGTTTCCTTGGGATGACTGGATATTATCGGAGATTCATTCAAGGTTGTGCTCAGATAGCTGTACCGCTTACTGGACTGACCAAGAAGAATGTGAGCTTCAAGTGGACCGAGCAATGTGAGGCGAGTTTTCAGGAGTTGAAAGATAGACTGACTACTGCACCTATTTTGGCTTTGCCTAGAGCTGGTGTCGAGTATGACGTTTATAGCGATGCTTCACATCGGGGGCTTGGTTGTGTCTTAATGCAAGAAGGAAGAGTAATCGCTTATGGGTCTAGGCAACTACGACCGCATGAGAAAAATTACCCGACTCATGATCTAGAGTTGGCTGCGATTATTTTTGCTTTGAAGCAATGGAGGCACTACGTGTATGGTGAGAAGTTGAATATGTACACGGATCACAAGAGCTTGAAGTATATATATCAGCAGAGGGATCTCAATCTGAGGCAGCGGAGATGGTTGGAAGTGCTTGAGGATATGCGACCTGAGATCAAGTATCATCCTGGAAAGGCTAATGTTGTTGCCGATGCACTTAGTCGCAAGAGCAGTTTGGCCAGTTTGATTACAACTCAGAGGCAGCTGATTGAGGAGTTGGATCGGGCAGGTATTGAGGTTGTCTTGCAAGGATTGGGAGCATCTTTGGCTCAGTTGAGGCTTCAGCCTACTCTGAATGTAAGGATCATTGCAAGCCAGGAGGTTGATGCTGATATTTTGGAGATGAAGGAGCAGGTCAGTGCTGGCAGGTTGCCCTGATTTCAAATCAGGGATGGAGTGCTGTGGTTCGGAGATAGGCTGTGCGTTCCAAATCAGGCGGACCTGAAAGAGAGTATTCTTCAGGAGGCGCATGCTACTCTTTTGTCGGTACATCCTGGGAGTACTAAGATGTACAAGGACATTAAGCAGCATTTCTGGTGGTCAGGTTTGAAGCGGGATGTGGCTGAATTTGTCGCGAAGTGTGAGGTTTGTCAGCAAGTCAAAGCCGAAAATCAGAGACCCGGAGGTCTATTACAGCCGTTACCTATTCCGGAATGGAAGTGGGATAATATCAGTATGGATTTCATCACGGGATTGCCTAAGAGTTCTAAAGGCAATGATGCTATTTGGGTTATAGTCGATCGACTTACCAAGTCCGCTCACTTTTTGGCGATGAAACTCACTGCTTCGATGGACAAGTTGGCTGAGATGTATGTTGGTGAGATTGTCCGACTTCATGGCGTTCCTTCGACTATTGTGTCTGATCGAGATGCGCGGTTTACTTCGCATTTCTGGAGGAGTCTTCAGACAGCTTTGGGTACCAAGACAGATTTCAGCACTGCTTTTTATCCGCAAACCGATGGGCAGACCGAGAGAGTCAACCGTATTCTTGAGGATATGCTACGGTGTTGTATACTAGACTTTGGAGGCAGTTGGGAAAGGCATTTACCTTTGGTGGAGTTTGCCTACAACAACAGTTTTCAGGCTAGTATCGGGATGGCGCCGTACGAAGCACTGTATGGCAGGAAGTGCAGAACTCCTGTGTGTTGGTATGAAGTAGGGGAGCGTCAGTTGTTTGGTCCTGAGCTTGTGCAGCAAACTTCTGAGAAGATTGATCTGATCAGGAAAAGGTTGGTGGAAGCTCAGAGCAGACAGAAAAGCTATGTAGACAACCGGAGAAGGGACCTTGAGTTTGAGGTTGGTGACTTCGTCTTTCTGAAGGTATCGCCCAGCAAAGGTGTGGTTCGTTTTGGCAAAGGCGGGAAGTTAGCCCCGAGGTTTATAGGCCCGTATAAGATATTGAAAAGGATCGGGAAAACTGCTTACCGGCTTGAATTACCAGAAGAGTTGTCTCAGGTGCACAATGTCTTTCATGTGTCTATGCTGAGAGGGTATATTCCAGACCCGAGTCATCATTTGCCTGAAGTGCCGGAAGGTTTGCAGTTAGACCTGAATTACATCGAGTCTCCTGTTGAGATTGTTGATCGTCGAGAGAAAGTCTTGAGGAATAAGACGATACCGATGGTCAAGGTAGTCTGGAGAAACCACTTGGTTGAAGAGGCTACTTGGGAATCTGAGGAGAGGATGTTGAAGGACTATCCTGAGCTTTTTGCTTGATTGTATTTTTGTATCTTCTGTTCTTGTTGTGTGTGTTGTATTTTTTGTTTCTCGCTCTTGATTGTAGTTCCGGGGACGGAACTATTCTAAGGAGGGAGTGCTGTAATACCCTGATTTTTCAATTAATGAGAAATTATTTATTTTGCACGTGTTGTGCACGTGCAATATTTTGTTTGGATTATTTTATCATGATGTGTATATTTAATATATTTTTCAAATTATTTTAGTACAAAAAGCCTTTCTTTAAAAGCCTTATTTGATTTAATTAAAAAGCCTTTCTTAAAAAGCCCAAAAGTATTTTATTTTATTTATTTTTATAAACTATTTTGGCCCAAAAAGAAAGCCCATGAATTAATCTATTTTAATTAAACTTGTCATGTAGAAGACTTTTTTTTAACTAAATTATTTTTATACAAATTTAAGAATGTACAAATTTGGCCTAGTTGCATGCACGTGCACTACACGTACACGTGCAATGCACACTCACATTTTGAGGCCGGGTATCATTCTTTTTGGAGGGATTTTTGATTTTGGGTGTGGTGATCATGGGGGTAGTTTCAAGGAAGTGGGTAGTTCTTCTAACTCCTACTTTGATCTAAACCCATCATCCAACAACCACCAAAACAATCTTGGCCCTCCATCTCCCTCATTTCCTAGTATAAATACCCCCCCTCTCATGGCTAATTTTTCATATGCAAAGTATAATTTCTAAGTTATAGTATTATCATAGTGAGAATTATAAAAGATAAGAGAGTTGTGTGGGTTGTTGTTGCTTGGAGTGGCCGGCATCACAAGGAGGGAAGCATTCGGTTAGGGCTTGAGGTAGCATTCGGCTTGGGCTTGGAAGCTTGGAGTTGTGCACTCTTTTGGCTAGGAGGAGGTGCTTTCATCTACAAGGACTTGGTTGGTTTTGTTTGGGTTTTTCTATCCAATTAAGGTGGGTAAAACATTTCATATTTCTAATTTAGATCCATGCTAAGTTTCCACCATTAAAGATGCATGAAAAATATTAATAAGAGCCCACTTGAATTGAGTAGTTAGTATGTGAATAAATTGAAATGTGGTGATTAATTTATATGGCTCTAGTGTAAAAATTAAGTTGTGTGTAGATTGCCCCATGTTTATTAGTATGAAGTTATGATGGTAATTAAATTTAATTGAGAATGTTGTTATTATGATTAGAGACATAATGCATGATTGTTAATTATGAAATTGGAAACATGGAACCTATTAAGAAAGAGTACACCTTATTCTTGAAGAAAAATGAAATGTTTGTATGTTTGAAATGTGAATTGTACAATCGATGAGTGAGTATACTTCATTATGACATATGTTGATTAATGAAAGTATAACTCACAAAATTAGTAGTTGAATTGTGATGAATGGACCTTTATGTTGATATAGATGCGGACTATTATAAACATGTATATTGGTTAAATTAAGAACTAATATCAGTGAAATATCACCATGAAATTATTGAATAAAAAGACTAGTAGATCAATTATTTTGGCAATGTCGAAAATACAATGTATTGTAGTTTAATAAATGACTTTTGGATTTGGGTGTAAAAACATACATTTCATTAGTACAAAAAATTATTTTTTCCCACTGGTATGAACTTATATGAATGAGGATTTAATCTGGAAGTTTTTAGAAAATTTTACTAAAGCAATAAGAAACTATGGCTATTTGAATATCGAGTTATTTCTAAAGCAGTACGAATATAATACAAATGGATTTTTAATTGCGTTAGTGACAACCCGAGCCAGTGGCTCAGGTGGTCTTGTACTGCGGTTTACTTCTCTGGCTTGCACAGTTCGAATCCCAGTAGCCACACTTCTTTTTGTAAAACTCTCTAAAAACCAGTAAACAGCGAACCAAGAGTATATATAGACCCCAGTCGCTCTTATGACGTGTTCAGCGACCGGCCTAGTGGTCGGGGCTCTGTGCTGTCTTGGTGCTGCGCCTGGTTCGAATCTTGGGTTCGGCATATAGGGAAAAAATATTTTTTTGGGGGGTTTTTTGAAGTCCAAAAATTATGAAATAAATATGGTAATTTTCATAAAAATACAAGGAATTTTATAAGAGTGATTTGAGTATTATTTGAATAAAATGCAATATGGTTTGTGAACAAAAGGCATAATTAGAGCTTTGGTTATAAGATACATATTTATGGAATTTATAGCTTATAAAGATTAAGTGAAATAGGCTATGCTAAAGTAATTGGAAAAAGTACTTGTTGTGTAACATGATATTATTCTTACTTATGAATATTGTGCAATATGTGAAGTATGAATGTTGAATAGTGATATTATGAAGTTGCATGAATTCATATATGATTATGAAATTAAAATCATGATTTATGAAAGGGAAAAAGAAATTGTTGGCTATACCTATGAACTTTATGAGTTAGAATTATTCATTATGGACTTGTGAATAAAGTGTAATCATGAATTGAAAAAGGACATGCATGTGGGTTTGAGAACTCGACGTGGAAATTGTTATGAGTTGAAGATTGTGAAGTGAAATTTGAAATAGAGTAGCTAAGTCTCCCCGGCATTGAAAAAGAAAATGAATTGAGATGAAATTAGACCAAGGTTGGTCATGATGAAACAAATGAATAAGTCCGGTTGATGGAGAGGCTAACTCTAGAGATTATTTTGTTCATGATTTTTAAATAAAACTAAGGACTAGTACATAGTGGAGACGTGATGAAAGTAGAAGAAAAACATGAGTATGGGGGCCATCGGATAGCGGTGTGAGAGCGATTCACAGGTTGCCTGCTTGATGCGTCAAGACATGGCGTGGGCGCTACTCCGGAATTATCGTCCGGTTGGCGACGCTCGTGGGATGTTCGGGTGGCTATCGGTGGTGCCATTGTTCCATGGCGGAGGCTGAATTGTCCATAGGTTGCCTGCTCGATGCGTCGTGACAGTGCGTGGGATTCCCCTCCAGGCTGCCTGGACATGGGCTCATAGATCATAGGACATCTAAGACACTACCGTAGTTACAGTAGTAGTTAAGACATAACGGGGGATTGAACCCTATCAAGATGAAGAACGAATAAGGGCTTGCCCTCGGACCTATGTAGTATGGGATGCATGGAATCCGAACAAGTGTGCATTAGTGTCATGTAACATAATTAACTGCATTAAGGACTAAGTGCACAATCACAACACGACATCAATAGGGTAGTCCCTTTAGTTTGAAATGTGACAAGTTTGTGTTTGCTAAATATGAAATGTTAAGTTATACTATTTCCGGCATAGAGAGGATGGCCGTGTATAATGTTCGTCGGTTGAATAAACTGACGTACCCACAGTCCGATATGCAGGTATATGTCATGTTAAAGATTAAAGAAGAATGGATGCTTAAAGATTGTATCATTGTTGTTGTACTTTATTTCAATTGTTGTAAAATTTACTTCCGCTGTGCAAAAGAAAAGATGTAATTTGATGTAATCTCTGATGTATGATGAAAAGTTTTAATTTCCCTGTAAAATTGTACTAAAGAAAGTGAAAAGATCCTGTAGAACATCTCGAATTCAGTGTATTTGGGATTCGGGGCGTTACAGAGTGGTATCAGAGCCACGCTTTCTAACCTTTCACACTTGTACAAATTTATAGGGAAAGACACCCTAGAAGTGGACATTAGAGTGTGTGTTTGAATCTAGAGATTTAAATGTAAGTGACTTACATTTGTGTTGCTCTAAGATTTATGCTTCTTCCTCTCTATTTCTAAGATGGCTGATCACTTCGACCCTGCTGGAGGCGACGACTGGCATATCATTGAGGAAGAGTACCATCCTGGACAGGCAGATTCCGAGGACGAGTACTACCCTGGACAAGCTGATTCTGATGATGAGGAGTACCCTGAATCCCGAGAGATCACCCCACCTCCGGATTCATCTGATGATTCTTCTTCCGACGAAGAAGAAGTACCAGTTCCAAGTGGTCTTGTGGTTTCTCTTCAGAGGCAAGTGGAAACCCTGAAGGAGAGAGTTGGATTGTTGGAGGCTCAGCTGGAGAAGCGGAAGGCCGACTATTCTATTCTTAGCCATCGGATTTGGGAACTTGAGAAGAAAAAGAACCTAACTGATGTGCTGAAGGATGAGGTTGATGAACTGCGGGAAGAACTTCGAGCAGTGAAGAGGACCCGTAGGAGTTAGAGTGTTGTAGCTTCTATTTCTTTCATTCTGATGTCAAGAAATGTTTTCAATTCGAATGTATAAAGTTTGGAATTCAATGAAATGGAAATATTGACTTGAAAGATCATGTTTCATACTTCGAATTTGATGGACCTTTTACATCAGAATATGGAATGAAAGCTGTCGTATTGTTTGATACTGGATCCTCTCATACTTTTGTGTCTCCAAAGTTTGCTAAAGTGTTGGGAGTGGAACCGAAGATTTTCCCAGGCAAGATCTTATCAGTAGCTATTCCGTCAGGGGAAACTTTAACCACTGATCGGTATTATGCTGATTGCGAGATTGTGATTGGGGATAGAATCTTTGGCATTGATCTGATCGAGCTGGCTATCTTGGGAGTCGATGTTATCATTGGCATTGATTGGATGTCGGTGTACAGTGCAAGTATCGAGTGTAAGACCAAGACAGTGACAGTGAAGGCTCCAGGAGGACCTGAAGTCACGTTCCAAGGGAAGCAGAAGTGTTCTAAGCTGGTGGCAACTATCCGCAAGGAAGAGACTCCTGTGGAAGTGCAAGGGATTCCTGTGGTTCGGGACTATCCGACCGTGTTCTTGGAAGATTTCCCTGGGTTACCTCCGCATCGTGATGTAGAGTTTAGCATCACTGTTCAACCGGGAAGTACACCCATTTCTAAGGCACCGTATAGGATGGCTCCAGTGGAACAGGATGAGGTGAAACGGCAGATTGAGGAACTATTAGGAAAAGGCTTTATTCAACCTAGTGCGTCACCTTGGGGAGCACCAGTGCTTTTGGTAAAGAAGAAGGATGGATCGATGAGAATGTGCATTGATTACCGGGAGCTGAATAAGGTCACTGTTCAGAATAAGTATCCGATTCCTCGAATTGATGACTTGTTCGATCGTCTACAAGGAGCAGCTGTATTCTCCAAAATAGATCTTCGATCAGGTTACCACCAAGTTCGAGTGAAAGCTGAAGATGTGCACAAGACTGCATTTAGAACTCGGCATGGGCATTACGAATTCTTAGTTATGCCATTCGGAGTGACGAATGCACCTGCAATCTTCATGGACTTGATGAACAGAGTTCTGAGGCCGTTTATCGATTCTTTCATCGTGGTGTTTATCGACGATATTCTCATGTACTCCAAGTCGGAGGAGGAGCACACTGAGCATCTGGCAGCAGTTTTGCAGAAGTTGGAAGAGCAGCAGTTGTATGCCAAGTTATCCAAGTGCGATTTCTGGAAATCTGAAGTGGCATTCCTAGGTCACATCCTTTCTAAGGAGGGAGTGGCAACTGATCCTCAGAAGATAGAGGCAGTGAGAGATTGGGCAAGGCCTACTACAGTGAAGGAAGTCAGAAGTTTCCTTGGGATGACTGGATATTATCGGAGATTCATTCAAGGTTGTGCTCAGATAGCTGTACCGCTTACTGGACTGACCAAGAAGAATGTGAGCTTCAAGTGGACCGAGCAATGTGAGGCGAGTTTTCAGGAGTTGAAAGATAGACTGACTACTGCACCTATTTTGGCTTTGCCTAGAGCTAGTGTCGAGTATGACGTTTATAGCGATGCTTCACATCGGGGGCTTGGTTGTGTCTTAATGCAAGAAGGAAGAGTAATCGCTTATGAGTCTAGGCAACTACGACCGCATGAGAAAAATTACCCGACTCATGATCTAGAGTTGGCTGCGATTATTTTTGCTTTGAAGCAATGGAGGCACTACGTGTATGGTGAGAAGTTGAATATGTACACGGATCACAAGAGCTTGAAGTATATATATCAGCAGAGGGATCTCAATCTGAGGCAGCGGAGATGGTTGGAAGTGCTTGAGGATATGCGACCTGAGATCAAGTATCATCCTGGAAAGGCTAATGTTGTTGCCGATGCACTTAGTCGCAAGAGCAGTTTGGCCAGTTTGATTACAACTCAGAGGCAGCTGATTGAGGAGTTGGATCGGGCAGGTATTGAGGTTGTCTTGCAAGGATTGGGAGCATCTTTGGCTCAGTTGAGGCTTCAGCCTACTCTGAATGCAAGGATCATTGCAAGCCAGGAGGTTGATGCTGATATTTTGGAGATGAAGGAGCAGGTCAGTGCTGGCAGGTTGCCCTGATTTCAAATCAGGGATGGAGTGCTGTGGTTCGGAGATAGGCTGTGCGTTCCAAATCAGGCGGACCTGAAAGAGAGTATTCTTCAGGAGGCGCATGCTACTCTTTTGTCGGTACATCCTGGGAGTACTAAGATGTACAAGGACATTAAGCAGCATTTCTGGTGGTCAGGTTTGAAGCGGGATGTGGCTGAATTTGTCGCGAAGTGTGAGGTTTGTCAGCAAGTCAAAGCCGAAAATCAGAGACCCGGAGGTCTATTACAGCCGTTACCTATTCCGGAATGGAAGTGGGATAATATCAGTATGGATTTCATCACGGGATTGCCTAAGAGTTCTAAAGGCAATGATGCTATTTGGGTTATAGTCGATCGACTTACCAAGTCCGCTCACTTTTTGGCGATGAAACTCACTGCTTCGATGGACAAGTTGGCTGAGATGTATGTTGGTGAGATTGTCCGACTTCATGGCGTTCCTTCGACTATTGTGTCTGATCGAGATGCGCGGTTTACTTCGCATTTCTGGAGGAGTCTTCAGACAGCTTTGGGTACCAAGACAGATTTCAGCACTGCTTTTTATCCGCAAACCGATGGGCAGACCGAGAGAGTCAACCGTATTCTTGAGGATATGCTACGGTGTTGTATACTAGACTTTGGAGGCAGTTGGGAAAGGCATTTACCTTTGGTGGAGTTTGCCTACAACAACAGTTTTCAGGCTAGTATCGGGATGGCGCCGTACGAAGCACTGTATGGCAGGAAGTGCAGAACTCCTGTGTGTTGGTATGAAGTAGGGGAGCATCAGTTGTTTGGTCCTGAGCTTGTGCAGCAAACTTCTGAGAAGATTGATCTGATCAGGAAAAGGTTGGTGGAAGCTCAGAGCAGACAGAAAAGCTATGTAGACAACCGGAGAAGGGACCTTGAGTTTGAGGTTGGTGACTTCGTCTTTCTGAAGGTATCGCCCAGCAAAGGTGTGGTTCGTTTTGGCAAAGGCGGGAAGTTAGCCCCGAGGTTTATAGGCCCGTATAAGATATTGAAAAGGATCGGGAAAACTGCTTACCGGCTTGAATTACCAGAAGAGTTGTCTCAGGTGCACAATGTCTTTCATGTGTCTATGCTGAGAGGGTATATTCCAGACCCGAGTCATCATTTGCCTGAAGTGCCGGAAGGTTTGCAGTTAGACCTGAATTACATCGAGTCTCCTGTTGAGATTGTTGATCGTCGAGAGAAAGTCTGGAGGAATAAGACGATACCGATGGTCAAGGTAGTCTGGAGAAACCACTTGGTTGAAGAGGCTACTTGGGAATCTGAGGAGAGGATGTTGAAGGACTATCCTGAGCTTTTTGCTTGATTGTATTTTTGTATCTTCTGTTCTTGTTGTGTGTGTTGTATTTTTTGTTTCTCGCTCTTGATTGTAGTTCCGGGGACGGAACTATTCTAAGGAGGGAGTGCTGTAATACCCTGATTTTTCAATTAATGAGAAATTATTTATTTTGCACGTGTTGTGCACGTGCAATATTTTGTTTGGATTATTTTATCATGATGTGTATATTTAATATATTTTTCAAATTATTTTAGTACAAAAAGCCTTTCTTTAAAAGCCTTATTTGATTTAATTAAAAAGCCTTTCCTTAAAAAGCCCAAAAGTATTTTATTTTATTTATTTTTATAAACTATTTTGGCCCAAAAAGAAAGCCCATGAATTAATCTATTTTAATTAAACTTGTCATGTAGAAGACTTTTTTTTAACTAAATTATTTTTATACAAATTTAAGAATGTACAAATTTGGCCTAGTTGCATGCACGTGCACTACACGTACACGTGCAATGCACACTCACATTTTGAGGCCGGGTATCATTCTTTTTGGAGGGATTTTTGATTTTGGGTGTGGTGATCATGGGGGTAGTTTCAAGGAAGTGGGTAGTTCTTCTAACTCCTACTTTGATCTAAACCCATCATCCAACAACCACCAAAACAATCTTGGCCCTCCATCTCCCTCATTTCCTAGTATAAATACCCCCCCTCTCATGGCTAATTTTTCATATGCAAAGTATAATTTCTAAGTTATAGTATTATCATAGTGAGAATTATAAAAGATAAGAGAGTTGTGTGGGTTGTTGTTGCTTGGAGTGGCCGGCATCACAAGGAGGGAAGCATTCGGTTAGGGCTTGAGGTAGCATTCGGCTTGGGCTTGGAAGCTTGGAGTTGTGCACTCTTTTGGCTAGGAGGAGGTGCTTTCATCTACAAGGACTTGGTTGGTTTTGTTTGGGTTTTTCTATCCAATTAAGGTGGGTAAAACATTTCATATTTCTAATTTAGATCCATGCTAAGTTTCCACCATTAAAGATGCATGAAAAATATTAATAAGAGCCCACTTGAATTGAGTAGTTAGTATGTGAATAAATTGAAATGTGGTGATTAATTTATATGGCTCTAGTGTAAAAATTAAGTTGTGTGTAGATTGCCCCATGTTTATTAGTATGAAGTTATGATGGTAATTAAATTTAATTGAGAATGTTGTTATTATGATTAGAGACATAATGCATGATTGTTAATTATGAAATTGGAAACATGGAACCTATTAAGAAAGAGTACACCTTATTCTTGAAGAAAAATGAAATGTTTGTATGTTTGAAATGTGAATTGTACAATCGATGAGTGAGTATACTTCATTATGACATATGTTGATTAATGAAAGTACAACTCACAAAATTAGTAGTTGAATTGTGATGAATGGACCTTTATGTTGATATAGATGCGGACTATTATAAACATGTATATTGGTTAAATTAAGAACTAATATCAGTGAAATATCACCATGAAATTATTGAATAAAAAGACTAGTAGATCAATTATTTTGGCAATGTCGAAAATACAATGTATTGTAGTTTAATAAATGACTTTTGGATTTGGGTGTAAAAACATACATTTCATTAGTACAAAAAATTATTTTTTCCCACTGGTATGAACTTATATGAATGAGGATTTAATCTGGAAGTTTTTAGAAAATTTTACTAAAGCAATAAGAAACTATGGCTATTTGAATATCGAGTTATTTCTAAAGCAGTACGAATATAATACACATGGATTTTTAATTGGGTTAGTGACAACCCGAGCCAGTGGCTCAGGTGGTCTTGGACTGCGGTTTACTTCTCTGGCTTGCACAGTTCGAATCCCAGTAGCCACACTTCTTTTTGTAAAACTCTCTAAAAACCAGTAAACAGCGAACCAAGAGTATATATAGACCCCAGTCGCTCTTATGACGTGTTCAGCGACCGGCCTAGTGGTCGGGGCTCTGTGCTGTCTTGGTGCTGCGCCTGGTTCGAATCTTGGGTTCGGCATATAGGGAAAAAATATTTTTTTGGGGGATTTTTTGAAGTCCAAAAATTATGAAATAAATATGGTAATTTTCATAAAAATACAAGGAATTTTATAAGAGTGATTTGGGTATTATTTGAATAAAATGCAATATGGTTTGTGAACAAAAGGCATAATTAGAGCTTTGGTTATAAGATACATATTTATGGAATTTATAGCTTATAAAGATTAAGTGAAATAGGCTATGCTAAAGTAATTGGAAAAAGTACTTGTTGTGTAACATGATATTATTCTTACTTATGAATATTGTGCAATATGTGAAGTATGAATGTTGAATAGTGATATTATGAAGTTGCATGAATTCATATATGATTATGAAATTAAAATCATGATTTATGAAAGGGAAAAAGAAATTGTTGGCTATACCTATGAACTTTATGAGTTAGAATTATTCATTATGGACTTGTGAATAAAGTGTAATCATGAATTGAAAAAGGACATGCATGTGGGTTTGAGAACTCGACGTGGAAATTGTTATGAGTTGAAGATTGTGAAGTGAAATTTGAAATAGAGTAGCTAAGTCTCCCCGGCATTGAAAAAGAAAATGAATTGAGATGAAATTAGACCAAGGTTGGTCATGATGAAACAAATGAATAAGTCCGGTTGATGGAGAGGCTAACTCTAGAGATTATTTTGTTCATGATTTTTAAATAAAACTAAGGACTAGTACATAGTGGAGACGTGATGAAAGTAGAAGAAAAACATGAGTATGGGGGCCATCGGATAGCGGTGTGAGAGCGATTCACAGGTTGCCTGCTTGATGCGTCAAGACATGGCGTGGGCGCTACTCCGGAATTATCGTCCGGTTGGTGACGCTCGTGGGATGTTCGAGTGGCTATGGGTGGTGCCATTGTTCCATGGCGGAGGCTGAATTGTCCATAGGTTGCCTGCTCGATGCGTCGTGACAGTGCGTGGGATTCCCCTCCAGGCTGCCTAGACATGGGCTCATAGATCATAGGATATCTAAGACACTACCGTAGTTACAGTAGTAGTTAAGACATAACGGGGGATTGAACCCTATCAAGATGAAGAACGAATAAGGGCTTGCCCTCGGACCTATGTAGTATGGGATGCATGGAATCCGAACAAGTGTGCATTAGTGTCATGTAACATAATTAACTGCATTAAGGACTAAGTGCACAATCACAACACGACATCAATAGGGTAGTCCCTTTAGTTTGAAATGTGACAAGTTTGTGTTTGCTAAATATGAAATGTTAAGTTATACTATTTCCGGCATAGAGAGGATGGCTGTGTATAATGTTCGTTGGTTGAATAAACTGACGTACCCACAGTCCGATATGCAGGTATATGTCATGTTAAAGATTAAAGAAGAATGGATGCTTAAAGATTGTATCATTGTTGTTGTACTTTATTTCAATTGTTGTAAAATTTACTTCCGCTGTGCAAAAGAAAAGATGTAATTTGATGTAATCTCTGATGTATGATGAAAAGTTTTAATTTCCCTGTAAAATTGTACTAAAGAAAGTGAAAAGATCCTGTAGAACATCTCGAATTCAGTGTATTTGGGATGCGGGGCGTTACACGACTTATATGACTTAGTTTATTTTGTTAAATTCTGGATATTTGTCCTTCTGGACAGTCGACTTACTACAGTATAAGTCGACTGGTACTGATGGAATTTTGTACCTTGAGTGTTACTTGAGTGTTTGGTTCTCAGATAATTCAGCCTATACCTTGTTTTCAGTTAAGCTTTTGATTTTGAGACATTCAGTTCAGTATTTGACTTAAGACATTCAGTTGAGCCACTTCTGTTTAGTGTAACTTTGGTTTAGACTTTTGAGTTTGAGTCTCTAGAGATGAGTGACCCTAGTATACCGGTGTTGAGTTATTTTGTTAAGGCCCGTGAGGCATTTCAGTTATTCAGTTTGATCTTTAGGCCGGTAGGGTACACCACTCTAGGAGATTCGTTGAGTAAAAATAAACCGAAAGATAATAAGGACATGCACTAGTGGTGATATGATGAACGGGAACATGAGTTATGCACCTCAGTATGGGTTTAGATGTGGATTTTAATTACCGGAATTATCCAAGTGACTATCTTGAGATGTGGGATTTATCTCCGGAATTATCCAGGTAAATCACCTGTGATGTGAGATATATCTCCGGAATTATCCAAGTGGTTTGCTTGCGATGTGTGATTGGTCTCCGGAATTATCAAAGTCGAGGCGACGCACATGTGGTATTCATGTGATGATGTGTCTATGTTTAGATGTGGGATGATCTCCGGAATTATCCAGGTAAAATGCCTGAGATGTGGGATCTATCTCCGGAATTATCAAGCATGGACTAACTCTCACAGTTTATCTTTATCTCGTAGTAGTCATCGTAATAGGTTTAGTTGCATAACGGGGGATTGAACCCTATGAAGTGGAGACGTTAAGGGCTTGCACCGAACCTATGTAGAATGGGATGCATAGACTTCGACAAGCATGCATTAGAGAGTCCACATATAGAATTTGTGTGTTTTCTTGACTTAGTTTTTATGCATATGGATTTCCCGGTTTTCTACACTTAACACTTGTCTGGTATCACTTGTTGTTACATTTCTTGCTATCTCATATTTTATCTACTTTGGTTCACTATCTGTTACTTATGAATCCATGCTTAAGTTTTATTTATGTTGTTTGTTGTCGTCACTTACACCATTTATGGCTGACCCCTTTAGTTTGGGGGTTAAGGGATCATCTCTAGCCTCACATGTTGCAGGTTATTGCTTAGAGTTGGAGATGGGATGCTTGAGTGGTTTTTGAGATATAATTGACTCATAAGAGATTTATGTAAATTTGTAAAAGCAGTTTTAAGATGAATTTGTGTTGTAAATAAAGAAAAGATTGAGTTGAGTTTGTTTTGATTTTCGCTGTGATTTGTAAAAGTTTGTTGTAATAAAAGTTGAAAATTTTAGTGGTGTTGGTTATGTTTAATATTGTATTGAAGTGGATCGCTGGGAATGTGCCACGTATTTTCTAAGTTATTTTATTAGAAATTCGGGGCGCTACACACACTGCGGGGAGGGTCCTTTTTAGTAGATGACTCGTCGGGCCACCAGAGCGGGACTTCTTTGGTAAAAAGAACTTTAATAACTTCGTTTTTCTTCCAGTGCTATCATTTTCTATTAGGAACGCTATGTCATTTACAACCCCGGCATATTTCGGTTGCTTGAAGGCCCCGCTGACCTGAGTGATTTAGAGAAATTCTTCTTTCTCAGTGGTGATCAGTCATGGTATCCATAGCGTTGCATCTTTTTCGGCCAAATCCAGATTTCGTTTTGCTTCTCCCGATCGTCGAGCCTTATCAACTCGACTCTTTTCCCTGCCCCCCCAGCCTCTCACTTCGTTTCGTTCTTCCTCTGTACCGTCGCTTGAATGAAGACACCCGATCGGCCTGACTTTCCCAAATGCCCACCACTGGCCCTTCTCCCTTTCAGGTCTTGATTTATCGCGTTGTTTCAGTCGTAGTGGTCGACATGGAAGAAAGAAATGAATGAATGTCCTTTTGGGAAAATGTAGAATAATACACCTACCGAGACGAAAGCCAAAGGTAAGTATCGTAGGTGGACGTATCGACTGAAATAAGATCTCAGATTGACATCTTGATAAACAAATTTGCTATAATAAAAATCACTAAACCAAAAGGAATCTTCACTATGATTCAGAGAAAGTTTGACGGAAATGGGATTGCTTTTTCGTGGCATATGTATGACGCTTTCTTGACTTTACTTTTTCCCCTTTCTTCCCTTTCCTTTATTTGTTCTCGAAGCTGATATGCATTATTCAATTGCAAACAGAACACTAGTTCATTGAACAGTGAAACTTTATCAACAACCAACAAGCTCTAACTAATATATCTCTCTTATCTAAGCTTTTGCCGACACTAAACTACTTTTTCTTTGGGTTGTGCCTGACCATCATGATCCAAAATAAGATCAAGGCATGCATCCGCTTTCTATACCATACCACTTTTTGTGATATTGGTTTTGGCATTGGATTGCATTGGTCGGGTTGGAAAAAACCTGTAGCGCATTTCATCGCGACCCGTTGTGAAAATATGTTTCAATTTTGCCCTCTCATCCTTCCTCACCAAGAAGTTAAAAAAAAGGAGCAGGCCCAACCCAAAGAAAAGTTGTCTACAATTGAACATAAAGAGAGGAGAATTTGCTCGTCACACTTTTCCTTCGCTGCTCTTTTCGGGATTCTTCGTCGATTTCTCTTCCCCACGTTCCTTTTGTCACGGGCGTTGGTGTAGTACAAGAATGAGAAAGCCACAACAGCAGGGAAGAGTCAGACACTGCACGTAATAAAATACATTTTTTTCTTTTGACTAAAATGTAGTCAATTTAGAATGTTGTTCTGGTTGAGGAAAGGGTCTACGCAAGGATCTTACTTCAAAGCAATCTCTGGAGTTTGCCCTTATCCGAACGGGTCTTGCAAGAAAGACAAATTTCATATTGAGCTCCAAATATATGCTATTGGGATGGAATGGCTCAACCGACGTTCTCCCCCCCAAGAACCGCACGTGCGAGTTCCCACGCATACGGCTCAAGTGGCGAAGGCCCTTTCCTTCGCGCTTGGCAAGCGCTTCGCTGTAGCGAAGCTTACAACTAGCCTATTGGCTAGAGCCAAGCTTCGACCGCGACTGCTCGTTGCTTCTGGCCGCCTTATTCTGTCACTCGAGATCCAAGTCAGCACCGGCAAAGATCTCTTGATTCCTCGCGGCCAGGCTGGCTTGGAAGCAAGCTACCTGTTGCCTATCTCACCCGACACTTTTAAGGGTGAGCCTTCGCTTTTTGGATCGTCTTCCAATGTGGTACCTTCCCATTTTTTGGTTCCCATCCCATTGGGTTTACCTTGTTCACAGGTTGACCCCATGGCAGCAAGAAAAGGCAATCTTGTGCTATACTCCGGTGATCTCTTGCCTACCGAGGCACGCTAACTCCTATCGTGTCCCAGATCACATTCTGTGAATCAAAAGGGGAAACCCACTCATCCATCAGCTCCTCTCGTAGATGCGGTGCGGTTTTACGAAGCGTCTAAACACAGTTCACTCAAGTTGATCAATTAAGAGTTTTGCCGCCACTCCTTAAGTTTACATATTGTATCATACACTTCTTGCATAGTTTCCCATGCTTCATACCTCCCCTCCTCTTCTTAAGGTAAAGGGCTAGGCATAGTGGGTTAGGAGCATCCAGTCGGCAAGATTTTTGGCCTGACCAAAAAGTCTTATGTCATCTGAGTCGCACGGCATTTAAACCGAAAGAACTTCTTGCGCAATTCATGTGTTTCCGTTTTTATGACTAGAAACTGTTTCTTGATTTCCATTTCAAATTGTTCTCTGGACTTTTTATCAATATGAGGTGATCGTAACATAGTATATAAGACTCGTGATGAAGGCAATCCAATTTCTGTGTGTTCCGCGTAAGCCCCCAAATATGGTAGTTTTCTAAAAATGGGTTATCAAAAGATCGAATCACTATGCGTATCTTGCTGGCCATAACTTTTGGTGGTATTTCTTTTCTCCTCTTCCCGTTCTATTGAAAAGAAGGCAGTGCCATGCCGGTTTAGAATTCGGGTTAAGGCTCCCCTTTACTTTGATCAACAGGTCCTCGAACCCAATCATTCATTTCTGAAAGGTTTAGCCATTGGATTGAAGCGGTAGAAGCTAGTCACCAAAAGCAAAGCGATCTTCTGGGCCGGGAAGGAGGCCTTCTTTTTGGCGCGTAAGCTACCACAAAATGAATGAAGGTGCGTAGTGTAACACCCCTGTATTGTACGATGCCTGAATATATATGTATGTATGTATATTGTCCGTATGCGGGCGCATGATTACAGTATTTTGGGTTGATTTTGCTATCATGGTTTTTGGTTAGGGACGGGATGGTTCATGGGAGGATTGCATTTTAAAAGATGCACGAGAACGAGGAGCACCGATACTAGTATAAATGCTAGTTTTCGGTATGACACCTATGCAAATATAACATTGTATGATACTACAGTGAATATATATTGCGTACGCTCGATGAACCTCTCGTCTCGCACTCGTAGAAACCCATTTAAGCTTAAGATGGGCAACCAACACAACAACCACCAAACCATGGGCTAGAAGCCATGGTTTGATCCAAAACCACCTACACACCTACCCTACCCCCCTAGTTTCAAAACCGGCCCATATCCCTTCTTTTATCCATTTTTTTCTCCACTCCATTCCACCTCCTTGCTCTGGAAATTTCAGAACTCCTCCAAGAGAGAAAAAGAAAGGAAGAAGACAAAGTGAAGAAGGTCTCAAGGAGGGATTTTCGAAAGGAAAAGCTGAGAAGATCCATTCCTCTACAGCAACCAAGGGTGGGGAGTTTCTCTAAACCTTCTTTTATGTCTTTTAATTGGTTTTCTTGCATGCATGTATGATAGGATGTGCTAGGATGAACATCTAAGAGGTTGAATGATGAAATCAGAAATGAAACTAGAAAACTGGTTCAGAATGTTATTTTGTGGATTTTCCCGAGAGCAAACTACAAAAATTTAGACCATGAAATTTTTAGGGATTGTTTATTTACATGTTTAGATAGTTGATGATTTATTTTGGATTTTTCTGATGTTATTTGATGTTTTAATAAAATCGTAAGGTGAAACTGTGTCGTAAGGCAGAATCAGCAATTGATAAACCGAATGACTGATGTTGTAGGAATTTTCATTATTTATTGAAGCATGTTTTTGATCTGAAGTTTTTACCCTATATTTCTGCATGCATATAGATTCTGTACAAAAATCTGGAAAATGTTTGGATGAGTTTATGGGCTTGAGAAAAATTGATCTTTAATCAGTAGCTGAAGCTGAACTGAAGAACATGATGACTTTCTGTGCTAAATTGAAATGGAGAGAACTCACTTTTCACTTGGAGTTTTGATATGAGATCTTTTGCATATTGTTTAGTATGATCTATAGTTTCATCACCACATATTTTGTGTTATTTGGACAAATAGGGAATTTAATATGATTTTATGAGTATGTGCTATGCTGGTTTTAGCCATTTTTGATACCCTGTAGAGATGGGACATTTGAGACTCATTAAAAGCACATTTTGAGAACCTGATTCATTAGAGAGTTGTAGTAGGCACCCAGTTCTTTCCAACAAGACCAATTTGAGGTATATCCAGTAAAGGGTTGATTTACTGTGATTTTTGTAAGACTAGACAGAGACCTAGAGTGGATCTGAGTGCTCTGATTTGGAGAGACCCATTGTGTGAATTGGTGCATTGGTGAGAGATGTGTGTGTTAGGGTGACTTAATGATATAATTTGGACTCATGAACAACTAGAGAGTTGTTGAGGACACCCAAACCCTTCTATAGAAATTTGGTTTGTGACGTTTTGACGAACGAGTAGTGTTTTGTACTACCGATAAGGTACAGCCCGTGTACAGGAACCACGCAGGCTGAGGCTTGAGAGGCTATTTTGGGGAGCTAGATGATTGAATTTAAGTTCATGATCAACTAGGAAGTTTTAGCCTAGAATCTTATCTTTCCGGATTGGGCTCGTACACTCCAATCGGAGTTGTATCGAGAGAGTTATGACCATTTTAAGGTTCGGGCAGAAACCCTGTAGGTCGCTTAGTCTTGATTTTGACTAAGTATTGTGAGAATTTCCCTTGTATACTATCAGAGTTGATGACTCTTGTCTAGGAATGGTTGGTATCTATTATTGAGGTTGTTGACTCCCAGAGTGGGATGTGTGACTCGAGTTAGTCACTAGGGTAAGGAATACCGTGCACCTGTCAACCCTACATTATAAACTTCTGCTGAAGCGTAGGAGATCCGAGCGTGCCATTGAGATAAGTTCACAAGGGTGATCATACATTCACAGCCGGGGCAGTGGCGAATGTAGGCCAGAATGTTGGACAATTCCAAGTCGGGGAAGTGGCGAATCGGACCGGTATCGCCAGGGCCAGTGGTTGATAGGCAAGTATGGAAGCAGTTTATCTTTACCCGAAGTAATTAGAGTAAGGCAGGGGTTAGAATGGCATATTAAGGAGTTGGGAAATTGTATTAGTCCTAGTAAACCATAGTCAGGGTTGTACCTTCCAGTCGTAGGGATACATTTTCGGCATTCATGGATGAGTCCTCGGCTCGTATCTCGATCTGTTAATTCCCAAAGCTTTGCCGGAGTAAGGTACGGGAGGCTAGGAGGATTTGACCTCCCGAGGTGCTCACATCCCTATGTGCGGGGGTTTGTGTTTTGGCATATAATTAAGTTCATAACCCGATCAGGGGTGAACACGCATGCGTCGGTCCATAGGGGTGGACATGGGGAATCAATCGGTCGGGTGACTGGATTCAACACAGCTTTCTGAGGAGGTCTGTGCGTGGATACGAAGTGACAGCTACGACCACCACTTAGGCACTACAGTTGTGGAACTAGATCGACCAGCTGTAACCTCCTTGGGCGACGGATAATCTATTGGGAACTGGATGGGTACAAGGGTAGGATGCATGGCGAGGAATTGAACCCTACAATGAGGAGAGGCGAACTTCCTTGGAAAGTATGTAGTATAGGATGCATACGTTTCCATCGAAGTTGATTTTGGGAAAGTATGTAGTATGGGATGCATACGTTCCCAACTGAATTGCATTAGAGTAGGTGCATCGTGTGCATTCTTGTTTGTGCATTAGATTAGGCCATGCTTGGGTCTGGAACGAATGCAGTATGGGATGCATGCGGATCCAGATTTCCAAGTCTTGCTTGCTTTAGATCAGGCTTGTGATTGATGCATTTAGTTGTTAGATCATGGCATACATGAGCACTACATAATTTAAGATGCACGTTTCTCTTTCCATTCAAGATGGTTTGTGATTGCCAGTTTGGAGGATCGTTGTTATTATCAGTATTGCGTCAGTTGAAGTACTGACGTTTCCCACCTTTTAGGTACCGATTCTATCTTTCTAGCAGGTGCAGAGATATCAAAGTTGCGCAGCAGAAGATTCAACCCGAGGAACAAGTCTCAGGGAAGCAGATTGACCATTCAGCAGAGCTTCGGCAGCAAGCCATCGACTGCCAGTCCGGGGGAAAGTTGTTAACTTTACAGAAAGGAGTGATGTATGTTTGTAATAAGATGTACTGAGTTTATGTAATTTGTATTCTTGTCAAGAACAAGACATCGGTTGTAATCAATAATGTAATGACTCTATTTGGCAATAATTTTTTTTAAATTTCCGCGTTATTACTGTGTTGAGATGCATTTGAAGGCAAAGATTTTGGTGAGTGTCACGGATGTCCGGTAACGGGGATCCGGAGCACTACAGAAGTGGCCTCCGCATTAGAAAGACTAAAGAGGCATGGAGGGCCGACTACAAGACTACGACTACAATACAAGTTATGAGCGATAGGCGAAGCCTTCAGCCCTTTTTTTTGTCAAAAGCCCCACAACTAGTTATCTTATAGCAAAAAAGTAACACAAGCCTACTCAACTAATCTAATGTAAACGCCTGTTCGCAACTAATAGAAAAAGGCAACTATTTATAAACATGTAGTTGACCCTCGTTGTTCGGATCTTGACCGGGTCCGGGCTTCCCAAGATCTATGCTGTTTGGGAACTCTGCAAGGGTCTTACCACCTTCTCTATTTACTATTTGAGTCTTTGGGGTACTTTGGGATTATATTACGCGCCGAAGATTTGTGCTTGCGGGCTAGGGTGAATATAGCAGACCAGCGGATCTGGTGGTCGACAATCGTTCGGACTTGGTAAAGGTTTTCGTGGCACCTGTCGTAGGACAGAGGACTTATCACAATGCCCGTAGACTGATTTACTATGTCTCCGTCGCTGATGTTCGTCAAAGAGGCCACGTGGATTGGCCTGGATCTTCTTCGGCTAATGAGACCTCGATCCAGAATCCTTCGGAGTATCTTTTTGATAGGCTCCTCTATCTGTATGGGGAATTTGCTACTAAATGATCCCGCCCAGTGTCCCCTACTTTCCCCCGCTGCCTTCTGACCTTGTGGGAGTATACAATGAAAACTTCCAGATACTCATGCCCGATCGTGAGACTACCTGTTTAAAGTCCGATGGCACGTTGCTCCGACCTGAGCTAAGCAACAACGAGATCTTCCTGGATCCTTTCTGGACGTGCTTGACGATCTCCCGTAATACGCTAACTTGGGGACTTCTTACTCCAGCTGTTCCAAGAATCTCTACTATTTTCACCGAGTCCTCTACTACAAAAACTGTGTCCACTTTTCCACTCATCCCCTCCATCAGCTGTTTGATCGCGATCTTCTGACTTAGTAGATCCTGGATGGCGGAGCGTAGGTGGAAAGCAGTTCTATGGATACAGTGCTTTACCCGTATACGCTTCTCCAGCTCTCGCTGGAATTGTATGGGAGTCGTCCTCGGTGGGACTATCCGAAAGACCGTACCGGGGAATTCTACCATACTCCGTGCAGCTATGGTTGTTGATCCATCGGAGCCTACCACCAAAAGGTTCACGCCGGATTGTAGGAAGTGGGTGATACATTTTTTTATTTCTATGAGAAGCTCTATAGTACCCACGATTCCCAGTAGTAAGTCATCGGCATATCGCACGTAACAAATCCTTATTAATAAGTCATGGGTTTTTAATGGGGGGTCTTTCTGATATGATAACTAGTATCACCTCCCTGCCCAGCTCTATCAGCAGGCCCCTTCTTTTGCAATACTTAATAAGGTCTCTCATGGACAAATTCTTATGAAAGCCTTCTCCACCATAGAATTCAGCCTTCGGGGTCAACCCGGCGGCTTCTATGAGGAAGGCGGCGCACAGGAGGCTTGAGGGCTTGTTAAGGAAGGTGGCAAGGGCCCTTGAAGGGGGGAAAACGAAAGGTTTTTTTTGGTCCCCCCTTCGCCGGGGGGTGCTTGTGTGTGGGGGGGGGGGGGGGTGCCACGATGAAACAAGGAAATGAAAGGTCGCTTTGCGTTGGATGCTCTTTACCTTCCCCACAATGATGGCTCTGTTGTCTTGGGGATCGTTGAAGCTTGCTTCTTCTCTAGAGTTTTCTTGGTCATCAAAACGACGACCTGTCCTTAATAGAACTGATCTGATTCTCAGAACAAGAGGAATTTCGTGCTTCTGTCGGATCCTCCCTATCTCCTGATCGAGCTTGTGTAGGTAGATTTTGCCTGGTAGGGCCTCTCTCACCTCCTACGAGTCGTCCGTCAGTCAACAGTTTATAAGTGGAGTCAAAGGACATGGGATCGTCGATCTCTTCCTTAAAGATTCAGATGAATCGATGTCGGTCGATGGTGTGAAAGCACTTCCTGATGTCGAATTCCAAAACCAGCGAGAGGTTCCCCACTCTTCTTTGATTCGTCTTAGGGCCAAGTGGCAGCCTCGACCCGAGCGGAAGTGCGATGTGTCTCGAAACTCGGCATCACAAATGGATTAGGGTACCATTCTGATAGTCTCTTTATGATCATTTCTTTGGGTAGAACTACTTTGAGCGATCTAAACTTTGACCCTTCTTTCTTCATTTTTGAAAAGGGGAGCAAAGCCTATTTTCTGCTCCCTTTATTGATAGATCAGGGGCCCTCCTTCAAGGAAGTAGTCTCATCACCCTCGGGTCCGGCGCCAACCAAGAGGAGGTGGGGCTCTCTCCAACTATTCCGAAGAGCCGAGATCTCGTAAAGGAAAAATGAGCTAGCTCAGCTGGTTTGGACCTGTGTGAATCAGAAATAGTATAATAGGAAGGAGCCTTTAGGCTTTTCCAAGCCTTGTCGAGCAAACTCCAGCAAGCAAACTATAGTTCTAGAAAGAAATATTAGTTAGTTTAGTAGTATAGTATAGCGAGCGAGTTATTGTTTTTCTTTATTTCATAGCTGTTGTCTTGCAAGATATTTGATAGGAGGCGCTAGCGCATCCGTTTTGAAGCTGGTCTTCGAACCTTTTTTTTTATAAGAATAGGTAGTAACAAAAGGAAGCACTGGACCAACAATCTCGCTTACCCATCGCGTATGTATTAGACATAGCCATTGGCATCGGAACCCAAACCGTCAACTGGAACACAAGGAAGAGGTACACCTTATTATTGCTCTTAAGTGGGTCCTATGAACCAGAAAGAGTCAACTAGAACAAGCAATATATCAAGCCCGGTTCAAGCAAATCTTCTTACGGCAGGTTACGTAAGGTGAGGTTCAAAAGGTCAAAGGATAGCTTATGTTCAGGTTCTTAGATCAAAGTAAGATAAGGCTCTGACAAAAGTTGTTGCCATAGCTGACTCGATTGTTACCCGCTTACTTGCCCTTCGATTTGATTGATCGAGTAGGGCGATTGAATGAGTCACTGGGGTTGTTGCTCACCAGGGGCTCTTTTGGGATTGTACTAAAGCCACCATGGAAAGAAAGTCAGACTAGTAACAAAGACCTCTTTACGAAGCTTGAGTATTGTAACCCCTGTTTACCGTATATATGTATTTTCTGGGCATTTTCTACATTTAAAATTTCTGTAAATTATTTTTCCGCTTTCAAATTTTCTTTAAAAAAATGTATTCTTGGATCTTCCATTAAAGTCTATTCGTAATCGATGATTTTATTTGTGGCTATTTTCTAATGAATTTATGTAGTAATTCAAATCCTATTATTTTTGTTACTATTGTTATTATTATTAGTATTTCGGTTATTCTTATTATTATCATTATTCTTTTAACTCGACTAAAATAAAATGTATCTTGCAAATTATATATAGCCACTTATTTTGAAAGCCACTCTATTTTGTTAATATTATTTATTATTATTATTATTATTAAATTGAGTGTTAATTAAATTAGTATTATATTATTTAATTTTTCCTTATTGGATAATCCACTACCCTATTTTAAAACCCTACATGTTCCTATTGGATTTTAACCAAACCCTACCCGTTAAAACAACCCCAACCCGAAACCCTTATACTCGAAACCCGAAACCCCTAATCCCATATATAACCTGTTTTTTTCCATTCTCCTATTCTAAACCCTACCCCCGCCGCTATACTTCTTCTTCAACCTCTTGTCTCTCTCAACCCTGCACCTCTTCAGCCTCCCGCTTCACCCCTGTTGTCTCGCACTGCCATCTGACGCTGCGACAACAGCCTGATGCAGCCCTACTGTGCCCCCGTTGCGTCGCCATCTTATGTCGCCAGTCTCCTCATGTGCTGCTCCCCTCCTCCGGCGATGCACTGCAGACCCCTGCGCTACAGACCCCCCATCGTCCCCGTGCTGCCCCTACGCTGTCTCGCAACCCCAGTCGCGCCCATCAGCGGCCAGTCACACCACCCTGAGCGCGCCGCCACGTTGCAGCACTGCTACCCCACCTGTGCCGTGCCTCCTGTCGTGACTGCCAGCAGTGACAGTCGCCGGCAGCCACTCCGCCGTCGGCAGCCACTTCGCCGCCGCTTGTCCCCCGCGCCACCCTGTGACGCGCCGAGCAGCTACAGCACTGCTTCTCGGTGCTGTGCTTGTTCTCCGACAGCAGCCCACAACCACCACAGCGCACCGCAGCCATGTCCCCTGGCTACCGTGCTCCGCCGGCCGCCGCTTTGCCGTTGAACCCAAGCTAGTGCACCATCGCCTTTGAGGTTACTTTTTGATCAAGGGTTGATCTTCTTTGATTGGTGGTCTTCCGATCGCCATCGTCATCTCGATCATGATCATCTTGATTGATCGATTCCTGGCTGTCAGATCTTCTTCTTCATCATCATCATCATCAAGATCTTAATCTCGACCGTCAGATCTCTTTTGATCATCGCGAACGTGATCATCATCTTGATCTTAATCTTCGATCTCAGCCGTCCGATCAATCGATCACACTTGATCTGGGCCCTTGATCGTCTCGATCGTCTCGTCCGTCTTCTATTTGGTGAGTTAAATATTTGATCCACTTTTTGTTCTTATTCATCAATTGTCAATCATGATATAGTTACACTTTTGGTACCCTTCTAATTCTTATATATTTTATGTTCGATCTCGGCCGTTGGATTCGCTTGATCTTCATCTTGACATCAAGATCCGTGCCCAATCGTGATCGTTGCTTGTCGCCGTGTCGACGGGATCCATCTCCGTTGGAACCATCTCCGTTATTCCTCCGTCGGATTCGTCGGCTACCCCCCAAGGCAAGTATTCTCCTTGTACAATTTATTGTCCTAGTATAAGTATTTAATTGAGAATACCGCAAATAGGTTGTAGTTGTAACACCCCGAATTCCAAATACAACTGAATTCGAGATTCCACAGGATCTTTACACTTCTTTCGTACAATTTTACAAGGAATTTAATACTTTTTACTTTATATCAGAGTTACAAGAAATCTTTATACTTTACATTTTACAGCGGATGCAAAATTACAACATTTATATAAATGAAATTACAACAACATTTGAATAATCTCTAAGCATCAGTTCTCCTTTAATCTTTATCATGTTATTTATCCTGCGTACAAAACTGTGGGTACATCAGTTTATTCAACCGACGAATATTATACACGACCATCATCTCTATGCCGGAAACAGTATAATTGATTTTTCCATGCTTAACAAACACAAACTTGTTCACATATCAACTAAGGGGAATATCCTATTGATGTCGTGTTGTGATTGTGCACTTAGTCCTTAATGTAGTTGTTTAGATTATATGACACTAATGTGCACTTGTTCGGATTCTATGCATCCCATACTACATAGGTCCGAGGGCAAGCCTCTTAATTGTTCTTCACTTTGTAGGGTTCAATCCCTTCGTCATGACTTAATCTACTACTGTAACTATGGTAAGTATCCTAGATGATCTATGAGTACGAGCTCATGTACAGAAAAACTGGAGGGGAATCCCACGTCATGTCACGACGCATCGTGAAGACAACCTATAGACAATTCAGCCTCCTTCATGGCACACGATCCTCTCGTAGTCACCAAACACCCCACAAGCGTCGCCAAGATCTCGATAATTCCGGAGTAGTGCCCACGTCATGTCACGATGCATCGTGAAGACAAACTATGAATCACACTCACATCGTAGACTCGAGGTCCTCATACTTGTATTTTTCTCTCACTTTCATCACCTCTTCACTATGTACTAATTCTTAATTTAATGAAATCATGAACAAAATCAATCTCTTAGAGTCAGCCCTCTCACCAGTACCGGTCTTATTTCTTTCATTTCACAATAACCCAACTTGGTCTTTTCATTTTCAATTGTCATATCTCATTACTTTCAATTGCCGGTGTGAGTTTTGGCTACACTCTAATTTTCAATTTCAATTCACAAATTCACATGTTTGAGTTGTCATACTCAAAAACATTTTTCTTTTCCAATTACATGATTTCCAATCCTTTCATGAATCAATTATCATACATTGAGTTCAATTATAACTCATGCATTCCATAAACAACATTTATTTCCACGTTAAAATCATATCACGAAAGCATCTAGTCAAATGAATATTCATAATATCACTATTGTCATGCTACTCTTTTAACAAAATAATCCATACAAGAATTCACAGTTATGTTCTCTTTCCAATAGTTTTTCCTTTTCAATACTTATCTTAATCACCCCGTGAAATCACACATTTTATGAAATTATACGAGTAGGAAACCATAGTTTCGAATACAATTTTACTTCCAAAATACACTTTATTTCATTCCAGTAGCTCCCAATTAATTTTCTTAAGTTGTATATGATTTTAGAATAATAACCGTATTTTTGTCGGAATTTTTATACATCAAGAAAACCCATAAAAAATTATTTTTGAAAAAAAAATACATTCTGGCCATAGCCAGAATCGAACTCGCAACCTCAGAGAAGACAACCGCACAAGCTAGCCACCAGGCCGACTGTGCTCAACAATATGAAAAGGAGACAGAGAGTTATACACACTCTGTTCGGGTTGGGTTAATTTTTAAACGCGCACAAAAGAAGGTGGCCACAAGGTATCGAACCAGCGACCTCAAGACACACACCCGCGCTACTGTAGCGCCAGAGAGCCCACCGACCACTTGAGCTATAGGCTCAGGTTGTCACAACTATAACTTGAATTTTATATATTCTCTGTTCTCTGTTTCATTAGAACATTTCGATATTCAAAAGCTCTTATTTTCATTTTGCTAGCACCAAAAACCATGTAAATATCCAGAATGTATATTTTAACTTAAAATAACATCCCAGTATTTTTAAAATAATTTTTCAGTAATTAAATACACATTTCACATACAATAATTTAATTTCCATACTACTCCTTTCATAGTTCAATTTTTTACATTTCTCAAATACAAATTGGTATTAAAAATTCACATTATAACTATAGTTCCCTGTTTTTCCCTCTTTCATAAACCCAAATGCATAGGACAATTTTATTCATTTGAAACAATATCACGATATTCTACTTAGTACACAAAATAATAATTTCATCTACTAGCATTTCGTACTCAATTTTGACTTTATCAACAATCCCAATTCAATATTTTCATAACTTACAAGCAATTTACAATTAATGTTAAGATTCATAACAAGTTAACATGCAATCTATCAAGCATTCATTTAATCAATTAGCATGTCCTTTTTCAAATTAAGTGTACTCTTATTAGTTTCTTTCATGCATCATTATTTCAATACTCTAGCATGGTATCTAAATTAGAAGTATAGAAAAACCACCCACCTAATTTGGAGAGAAAATCACACAACAACTTCTAAATGAAAGAGCCCTTCTCCTCCTAGATTGAGCTTACCAAACGAGTGCGTCTCCTCCTTGTTTGATGTGCAACCCGAGAGCTCCTTGGGATGTAGCCAGCCTCCTTGAATGCAAGTACACACAACTCTCTATCTCTCATTCTTTTATTCTCACTTCCTACTAACAATCTACTACTAACAATTGTATTCCTTCACTATAGGCTAGGGGGGGTATTTATACAAAATTTTGGGACAAATAGAGGACTAGGATTGATCTAGGAGTTAGGAAATAAAGGCTAGGATTCAAGGGAAAGTTGTAGTAACCAACCATGATCACAAAAACCACCTCCCACAAACTCCACTCTCTTTTCCCTCCTAATCCATATCCGGCCATCAATGGGTACACAAACACGTGCACGTGTAATGCACGTGTTCCCCATAGTCCCCTATTTTAAAAGTTGTACATTTTATTTATTATAAAAATAATCTAAAAATTTGTCTACATTACAAGTTGTAACAAAAGGAGAAAATAACTCATGGGCTTTTATTTAATGGGCCAAAATAGCTTATATTTAAACTAAATTAAATTGGGCTAAAAATAAAAGAATACTTATGCTTGTTTAAAAATAGGCTTTAATAAAACAATAGAAAAGCATATATATATATGTATACTCATTTGTCCATGTAATGGAAAATAATTATAAAAATTTCATACTGCAAAATTGCACATGCACAATACGTACAAATTAATAATACAAAAATAAAAATTTTCATAAATGAAAATCAGGGTATTACAGTAGTTGCGACTTCTTCTTATCTTATCATTTGTTGATCTTGAATTATTCATCATCGATCCCATGATCTCAAGAGTCACAACCCTTTTCGTTGTTATATTTACAAACTAGTTGGACTCATTTATCTCCTATTCACTTGAACACATGAAACTAAGAAACCCTGGATTTGTAGATGTGTATTGTATCATGTATGTAGTGATCTTGCATTCCTTGAGTTGAGAAATAGATGTTGTTGCTGATTTGATAACCACTACATCCATTTTGTATCACACATTAATCTAGACCCACAATAACCAATTATCATGCAACTTATATATGAAAGACATTCACACTTGTTGTTGTCCTGAACTTTACTTGCTGTTTCGACCCCTTTAAGATCAAAATCTGAACTCGAGTCCTGAACATGAAATGTAGCTCTAAATGTCTAAATATCGATAGCCTCCAGAATTTTTGAATTCCAAGTTACGGTCTAGTAGATATCGCAGTTTTACTATTGTTGTGTCGGTAGTCGCAGATTCACAAAACTGCTGCACCTCTTTAGTTTACAAATTATTTTAACTATGCTACCATTAAGTAGTTGCCTTGAAATTTTACATGCTGTTGCTGGACACTCTAGAGAACCTTCCCAAATTTTCTCAGAAATAACTAGTAATGTTTCAATCCTGTTTCACATGTATAAACTCAGATTCACAAATTCTGGCTGAACACAAAATCTGTATAGTTTGCTGTTTTGACACATGTTACCACAAATTTCTTGTACCTTAATTATATGCGTTGGAACCGGACAGGAGTCTAGTTTCTAGAACTTCTGACAGATCAACTTTTGCTATCTTGTAGCAACGGGAATCGCAGACTTGGTGCAGCAACCTCATGTTGTCCAGATTTGAGATTTTCGTTGTTCTTGACATTTTGATTTGTTTTGACCCTCAAACTTGTGTCCTATCTAGGCTAGACTTGTCCCATGTTCTTGTTTATGTCAACTTGACTTATTTCACACACTTTCATGCTTGGTTAATAATTAATAATAAATAACATGCCGGATTTTAAGGGAAAGACCATAGTAGTGGACAATATAGGTAAGTGTACTCGGAAGGGGGCCCGAGTTTCCCAATACCCAGCTCATGAACCTGTTGCACCTTGATGTATTCACGGAGCCAGTTACTTGGCTCATGAACCTGTTGTATTCATGAACCCACTGCGTGGCTCTTGAACCTGTTAGTATTCACGGACTTGCTTCGTGAACCTGTTATTTATTTTCGTATTCATGAACCGTACCTGCTTGATACTTGATGCTTGAGTACACTGCCCTATAGACTCCATTACTAGGCTTAAATGTAAAAGGCATGTATGTAGCAACCATGTAGTAAAAAGATGGATGCATGAAGTGCTACCTAGATAGTAATAACCACAAGACTTGATATATGAAACTTAAACTTGATACATGCTTACTTGTACTTGATGACATGATACATGAGACTTGATATTTGAATATAATACTTGACACTTGCGACTTGATACTTGTACTTGACAACTTGACACTAGACTTGAGACTTATTACTTAACACTTATACTTGATACTTGTCATTTGTTGTTGGATACTCTTATATGTCACTAGTCACTTGATCTACTACTAGTATTTGTTATCCAACCTGATCTCTTGAGTTTTTCTTCTTGCTAGTTAGTTCTCGAATTCCCACTACTTGTTGCATCCCTATTATATTCTTGATTCCAAATTTTGTACCATGTTTTTTGTACTCGTTTTTACTATTTGTGACCCTAACTTGCACTAAGGGCATTTTCTCTTGTTTTCTCTATTTTTTTCCTTTTTATAATTATTAAACAGACTTTGGAGACGTGCTGCTTGTCGGGATTGGTGACCCGAGATTTTAGACTTCAAATGGAGAAAAGACTTGCTTAGATTATTTGTTTTCTTGTGTTATTTATTTTCTTGCTACTTAAAACTTGTAATGGGGTTATGTTCCCTAGTTTTGTTTTTGATCTAGACTTGAAAATTATTTGGATATTATTATTTGTTTCAATTGTTTTTTGTTTCTTAATAAATTATTCATGCATGCTTGGTTGTATATATATCTTGTTATATTCTTGTTGTAATGCTGAGTCGATCCTACATCTTATGGATGATGTTAAAATCATTTGCTGGGCTTCGTCACACACTCGTATTCCGTGTTTTTGGGAAGCGGGGCATGACAAGTATTCTCTTTCATCTTTCGCTTTAGGAGTTCTGATTCCCTCACCTTCCTATGATTGAAGATCTGACTCGAATGAATGCTTTACCCGGGTTTTTATATGCCTGAAGTATGTTTCCTAGTATTCTAGAAGGTATAGTAAGTAGTGTAATAGTAAGATCTATGACTATGCGGAGCTGAAGCACTTGTTAGCGAGTTTCAAATAATATAGGGAATTGGCATAGGGCGCTGTCCAGTACTCAAAAACTACAGATTTGCTTGAGTAATTCAGTGTAACAACTTCCTATGAGTTCAGAGTGTCAATCGAAGACTGTCAGTTATCATATAGCTAAGAAGTTCTCGTATAGCTTAAAGCTACCATTGTTATATTGCGCTACATCTGTCGATAAAGCAAAGCTGCCGTAAGGAAAGCCAGATAGTTTAGTTTATAGCTATGTTCATTTCATTTACAAGTAGGAATGTAACGCGTTATTAAAACACTATTAATGAATTCTTAATACAAATACAACATTTTATTAATACTATGACTATCGAGAAAAGATGTTTTACTAATACAATCGTAAGTAAGTAAGGAACTTGTATTCGGGTAATAAAGAAAAGCTATTCCTTATTTGATGTATTCAGTTTGAGGCCAGCTACCTTAGTTAAGCCTGGCCTACCTTAGTTAAGCCCTATAGCATTAACCTAAAACAACAGGTGCCTGCCGGTGGATAAGCTTCAACACTCTCAACCTGTGTTGGATCATTAGACTATGGCGACACCTTCTTTACAATAATAAGCTCGATCACTAGGGTCCAAATCCGGTTTCTAGCTCAAATTGGATAACGAACTACTGCATTCACCGCTCCGTAGGCTACTTGCTCTGTTGTTTTCTCGAAACTAATGTAAATAATGCATTATTACCCCTAGGTCTTTCTTCCTCGGATTGAAAAGGTCCAGGACGCTACCGATGTTGTAGTGAGGGCTTCGATGGGGGGAATCTCATCGTTTGCAATCGTAGGAGATGCTCGAAAGTGTATCATCCGGCGTGTGTCAATCGGGATGAGTCCTTCTTCCGATCAAAGGGACGATGGAACCGCGATTGGCATATATTTTGTATTTGTGAGCAAGCTTCCCATTCTATGTGCTATACTTGTACATACTTTTTGGGATTGCACTTGCAATAACTTTTCTGGAAAGATCAATCTCGCATTACATGGCTTCAGGCGGGAGATGCCAATACAAGATTCTTCCACCGTAACCACTATAATTAGGAGATCAAAGAAGATGATATCTATTATAAAGAAGGCCAAGGGGGTGGAATGTAACAGTCGTGACAGCACTGAGCAATCTTTTATGGACTACTTCAGCAGTAGATGGGCATGAACCGGTTCTAGTTGCCGATCCAGGGGAATCCTATAATGATCATACTAAGTAAGCTTTTGGTGAAGCCATTTGGACCAAGATATTTGGTAACCAAACCTATGTTTGAAGACAGAGATGGGCAAGACGGATGGAAAGAAAGACAATGACCCGTGAGATCAGGGCAGTCCACACACGCACGGTTGCTGCTGAGCAAAATAAGGGGGTCTTACCCGTAAAAGGCACCCCGATGAAAGCCAATTATTCCTATTTAAGTCAAAGATGAGTCCTCATTAGATAGATGATAAGCATAAGAACCCTAGCTAAATGAGCACCAGTGACTACATAATGATCAATTCATCCATACCATTTTTGGGAGTCAGGTTCATCCAATGGATTCATTTCCTGGTCATTGAGTATGAAAGAAGCTATGGGACCAGTACGCTACCTTGGTCTTACTATGTATGGAAAACGCAAACCTTTTGAAGCTATAGAAGCTGAATTTAAACCACTTATTGAGAGGATGCATAGAAGTCATCCTAAGATAAGAACGAGGAAAGAAACACCAACACCCATGACAGGGAGGTCTCGCGCATTGTTGCACAAAAAGAAGGCAATGAAATATCACTTAGACTTGGACTACCAACCCTGCAGATCCATGCTGTAGATGGTAAATGGAGCTCCTACGACATGGTTCACATCGACCCTTGGCTTTTTTTTTAGGGCATTACATTTAGTACAGTTCTCTCTCTTGCCCTTTTAGGGCTCATATGAGTACAGTACTGTTCTTTCTGTAATGGAAGTTCCTCATCTGCTTTGGTGCTTTACGTAACAATCTCTTTTCCTTTAATTACTAAACTCGGTCTTAGGCCATAAGGAATTGTGCTTGTTAAAGTCAATGGGGGATGAAATGTCATCGACTTCCCTTGATATGTCCTAACATAGTTGGAGGATAATAGTCGGGGTTACAATGTGGTCTTAAAGATTCTTAGTCTTTCCTCTTGGCAGTTCGTAACCACTCCTCTCAGGGGCCTTTTGTCTTGTCTGCGATGCCTTTCGGGAACAACTGAAACAGACTCGGCCTCTTGTTCCAACTTCGTCAGAATGAAATACATCTTTTTATACTGGTACGTAGGGACCGATGATAAAATGGAAGTATTTGATAGGCTTTCTTTAATAGCTTGCACTACTATACTAACTAATATTTCTTTCTAGAACTAGAGTTTGCTTGCTGGAGTTTGCTTGGCTCCATTACCTTTTTGCAATCTTCGGCTTACCTTTATGGTTTACTTGAAGCAAGAACAATTGATGAGTGAGCAGTGGAATTTCTCTGACGTCCGGTTGTCGTTATCCTGTCTAACCAATAAAAGGCCCTCAACCAAAGTCGAACGTGTACCATATCAACCATCTTTCTTACTCCACGAAGCTCAATAGCTCTGGCGGTCGTAAACAATCATACGCACGGAATAGGCGACCATACTTATTAAAACGATGTAGTTGGTCTTTCCTATCCGGCCTGAAACAAAGAGCAGGCAGATCTATAAATCATTATATTTTTTGTAAAGAGAAATCCATTTGAGCGAGAGTATACCATTCTAGATACTTGCAACAAGAGCTAAGACAATGCTTAAGCTCCCAGTTTTATACTAACTACTAGTCTGAGAACATCTTCGTTGTCTTTCTCCTGAAGATCATTAGCCACTTTTTGTATATGATCCCAAACAGGAGCACAAGACTCGATGAGCATCCACCACCCCATCCCTAAATGGGAACAAGACACAGGAAATCCATCTGGAAATCCTAGCCAACATTCGAAGGGGAAGTGGAACTCTACCCCCTGGACTATAGGCAACCAAAATGTGCCGAAACCGATGACGATCAGATGGCTTGAACTCATAACGCTCTAATACTGGGTGGCCTTCCTATTTTCCCACCACCATTGTGGAGGGGGGGGGGGAGTTAGAGATTTATTAGATATATTCTCGTCTTTGAGTTGACAACGGAAAACTTTTCCAATCAAAACAAAATCTCGTAGATGATCATTGAACCTGCCAACTATAGATGATTGAACCCGAATACAGTGGGACTTGTCACCTGCGCCAGGAGATTCACTTTCGGATCTAGACATCATTGAATGGGCGGACAAGAGGGCCATGATTGACTTAGCCTTCCGAGGACACGGATAAGGTGAGCTTGAGTTGTTACCCGACGGGTAAGATGTACAAGTAAGTACGAGTAAGATGCTAAACCAAACTGCCCCATACGGGTATAACTCTTATTTTTTATAAGTGTTCAGTCAAGAAATAGGAAAACTTTTTAATTAGAGAACAGGGAATTTCATTTAGGTTCTTAGTCGAAGCTCAGGTGTTCTCAACCGGCGACGCCTCACACCCTTTTTATTTTCGTTGGTCAAGAACTAACCAACTCTATAGTTCTTAATTGACTACAACTTTTTGGATTAAAGAAAATGGAAGGAGTCTTTTTCTGTCTGGAGGGTTCTTTTTTCAATCATGCCCCAACTAGATAAATTCACTTATTTTACACAATTCTTTCGGTTATGCCTTATCCTCTTTACTTTTTATATTCCTATATGCAATGATGGAGATGGAGTACTTGGTAGAATTCTCAAACTACAAAACCAACTTCTTTTGCACCGGGAGAACCAGATTCGGAGTAAGGACCCTAATACTTTGGAAGATATCTCGAAAAAAGGTTTTCACACAGGTCTCTCCTATATACACTCCAGTTTATTCGAAGTATCCCAATGGTGTAAGACCGTCGACTTCTTGGGGAAAAGGGGGGAAAATCACTTTGATCTCTTCTTTCGGAGAAATAAGTGGCTCACGAGGAATAGAGATCAAGATTCTTTATTTGATCTCGAAGTCATCATATAAAACTTCTTCCAGTTGGATCACTTGTGGGAATGAAATCATGCTCATCCATCTTCTACACGGCCAAGGTAGAATCTAAGAAAAGAAAGCCAGTGGTGGAGCATGTGGTTTAATTCGATAGCGTTTCTTTTTTTTCCGTATGCCGCTCCGCGAGCAGAGCGAGTGAAGTTTTTTATTTTCACAATTTTTTTTATACCGTTAAGAGAAGTATATTATGGATTTTATTATATCCCTTGGCTTTATCATTCCTTCGTCTCTTCTTGTGGCCTTTCGGGCTGACAAACTAAGGGGCCTGAATCAAAACAATTTGGAAGACAAGTGAACGGATTTGGCTTGGGAAACCGTCCATGATCAAATATCCACTAAACTCAAAGAGTTATTCGATCTTAAACTAGTTCCGGATTTGAAACTACCAGGTCGATTAAGGATGCAAGACATTGCTACATACCTGCACCAAAAGACTGAAGATATATCCCTTCTTCAAAATATATACGTAGACCTATGCGACCATGGTATACAGAGCCCCTACTTTTTACCTTGATTTTGTTATAACTTTCCCCGGGTCGGGGTAGAGCTGTAGATCTCTTGAGGTTTTACTATAGGGGAAGGCCCTGTTTTAGCCATGGGGCAGGGGAGGGGGAGTGGGAGGTGGGGCCCCCTCACATCAGGTTTTCAAGAAAGAAGAAAATCCTTTATGACTCGCTTGGAAGGACAGATAGTGAATTATATCCGTTGGCTCGCTTGCTTTTTCTTTCTTAGAGCTTTCCAGACTCCACTTTCTTCTTTCTTGAATCCAAAGAATGGTTTCTTCACTCCGCTGAACAACTACACTAGCTCGCTTCCTCTCATGCTTTCTCAAAGGCTGAACGGCTGAACAACTAGCTTTAGGCTTACTTGTAGAGTTGCTAGCTTGATGGCTTGCTTTCTTAAAACAACTATCTAGTGCTAGTTTTCCTTCTTGCTTGACCGCCACATCGAATTGAATGCCAAGGCGATGCAATGAACGTAGTCCACTGTTAAGCCAATCCGATGAGGGAAAGGAGTGAAAGCACTCAACTAATGAGGAGAGGGCGGGGTAAGAATGAACAGAAGGTGACTAACAAGTCTCTTTTTTAAATAGATGCCAGGAGATGTTTGATTCATAGGTTGGGGAAGAGGGCCAGACAAGCAATAAGTTCTTCCATTATGGCTATTCTTAAATATTTAAGTACCACCTTATCCGTTCATTACCGGAGGCAGAAGCTGCTATCCCTAATGCCTTGCCCCTCTTCCTCCAGTCGGGAGCTAAACCCTGGGAGTGAGAGAGATTGAATGATCTGGCAGGCAGCAGGACTATCAATAGTAGATTCCACTTTATTAGCGATGGTCTGTCTCAAAATGGGATATAACCCATAACGGGTTTCCCGTTCTTTGTACATAAACCCATAAAGGGTTGCCCGTGAAACCCTTTATGGGATATAACCCATATAGTAGATTCCCTTTGTGAAACCCTCACCGATGGTCTGTCTCAAAGTTATATAAGAAAAGTACTCGAATTCAGTCTTATTTGGACACTAAGGCCTTCCCTGGTAGATGGACAAATTACACTAAGGCCTTCTCCCATTTCCTTCCTCCCATTACAGTAGCTCGAAAGCGAAGCCAAGGATACTAATCTTGCGTGATCTAACTAACCAATTTCTTTCTTTAAACAGACTGACGGATACGAAGTGGAATAAGGTGCTGCCACTATAGGTGCGAGTAAGCTGACTGGGCTAACCTCAGATTATAGGTCAATAAGTGAGCGCGAATATACCTTGGTTACTGCGGAAAGGCTAGAAAGCAAGTCCATTCCATTCTGCATTCCTTTACTTGGAAGACTAAACCCGCACCTTAACTAGGGCTGCAAGTAAGGACCGAACATTTGGATTGGACAGCAAAGACTGGAACCAGTAAAGCGGAAAGTTAGCTTGACCGGTTGGAAGAGTAAAGATAGTAAAAGGCTGACTTTACATAAGAAAAGGATTCAATCCGGGCATATGGCTAGATGTCTAATACGAGCTGAACCTTCCTTTTTCTATCAACCCGAATTGAGAACAATCGGGGTATCACTAGACAGGTCAGTACAGGAAAGCTATACAGGTCAGTAGCGAGCCAAAGCGGTAGGGGATTAGCAGATTAGACCAACAAATAGTCTTTCTGCCCTATATGCCCTGTTTAAGAGAGAAAGACAGGCTTGGTATTTGTACCCTTCCTCTTAAGGGAGTTCTTCTTATTGAGGAAAAAGAGTGCCCTCCTTTTAGTTTTGTTTTTTAGTCCAAGTGATTAAAGTAATGGTTGAATCCTTTCCAATCCGTACCTGTAGCTGTAGCTAAGGGTCGTAGTCTTGTTAATTGTCCTCCTATCAGTCTCGAAAGACTAAATCTCTCTGTTGTACTTGTAGCTTTCCTTCTAAGGCATCCATAGGCCTTGAAAATGCGACTTCATATGCCACTCAATTAGTTTCACGGGGTCTATACTCATTTGCCTTAAAGCCGGCCTTTTTAGGAAGAGGAAGAGGCCAGACTTCCTGCTACACCTCCACCTCCGAAGAAGCTTCTACCAGAGAATCACATCGATCGTAGGGAGAAAAGTGGCATACTTTTTTCGGTGAATTGGAAATAGTTGGATGGTAGGCCCCTTTTCTTTGGGCTGGGCCAGTTGCCCTTACGGTCTGGGGAAGTGTTCCACGAAAGTTTTGTGTTAGTCCGTTACTTAGCCAGGGAGTTGATGGTACGCCCATCTTTCTGTAGAAGTAGAATGCCACAAAGAGGTCCACGCTAGTCTTCCTATTCCCGGTATCAAGCCAAGGAATCGATTTCTAGTGGCTAACTTTACCCAGAAGGTTAGGCCCTTCCAAGGCTAGTTATTATGCGAGCTAATCAAATAGGAGTGGTCTTTTTCCTTTTCTTTTAAGTGCCCTCTCCTCTTAGTTAGAGGAGTAGGCTCTCCAGCATAAACTCCGAATCTGATAAGAGGTTCTCTATCTTGATGTCTAGTGTGGCTAGTCTAGGGCGCTCCCAGTGATTGATCGGTTAGAAAAGGCAGTGCCAAAAAGTGCCTCAGGAACCCGTCGAAAGAACTTTATTTAATAGCTGGCCCGATCCCTTCATTCTCATAAAGCTTGGTGAGGAGCTCTTTCTCGCTATGGTGTAACAGTAGTAGAAAGTCCTTTGTCTGCTCTTTCTTATATAACCTAAAAGTCAGTCGGGGAAGTAAACTAAGATTAGTGGTCTTTTCCTAAACTAAGATTAGTGGAAGGAGCTGTTAGGTCTATTGTTCTATCACCAAAGGCGGGAATCACAACCAGTTCTGTCTATGCGGTCTCATCTCTCTTCTTCCCTTCCTTCCTCAGGTGAATGTGCTAAGGTAGGCCCTTTTATCTTCTTCGTATGCTCTTACCTGTTATGCATGTAGGTAGCTAGGGTAGCATGCCCTGTCGAGTGATAGTGATTGGTTGTTGCGGGTTAGTCTGGCTGTCCTCAATCTAGTTAGTAGGCATGTTGGTACGCTTGCTTGAGGGAGTGATTGCAGCTAGAGGTGAGTGCAGGTCGGGTACGCCCCTTGTCTGTCTGAAGTGATGGGTGGTAGCTAGAAGCGCTAGTTGGGATGGTAGTACGATTGGTACGCGCATTTGGTCTTTAGAACTTAAGGTAAGCTAAGCTATTGAACCTGTTAGCTTGCTTCTTCCTTGCCCTACGGCGGTAGTAACAATTAGTAGGTACTTTCCAAAGTGATATTAGTGCTTTTATTAGGGGCAAGGCCTAATTAGTATAACCAACCTTCTGTTAGGATAGAAATGTTTTATTGTTCCCCGGCTTACCGATTTTGTAACAAGAGCTCTCCTTCCTCCGTTCCTAGCTTGATTGGTGGAAAGCTCTTTTTTATCAAAGTCACCAAGATAGAAATGAAAAAAAACACTGCTTAGCGCACAACCAAAAAGGGGGATTCCAACTTGAGGCATTGGAATCGGAACACCCTAAAAAGAAAGGAAGATCTTTAAGGTCCAAAAATAGTGATAAAAGACGAATAATAGGGGGATAGTCCAATACAGGAGCAAGTTTACACAAGAGATGGGGACGATAAACTAGAGAAAGATTCCCACTTAAATCCAGATGATATAAACTCTCAAATTTACCACCAGAAACCTGTGCCTTCTAGTAGCAAGCACCGCCAGTCATGAATGCCATGGACTTGATCAATTAAATCAAAACTATAAGCATAGTTTATAGTTCTTGTTAAAAGAAGAGAAAGCGCTAGAAAAACCAAACTATCCTCCTTAGTATTAGTAGAACAAAGAAAAAAAAAGATCCAGAAATTCTGAGAAAAGTATAGTGTGGTGTAACTTTACTTTAGCACTACCCTTCATTAAAAAGTCAACCAGGAAAAATGATAACTATTGGACAAAACATACCTTTGAATCTCACCAAAACGCGATTCACTCAAAGATGAAAGGGAAGAAGTCTCCTCATCATGGCCGGTAGGAGAACCGTAAATGTACACATAAATTGAGCCAATCTCGAAACTCAGTTGTTCTAAAGAATAAGGAGCTAAACCATTGAAAAGAATTAGAATTCATACAGCTCATAGGACGTACCATTAGAAATCTATTCCAACTAAGACTTCACCGCCAAAAATAATGATGCATTGGTGTGTTTTTGTTTGTCAGTCTGAGATACTACGAAATGAGAAAAAAGAAAATCTGCATTTCTCATCGATCTTTTTTCAGACGAGCGTCCTATTATCAATAGCAATTGAAAACGAAGACGATGACTGCATTTATTTGAGTTTGTAAGCCATTAGACATGCGAGGTTGAATCTGCATCGGTGTGATTGCTTCAACTGCTGCATCGTTCACTGCATCAGCTTTAGCTTTACCCACCTATCCGGAGAGTAAACCTGCTATAGATTTTGCACTCATTCCCTTCTCTTCACTCTCCGGATTATATTCTGAACTCTTGTGGTACAAAGGACTAGACCTAAAGCATATATAGACTTGTTTCTTTCTTGTTCTTCAATTTCGTCATCTCGCTATTTAGTGGAGGCTATCCTCTTCGTGTCAATCATTCCATCCATTCGTCAATCCCAATCTCAATCTCCCACTTGAGAATAGCATAGGTAAGACAGACTCTCCAATGAAAGTGGATCCTTCCTTCGGGCGCCTCTACTAGACTTATGTTCCGACTGGCTTTTGTTCTCTTGTTCGTAGCTTATCTTGATCCCACTTGCAACTACACTTTTGAGCAGATTGGGTTAGTAGTAAGTTCCCATCATGGCGGTCTCGTATGAGATTGATTTTATTGTGAGAAACAGACTTTGTCTCAAGTATAGGAGCTAGTCGATCGAGGAAGTAGCCCTTTTTGCTTTGTTTGTGCATCTTTCTTGTATCACCCTAGTGATTGCTTACTCAGTTCGTGCTTGCCATTCCATTCTAGAACACTTATTAGCATCTCATTTTGCATTTATAATTCAGAATGAGTGTGAGCACTGCTGCATGAAAGTGGGCAGCTAGATTTAAGAGTTTCGCACGAAAGGAAGAGAAGAATAGACCAGTATTTTTCTCTATCGAATAGAACAGGAAGAGTCGCCTGAAGGAAAGAGAATGAAAAAACCAAAACAACGTAATGAGTAAATTAGTTCTGACGTTGAGTCACGTGGTAGTTAGGAACAAATTGACTTGCATATCGATTGTAGCACTTTGTAGATGGTGTCTTTCGGTAGTCTTATGCTATTTTTTGCTATTCTCAATTTAATAGTTTTGTTCCAGTGGGCAGGGACTTTCTTCGAGATCTTTGAGGTGTAGAAAGCTAGCCCGGGGGCTCATGCTATTCGCACTCTCGTGGTTCACATTTTTGGAGGGGCACTTTCCAACCTCTCTATGTCCCTCTATTGCCAAATTCGCCGCTAAAGCACTGGTGGGCTTTTTTTTGGGGGATGCTTCTCTTTCAAAGGCAATGTTACCTAGGGAATCGTCGTCAGGGACCAGACTCGCTTTGCCCTCAAACTCGTCCTCGCGGACAGAGGATTCCTTTGAGATGCGGGTCTTACTAGAGGTTTGCATTTTCCAAAACAGAAAAGGAGGAAACTGCTTTCTCTCAATCAGGGGATGAGAGCAATTTCGATTCCTCTTCGGAGGAGTGGGATGGGGATTCTGCTGCGAGTGCCCCTGGCAATCGAGGCAAAGCCGCAAGTACCGGGGCCTATGCCTAGTTTCGAATCATATGTAGGCAGAAGAAAGCGAGCTATACGCTCGGGTACTAACCCTGGAAAATACGATGGGGCATAGGGTCCTCCCACAAACTCAGGAGGGGGAATATCTTTTGATAGTCCGAACCCATTTGAATTGGGCGACCGGAATAAGCCAAAAGGCTTTTTCTCACTCGAGTCGGCGGTCTTCGAATTAAGACACTAAAATCGACTTCCTCGAATTAAGACAAAGTGTAACACCCCGTATTGCACGATACCTGAATATCTCTATATGTATGTATAGTGTCCGTGTGCATGCACTTGATTGCGGTATTATGGGTTGACTTTGCTATCATAGTTTGTGGTTAGGGTTACGAGACGGTTCATGGGTGGATTGCATTCTAAAAGATGCACGAGAACGAGGAGGACCAATACTAGTATACACACTAGTTTTCGGTACGACGCCCATGCACATATAACACTGTATGATACTACAGTGGATGTATATTGCATGTGCTCGTTAAAACCGCTCGTCTCGCACCCGTTGGAACTCATTAAGGCTTATTTGGGCAGCCAACACAACTAACACCAAAACCATGGGCCATGAGACATTGTTTTGGTCTAAAAAAAAACCACCTACACCCTAAAACCTACCCCTAGTCAAAACCGGCCTATTACCCCCTCTCTTCTCCCTCATCTTCCCACTTCATTATCCCTCTTTGCTCCGGAAATTTCAGAAAACCTCTTCAAGGGAAATAGGAGAGAAGGAAGAAGAAAGTGAAGAAGAAGGCTCAAGAAGAGATTTCCAAGGAAGGAAGCTTGAAGAAGATCATTCCTCTACTACAACCAAGGGTGGAGAGTTTCTCTAAACCTTATTTTCTTGTCTTTTAATTAATTTTTATTGCATGGATGTATGGTAGGATGTATAGGGTTGATCATCTAAGAGTTGGAAGTTGAAGTCAGAATTGAACTAGAAAAACTAATTCGGAGTACCTATTTTGTAGATTTTTCCGAGAGCAAAATATAATGAATTAGACCATGAAATTTAAATATTTTGTTCATATATGTGTTAGGATGGTTCATGATTTATTTTATATTTTTCTATAGTCATTTGATATTTTAATAAAATCGTGAGATGCAACTGTGTCGTAAGGAAGATTCAGTAAGTGATAAACAGAATGGCTGATATTGTAGAAATTTTCATGATTTATTGAAGTATGATATTGATCTGAAATGTTTACCCTATGTTCCTGCCTGCATTTAGATTATGTAAAAAAATCAGGAATTTAATTGGATGAGTTTATAATCATGTGAAAAATCGAGCTTTAATCAGTAGCTGATGTTGAACTGGAGAATTTGATGGTTTCTATGCAAATTTGCAATAGATAGTACTCACTGTATAATTGGAATTTTGACATGAGGTCTATTGCATGATGTGGGGTGTGATATCTAGTTTCACCAACATAAATTTTATATCATTTGGACTAGTGTGGATTTTACTATGATTTTATGATTATGCACAGTGCTGCTTTCAGTCAGTTTTGATACACTGTAGAGATTGGGAATTTGAGACTTGTTAGAAGCACATTTTGTAAACCTGATTCATTAGAGAGTTGTAGTGGACACCTAGATCTTTCCAACAAGACCGATTTCAGGTAATTCCAGTAAACGGTTGATTTACTATGATTTTTGTAAGACTGGACAGAGAACTAGAGTAGAGCTGAGTGCTCTGAATTGGAGAGACCAATTGTGTGAATTGGTGTATCGATGATAGATGAGTGTGTTAGGGTGACTTAATGGTATAATTTGGACTCATGACCAACTAGAGAGTTGTTGAGGACACCCACACCCTTCTATAGAAATTGAGTTTGCGACGTTCTGAGGAGCGAGTAGGATTTTTTGTTACTGGTAAGGTGTAGCCAGTGCACAGGAAGCACGCAGGTTGGAGCTTGATAGGCTATTTTGAGGACTTAGATGTTTGAATTTAAGCTCATGATCAACTAGGAAGTTGTAGCTTAGGATCTTACCTTTCCAGATTGGGCTCGTACACTCGAATCAGAGTTGTATTGAGAGAGTTATGACCATTTTAAGATTCGGACAGAAACCCGTAGGTCGCTTAGTCTGGGTTTTGACTAAGTATTGTGAGTACGTTTCCTCGTGTGGACTATCAGGAGTCGATGAATCGTGTCTAGGGATGGTTGATATATGTTTCTGAGGTTTTTGACTCCCAGAGTGGGATGTGTGACTCGAGTTAGCCACTAGGGTAAGGGATACCCTGCACCTATCAAACCTATATATTATAAACTTCTGCCGATCGTAGGACGTCTGAGCATGCCAGTGAGTTGAGTTCACGGGGCGATTATACATTCACAGTCGGGGCAGCGGCAGACGTAGGCCATTATGCTGGACAAGTCCAGGCCGGGGAAGTGGCGAACCGGACCGGTATCGCCAGGGGCCAGAGGCTGATAGGCAAGTGTGGAAGCAGTTAATTCTCACCCAAAGTAATTAGAGTAAGGCAGGGGTTAGAATGGTTTGTTAAGGGGTTGGAAAATTGCATTAGTCTTAGTAAACCATAGTCGGTGTTGTACCTTCCAGTAGTAGGGATACATTTTCGGCACTCATGGATTGAGTCCTCAGTTCGTATCTCGATCTGTTAATTTTCAAAGCTTTGCCGAAGTAAGGTACGGGAGGCCCGGAGGATTTGACCTCCCGAGGTGCTTACATCCCTATGCGCGGGTATTTGTGTTTTTGGTATATGTGTTCATGACTCAATCCTGGGGTGAACATGCATGCGTATTTGTGTTTTGGCACATATAAGTGCATGACTCGATCTAGGGGTGAACACGCATGCATAAGTCCATAGGGGACGTTGGGAATTAAATGGTCATGGGACTGGATTCAACGCGGCTTTCTGAGGAGGTCCGTACGTGGGTACCAACTGGCGGTGACTACTTGGGCACTACAGTGGCGGAACTGGATCGACTAGCTGCAACCTCCTTGGGCGATGGAAAATCTATTGGGAACTGGATGAGTACAAGGGTAAGATGCATGGCAAGGGATTGAACCCTACAATCAGGAGAGGCGAACTCCTTGGGAAGTATGTAGTATGGGATGCATACATTTCCATCGAAGTTGATTTTGGGAAAATATGTAGTATGAGATGCATACGTTCCCAACTGAATTGCATTAGAGTAGGTGCATCATGTGCATTCTTATTTGTACATTAGATTAGGCCCTTCTTGGGTCTGGAACGGCCTATGACTTTATTGCCTGGGGAAGGATGATGAAAACAATGCCCGCAGTCGGTCTGACTCAAATCTTCCAAGATTTGGAGCAGAATGGGTTTCATTCCTCGGTCTATATCGAGTTTCAACGCCAATTCCGGGATGGCGTTTAGTTGAAACTCGAGATCCTCCACTGAAAGTAGAGCAAACCTATTCTATTATCTTACTTACTACCTGTATCTCGGGAAAAAAAACAAAAATTGACAATCCATTATCTAGTTTGTACGAAATTACTTACTAAGAACGCACATCTCGGTCGTCGGGTAGTTGCTCACCATTTCAAAGTCTATATCTGTGGTTTGATATTCTCGATTCAATGGAATTGATATTCTCGATTCAGACAAGGCACTGGTTTGTTTACGAAACGCTTTTCATTTTATAGGATATCCCATTCGTCAAAAAGGCCGTTCCTTCTTTTTAAAGACCAATCATTTATTTATATATGGGATAATGGAAGAGATGGCGAGCCATATCAATGATTCCCAATGGTGGATCGGGGCTTTTTTTTACCAATTCTTGTTCAAGTCCGAAAAAAATCCGTTCGAGAAAGAAGAAGATCAGTTTAGGGTCGAACCAACAACCTGATTGTGTAGTTATTCTGGATGCAGATAGAAAGTCTTCGGTCATACTAGAAGCTGATCGATCACAAATACCAATTGTATCCTTAGTTGATTCTAAGATCCCATTGGGATCCTATAAAAGAATCACTTATCCCATTCCAGCGAATGATCCTATACAGTTCGTATATCTATTTCGTCATTTGATCACGAAAACAGTGATTCTTGAACGGGGAAGAATCGTTGCGATGAAGGAGACTGTGAGAGAAGAAACAACTCATCGATCAACCTTTTTAAATAATCTTTGGTTTTTTTTAGTCGATCGGTCGAGTGGTCAAATACCCAGCTAGTGGGACCTGTTTATGGATTGAAGAAGAAGAGTATTTGGGCTGGGCTGGATAGAACAAGTGCGAGCCTTTGATAATCTTCGTACACAGCAGCCAACGTCCCGGGGCGGGGCGCTCTGACGATGCAGAGAGCAAACAAAGGCGAGTTTGAAATCTTGCATTTGTAGTCTTGTTGCTAGATCATTCATTCCGAAGAAATGAAATCGTCGCCTTTGTTGTCAGATAAGGCGACGCAGCAAGGCGAGGCCCTGCTGTTTCAGCCATGGAACAGGGGCAAGGGGAGTGTGGCGGGCGGTCCCCTTGCCCCTGTTTGTTTCGTAACAACAAGAGTAAGGATGGATAAGATGAATGCAAGTGATAGAAAGATTGTAGTGGGTTAAATGAAGCAGAAAGCAAGACAACTGTTTTTTTTAAAACAAAGATTACCATTTTTCTAAAAAGATATAAATATAAAATACGCAATTCGCGATTTGCGCTTGTATAACCACAATCGTGGAAATGCATAGGAACTTTCACCCTTTGGGTTTTGAATAGGATCATGTCTTGTGATCCAAGAGATAATGAAGGAAGAACCTAAGGTGACCTCAGTGCAGGAACCAGGGAATGGTTCCCCAAGAGGCTCTCCTGTAAGGGATCGACTTTATTTGTATTTATTTCATTTTCATGAAAGGTACAATATTGAGAGGTGCCCGCACTATGCATGGGGACCGGCTCTGCTCTCTTATCTAATGGGGCCATGGTTCTGAGGGTTGTTAAGAGGCGGAAGCATCTTGGCGGCTGCATGGGCCTGTTGCAGGTGAGAATCCATCCTTTCTTCTACTTCTAGCTTCTTTCTCGGCGCAAGCGCCTTACAGAAACTTTCCAGATACATTCTTTTATGTACCAAACAAAGCCTAAGAAAGATCGTCCTCTTGATATTTGGCATATCCAGAAATTGATGTCATGGTGAATGCAAGCTGAGAAGTGCCTGTTTAGCCCACTTCCTTTGCCTAGACAACAGGTACTCTCCTTCGATGCTGACCGAAAACAGAGGAGCAACCAAGGTATGATACCGATCTCCTTCCATAGTCAATCCTCGCCAATCGCCTAAGCCCTCATCTGGTATAGATGGAGGAAGATGATGACGGAAGCAAGACTCGGCTATAAACCTATAACCCAAATGTACTCAATTTCAATGGTCTTCTTGGACCTATCCAGTAAGCTTTCGTTATCTTTTTTGGCATATGAAAAGCTATATAGTTTTTTTTAGTGTGATTTGATGTATATATATAATAGGGCATTCCTAACGACGAAGCCTTCGTAAGCCGTCCCTTCTTCTGATGAAGCGGCCAAAATGTGAGCATATTAAACTCTTAAACCAACCAGGTACACCCTGCAAGGCAGACTGAAGAGGAGGATGTGACAGCTTTCTTTAGCCCTGATCCAACTCCCTCCACACATGCCGCCTATTGGATGATGGAAAGCTTTAAGGGATTAACTAAATAATGGTAGCTGGACTTGCTTTGAACACTCGATCACATGTCCTAGTTCACGGGTTTCCACTGTAAAATGAGAGACAGGAACCGAGACTGATTCCCCTGTTGGCTAGCTTCCTTACTTGTTGTGCTTGGCTAGCTCTTATCTTCTTTCACTTCTGCTTCTTCTCTTTCAGTCTATGGTAGAAGATGCGCTTATCCGGGGGATGTTCTTTTCAAAGTGCAGTAGATCAACATAGGTGGCAATAAAGCACCATTCGACAATTCGTTAACTTAACCTATATAGCCTGCGGTAGCGCTTTCCGTTCTTTTGGCAACACAATATAATAAATAGAGGTTGTTTCCGTCAATTCGTCAAGAGGCGATGTAATCGTAGTGCTTTCCTATCTTTAAGGAACGAACCTATCTTATTTTCCCCTGTATCAGCAGTGGAACTCGAGTTCTTAGTGCCAGGTACAATCAGTGCACTATCTCCTTGTCTAAGACTGTCCTTTGTTGAACCCGTGCATCTCATCCGTTGTCAAAATGGATTGGCCCTATAAATATATACCTGCAAAGCATTTAAAGCCTTCGAATCTATTATTCCTGGTGCTTAGTATCCCTCGAATTGGTGGGCGATTCCCTTCAAGTTCTATATCCGTATATAATATACTTACTACCTATCTATTTTCATATGGAGGAACGATGAGGATAAGATCCCTCCTTCTCTGTAATAAGTTTCCTCCCCCCGTAAATTCTTTATTTTCAGAAGAAGCCATGTGAAAGGTGAGTAATTGAATAACTTAACTATTTAAAAAGGCTTTTTTAGGAGCAAGAAAGCAAAGACAATATTCAAATGAAAGAATGTGGCTAACGCCAGATATATTAGTTACTACTCAAATATTGATAGCTCGAACTAATATAGCTATTAAAGAAAGTTCGTTGCTTGTTGCTATCAAGTGACTCGGGATCGCAAGCAACTACCACTGCTTGATTTGTTACCTACTCTCCCGCCGGGGAGGCTTCCTTTCAATCGTGGAGGCTGGCTTAGCTGGCACCAACCCGTCTACTCATGCTTACTGGAGGAAGAACTAGCCTCACTGCCGGAATCCCATAGACCTTCTTCGGAGATTGGGGCAGAGGGGGAGCTCCCAAGGCAGATTAGATAACACAAGTCGAAGATATAGGGCTTCACTTGAACGAACTCCACTCAGTACTTTGCGAAGAAACTTCAAATAAGAGTCGACATAAACCAAGGGAAGAGATTTTTTCCCGAACCGCACCTGGGGATACTACGGTTAGGTCCTTCGGTGGGATCTGTCATCTCCGTTCCCTAAAGACGTTGCGTTCGTCGATTTCCTTTCATGTCGGGCTTCGATTGTCGTGTCAACAAATGAAATTGTATAACTTCACTTTTCTAATAAATAAGGAAGATATCGCGTTTAAGTACTATTTACATTACACAATTTCCACACCCATTTCTCCAAACTGCATGCATGGGGCCCCGACATGGTATAGTTCCGTGGTCAACAACTAATAAGGAGAACTAGACGAGGTATTTCTTACCCCTTTGCATCTGCCTTCGCTGTCTTGTTCACATGTCCGATCGTGGTGACCATTCTTTGAGTTGACTCCCAATCGACCAGGGGTTCGCTACCAATGCTTCTACTCGAACAAGCCTCTCCCGAGCGGGACATAGAGACAAGAACCCCACAGTTATGCCTGTGGGGGATGCTTAGCAGATGGCAGAAAAACCGTAGCCTTTTCTACCTTCACTTTGGTGACTTCATCCAAAAAAAAGGTATTCATGATGGCGGTTGACCAATTTCAATCTCCACTTTTTACGTGAAACCCACCTGAGAACGATCATGGACTCTCCTTCTAGCCAGATTACTAATTCATAAACTCTATATCCTAAGGATTAGAAAGAAGTCAAGCACGTTAGTAGGCTCCTTAGCAAGGCGAGGGAATGCACTCCATTCACCAGGTTACACGGAATGAGAGAAAGACAGGCACTACAAAAGAAACTCGATTTCCCGGCATTCTTTTACGTTTTTACCGGCATTTTTTTACGCCGGTGAAACTTTCACCGGCGTTTATAATAGCACCGGTCCAAATGCCGCTGAAGCGAGTGTCGCGGAAAGGAAGGGGTCTACATCGGCGGTTTTAGTGGACGCCGGTAAATGTGACAACTACACCGGCGGCCAGAAAACGCCGGTGTATGGGTGTCTCTGAGTGCCGTTCTTTTACCCCCAATATACATTCACCGGCGGTCGTAAACCGCCGGTGTTTATCAATTCGGCGTTATAGAAACGCCGGTGTAGAGTGAACGTATACCGGCGGTCGACGACCGCCGGTGTATGTGCGTTTATGAGTGTCCGGTTTTCCCTACTTACAAGCACCGGCATGATCAAAAATGCCGGTGTAGTTAGTTTCACCGGCGTGTTATAAAACGCTGGTGTTTCTTGGTACCGTTACAGCGAACGGCATACACCGGCATTTAACGGCATACACCGGCATTTGTGTGAACGCCGGTATATCGCACACTGCAACTAATTCATTAGACAGACCGACGTTTTATAAAATGCCGGTTTAGCTATGCCCATTTGTTTTTCTCTCTCCGGTTTTCCAGTCGATTTCAATTCACAGTTTCATTTACAAAACCTGTAAACTAATTCACAACTGATTCAACCAATTTCGTTGCATATTAATGTGCAAATCACAACCAAACACAAGAATAATAAAGTTTCACACGTGTCATATCCCAAATATCTCAACAAACTAATTAACAGTGTCATAATTAACAGTGTCATAATCACAACCAATCACAACCAAATTCACCGCAAAATTAACAGTGTCATAATTAACAAATTAATATAGCGACGAACATTCCAAATATCTCAACAAACCAGTCTGACAAATATCTCAAATATCCCAAATTAACAGTCTGACATAACTCTCATAAAAAAATAATAGTCTGACATAACAGCAAGGAGGACATAAGAACAACAATCATACAGCAAGGACACAAGAACAGCAAGGAGGACCACGGATTCATACCCCTCGAGGAGCTTCAGTTTTGATCATTAGAATTTTCTTCATCTGGGCGACCGCTCTGTGAAAAAAAAATAATAGTTTAATTCAACAGTAGACCACAATACAGAATATATATATTTTTTGAACTTGCAAAAAAATCTAACTATATCTTAAATTATAAGATCAAAGTGCCAATTGCAAATGGAATTGTTAATGATATATAGAGAGGTAAAATAATTACATTGCAATGCTAAAAATCTAGTACTTAATTTTGTTTTTAAATATATCTAAAATAACAAAACAAATGAAAATTCAGTATCTAACTTGAAAACTTTATATTCTCCTCTGATTGGGAATATCCACTATCTAAAACAGTAAAACAAATAAAAATTCAGTATCTAAGCATGTCTTTCATGGATTGTTCAGACAATCCATGAAACTGTCATCGTGGACGGAAACCAAATATAAGAAAAATAAGAAAAATAAGATAGGGCTCATATCAAGTGTATTTTTAGGGAACTGTCATCGTGGAAGGAAACCAAATATAGAAGCCAGAAATGGAAACAGAAAGAAGAATGGTAGAGACTTTGGATACACCAGGCTAACATAGCGGCATTTTCCTCATCTCTCTCTCTCATCCCTTGTTTCCCTTCAGCACACGAACACAAAGAGACATCAGCAACAACAGCAAGAGCGACAAGAACAACAATAATAATAAATTATTATGAACAAGATGTCTCTATATGGGTTTCCAGATCTCCACTCGAACCCTCTCGTTCTAATCACAGCCCAATTAAGAACATAGACAACAGCCACTGAACAATCCAATCACAGCCCAATCAAAATTTGCCATCCTGGATCTTAATGAAATAAGCTTCATTAGCAGTAAAAGAAGATGGGGATGCTAGCAGCATACTCAGTTTGGAAGTGAACCCATTTTTGGTTAAAAAATCATGCCAAAGATGGCAAACAGGTTACTTTAACAGTACCTTAAAATGAAAATTTCCATTATCTGAGCTTATATGTTGCTCTACTAATTCTTGAGCCCAACTAAATCTAAAACCCAATTGTTGTGCATATCCGGAGGATTTTGGCATACGTACCTATAGCATCCTCAGTTCACAGTGAACCCATTTGGGTAAAAAAAACATGCCAAGAAGACAATCAGATGCATGAAATCAGCTTCATTAACAGTGAAAGAAGATGGGGATGCTAGCAGCATACTGAGTTTGGAAGTGAACCCATTTTTGGTTAAAAAATCATGTCAAAGATGGCAATCAGGTTACTTTAACAGTACCTTAAAATGAAAATTTCCATTATCTGAGCTTATATGTTGCTCTATCAATTCTTTAGCCCAACTAAATCTAAAACCCAATTGTTCTGCATATCCGGAGGATTTTGGCATACGTACCTATAGCATCCTCAGTTCACAGTGAACCCATTTGGGTCAAAAAAACATGCCAAGAAGACAAGCAGATGCATTCATTAGCAGTAAAATAAGATGGGGATGCTAGCAGCATACTCAGTTTGGAAGTGAACCCATTTTTGGTTAAAAAATCATGCCAAAGATGGCAATCAGGTTACTTTAACAGTACCTTAAAATGAAAATTTCCATTATCTGAGCTTATATGTTGCTCCACCAATTCTTTAACCCAACTAAATCTAAAACCCAATTGTTGTGCATATCCGGAGGATTTTGGCAGACGTACCTATAGCATCCTCAGTTCACAGTGAACCCATTTGGGTCAAAAAAACATGCCAAGAAGACAATCAGATGCATGAAATCAGCTTCATTAACTGTGAAAGAAGATGAGGATGCTAGCAGCATACTGAGTTTGGAAGTGAACCCATTTTTGGTTAAAAAATCATGCCAAAGATGGCAATCAGGTTACTTTAACAGTACCTTAAAATGAAAATTTCTATTATCTGAGCTTATATGTTGCTCTATCAATTCTTTAGCCCAACTAAATCTAAAACCCAATTGTTGTGCATATCCGGAGGATTTTGGCATACAGCTATACCATCCTCAGTTCACAGTGAACCCATTTAATATCAAAAAAACAAGCCAAGAAGACAATCAGATGCATGAAATCAGCTTCATTAACAGTGAAAGAAGATGAGGCCTATGCTAGTAGCATACTTAGTTTGGAAGTGAACCCATTTTTGGTTAAAAAATCATGCCAAAGATGGCAATCAGGTTACTTTAACAGTACCTTAAAATGAAAATTTCCATTATCTGAGCTTATATGTTGCTCCACCAATTCTTTAGCCCAACTAAATCTAAAACCCAATTGTTTTGCATATCCGGAGGATTTTGGCAGACGTACCTATAGCATCCTCAGTTCACAGTGAACCCATTTGGGTCAAAAAAACATGCCAAGAAGACAAGCAGATGCATTCATTAGCAGTAAAATAAGATGGGGATGCTAGCAGCATACTCAGTTTGGAAGTGAACCCATTTTTGGTTAAAAAATCATTCCAAAGATGGCAATCAGGTTACTTTAACAGTACCTTAAAATGAAAATTTCCATTATCTGAGCTTATATGTTGCTCTACCAATTCTTTAGCCCAACTAAATCTAAAACCCAATTGTTGTGCATATCCGGAGGATTTTGGCATACGTACCTATAGCATCCTCAGTTCACAGTGAACCCATTTGGGTCAAAAAAACATGCCAAGAAGACAATCAGATGCATGAAATCAGCTTCATTAACTGTGAAAGAAGATGAGGATGCTAGCAGCATACTGAGTTTGGAAGTGAACCCATTTTTGGTTAAAAAATCATGCCAAAGATGGCAATCAGGTTACTTTAACAGTACCTTAAAATGAAAATTTCTATTATCTGAGCTTATATGTTGCTCTATCAATTCTTTAGCCCAACTAAATCTAAAACCCAATTGTTGTGCATATCCGGAGGATTTTGGCATACAGCTATACCATCCTCAGTTCACAGTGAACCCATTTAATATCAAAAAAACAAGCCAAGAAGACAATCAGATGCATGAAATCAGCTTCATTAACAGTGAAAGAAGATGAGGCCTATGCTAGCAGCATACTTAGTTGGGAAGTGAACCTATTTTTGGTTAAAAAATCATGCCAAAGATGGCAATCTGCAGGTTACTTTAACAGTATCTTAAAATGAAAATTTCCGTTATCTGAGCTTATATGTTGCTCTACCAATTCTTTAGCCCAACTAAATCTAAAACCCAATTGTTGTGCATATCCGGAGGATTTTGGTATACAGCTATACCATCCTCAGTTCACAGTGAACCCATTTAATATAAAAAAACCATGCCAAGAAGACAATCAGATGCATGAAATCAGCTTCATTAACAGTGAAAGAAGATGAGGCCTATGCTAGCAGCATACTTAGTTTGGAAGTGAACCCATTTTTGGTTAAAAAATCATGCCAAAGATGGCAATCTGCAGGTTACTTTAACAGTATCTTAAAATGAAAATTTCCGTTATCTGAACCAATTCTTTAGCCCAACTAAATCTAAAACCCAATTGTTGTGCATATCCGGAGGATTTTGGCATACGTAGCTATAGCATCCTCAGTTCACAGTGAACCCATTTTGGTCAAAAAAGCATGCCAAGATGACAATCAGATGCATGAAATCAGCTTCTTTAACAGTAAAAGAACATGAAAATTCTAGCAGCATACTTAGTTTGGAAGTGAACCCATTTTTGGTTTAAAAATCATGCCAAAGAGGGCAAACAGGTTACTTTAACAGTATCTTGAAATGAAAATTTCCATTATCTGAGCTTATATGTTGCATATATTTTTGGCATGTTAATGAAGCTTATCTCATCTTCTTTTACTGTTAATGAAGCTTATCTCATGCATCTGATTGTCATCTTGGCATGTTTTTTTTACCAAAATGGGTTCACTGTGAACTGAGGATTCTATAGGTACGTATGCCAAAATCCTCCGGATATGCACAACAATTTGGTTTTAGATTTAGTTGGGCTAAAGAATTGGTAGAGCAACATATAAGCTCAGATACTGTTAGAGAACCTGTTTGCCGTCTTTGGCATGATTTTTTAACAAAAAATGGGTTCACTGTGAAACTAAGTATGCTGCTAGCATACCAAAATCCTCCAAATCAGTACAACAACACGGCTGAACAAACCTTATTTGCAGGTCATACAATGTCATCTAAGCATGTTATGTGCCAAAGTGGGGTTGGTCATACAATGCATGAACGACACGTATTAGTTGTTTGAGAGTATGCAATAGGGTGCAACTATGAACAGGGCTCATATCAAGTGTAGTATTACGGACTGTCATCGTGGAAGGAAATCAATTTAATATATGAGCCATATATGGTGCCAGAAAGAGGGATGGTTGTAATACCCTGATTTTCAATTAATGAAAAATTATTTATTTTGCACGTAGTGTGCACGTGCAACATTTTGATTGAATTAAAATCTTATAATTATTTTTATTGTGATGTGTATGAATATTTAAATATGTGTTCTCAAATTATTTTATACAAAAGCCTTTTTCTTTAAATGGATAGAAAGCCTTATTTTAAAGCCTTTTTCTTAAAGCCCAAAATATATTTTATTTATTTTATTTTAAAATGACTATTTCGGCCCATAAAACTAAGCCCATGGATTAATTTATTTAAAAAGTCTATTTTATTTTTGTACAAAATTAAAATGCACAATTTTTGGTCCTAGTTGCGTGCACGTGCACTACACGTACACGTGCAATGCACACTTCTCCTAATGGCCGGGTACACTTCTTTTGGAGGGAGATTCAGAAGTCTAGTGGTGGTCATGGTGTGGTAGTTATGTGAATGTGGGTAGTTGTGGTAACTCCTACTCTCATCCTAGCCTTCCATCCTACAACCAACCAACTAATCCTAGCCCTCCATTCTAGTTGATTTCTAGTATAAATACCCCCCCCCCCCCCCCCCCCCATGGCTAGTATTCTTATGCAATTATATCTTTCCAAACTATAGTCTAATTTAGTAGTAAGTTGTGAGTAAAAGATTGAGAGGGTTGTGTGGGATTGCTTGCATTTTCCAAGGAGGAGAAGAGGCCGGCCATCACTAGGAGGAGCTCGGGATTGGTGCTTGTGGAGCTTGTGCGCGCATCGTCTAGGAGGAGGTGCATCTTGTTGCAAGAACTTAGTTGCAATTGTGTTTGTTTCTCTCCATACAAGGTGGGTAAAATTCTCCATATTTCTAAAGTAGAAATGCTTGTTTGAATGAATGATAGTGGGTTTGATTTTCCTTATTTCTAATTAGAAATGATGCTAGCATTATATTGAGAAAGGATGCATGAAAAATACTAATAAGAGTACACTTCTAATTGGAAAATTGACCTATGAATTGATTGGAATATGAGTATGCAATTGTATGTGATTGGATTAGTAAAAATCTAAGGTGATATGGATTAATTATAACCATAAATGTGAACCTTGGCTAATAAAGAGATTAGTGGCATTAATTGTTGAGAAATGCCGGAAAAGAAACGTTCTGGTAAGTCGACTTAGGACCTTGTAAGTCGACTTATATGCTCATTTAAGTCGACTGGTGCTGTTATAAGTCAACTATTTATTGCTTAAAATCATGGATGTTTTCCCCTGAACAGTCGACTTATTATAGTATAAGTCGACTGATACTGATACATTTTTATAAACTCGAATGTTCTACTCTTTTGAAAATACATGAGACTTTATAAAGAAAATTTGGGAATTGTTGCATGGAATAAAATGTGATTTGGTAATAAAAGGTGTAATCAGAACTATGATTTTGATATGTGTATTTTTGGGTAATTATACCTTGCAAAAGAACTAGAAATGAAGAAGATTAGTATAGTAGAGATTGAAGTGACATTATGTGATAGATGTATGAAAATATGAACTATGAATATTCGTTAGTACTTCCCATTTTGAGAATAATGTGAACAATAAAATGTGAATTATTCTTGTTGAAGAATAGCGAGACAAAGTGTGATGTGTAAATAGAATGAAGGAATGATTCCTTAATTTGAGATTTTTAACCGGTTCAGTCGACCTAATGTGTGTAGCAGTCGACTGTATAGAACCTGAGAAATTACATAACTAAACTCCGCAAAACAGGCGACTGTGTTGAACGACAGTCGACTGTCCTGTGGGTGATAATTGAATTTGGAAACACTGCGGAACAGCCGACTGCCATGTGCAGCAGTCGACTTTCCCGAGTGGTTATGAATAACTGGAATTGACTGAACAAGTCGACTGGAAGAGATCCAAGTCGACTGTCCAGAGTGTTTTGTTATGTCAGAGAACATTATTCTGTTTATTTTGAAGGTTGTGAACTTTATGATTGATGTTGATGAACTCTTTTTATTGCTGTATGAATTTATATGGAATGAATCATAGTTTGAATTGAGAAATTTACATGAAGTGAGTCATATTTTGAATTGAGAATTACATGAATATGAAAGCTAAGATCATGATATGCTGAGGCAATGAAAAATGAACTTATGAGCTGGGAATGCTCAGATTATGTTAGAATTTGTGAATTGGAATTGAAATGAAAGAGTAGCTAAGTCTCCCCCGGCATTTGGAAAGAAATGAAATGAATATTGAAAAGAAAAACCAAGGTTGGTCATGTTGAAATGAATGAATAAGTCCGGTTTAGTGGAGAGGCTAACTCTAGAGCTTTGATTTGGTTCATGATTCTAATAAAAACTAAGGATTAGTACATAGTGGAGACGTGATGAAAGTAGGAGAAAAACACGAGTGAGGGCCATCGGATTTGCGGTGGAGAGTATTTCACAGGTTCTTCACGATGAGTCGTGACATGACGTGGATACGGCTCCAGGGTACCGTGGCGGCGGAGAGTATTTCACAGGTTCTTCACGATGCGTCGTGACATGACGTGGATACTGTTCCAGGGTACCGTCCCGGTGGTGACACTTGTGGGATGTTTGGTGACTGCATGAGGATCGTGTGCCATGAAGGCGGCGGAGAGTATTTCACAGGTTCTTCACGATGCGTCGTGACATGAAGTGGGATTCCCCTCCAGTTTTTGTACACGTGCTTGCACTCATAGATCATCTAAGACACTACCGTAGTTACAGTAGTAGATTAAGTCATGGCGAGGGATTGAACCCTACAAAGATGAAGAACGATTAAGAGGCTTGCCCTCGGACCTATGTAGTATGAGATGCATAGACTCCGAACAAGTGTGCATTAGTGTCATGTAACATAAATAATTGCATTAAGGACTAAGTGCACAATCACAACACGACATCAATAGGGTAGTCCCTGTAGCTTGATTTGTGACAAGTTTGTGTTTGCTAAATATGGAAAATTAAGTTATACTATTTCCGGCATAGAGAGGATGGCCGTGTATAAGGATCGTCGGTTGAATAAACTGACGTACCCACAGTCTTATATGCAGGTAAATGGCATGTTAAAGGTTAAAGAGGAATGGATGCATAAAGATTATACCATGTTGTTGTACATTTATTTAATTGTTGTAAATTTTACTTCCGCTGTGCAAATGAAAAGTGTAATATTGATGTAAACTCTGATGTAAAGTGAAAAGTTTAAAATTCCTTGTAAAGTTGTACTGAAGAAAGTGAAAAGATCCTGTAGAACATCTCGAATTCAGTGTATTTGGGATTTGGGGCGTTACAATGGTAGAGAATGAGGATACACCAGGCTAACATAGCGGCATTTTCCTCATCTCTCTCTCATCCCTTCATTCTCTTCAACACACGCACACAAAGAGACATCAGCAACAACAGGAAGAGGGGGTTGGTCCAACAATAAGTATAGATTATAATAAACGAGATGTCTCTATTTGGGTTTCCAGATCTCCACTCCAGCCCTTTCTTTCTAATCATAGCCCACTTAAGAAACATAGACAAAATGCTTATAGACGACAGCCACAATGCAGACTCACAAACACTAGTACGTGTCTTTCATGCATTCAAGACCATAATCTCTTTAAAAATACCAATTTAAATACTTACCGAGGGTGGGACTTGGGATTGCTACCATATTAAATTGGCCATTTGTTCTTGTAGGAGTGCAACTTGTGCCTTTAATGAAGTCATCTCCTCGTCCCGATTGGCACTTGAACTAGATTCACTCCGTCCGAATAGCCGCGAGGGGGTTGGTCATAGCCCCATACCACGGACACGTCCATGCCTCTCCTTTCCCCTAACCTCGATCAAGGCAACTCTCTGCCAGGTACGCCAATCTGTGCGTGCCGCCGTAGGGTCAGAATCTGAAGCGGAAGAGATTTCATCATACCTTTTTCGAGCGTTAGTCTGTAAAAGGACATAACAATCAGAGTTAAAAACAGATGAGATTTCGACTACTCATTAGATATTAGTTCACAAATTACCAGAATCCGTGCTGCCTCCTCAGCGCTCGCATATGTCCCATCCTTCAATTTGTGGGTGGCATCGAAAAAGTCAATGTCGCCAAACTCCGTAGGACCCCCCAAATCTTCTGCCTATATATTAGTAATATGAAATGGTTATAAACAAATAACTGTAAGTAAAAAATGTTCAATACGATTGCGCCTACCAATCTTCCTGAACCAGAGCGAAGCTCTGTGTACCAGCGGTGTGCGACACTAGCTGCTTTGACCGACTGGCAACTCCCACCTCCGCCCTTTTCTGTACATGCCACAATGAAGTTAGCAGAAAAAATCATTACAGTAGCCATACAACCACATACTCATTAGATTTTTGTGCCTTTAATGTAAATACCTGACCGATCGCCGAACTCCAGTAGTGCACAAGAAATTGCCAATCTGAAGGCTCCACATTTTCTGGCACATTCATTGCATTCTCCTCCTCTGAAAGGTCTTTGTCATAAAACTTCGTCTTCAAGTCACTCTTGTAGTCCCTCCACTTTTTGGAGAGTGACTTTTCAACCCAAGGCGTAAGGGAGTCGGCGAACGAGAAGTATTGCTGCAAAATTTATTACCCATCACTAAAAATACATATTTCAATAATATATTTGCGCTGACCAATTATTTATTTTAGATGAGAAATACCGTGATTGTCGTAATAGCAGTGGCCTTTGTCGTGGTTGGCACCTTCGGCCAACTCTCGTATGACAAAGGAAGTATCCGGGGGTTCCTTGCTATAACCCCAATAAAGGAAGAAAATTTGTTGGCGTTATCGCCAACCGGTTGCTCGACACCGTTTACCTCCACCACGATCCTTTCGTCATTCTGAAGCCTCCAAATATTCGTCATCTTAGTTCACCCTCATCTGTTTGACTGCCACTATTATGTAGTGGCTGCTCATCCCCATGGCTCTCGTTGCCATCATTTATATTTATCCTCTTTCCACGCCTCGGCATGTTGTACCTGTCAAGGATTCAATAACTTCCTTAGAGATGCAAATTTAATTCATAACATGTTTATAATAACTATCATAAAATTTGTACTTTAGTAGGATTAACAAACCAACATAATTATAAAAAAATTTAAAAAATGAGATTTGTAACAAATTAAATTACAATGATAGTTTGGTTCAAATGACACTAAGCATAGTTTAATGTAAATAACACCAAGCAGTAGAAAATAGGAAGACAATTAAACCGGTGTATTAAATTGTTGTGCATATCCGGAGGATTTTGGCATACGTAGCTATAGCATCCTTAGTTCACAGTGAACCCATTTTGGTTAAAAAAACATGCCAAGATGACAATCAGATGCATGAAATCAGCTTCTTTAACAGTAAAAGAACATGAAAATTCTAGCAGCATACTTAGTTTGGAAGTGAACCCATTTTTGGTTAAAAAATCATGCCAAAGAGGGCAAACAGGTTACTTTAACAGTATCTTGAAATGAAAATTTCCATTATCTGAGCTTATATGTTGCTCTACTAATTCTTGAGCCCAACTAAATCTAAAACCCAATTGTTGTGCATATCCGAAGGATTTTGGCATACATAGCTATAGCATCCTCAGTTCACAGTGAACCCATTTTGGTCAAAAAAACATGCCAAGAAGACAATCAGATGCATGAAATAAGCTTCATTAACAGTAAAAGAAGATGAAAATTCTAGCAGCATACTTAGTTTGGAAGTGAACCCATTTTTTGTTAAAAAATCATGCCAAAGATGGCAAACAGGTTACTTTAACAGTATCTTGAAATGAAAATTTCCATTGTCTGAGCTTATATGTTGCTCCACCAATTCTTTAGCCCAACTAAATCTAAAACCCAATTGCTGTGCATATTCGGAGGATTTTGGCATACGTAGTTATAGCATCCTCAGTTCACAGTGAACCCATTTTGGTCAAAAAAACATGCCAAGAAGGCAATCAGATGCATGAAATAAGCTTCATTAACAGTAAAAGAAGATGAAAATTCTAGCAGCATACTCAGTTTGGAAGTGAACCCATTTTTGGTTAAAAAATCATGCCAAAGAGGGCAAACAGGTTACTTTAACAGTATCTTGAAATGAAAATTTTCATTATCTGAGCATATATGTTGCTCTACTAATTCTTTAGCCCAACTAAATCTAAAACCCAATTGTTGTGCATATCCGGAGGATTTTCGCATACGTAGCTATAGCATCCTCAGTTCACAGTGAACCCATTTTGGTTAAAAAAACATTCCAAGATGACAATCAGATGCATGAAATCAGCTTCTTTAACAGTAAAAGAACATGAAAATTCTAGCAGCATACTTGGTTTGGAAGTGAACCCATTTTTGGTTAAAAAATCATGCCAAAGAGGGCAAACAGGTTACCTTAACAGTATCTTAAAATGAAAATTTCCATTATCTGAGCTTATATGTTGCTCTACTAATTCTTGAGCCCAACTAAATCTAAAACCCAATTGTTGTGCATATCCGGAGGATTTTGGCATACGTAGCTATAGCATCCTCAGTTCACAGTGAACCCATTTTGGTCAAAAAAACATGCCAAGAAGACAATCAGATGCATGAAATAAGCTTCATTAATAGTAAAAGAAGATGAAAATTCTAGCAGCATACTCAGTTTGGAAGTGAACCCATTTTTTGTTAAAAAATCATGCCAAAGATGGCAAACAGGTTACTTTAACTGTATCTTGAAATGAAAATTTCCATTATCTGAGCATATATGTTGCTCTACTAATTCTTTAGCCCAACTAAATCTAAAACCCAATTGTTGTGCATACGTAGCTATAGCATCCTCAGTTCACAGTGAACCCATTTTGGTTAAAAAAAACATGCCAAGATGATAATCAGATGCATGAAATCAGCTTCTTTAACAGTAAAAGAACATGAAAATTTCCAGTACCTAAGCATATATTTTTCTATTAATTCTTCATCCCAACTAAACCATTCATGTTAAGGAAATCAAGATGCATCTATCAGAAAAAATATGCTAAGTTTCAAAAATAAGGGAAATCAAGAGATGATACCGAAGAGAGAGAGAGAGAGAGAGAGCGGGGCGACGAGCGCGGGGGGGGGGGGAGGAGATAGAGAGAGAGCGGGGCGACACGGTGGTTTCCGATCGCTGATTCACCTCCAAATCGAGAGAGGGAGGAGGGAAATCGAAAATGACGAAGGGAAGAAGGGACGATGACGAAAGGTCGAAGGCTGTCGAAGAGGATGAAGCGGCGGAGGCAAACGCGCGGGAAGTAGAGCGAGGAAGGAGGGAAAACGAAGCGCCCCCCCTTTTTTTTATTTTTTTGGGGTTTGGGAAAATGGCGAGCGAAAGGTTAGGGTAGATGGGATTTATCGCAGCTTATTCACCGGCGTTTCAATTAGACACGCCGGTGAATGTGTAGGTATATTCACCGGCGTTTATTATTAAAACGCTGGTGAATAATACACTTCACCGGCATTTTTAAATAAAATGCCGGTGAATACGCAGATTGACCGGCGTTTTAAAGCGACCGCCGGTGTATAACCATCCCATCTGGCGCCCCATTCCTATTCGCTCCCTACCCACGCGCTACTAGTAAAACACCGGGGAATATTCGCCGGTAAATCGAGTATCTTTTGTAGTGAGGTAAGATACCGAAAGCAAGCTTGTGATCAAGAAGCTGCTGCAGATACATCCACTTGTCATTCCAGGGGGACTCTTTGACTTCTTACTCTGTCATGAGACTTTGTAAATAAGGTATGGTGCCCCGCCCTGTCGCACCTTCTTGTACTGTTATCGATATTCCAAATTCTCAATGCAGTGGACCATAGCCCAAAGAAAGAGACTTCTTGTCCGAAGGGTCTGCTTCTGGTTGAAAGCCTAGTTTTCAATCCTCGGTTGTAAGCGGAAAGTCATCCCTTCGTGAAGCCTTAAGTAAGACCTGACACTATAAATCGGTGTGAAAGGTGTTCTGGTTTTCCAGGTCGCCTCTTCCTATTCGGTGATTCTGATACATCTACAGGTGCCCAAAATGAAACCAACATAATCTCCCTACTTTGGTTCAACGTCTCCGGCCTCAGTAGTAGGGTAGTATATGAACTCAGTTCAGGAAAAGATAGATGGAAGGGACGGTGACCTGAATATGCCAGCTAGACGAGCGTCTTGGTATATGCAGTTACAAAGAGGTAGCAAGCAGATGTGAAAGGCACTGCACGAGAGGCGAACATAGATCAGCAGTTAGATTCCCACTTGACATTGTTACCCTTTGGGATCTAGTCTACATGCCATACTATGCGGTTCCCACCCTCTTTTTAGTAGCTGCTGGGGATAGGTGGCTCGGATGGACAGACTAACCACATCCAGAGAAAGACGACTGTGAGGAAGCTGCAGTTGACGACTTGGTTGTCATAGATCCTAGTTCCTTCTATTCAGCCTCAAGTGTTGTGATCTGAGCTAAGGGAAGAGGTGAAAACCACCCAACAAGGGATGCCATAGATAGAACTGATCCAACAACCAACGACTTCTGTTGCAAATGTACCAACCACCTAGGATTGTCCTGTGCCTATTGTAACATTGTATGGATCTTCTCTTGCAAATGGATCAACTCAGTCAACCGACAAACCAACCTCACCAAATGGTGATACTTGCCAGACCAGACCAGCAACGAGAAACTTTTCAGCAGCCGGGTCTGGCTTGAAACTTTTCTGTAGTAGACCTTGCTTTAAAGCATTATGCACACACTGTGACATCTTAGAAGTGCTTTTCGAAGATCAGAGAATAGTGATGTGAATAGCTCTCTTGCCCTTGCTTTCTTTTCTGAAAGAATTTTCCGAAGCAGAATCTAAATCCGAGCTAGAATCCATTAACTGCGAGATAGTTGAGAGGAAAGGCGGCTTACCAGAGTAGCTGCAGCTGTCTTTGGGCAGCCGGATGGATCCAATCAATAGGGTAGGACGGGATGGAATGACCACTTTCCTGTACTCGAAAGGTATCGAACTAAGACGTTCGGGCAATGACAGGTCTTTCTCTATCATCAGCTATGGGTAGCATCTTGTCTTTTTCAAGAAAGAAGGCTAGGCTACAGCAAGTCTAGGGTGTTGTTGGTAGACTTCGCATCCTAATGTCGGACAATTAGAAGGCTTGATTGAGGCAGATGGGTCAAGCCGATCGAAACCACAGAGCAGTAGATAAACTGGAATTCTAGGTCTTTGAGCTTCGTTCCATCGAATTGGCTTAACAATAAATAGGTGGTGGAGATCCGGGCGCATAGCCAACCTGCAATGCAACATGGGTTCCAAGGGAGCCAACGGAGGCAGCCTTACTAGAAAGTGATATTCTATTAGTAGTGCAAGCTATTAAAGAAAGCCTATCAAATACCTCCATTTTCTCGCACCTCGCTTTCTGTGAGGTCTTAGGTTACATGACAAGAAAGACTGACGTCTGAATCTAATCTGGTCGATCCCAACCGTTCGTTATGGTTTTAAGCATGTATAGCCCATGAAGTAGCTCCCCGAGAGATGGGAAAAAAGTCCTTCCTGTCTGAAGCTGGAGACCTCGGACCTGTGTCTGCTATCGATTAAGGATCTTAAGATGCCGAATTGAGACCAGCCGGAGTGTGGAACCGTCAACAACCTAGCCAGGCTTTGCCGCGGGAGCGTAGCCGGATGCCTTTGGTTAAAGAACCTCTCTTGGAGTGGAAGTTGAAAGAGTCTACCCCACTAGACTAAGTAGTCTAGTCTTCTGATTCGATGCTTGAGACCTATGTTTCACAAGATGCTCTCCTATCTGGTACGAGAGGTTTGCCCTCCTTGCCATCTTTTTCTCTTGATCAATCAGGTCCACTGCTTGTGAATCTGCCAGTGGTAGCCATTTATTCTTGGCTTGGCCCACTAGCCTATTACATAAGATGATCATTTCTCATATTCCATTTCCTATGTTTTTACCAAGATGTGTATTCCAAATACTCTGTGTTGTCAGATGTAGGCACCCCTGGAGAAGCTGATTCCTTAATGTCTTGTAGGGATTCGTCCTCGACGACAGTGGCTTAGAAAGCATTTGATCGAGCAAGGAAAGCTACAACTTCGTAGTAAGAAGCAAGATAGGCTTTCTTTCACCAGGAAGAAAAAAGAAATCTATCTATTAAGACATTGGGTACCAAATAGAATAGTCTAATTCTCCCTTAGTGGCATAGAAGTACTCCACGGCCTTATAAAAATCCTCCCTTATAATGTACCTTTGCCTTTTTGATTATAAAAGATGCCTGATCGGCCATCGGGCCCAGGGGTGCATTGTCGGCCGGCATTTCCTTCACCACACGGTCAATTTCTAACCTATAAAAGGGGCAACAAAGCGTCACATTCCAGTGATCAACTGGGGCAAAACATTGAAGTCACCAGGAGTAGCATCTACATTCTCCACCCAATTTTGCACAAGGACAACTAGGCACTGAGCTTCTATATAACCAAATGACTCGCATTTTTCACATATCGGCAGGATCTAATCATACTCCACCGGCTGTAGCACTTGTTCCCTTTTCTGAATTCTTATATGATACTCCAATTGGTCACTCTCCTGAACCCACCTTTGAGTAGACCAGGATAGGTGACTCGGATCAAAAGATGAACCACACCCCGATAGATTGAAATGAAAAGACAAGACCATATTGTACACGAAAATGAGCTATCATTGCTTTTTCGCATGGACATTGAGTGAAACCACGAGGGCTTGGCAACAACACGCATTCTGTCTAAAGATCTTTCTAGATGATCTTCACTAATGTCAGATATTCTCCCGATGTCTCGCATTCTCCTTAATGTTCATATGTTGCGCATCTTTGTACCTATTGTATGTAAGATCTGCTAACTACTTTCAGATAGCTAGCATTCATTCCAATTGTTAGAGTCGGGCAAGACAGGGCAAGCCTATGTGCCGAAGAAGGTTCCTGGGAAGAGTGGGAGTTGGGCTTCCAGCGGGAATGAAAGAAGAGCTACTAGTTTATTACCAACTTCGGAGCTTGCTGACTGACCTTCTTTCTTTGATTACAGAGGGGAAAGATCGAACTCTAACACTAGTACTGGCTCTTACTTGACGCATTTACTCGGGGACAGACCGAAACCTTAATGCGTACTGTGAGCTAACCTGTGAAAGATGACTTGACCTAACGACCGAGCTTGCTAGATCTTATTAGGATCGCTAGGGCAGCGCACAAGTCTATGATGTACTTGTCCTGCATTCCAGATCGGGTGTTTGCTGAGAGTGGAAGGAAAGCGAGAAAAGGTGTACTCTTTTAGATAAGACAAGGAAGAGAAGGAAACCTAACGGACAAGAATGGTGTCGATGAGTTCGGGGTTGCTTGCAGTTCGTTGTTCTCAAATGCCTACTATTCCACGGATGTGTTAAACATGTAAGACTCACTGAACTAGCACTCGATCCGCCTTTCCTTGTTGTTAGCCCTTTCTTTCCGGTTTGCTTAAGTTAAGCGAGGATAGATTTCACTGAAAAGAAAGAGATTCCGCCAGCTTGACAACTAGAAATGCTAGGGAAAGAATAAGAAGTCACCCCTAGAAGACATAATGCTTGGAATGCTTGACTACACTCGGGCTAGGGGAACGGGAACGAAATGCACTCTTTTCTTTATGAACCAACCGGGAAAATATAGGCACTCAATCGACTCACTAACTTTGCTCCTGCCTCTAATGCTTGGATAACGAGGACTATACGTGAGTGCTTCCAATCAAGGGGGTGGGAAAGACCTAAGCTGTAATACCCTGAATTTTTATTAAATGAGAATTGTTGATTTTACGTGTTGTGCACATACAAATTTTTGTATAAATATTTTTATATATAAAATGATTTTCTATAACGTGAACAAATATTTCCTTTCTTTCTCTTTGTTTTCTAAAAGCTTATTTTAAAAAGCCTAAACTTGTTTTTCTAATTTAAGCCCATCCTAATTAAATGTTTTATTATTTGACCCATGAGTCTAAAGCCTACTATTTTGAAGCCCACAAACTAATTAATCTTTTAATTGTCATAACTTGTCATGTAGACATAATTAGTAGACAATTGATTAGTTAATTTTGTACAACTTAATAGTGGGGGACACTAGGAGGCATGTGCATGTACTAGAGTGTGCATTGCACACCCTTTCTAAGAGTGGCCAGATTTGAGCAAAAGAGAGAGGGAGAGTAGATGAAGTTATGGGGGGGTAGTTATATGATCATGGAAGTTGCTATAACTTCCCAATCCATCTTGATCCTTGATCGTTAACTCCTTGATTGAATCCTAGCCATCTATTCTCATCCTAAAAGTGTATAAATACCTCTATATTTCTTCTCATTAGTTCACTAAACAATTCATTAAGAGAGAAAAAGATTAAGAGAGGAAAAGATTGAGTAGTAATAGGGAGTAAAAGATTAGAGTGTGAAATTTTGTGTGTGTTCCAACCAAGAGGAGGTCGGCCAACCATTCAAGGAGCACAAGAAGGTTCGGGTTCCAAGCTTTCAAGGAGGAGAAGGCAATTGCAATACATTCTTGGAGGAGAAGGCCACTTTCTTGTATTCTAGGAGCTTTCATTTTCGTTTCTCCAATAGGTGGTTGTTTCTCATGCTTCCAAATTTAGATACCATGCTAGGAATGATTTGATAAAATAGTTAAAGAGAAATCAAGAAATTCTAGTCTCATGTTTGATGAATTAGAGATGGAATAATAATTTAGAGAATGATTGTGAAGATGATTGTTAATTGATAAATGTGTGAAATTGAAATGCTAGAATCTATCTTATTGTCATGCTTTATGTTTATAAATCATGCTATGTGAAGAAAGTTGTGCTTATGAGACACAAATTGATTAAATGCATCATAAGGAATTAATTGTTTGAATTGAAACAACTCTATTGTAGAAAGATGAAAACTTGTGTTCTAAAAATATTATTTTATGGAAACCTTGATTATAAATAATATGAAAATAGTGATCTTATTTTCAATGTCAAAAAGTCCACGATCTACTCTAAAGTGCAACCTGGTGTAATCGACAGTCGATTGTCAGGTAATAAATTTCGAATTTTAGTTACAGAACAGTCGACCGACTATATTGTAATAGTCGACTGCCCTGATTTTTTTTTTTTTTGAGTTTTAAATCTTTACAGAACAGTCGACCGATTATATTGTAACAGTCGACTGCCCTGATCATTTTAACAGTCGACTACCCTGAAGTTTTAAATAATATTTGGATTTTTGTGAGATAATTTTCTAGGATCTGTAGCCTAGTATAAATGAGAAATCGAGACTATGTTTGCAAGAAATAACTTACTATAAATTGTTAGTTTAAATTATCTTTGGATAAAGAAAAATGTATTGATTAAAAGAGATTTGAAAAGAGATTCGATAATAGGAAAATTGAAAGTATGAATGTTAGATTTGGTATTGTTAAAACAAGAATAAGAGAATCTTGTGGAAAGAGTAAACTATTGAATAGGACAAGTTGAATTTTTTGTTTATGCATAAGATTATGTATGAAATTGAAATTAAATGACATGACGAGTTATGAAGAATATTATGAATATGAATACATGAATGTTATGAACATGAAATGAAAATTATTGTTAATCATGAAAAGAGAAATTATGAGTATATGTTGCAATTATGAGTTGAAATTAAGAACTAGGGTGTAGCTAAGCCTTATACCGGCAATAAAAGAAATGTTGAGATGAAATTTGAAATGAAAAGACCAAGATTTGGGTCATGTGAAATGAATGAATAAGACCGGTATATTGGGAGTGCTAACCCTAAGGGATTGATTTTGTTCATGATTCAATTAAATTAAGGACTAGTTACATAGTGAAGATGTGATGAAAGTAAGAGAAAAACATTGAGTATGAGGGCCATTGGATTGACGGCGTGAGAGTATTCACAGGATGTCCCATGATGCGTCATGAGTAGGACGTGGATACTGCTCCAGAGTACCGTCCCGGTGGCGACGCTCGTGGGGTCTTTGGCGACTGCGGGTGATGTCATGTCTATGGTAGGAGGTGAATTACCACAGGATGCCTGCATGATGAGTCATGTGTCAGTGCGTTGGGATTCTCTCCAGGGTGCCTAGACATGAGTTCGTAGTTCGTAGAACATCTAGGTTACTTACCGGAGTTACAGAAGTAGATTAAGTCATGGCGAGGGATTGAACCCTACAAGATGAAGAACGGTTAAGGGCTTGCTCTCAGATCTATGTAGTATGTGCTGCATAGACTCTGAACAAGTGCGCATTAGTGTCATATAACATAAATAATTGTATTAAGGACTAAGTGCACTTTCACGACACGACATCAATAGGATAGTCCCCTTAGCTTTGTTTGTGAACAAGTTGGTGGTTTGTTAAGTGTTGAGAATCGTTATACTGTTTTCGACATAGAGAGGATGGCCGTATATAATATTTCGTTAGTGAATGAACTGACGTGCCCACAGTTTCTATGCAGGGTAAAGCACATGAAAAAGACTAAGGAGGAATTGATGCTTAAAGATTATTTAACTGTCGTTGTATTTCATTCATTGTTGTAAAATTTGTTTCCGCTGTATAAGTTTAAATGTAAATGTAACTCTGATGTAAAGTAAAGTTTTATTTCCTTGTAAAATTGTACAAAGTGAAGTGAAAAGATCTTGTGGAACTCGAATTCATTATGTTTTGAAATTCGGGGTGTTACATAAGCAACCATATATGGGCGGTCGGGGATTTACCCATCACGAACTCCTTTGAAACAACTCATATCATTCTTTCACACGGAGTGAGAAAAGAAAGAATAGAGTAGGAGGAGCGGGGTCAATCCATGTACGAATTCTTGTATCTAGTGGATGCAGTGCGGATAGTAATGTGCTGCATATGTGATACACAAACGAATAGATTATTATAAAGAGGCCTCCAATGGAAATAGAATGGGTCCAATGCGGAGAGAGAGAGCCTACCAATGTCCTCATTCGAATCGAAGGGAAGGGGTGATTCATTCGTACAAAGCAATACAGCTATTATTCCCTCTCTTACTTCCCTAAGATTCACCGCTCTGCTTTATTTATTTCTTTTCTTTGAAAAAGGTAACCCAAGCAACAAAACTCAACCCTTTTCATGCTGAGACTTAGGGGAACTGAAAGAGCAATCAATGGAAGTGAACAATGTCCCTCACTTGACAGAGGGGCTAGATACGAAAGAATGGTATGAGAAAGGTTGACTTCCTGATCGATCCGCCAACTATACTACGATGCCCGGCAACTGACTGACTGCTTTAATATGGATAGCTTGTTTATTTTAAAAAAATACCCTCACTTTGTTTGGCACCCTTTAGGGGAAAAAGTATTTTGAGGGTATTGTATAGTATATAGTATTTGAACCACAACTCAAATATAATATTCTAACAGACCTCTTTATCTCTACCAAAAAATAGCTTTCTTTTCTGTCTTGTTTTCCCCTAACCTTTTACTTTGAGTTCTTGTAATGAGATCTCCCGCATATAACTATTGGCTAAATTATTAGCTGTCCAATAGATATATATGTGAATTATCAGAATTAACAACATATATCTTGTAATGAGATATCCCGCATATAACTATGGGCTCAAAGAGCAACCCAATAGATATATATGTGAGTGAACAGAATTAACAAGTTAGTTACTTAGTCATAGTTATACTTCAATTATTTATACGTGATACTGAATGACTGAACTAGGTTCTAAAAGAGAGTTCTTGTAATGAGAACCCCCGCTTATACATTTGGCTAACCTGTTCAGTTTTGTTATGCATTGAGTAGAAGTAAAAACAAAATAAAAACTCACAGACATGATTGTGTTAAATAAAACATTCATGTTATGTTCCTTTCTATTATGCATGATTGTGTTAAATAGAACATTCATCTCATGTTCCTTTCTATTATGTTCCTTTCTTATTAAAAGTGTTCTAGATCATACCATAATATTAGACACGATTATGTTACTCCTCCAAACATATTATTTATCACGAAAACATTCAATGATAACAAAAGACAAGAACAATCAAATCATCAAAATAAAAAAAGACAATCAAATGATAAAAAAAGACAAGAAGAATCAAATGATAAAACAAAAAAAAAGACAAGAAAATGATAAAAAGAAAGAAGTTCGACACACAAAAAATAAAGACAAATAAGAAATATAGATATATATATAAAGATGTTAACTCCTATTAATTATAATAATAAATTGATTCATGCTGTAAGTCAAAGGAAACCTCAACCTAAACCTAAGAAAGCTAAAACTATTCCTGTTTGTATTAGTCGTGTCAAATCAGTGCTTCATCACTTGCAGACCTTAATTGGTCTGATCGGCGTCTCTCTTTTACTCTTTGACCTCATGGATGCTATGGATATGATTAAGCAAATTCATTATAAGTTATGTTCTCCCGAACCCGAGGATGTCGATGTCGATGTCGATGTCTTATGTTCTGATCCTTCTCCTTCGAAGTTTGGAGTTCCAAATAAAGAACTCGCTCTATACATTGGTCTTCTTGCTCTGTCTTGTGTCTGTGTTGTCTGTCTCGTAATATATAAATCTAGTGGATCTGACTAGATACTAGATAAAGATGGATTTGTCTTCCTCTAGTGATATGTTCACTATGAGTTCTTTCCTTTTCCTCTCAAGTTAGTGATATCTTGTAATGAGATATCCCATATAGCCCCGTATGGGATGTGTATCTCCCCCATATAGTGTGGTCTATGTGATGAATAGAATTAATTAACAGTGATATCTTGTAATGAGATATCCCATATAGCCCCGGATGTGTATCTCCGTGTGGTCTATGTGCTGAATAGAATTAATAACAATAAAAATAAAACAAGGTTATGATTTTGTTCCTTTCTAGTAGTGCTTTGAGCACTAAACTAGTATTTGTGTGCTCTCATTCTCTAAAGTTTTGATTTTACTATTCTACCATGGTAGATAAAAAAAATAAAACACCAACGTTCTTTGATTTTTCGAAAAGTATTTATTTGATAAAGTGAAAAGTAAGGAAGATTTTATCAATAAGGAGAATATTCCATCTAATTATGGTAGTGTCTTTAAGTTAATGAACAAATTTGTCGCAGAAAATGCTTTAATTAACGACGATAAGTATGAGTCTTATTTTAATAAATTATATGATTTACAGAAAAGGATTGAAGATCTGAGTATAAGTTTTAATGAGGATAATTTGTTTCGTGCCACTCCAAAGTCAGTGGAACTGTTAATATTTAAAGATAAGATGAATGCAAAGAGCCATCTTTTTGATTCTAATAGTTTAACTCCGGAGGAGAAAATTATGATAAATCAGTTCGGTACATATACCCTGGAGGCAATAATAATTTATGTGATAGGTTCAGTGTTTAGCAGTAATCACCTCTTTTCCACATCAGTGAAGCTCGCTACTCTAGTTGATCAACTGAACTAATACGTGAGAGTTCACGCAAGGTCATTGATGGATAAGTCTAATATCCCTTTAGAGAGAAAGGATTATAAGGGTTTCTATTTAATAGGTAGTGAATTAATCAATTTCTTGTTTGATAGAGATATAATTCTATATACAATAAAACAGGTGATGACGAGATTTTATGTGTGAAAGGTTCTAGGTTTAAGAAAACTACTAGTTATGTCTATTGTAACTTTGACTTATCACTACTTCCAGTGACTTACAATTTGCCGATGATTTATCCCCCTGTCGGGTGGTCTTCTTTTGATGTTGGTAAAAAGGCATCTACCCTGTCTGACCTGAAAGGTGGCTATCTCACATCGTATAGTAATGAATTTTATAATACGTTTCGCTTACTATCATCTAAGAATAAGAAGTCGTATTATATCAAGTTGAAACAACTAGACCAATCGTGCACTATTTTGAATTCTCTATAGAATCAAGCGTTTGGAGTGAATACCCAATTATTATCTTTTATCAGAGAGAATCTCACTACCTTAGTTCAAAATGGCCTCCTATTGGATGAAAGACTCTCAAGAGTGGAGTTTTGATTTGGCTGTGATACCTTGAGGGAATTTTTCAATCTTTTACCTAAAAAGTGTCAGTCCTCCTTGAATTTACAGTCTTCATTAAGAGAATTTGAAAAGAGGTATCAGAGAGTGCGTTATGAGGTGTTTTTGCTTGAATTAGCTTATACCTACTCTAATTATAAATTCTATCTTCCAGCATTCATGGACTTCCGTGGTAGAATCTATTGCGTTGGAGTCTTACACTTCCATGAGAGGGATGTCTCCCTTAGTTTGCTTCTCTTTGAGTCCTCTCCTAATTCTATTTCTTTCTTTGATAGCAAGGAATCTGAGAAATTAATAAGAAACTCTTTAGCTATGGGTGCAGCCATTAAGTATAAGAAATTTGCATCCTATGATGATGCTTATCATTGGTATGTCAAAAACTATAAAGATAAACTAAATAATGACTCATTTCTCATTGAGACTGTCTCACACGCTAGTGATCCCTTTCAGTTTATATCTAAGTGTTTATCTTGCAATAGAGTTCGCAATGATACAGAAAGATTTAATATATTGAATAAATTCCCCGTTACTCAAGATATATGCCTCTGCCAGTGCTTATCAAATAATGAGTTACTTCTTGCTCAACAGTAAAGTAGCCTTGTTAACTAATCTTTGTCCCAATACAGACAATATTATTAAGGATCTCTACCTTCAATTGAAAGTTGATTTGGGGTCGTACCTCTCAAAGGTGTTTAATCCAAAGAAGTATGCTATCATCTCCACTCACTTAACAAGAAAGTTAGTGAAATCTATCTTTATGCCATTGATCTATGGTAAGACCGTGATAGCAATCAAGAAAGATCTGAAGGTTACATATGGTTCATTGCTGAGTGATGAGGATCTGAGGAATCTAGCACGATCTTGCAATTCTTTCTTCTATGAAAAATACCCTGACATTATTAATTAGATGAGACTGCTGAACCTAGTAGGTTGGTTTTGTGCTTATTTGGATAAACAAGTCCAATATAGTATTGACTACTTCACAACTGTTCAGGATTTTATGCGTAGCACCGAAGTTTCGATCAATCTATATAATAGGAATTCAAAGAAGAGACATTAGGTTACTCTCCGAGTGCCTACTGGGGATAGGGATAAGCGCAAGACTCAAGTAGCTACTTGTGCTAACTTCGTACATCAAAAGGATGCTTTTATAGCTATGAAAGTTGTTCAAGACAAATCATATCCTATGTATACAGTACACGATAACTTTATTACAACCCCCCTTTATGGTAATTTAATTCTGCATGCGTATATTTCATCTTTTAATTCTTTGAAGTCACCACTTTTCATAATAAATGAATTCATTATAGACAATCTCTCTAGTAATCCTGATGACCGATCTATAGATATGTATTCCCCAATCTCCAGTAATAAAATAATCAAATTCTTCAAAAATTAGCTCTTTCCATACAAAGAAGACTTTGATATTCAAATTCAAAAGAAATATAGTGTAAAGGATAAGCAATTGAAGAAGAAGATAGAGGAACAAGTCCTATTATAGAATAAATATCTTTCTGTCATTGGTCCGACTCGAGTGGAACATGAGACAAAGTTGTCAGCATTTTGATGTAGTATGAATGAATGGTCCAAAAAGAATTATAAGTATTGCCATCACTACTAATAAAGGAAAGCATTAATGAAAACCCCCCAAATATTGATTAAAACCTTATTCCGAACTGCTTCTTCTTATTGTTATTGTACCAGTGCTCTCTCCCATATAATTTCTGATGAGACTTGTCGAGACCTTAAATTTGGCATGAGATTCATTGATGTGAGCTTTCATAAGCCTTACCTTCAATGTGGTTCTATCGGTCATATATCTACAATTGTGCTCTATCTTCTAAACAAGTATGTGTATTCTTGCACAAGCTATTCGAGCGCAAAAGTCATAGTAGCCTACCGCATGGTAGTCCCCAGAGCTCTAGTACACTCTCGATGGTCGATCTACTTACGTGCCCTTTACTATAGGACCCACTATTTCATTAGATGAGAGTGTCAACTCTAAGACATACACATGTTTACGCAAGAAAATCAACAAGAATGGTGAGATTTACAAGTGAGAATTGATAACTGGTCTCTGTATTAAAGTATACTTAAACGATATGATCACTAAAGACTTGAAAGACCTACCAGATTTTGAGTTTTATAGGCATGCTAAAGACCTTGTTCATGAAGGACTACTCTTAGGTTGTGCTGAAGCAGAGGAAGACAGAATCGAGATTCGCCCTCCCAAATCCCTGACCACGCTACACAAGATAAGAAAGGAAAGGAAGGGTTTCATTGTGGTAGATACTGAGACCATCTTCATGGATAAGATCCAGGTACCTTATGCTGCTGGTTTCTTGCTTGTTCATCCTGATGAATGTGTTTCTTCCGAGCATTTTCATAAAGTTGTCACATATTTTTCAGAAGATTACTCTGTACTATATAAAGATAAAAAGAAAGAAGATTTCCTTAAAAGGAGTGATAAGATGCTCTTTGACTTTGTAGAGGGTCTAGCTTGTGTAGCAGCATCCAAGAAAGTGAGTACAGTCTACTTCCACAACTTAGGATGATTCGATGGGTATCTACTAATGAACTAACTAGTTCATAGCAAGAATTACTCCATGAGGCCACTGATGAGGAAGAACAAGCTCTACAAGTTGGTTGTTTATCATGGTAAGAAGTTGTTGTTCTGTATTAAGGATTCATTGAATCTTTTACCAGGAAAACTTAACCAATTAGCTAAGTACATATGTCCACACTTGGGCCCTAAGACTAAGATGCCTCTGCTCTATGAGCAAGTAGATGTGCACACTTTGAAGAAGTATGGTTCTGAATTGATGTACTACATGAAACAGGACATCTTACTCTTAGGTGGTATCATGCACAAGTGTCAATAGATAAACTGGAATGATTACAATGTGGATATAGAGCAATGCGTAACTCAGTCTTCCCTTGCCCTTAGAATCTTTCGCTTCTCTTATTATGATCCTAAGCTCTTCTCTATCCATATTCCAAGTAAGAACGAAGATACCTTCATACGTAAGGGCGACTATGGTGGTCTTGCTGATATGTATCAACCGTATGGTCAGAATCTCTATCACTATGATGTGAACTCCCTGTATCCATTTATTATGCAATCCTGTTCAATGCCAGTTGGTAAACCTGTAACGCCCCAATTTTCGGTAACTGGAGAAACCGTGACATAAGCCAGAATTTTTTCTTCAATTCTCCACAATACACAGAAAAACAGGAAAATTTAAAACTTTTTATTTAACACAAATGTATTACAAATCCGAATGTTACAAAATTCCAATACACTACAACAGTGTTACAATAATACCTTTACAATCCCAAGTGTTACAACTTTCAATATATTACATCAGAGTACAATAAATAAAGAACAATACTTGGTATTTCAGTTGGATGTTTTCCAACAAATAAATAGATTACAAAATTGTTACAATGGAACAATAGTAAATAACATGTAATACAGTGGAAATGAAAATGACTCTTGCTTCTCTCGCCTTAAGTCCTCCTGAATCCTGTACCTGTACTTCTGCAATTCGGTACCTATAGAAATGGGGATGTCAGTACATATACTGACGTTTTTAAGGCTGATAACTAGCAGCGATTCTCCACTTAAGCAAACAAATTGATGAAAAGAGAAATGTGTATATATAATTTGGTGTGTCAATGTATGCTATGCCTTAGACTTTAATACCCGATTAACTAATGCGATCATGTTCTTATTCTAATGCAAGAAAGTCTTCGGAACAGTATGCAGCCCATACTACATACGCCCCATCTCAAGCCGTTTCTTCATATATAGGAATTTGAACCCTCGTTAAGAATTCTACTTTGTACACAATCCTGTTCCTGATAATACAATGTGACTGTGAGGTTGCAGGTGGGTCAAGTCCCACCAATGCAGCACGATTATGGTGTCTCCGTTTGCCACTACTACCCGGCATACCGGACCTCACTCAAAAAACAAGGTTGCAGGTACGGTCTAGTTCTGTTACTGCAGTCATATAGTGGTGTCCATGTTTGCCACTATTGCCCAGCGTATCGGGCCTCATTCGAAAATCAAAAGAACATAAGGTCTCGCATGCACAGGATAGCGTGAAGCCTACCCTGTGGCACCCCTGGGGTCTCGTAAACGCAGGACTGCACGTAGCAACATGTGGCACCCCAAGCCACGGATTTCAGGAATTAACAGACGAAATACGCAACCCATGCTCCCAACTCGTGAATCGACACTGTACATATCCCTTTGACGTGAAGGTACAACCCAATAACATTGCCTAGTGTCGGCCTATAGGACAGGTCGGATCATAAGGAATCACCCTTAACACCAACTCTTTCCCTTTGGTAAAAATGATAATAAGTAAAGGTTAAGTAGTAATAGCCATAAGTTACTACCCTAATGATGTCACTAAACCCAAACAATCTCCCGGGGTTTTCAATAACTTTCTTATGATTATCCCGATCCAACTCATGGCCTATCGATCCAAGACACCGGTGACGGAAGTCTCTCTCACTCATCATTACCCCTAACTCGGACATCGTTAACATTCTTGGCCCACGATCAACCCACATCAGTTAAGATTCGTCAGTTCTGAAGGTGTGATTTATCCACAGTTTCTAAGGTGGTAAGATGCGATTCTTGATGGTCGATGGCCCTTACGACAATTTTGAGACTCTATCACTACCCCTAACTCGGATCTCGTCAACACTCTCGGCCCATGATCAACCCACATTAGTTAAGATATGTCGTTGCTCGAGGTGTGATTTATCCACAGTTTCCAAGGTGGTAAGATGCGAGTCTTGATGTTCGATGACCCCTAGGCTAGCTTTTATCTAGCTAACAATATTAGTGACTTCCCCAACCATTATTTACCATATATTGAAGATGAAGCATGTGCACATCATATGGTCCAATTTCAATTAGAAATGCATACAACTAGAACTCATGGGTTCTTTTCCCAAATTTGAACTGGGACAATATGCGACTAGGTTCATGGGTTTTTTCTCAAAGTTGAGCTAGAATCACCTAGAACCTAATTGCATGGTTTCCTCGCCAATTCGAGCTGGAACTATCATGGAGCTAGTTTCATGGGTTTTTTCTTAAAAATCGAACTAGAGCAAATGTGGAACATGAGTTCATTTCAATAGTTCCATTGGATTAGCATGCAAGCCAAAATCATGGGTTCCACTACAACATACAACTTAAACACGCATGGATTCTTTTGAGTCTAAAACAACTACACATCTCAAACATGGGTTCTTTACTAGAACTGCTACCATAACACAAGCATGCGTTCTTTACTTAGAACAACTACAATAACTCTAGCATAGGTTCTTTACTAGAACTACTACAATAACACAAGCATGCTTATGACTTAAGCATGGGTTTCTTTCTACAACATCTACCTATAACAACTCAAGCATGGTATATTTACTATAATCAACTTAAGCATGGTATCTTTACTACATCTCAAGCATGATGGGTTTCTTTTCTATAATCAACCTACAACAACTCAAGCATGGTATACCTACTATAATCAACTCAAGCATGGGTTTCTTACTACAACAACTCAAGCATGGTATACCTACTATAATCAACTCAAGCATGGGTTTCTTACTATAATCAACCTACAACAACTCAAGCATGGTATACCTGCTATAATCAACTCAAGCATGGGTTTCTTACTACAACAACTCAAGCGTGGTACACCTACTATAATCGACTCAAGCATGGGTTTCTTACTACAATCAACCTACAACAACTCAAGCAAGGTATATCTACTATAATCAACTCAAGCATGGGTTTCCTACTATGATCAACCTACAACAACTCAAGCATTGTATACCTACTATAATCAACTCAAGCATGGATTTCTCACTATAATCAACCTACAACAACTCAAGCATGGTATACTTACTAAAATCAACTCAAGCATGAGTTTCTCACTATAATCAACCTACAACAATTCAAGCACGGTATATTTACTATAATCAACTTAAGCATGGGTTTCTCACTATAATCAACCTACAACAACTCAAGCATGGTATATTTACTATAATCCACTCAAGCATGGGTTTCTTTCTACAACAACCTATAACTACTTAAGCATGGTATACTACTTAAGCATGATGGGTTTCTTACTACAACAACTCAAGCATGGTATCTTTCTACAATCAACTCAAACATGGTATATGGATTCTTTTTGAAACTAGAACAAGTACGAATGGGTTCGTGGGTTTCACAAGCATGGTTCATGGGTTCACAAGTATGAATAAGTTCTCTTTTTTGACATAGAACACAAAACTCAAGCATGGTAGGTTCTTTACTAAGAACAACTAAATATCACAAGCATGAATGAGTTCAGGGTTCATAAGCATGAAAATGGGTTCATGGGTTCCACAAGTATGAATAGGTTCTCTTTTTTGACATAGAATACAAAACTCAAGCATGGTATACTTACTATAATTAACTTAAATATGGTATCTTTACTACATCTCAAGCATGATGGGTTTCTTACTACAACAACTCAAGCATGGTGGGTTCTTTACTAAGAACAACTAAGTATCACTAGCATGAATGGGTACATTGTTCATAAGAATGAATGCGTTCAACAAAGCTCAAGCATGGGTTTTCTAGCAACTTAGGTTAGTTTAGGACATGCTACAAAAGACTAATATAAATTATTACAAAGACTACTTCTTTAGAAAATTACAAGTCCTATATATTACAAAGACTACAATTATTTAGTCTACAAATTACTATATACTACAACTCGCTTTTCTTCAATCCTACAAGTTCCTACATACTAAAAGAGTAACCTTTTATGAACAAGGGTTAGTAAGAAATGATTTCTTAATGAAGTAGAGAACAACATACAACAGAAACTTATCTTTAAAAAGCTAGATGAGTTCTACAATCCTAGAATGGGTAAGTAAACATTCTCACCTTACTACACTAATCTTTATATGCACATAGCTATAGTCCAAGTCATAGTTTTGAGTTCAACAAAACAACCATAATAACAACAAATAACATACAAGGTTAAAGATCAACCTTTATGTGTTTTTAACAAGTTCCACCACCTATCTTTTTCATGGGATCCTTTTGATCCCTACAACCACCTTATGCTTAATACTTAGTCCAAGTCATTTTTAGAACACACATACAACAAAAGTGGAAAAGAATCCACACAAATAAAAGAGTAAACTTCCTCTTGATTTCTCACCGTTCTTATACACAAATCTTAGTCCAATTGGTCCAAAATAATCATCATAACAACAATAACCATAGCAAGGTTCAATACTCTATCTTTATGTGATTTTGTTGAGTTCTACCAATCCAACTTTTTCATGGGGTCATTTTGATCCTTACAAACATGCTTATGCTTAGGAATTAGTCCAAGTTATTTAGGAATATAAATACACAACAACACATCATAAAGATGGCTTCTTTTTAACCTACAACCACTTATATGCTTAGAAAAATAGTCCAAGTTATTTAGAACATACACCTACAACATCCACCATCATAAAGATGGGTTTTTTTTATCCTACAACAAATAACCATCAAAGATGGGTACTTTTTCACATAGAACCAAAAAATAACCCTAAAGATGGGTTCTTTTCTACATACAAAAATAAAAAGAACAAGCAAACCTAAAATAGAAGTAGAGAATCTCCACCTTTTGATTCTTGTAGGAAGGACTAGCTAGCTTTCCTTCTCCTTCCTCCTAGCTTTCTACTACAACTTGTATGAAGAACACTTAATGTAAAAACCCAAATGAAGAACACTTAGGGTTTCATCTCTTTCTTTTACTCTCTTTTTTTTTCTTGTAAATGAGGCAAGGAGTGAGGGGGAGGCATTTTTATTGGACAAAATGAGGGTGGAAAGTGCAAAATACATCAACACAAATGCACAAACACCCTTGGGGATAGTTTGGCCGGCCAAATAGGGTGAGGTGGAGGGGGTGAGGTGGAGGGATGAGGTGGAGGAGAGTCTTCTAGTAGAAGATACATATAAATACTCTTATGTAACCCTAATTAATCTTAACCCTAGGTTTAAGCCTCCAAACAAATCCTAGCCCTCCAAATTTGATTAATCATGACAAAAATAAGATACTTTTGTCCAAAACACATACTACATGATTTGTACAAACGTACGAAATCGGTACAATACGCATACGTATGTATATATCTATATACCGATAATTTCCGTTTTTAAAACCACATAATCTGTACAAAAATAAATTAATTATGAAAATAATAATAAAATAAATTTTATTATCAACCCGGAGGATTTCAATACCAATTTGATACAATACAGATGTATACAGACTGGTATATACACACAGATAATACTTATTAACAAAACCGGCTGATATCCACAAAAAATATTTCATTTCAAAAAATAAAAATAAAATAATGATTAAATAATAATTTTCGGTGTTTGCCCAGGATTTTCCAGACATTTTTCTCAAAAATATATTTTTCAGGATTTTGTACAAGTGCACAAAACTGATACAATACCTGTATATACTTACTAGTATATATGTCCAGGTAACTTTTTATTTGAAAAAACCAAGTAAATTCAATAAAAATCTTTTCTATTTAAAAATAATAATTTATATAATAAAATATTCGTCCGGGATATTACAAAACCTGTCTGGAATGGTGATCTTAAAGATCATGACTTGGACAGCCTCTATGGCTTCATTCAGGCTTATGTCATCTGCCCAGACAGCATGAATAAACCATTCCTTCCCTATAAAGATAATGAACGACTGCTCTTCCCAACAGGTAGCTTTGTCGGTGTCTATTTCAGTGAAGAACTGAAGTATGCTCGCAAGCTAGGATACACTATCCATCCTTTGAAGGGCTAAATCTTTAAGGATAAGGATTCCCCCTTCCAAGGCTTTATCAGTAACATCTATGATAAGCGCTTAGCTGCAAAAGAGGTTGGTGATGAGGCAATTAGCTATACCTATAAGCTTACCATGAATGCGCTTTATGGTGGTTTCGGTATCAATCCTACCCATAAATACACAAAGATCTGTCCTAAAGAGGTGATTAGCGAGAAATCCAAGCGTTATGGCTTCCACAGTGCAGATCAACTCACTAATGATTACTTTCTTGTTCATTTCGAGCGCAACCGACCCGGTGCCCCTGACTATGAATGGAATCCAGATAAAAACTCATCCGTTCAGCTCTCTGCTGCCATTACTGCCTATGCTCGTATCCATATGTACAAATAAATCTCAAGAGACGACTGCTACTACACTGATACCGACTCTGTATTCCTTGGTAGCCCACTGCCTTCAGAGGAGATTTCCTCAACCGTTTTGGGTATGTTCAGGCTTGAGAATCTTGTGCATGAAGCATACTTCCTAGCCTAAGAGTAATGCTTTAAAGACATAAGACAATCAGGGGATTCTGAAGCACAAGGGTGCAGCTAAAGAGCATGTGGACTTCGAATGGTATAAATCAGTTTTGTCAAATCCAGCTCTCAAGAGGTCAGTCAACGTTTAATCTCCCTTCAAAGTGAATAATTCTCTTCTAGGGATGGTCTTCATAAACTACGGATCAATATAGACGACCCAAAAAGGGATCTCATCTTTGATCAACATAATGCATGGGTTGGCACAAAATCGAAGCACATCCTCTATGTAAAGGACTATGAAAGAAGGGTTCTACCCATTGAAAGAGAAGCAAGGCTGCGAAGCGAGAAAGAGCTTATGGAACTAAAGGCATCCCTGGCTAATCCAAGAGAGGCTAAAGCAGCAGAATCGAAAGCAAGGAAGGAATGGAAAGCTAAAGAAGCTCAGGAGCGGGAAGACAAGAATCCACAAGAGAAAGCACTCAAAGCACTCAAAGTGAAGGCAGCGGCAGATGAAAAAGCAAAAGCAGATGAAAACGCAAAAGCTAAGGCAGAGCATGAAGCTTGCAAAGATATTCAAGCTAAAGAAACTCAGGATAAAGATAAAGGTCTTAAACAGACAAATAAAGACTGTCTTGCAAAGCCAAAGCCAAAGCCGCCTTAGAGAAATAAATAAAATAAATAAAGTTTAGACAAATTAGAGTCCAAACTCGATACTCCAAGAACGGAATCATAGGAAGTATAGCTATAGAAAAGGAAGAGAAAATAAATAAGAAATGTATTCAGTCAAATAAAGAAAGAGATCGAAGACCTTTAACCAGAATATGGTCTCTAGTTTTACCAAATCAATCCTTCTCAACCAAATGTTCAAGAAGGCATTAAGTCAGGAATCTTGAATAGAAAGAGGTGGGTGATCCCACCACATCAGAATAGGCATACGAGTCTGCTTTAACCAACAGGGGACTCCCTTTTTGCTTGGCTTGACCGTATAGGTCCACTTTCGGAACTCAAGAAACCATTACTTACGAAACCTACCCCGATCTGATAAGCCACAATAGTCAAGTTAGGACTTACAGTATTTACTTAGCTTTAGCAAGTCCTAACTGGAATCTATGTTTCGAAGGCCTGAGTAAATGAAGACTCTTTGTACTTATATAGGGTATTCCCAGCCGTTCTTGTTGTTTTCCTTCATTTGGCAGAGGGACTTGGACGTTTGCGCAAAACAACCCGCTAGCTAATACTAATAAGCATTAAGATTTGGCTACCAAGCCTCAACGACCGGGCCTAAAGCTAGTCACTCTTCTAAGATAAGAAGAATGGCCCAAAACGGGATCATATCAAAGGCAAAAAGCGCTAATCTAATAAGAATGCGATCAGAGTCGGATCTCCTCTAGGGAGAGTTAGGACAGCAAAGCGGTCGAGTATATGATTCCCTTTGGGAGAGGTGTGACAAAGCCATAGCAGAGAGTTCTGAGGGGCAGAAGGGCCTAGAAGGTGAGTGATTCCTGTGAGTGGAGTACTAATTAGTCGTTTCTGCCTTTGTACTTTTTATACATAAAGCTATAAGTAGAGAGCTAGAAGTCGGTTGTGCCATAGGGCTAGGGTAGACAGCACCTCTTTCTCGCAATTCTACTTAGTCAAGTGGACCTCTACCTCGTAAACAGAAATCATGGAAGAAGAACAAGAAGAGGAACAAGCGAAAGAAGCATCGGTATCTAAATCATCAATAGAAGAAGAGGGCGAACTATCAATCCAATGGAAGGAGAGAGGGATGTGGTAGGAATTTGTGTTTTGAGATGGAGATGATGAAAAGCGAAGTGAACTGAGATCTCTCAAGTAGAGAGGGATGGGACGGACAAGGCAGATCGAAAGAGAGGGAGCCCTTAACCTTGAACGGAAAGGAAGATCCTCAGCACTACACACTTAATTATAGCCTTGCTACTCTAGTAAATAAATCTCTGTCAACCACCAACAAGGAGCTTCGCCGAGTGAGACCCTCGAGCTACGAGCCTCGTTCTATTATACTTGATTTATCTATTCTACTATACTTGACTTGGTTTCGGAGATCTTCTTTATTCCTCTAATTCACAATTCGAGGCAAGAGGGCAAGTCTAGGCATACATACTTTCCTGCCTTTACTGTTGCAACCATTGTTTTCCTTACTACCCTATTCAGTCATCACTACCTTTATTATTACGTACTTGTATGAGTGGGTTTGTTTGTTATCAGTCAATGTTAGAGGAGTTTACTTCTTCCTCGAAAGAAGCACGAATCGCTCGCTGGTTACTGTTACCTTGCCTTTTCATCCTATGCTTTAAGGCAGGGCAGTTAGCTACATAAGCAGAAGAAGGAAAAAAAGTCTCAATTAGTATACGCATAGACATCTGAAGAAGCTCTCAATTGCGGATGCACGCACATTCTACTTATATATGCCGTATACGGGCTGGCTGGCTCTTTTGCTTCCCCTTATACGGTACGGTGGACGGTATGGCTTTTCTTTAGCCAAAAGAAGCAGGCATAAAGACTATGTCTCCAAAAGGAGGCAAGCGTAAACACCATCCATGTCTATGGTACGAGTGGAGTAACCAAGTAGTACTCTCCCTTCCGCTAACCAAGTCTTATTCCGATTTAGGAGATAGTATGCGTCTGAGCATGTGCCTTCTTTCCATTCCTTTACACCCCAATAATAGAGGAAGTATCCATATCCGGGGAAAGAAAAGCTCACTCTCAAAAGCTACCCTTCCTTCTCTTGGAAGACACACACGAACTCCGCAACGGAAGCATAAACTCATCAAGCCCAACGCTACCTCTTCCCTTTCTTTTCACTCAGCTACTTCTACACTCCTTCCTACCTAGCTTATTGGCACAAGTCAAAGACCCATAATAGGTTAACAGACTGATAGTAAAGCTGAACGGGAAGTTCAAAAGTAGAACCAACTCCAGCTAATAGAACCGCTACGGTCAAGCAGTCCCCAACCCCTTTCCTCGCTTCCCTCCGCTACATACGCTATGTAGTTAAGATAGACCTACGCCTACTCTTTAGAGAAAAGGGCTGGCCTATCCCAGGTGCTTTCCATACGCTATGTGTTTAACATAGAGCAGGATGAGATAGCATTACAAGAGGCTGTACTACTACACCAATAGGACAGCAAGCAAGTAAGAACAAAGACTGAGTTAACCAAGTACTCAGTGAAATGCCAAGGAGTGAGGTAAAGAACAAGCAACTCGAACTACTGACTTTCAGCTACCCGAAGCAAGGGATTCCCCAGAGACTGCTGATACATAGCTAAAGATAGCTAGAAATCGACCTAGAACTCCGGGTAGACCCACTTTATGCTGGGGACCTTTGCCTTTGCGTGTCCTGTTGATCCACTTCTTGCTTAGTCAAAATTAGGCCGATGAGCGCGTTTCAAGAGTGAAGCCTTCGCCCAGTAAAACCTTTGAGATAGATTTGATCCTGACCCGACACCCGAAGAAGAAGAAGAAGTTTGAAAGGCTTCCTCGCTACCTGAACAAAGGTATTCTCCCTTTCTAGCTGATGCAGCATGACCAGCTCTTTCACTCGAAGAAGGTACTCTTTACTTTCCCCACTTCACTATAAAGCGTGGAGGCCTGTGACTTCTAGCGAGGTTGCTTGGGATTGATGAACTTGACTCAGCAGCTTCGGATGCTTATGTAGCCGATCAACCTTTCTTTCCAAGCTCGATCTTGGTCTTAATTTACTTTGTGATTGGTTACTTTTATATGTTCCAATTTCAATGTCCCAATTGAACCTCACGGAAAAGGTGTGCTTATGAAAAATGAATAATAACCTAGCACCGCAAACCTTGGACAATTAACCTCCCTACGCTACTGAGTCTTGAATAGGGTTTAGCTACGTTGGTCTTTCGAGACCACTACTATAGGGAAGCGCATCTCGTCAAGTCAGTTCAATGATACGATGGTAGGCAACTCTCAAAGGTAACTCTGGCTCTAGAAGCCAACCCATTTGAATGCTTGACTTTGACTCTGTTACTCTTTTACTTTTTTAGGAGGGAGAACCACTGTTTAGCTTAGTCTGCTTTGATCCTCTCCCTACTCTAACTGGGCATTTCGTTAGGTGAGTCCGGTTGGTATGTTATTTAAGGAAGAACTGGGTACTTTGGTTATTTCTTTATAGAGAAAGGACAAAGACCATTGATCTCATTAAACTTTCCCTTCTATCTGTGGTGAGGGTTACCTTGTTCAAAAATGGTTTGGTGTGCCCTTTCCTATGGTGTCTCTTCTGTGCTAGCTAGTATAAGTCTTGGTGATTTTGTTTTAGTAAGGCCAGTAGGAGAGGAGGATCCGGATTCAATGGATTTAGGAGTTTACACCCGAAACTAGCTGCCAGAAAAGTGAAGCTAGGAACAAGAATTCCTTAAGTTGAATGTGAATAGGAATCGTCTTGAAAAAGGGTAAGCTGTGACGGGGGAATCCCATGTTGCGGAATAAGATAATAGGGTATGGGTCAATGGAGAGGAATAAGCGATGCTAGTCTTTTTTCATTTCTCTTCGCATCATTGAGTTGCAACTTGTCTTGTCCAAGTCTTTCTCACTCGCATTCTCTTTGTCGTTAATTGAATCTCCCAACTAAAATAAAATAAAATAAAATAAAATCTGGGCGGGTAGCTTTCTTGCTAGTTTAAGGTCTCTTTTGGTTGCTTAATGGCATCCCTTCTTGCTTGTTTGCTTTCCTTTTCCTTCTCTATTCTCTATTTTATAGAAAAATACTACCTCAGTCTCTACTACCATAGTATCTAATGCGCAATCAATCGTTCACTTGCTTCCGCTTAGTTGTCTTGCTTGTTTATTGGTTCCCTTCTTTTCTTCATTAATTCAATGAAGGCTATTCAATCACTCCTCCACCTAATCCTAATGGTGAAGACACCGACTTGGAAATTGGAATATTCATGATCTTCATTCCAGTGGCGTCGCTGTAATCCTCCTCAATCACAGCAGGCTATGCTATGCCTTCAGTGCTACATGTAATCCATTTGACCTCTTAGGTAACTAAGAACTCTGGTCAGAGTACTCCACTTCGAACTCTAGGTCTTGGAGAAGAAGAAGACCCTAGTAAACCATATTCGTAATTGCTCGCCTAATTTTAATAATACTAAGCTTTCTCAAGCGATTGACTTATTTTCTTTCACTATTATGGCCTGATCCTTACTTGATACAAAACAGAACAGGAACTCATACTTCAATACTTCAATACTTCAATCTGAATCTGAATGTGGTATCTCGAAATCATCTGGATTACTCTCATGGTCTGGATACAAATCTTCCTCTTCATATATATGAATTTGTCCTGCTTCATCCAAGCCTATAAATTTATTATTAAATAAGTCTTCACATAAGATATTGTTTCGTTCTACGAAACAGTAATGACCTGCAAGATTGAATTCTATTTGGAGATCCAAGATGTATGAGAAGTCTTTCAATTGATCGGGGCATATTCCAATACAGACATACGAACCTAATCGTGCATATTGAATGGATGGGAAGCGTTCCTCAAATGCCCTATCAAAATCATCTAGATAATAGGTTTCGAATAGCACATCTGTAAGCATCTCAACATAAGGAAGACCATATTTCTGAGTCCAATCAGTTCCAACTTTGTCTAATATCTTGATTTCTAGAAAGGATTTTATTAATGATGAGATACCTTCATCTTTGACTACACAATTCTTACGTTTTCTGAAGAGACGAGAACGATCTATTTTTTATGCATTTAACTTAAAGAGATAGAATCTATATACATTAGACCATCTAGTAATGAATTGGAAGAAATCCTTCATACCCTTCTCCCTTTTAATGCTAAAATAAGACATCGGGTCGAAATCAGTCATTTCATTCTCCTTTTGACTACCAAAAGACTTCAGGTGAGAGAGACCACAATCTATAAATATGCGATGGAGAAGAACACCAATAGCCATCAAAACAAGATTATCCTTAGAATCAATATACATTTCATCAATTGATATTGCACCCACTGGGAACCAGTGATAGGTTTTAATACCTTATTTTCTAATAGAAACTTCTAATCTAGAAAACGAATATGAAAGGGAGATAATCTGAATGTTCTCTTTAACACATCTGACTTGATATCATCAACCATGTCAACATCAAGAGGAGTGTCTACATATATGCATTAGTGAACTATATGAATATCTGTCATGAGTTGAGATAAAGAACAATCCTCTAATTTGTACACCTTTCTCTTTCTGTCTGAACTATAATCTGTAGAGTAACTACGGGAAGCAAATAATGGAATTTGTGGAATTTTCAGACTAAAAATCATGTTTGTGAGTTTTATTTTGTTTTTACTTCTACTCAACGCATAACAAAACTGGATAGGTTAGCCAAATGTATAAGTGGGGGTTCTCATTACAAGAACTCTCTTTTAGAACCTAGTTCAGTCGTTCAGTATCACGTATAAATAAGTGAAGTATAAATATGACTAAGTAACTAACCTGTTGTTAATTCTGTTCTCTCACATATATATCTATTGGGGTGCTCTTTGAGTCCATAGTTATATGCGGGATATCTCATTACAAGATATCTGTTGTTAATTTTGATAACTCACATATATATCTGTTGGACAGCAAATAATTTAGCCAATAGTTATATGCGGGAGATCTCATTACAAGAACTCAAAGTAAAAGGTTACGGGAAAACACGACAGAAAAGAAAGCTATTTGTTGGTAGAGATAAAGAGGTCTGTTAGAATATTATATTTGAGTTGTGGTTCAAATACTATATACTATACAATACCCTCAAAATACTTTTTTTCCCCTAAAGGGTGCCAAACAGAGTGAGGGTATTTTTTTAAAATAAACAAGCTATCCATATTAAAGCAGTCAGTCAGTTGCTGGGCATCGTAGTATAGTTGGAGAATCGATCAGGAAGTCAATATTTCTCATACCGTTCTTTCGTATCTAGCCCCTCTGTCAAGTGAGGGACATCGTTCACTTCCATTGATTGCTCTTTCAGTTCCTCTAAGTCTCAGCATGAAAAGGGTTGAGTTTCGTTGCTCGGGTTACCTTTTTGAAAGAAAAGAAATAAATAAAGCAGAGCGGTGAATCTTAGGGAAGTAAGAGAGGGAATAATAGTTGTATGGCTTTGTACGAATGAATCACCCCTTCCCTTCGATTCGAACGAGGACATTGGTAGGCTCTCTCTCTTTCCGCATTGGACCCATTCTATTTCCATTGGAGGCATCTTTATAATAATCTATTCGTTTGCGTTTCACATATGCATCACATTACTATCCGCACTGCATCCACTAGACACAAGAATTCTTACATGGATTGACCCCGCTCCTCCTACTCTATTCTTTCTCTTCTTGCTCCATGTGAAAGAATGATATGAGTTGTTTGAAAGGAGTTCGTGATGGGTAAATCCCCGACCGCCCATATATGGTTGCTTAGGTCTTACCCACCCCCTTGATTGGAAGCACTCACGTATAGTCCTCGTTATCGAAGCATTAAGGGCAGAAGCAAAGACAGTGAGTCGATTGAGTGCCTGTATTTCCCTGGTTGGTTCATAAAGAAAAGAGTGCATTTCTTTCCCGTTCCCCTAGCCCTAGTGTAGTTAAGCATTCCAAGCATTAAGTCTTCTAGGGGTGACTTCTTATTCTTTCCCACCATTTCTTATTATCAAGCTGGCGGAATCTCTTTCCTTTCAATGAAATCTATCCGCGCTTAACTTAAGAAAACCGGAAAGAAAGGGCTAACTGTAACGCCCCGATTTTCGGTAACTGGGAAACCGTGACATAAGCCAAAATCTTTTCTTCAATTAGCCACAATACACACAAAAAAATAGAAAAATTTAAAACTTTTTATTCAACACAAATGTATTACAAGTCTGAATGTTATAAAACTGTAATACATTACAACAGTGTTGCAATAATACTTTACAATCCCAAGTGTGACAACTTCCAATAATTTACATCAGAGTACAATGAATAACGAACAACATATATTATAGCGGAAACTTAAAATGAAATCGACTCCTTGCTTCCCTTGCCTCGAGTCCTCCTGAATCCTGTACCTGCACTTCTGCAATCCGGTACCTATTGAAGTGGGGATGTTAGTACATATACTGACGCTTTAAGGCTGATAACTAGTAGCGAATCTCAACTATAGCAAACAGATTGATGAAAAGAGAAATGTGTATGTATATTTGATGTGTTAGTGTATGCTATGACTTAGACTCTGATGCAAGATTAACCAATGCAATGATGTACTTATTCTAATGGAAGAAAAACTCTGGAACAGTATGCAGCCCATACTACATACGCCCCATATCAAGCCGTTTCTCCATATATAGGGATTTGAACACACGCGATGAATTCTACTTTGTACCCATCCTGTTCCTGACATAATACTACATGACTGGCGAAGTTGTAGGTATAGTCTAGTTCCGTTACTGTAGTAAATGGTGGTGTCCTTGTTTGCCACTATTGTCCGGTCGCACCGGACCTCACTCAAAACTAACACGAACTACATGATACTTTTCAACCTTCTTCCGTGCCCTCAACTGGTCATAAGAAGGCATAGAACCTGATGGAATCGTATTGTCTATTTGCCTAGGAAACCCTCTCGTTCTTATCATGGCACATTCAGGAATTAACAGGCGAGATACGAAACCTGTACTCCCAACTTATCATGAAAAAGTACCGTCTGTATCCCTTTGACAGGGGGATACATCCTAATAACACCACCTAGTGTCAGCCTACAGGAGAAGTCAGATTATGGGTGTAACGCCCCGAATCCCAAATACACTGAATTCGAGATGTTCTACAGGATCTTTTCACTTTCTTAGTACACTTTTACAGGGAAATTAAAACTTTTCATCATACATCAGAGATTACATCATAATTACATCTTTCTTTTGCACAGCGGAAGTAAAATACAACAATTAAATACAAGTACAACAGCTTGATATAATCTTTAAGCATCCCAATCCTCTTTAATCTTTAGCATAACATTTACCTGCATGTTAGACTGTGGGTACGTCAGTTTATTCAACCGACGATCATTATACACGGCCGTCCTCGCTTGCCGGAAATAGTATAACTTAACATTTCATATTTAGCAAACACAAACTTGTCACATTTCAACTAAAGGGACTACCCTATTGATGTCGTGTTGTGATTGTGCACTTAGTCCTTAATGCAGTTACTTAAGTTACATGACACTAATGCGCACTTGTTCGGAGTCTATGCATCCCATACTACATAGGTCCGAGGGCAAGCCCTTATTCGTTCTTCATCTTGATAGGGTTCAATCCCCCGATATGTCTTAAACTACTACTGTAACTACGGTAGGGTCTTAGATGTCCTATGATCTATGAGCCCATGCCCAGGCAGCCTGGAGGGGAATCCCACGCACTGTCACGACGCATCGAGCAGGCAACCTATGGACAATTCAGCCTCCGCCATGGAACAATGGCACCACCCATAGCCACTCGAACATCCCACGAGCGTCGCCACCGGGACGATAATTCCGGAGTAGCGCCCACGCACTGTCTTGACGCATCAAGCAGGCAACCTGTGAATCGCTCTCACACCGCTATCCGTTGGCCCTCATACTCGTGTTTTTCTTCTACTTTCATCACATCTCCACTATGTACTAGTCCTTAGTTTTATATAAAAATCATGAACAAAATAATCACTAGAGTTAGCCTCTCCATCATCCGGACTTATTCATTTGTTTCAACATGACCAACCTTGGTCTAATTTCAATTCAATTCATCTTTCTCAATGCCGGGGAGACTTAGCTACTCTATTTCAAATTTCATTTCACAATCTTTAAGTCATAACCACTTTCATGTCACAATTTCATATTCTTTCTTATTCATAATTTCATTTGTTCACAAATCCATGGTGAATACTTATAACTCAAGTTTCATATTCAAGTCCAACAATTTCATCAACAAAGTTTCTAAACTCCATCATCATACAATGGACTCATGCACCTTACAAACATATATTCGTACTTCATATTTTACACCATATCTTCAAGTAAAGATTATAATATCATGTCACACCACAAATTCTTTTGTGTCAAAAACTTTCTAATAATCATTTCAATAACTCTTTATAAATTTGGAACTAACCATGAGTATGTGTCTTAGAACCATAGCTTTAATATACCATTTGTTCACAAACTACATTTTATTTTCTTCAATTAATATCCAAACCAATCCCATAAAATTCCTTGTATTTTTATGAAAATTACCATATTTTTCTCATATTTTTTGGACATCAAAATCTCATAAAAAAATATTTTTCCCTAAGTGCTAGGGGAAAGATTCGAACCCAGCACAATAGAGAAGAAGGCCAGAGCACCCGCCGATAGGCCGATCGGTGCTAGCGACTAGAAGAGGATGCACTAAGTACATATGCCATCTCTTCGCGGTCTTATATATATACACACAGTGCTTAAAAAAGAAATTGGTGAGACCCGGATTCGAACCACACCGCTCAGGGAAACCGAACAGCGCCTCCGACCGCCTGAGCCACTGGCTCAGGTTGTCACAGTGTGGACTTAAAACCCATTTAACTCATATTCTCACTGTTTGTAGAAATCAACTCGATGTTCAAAACAATTTGATTCATGTTGCCTTCAAATAAATTACTGAAAAATTCCAGATTTAATCTTTTTTATTCCATCTTCAAAACAGTAATTGTAAAATAAATTTTTGTACTAAAAACACATTTTTCTCCACCCAAATTAATTAATTTAATTAAAACTAGCAAATCTTTTATTTTTCGACATTGAAAATAATCGATTGTTCTTCTAATCTCTCTTTTATCCCAAAATTTTTCATGATAATTTACTGGTTATTAATCTACATTCACCACACAATACAACTTGGTTTTTCCCATACTCATACTAGTCAAAGAATTCATATAGCACATGAATAGGTGAAATTCAACAAGTACTAATTTTGGTACATTTCTAATATGATGACAACAAGCAATTCCTTGGTTCATTCATGCCACTTCTACACATGAATTCAAACATTCAATATACTTTTCTATTCAATTCCCATAGTGTTAATGTCTTTCTCAATTTCCATGTTTCAACCACACAATTTGCAAGTAATTAATAAAAGACTTTCACACATCATGCTAGTCACATTGCATCATTGTTCAATTAACTAGATAATCATAGAAAGTGCTTCATATGGTATAATTTCATGCAAACAATTTACATACACAATTTACCACACCATTCTAAGCCATTCACATACTAACTTTTTAATTAGAGTGGTCTCTTATTAGTATTTTCCATGTATAGTGTCATCAATATACTAGCATGAACCCTATATTAGAAACATGAAATATTTTACCCACCTCAATTGGAGAGAACACAAACAAAAGCAATCAAGTAGATGAGAACACCTCCTCCTAGCCAAATGATTGCACCACTCCAAGCCTCCAACCAAATGCCGAATACTTCTCCTCCTTGGCCGAAAGCTTCCTAGCCGAATGCTCTTGATGGTGCCGGCCACTCCAAGCAATACAACCCACACAACTCTTATTTTTTATAACTCACAATTATAATACTATTTGCTTTAGAATTTACACTTTGCATATCAAAATTAGCCATGAGAAAGGGGGTATTTATACAAAAAAAATGAGGGAAATGGAGGGCTAAGATCATCTTGGTGGTTGCAAAATGGAAGGCTTAGATTCAAGTAGAAGTTAGGAAAACTACCCACCTCCTTGAAACTACCCCCATGTTCTCCACACCAAAAATTCAACTTTCCCTCCCAAAAAGAATGCTACCCGGCCAAGCATAAGAAATGGGCAATGCACGTGTACGTGTAGTGCACGTGCATGCAACTAGGCCAAATTTGTACATTCTAAAATTGTATAAAAATAATTTTGTTAAGAAAAGTCTTCTACATGACAAGTTTAATTAAAATAAATTAATTCATGGGCTTTCTTTTTGGGCTAAAAATAATTTATAAAAAAATAATTAAAATAAAAATGCTTTTGGGCTTTTTAAGAAAAGGCTTTTTAATTAATTCAAATAAGGCTTTTAAAGAAGGCTTTTCGTACTAAAATAATTTGAGAAAATATATTTAAACATACTCACCATGATAAAATAATCCAACAATATATTGCACGTGCACAACACGTGCAAAATAAATAATTTTTCATTTATTGAAAAATCAGGGTATTACAATGGGGTGTCACCCCTAACACCAACTCTCACCCTTCGGAAATTTATAGATAAAAATGGTTAAGTAACTGCTACTACCCTAATAATGTCACTAACCCTAACCAAACCAGTGAGACATACCACTGTGCTTCCAACTCGGCATGAAAAAGCACCGTACGTGTCCCTCTTCTTACCAGCAAGCAAGACATGCCACTGTGCTTCCAACTCGGTATGAAAAAGTACCGTACGTGTCCCTCTTCTAACCAAAAAAGCGAGACATGTCACCGTGCTTCCAACTCGGCATGAAAAAGCACCGTATGTGTCTTTCTTCTAGAGATTGCATTAATTTATTGACATAATTAACCAAGACTTAATCTAGACTTCTCAAGATCTCTTCGGATCCACTTATAGCCTACTTATTTAAGATAATAGCTACATACGAGCCCAATGAGCTTCGTACGAGACAACAATATACGTACGAGCCAAAAAAGCTACGTATGGGACCAACAGCTACATATGGGCCAGTCGAGCCACGCATGAGACAACAACATACATACGAGCCAAATAAGCTGCGTATGAGACCACAACTACATACGGGCCAGGCGAGCCACGTATGAGACAACAATATTCATACGAGCCAAATAAGCTACGTATGAGACCAACAGCTATATACGGACCAGACGAGCCACGTATGAGACAACAACATTCATACGAGCCAAATAAGCTATGTATGAGACCAACAGCTACATACAGGCCAGGCGAGCCACGTATGAGCAAGACTACATACAAAAACAACTATACAGGTAAACAACCTAGAAGCAACCAAACATGCTTACTCGCAAAACTTGATTTTCTATAATTAAAAGCAATAGAAGAATCTACTAACAATCTAATATAGGCATGCTACCATTGAGAAGCCCAAAAGCGACGTAAAAGCCTTCCGACAGCCTAGAATCAACCAGTGCTACGATTATCGGATTTTAACAGAAATATACTTTTTAGAAAGGTGAGAACATTTCCTGCAACTCTCTAGTTGACCACTTCCTCAGATTCCGTAAGGAATTCCAGATTCCGTAAGGAATTCCAAATTCCTACCTATCGAACATACGCAAACAGTTACCAAACTACCGATTTTCAATAAAAAGCTGAAACTTCTGTAGCTTGTAACTTTTGATCTACTTGTCGAAATCTAATGAAACTGGACAATTTGAAAAGGTGTGAACATCTACTAAAACTTCCTAGTTGACCACTTTCTTAGATTCCAGAGGGAATTCCAAATTCCTACCCGTCGAATACACGCAAACGGTAAGAAAACAGCAGATTTAGCAAACAAAAGCTGAAACTTTGAAAGACTATAACTTTTGTTCCACTTATCAGAATTTAACCCAAGAGGGCAATTCAGAAAGGTGAGAAAGTCTACTACAATTCTCTAGTTGGTCGGCTCCTCAAATTCTGCTAGTAAGACACTCAAAAACTACAAGAATCAAGATCGATACAATTCCAACCCGCCAAATACACAGCCAAGCTGAAAATTTCCAAATACCATAACTCCTACTCCGCTTATCGGAATTTAGCCCGAGAGGCCAATTTGAAAAGGGGAGAATGTCTAATACAACTTCCTAGTTGGCCCGAACCTCAGATTCTACAGGTAAGACACTCTAAAACACCAAAGAAATCAAACAGAAGTGCACTCAGCTCAGAGTTGGTTGCTGTAGCTTCCAAATACCATAACTCCTACTCTGCTTATCGGAATTTAGCCTGAGAGGCCAATTCGGAAAGGGGAGAATGTCTACTACAACTTCCTAGTTGGTACGAACCTCAAATTCATCCATTAAGACACTCTAAAACATCTAAGAAGCAAAATAGCAAGTATCCAGTCAAGCCAGCCAGTTGCTGTACTTTGCAAACGACATAACTCCTACTCCGCTTATCGGAATTTGACCCGAGAGGCCAATTCGGAAAGGGGAGAGTCCCTACTAAAATTTCCTAGTTGGTCCGAACCTCAGATTCTACAAGTAGGACACTCTAAAACACCAAAGAACTCAAATAGCAAGCAACCGGTCAACAACTATTTGTTGTATTTTCCAAAGACCATAACTCCTATTCCGCTTATCAGAATCTAGCCCGAGAGGCCAATTCGGAAAAGGGAAGATGTATACTAAAACTCTCTATTTGACCTGAACCTCAGATTCAACCAGTAAAAGACTCAAAACTATGAAGGAGTAAAACAGTAAGCATACAGTCAGACAGCTAGTTGCTGTATGTTGCAAAGGCCATAATTCTTACTCCGCTTATCGGAATTTAATCCGAGAGGTCAATTCGGAAAGGGGAAGAGGTCTACTACAACTCTCTAGTTGTTCCGAACTTCAGATTCATCTGGTAAAACACTCAAAAACATCAAAGAAGCAAAACAGGTTGTTCACCCCCAAAATAGCTGTGCTGTCTTTTACGCGCGCTCGCTATTTTGGGAAAAATGGTAGTCTCACCCATCAAAATGACTCCGAAAAATCCACAAAAATTCTAGCATGATAATAACACCCTTAAGAACATTTCCAATAAATTTTGGGTCAAGATTCCATTGTTTACACAAGTAAATAAATCTAACCTTACAACTTCAAAATCGAACCTTTATTGTTCTATTTTGTGTTCTACTAGTATAAATTTCATATGCCCCTCTAATCTATTCTATACAGCAACATACAACAATAATAACAATAAAAATAACAAGCAAAGTGTTGAGAACCCCCACCCAATCGATTTGGAAGAACTAGCTAGCTTCCTATCTCCTCCTTGCTCCGTGTTCTTGCTCCTCTTCAAACAGAACCCAGGAAATCGAACCCATGAAAACCCTAACTCTCTTTTCTTTTGATTTTGATCCTCTCTTTCTTTTCTTTCTCAATGTTTTCTAAAATAACTAAGTGGTAGTAGCAGAGAAAGAGATAGAATGAGATGAGATGAGATGAAGAAGAATGAAGAGACCCCCAAAATGGAAGATGGATTTTTGCCCTCCTTTGTGTGATAGGCCGAAAAATGGGAGGGGGGGGGGGCTTGGGGGTGTTTTTATAAGAAGGGGTGAGTGAACTTGCGGTTGAGAAGAAGCCACTTGTCCATTCATTTTGTGGTCCAAAACAAATGGGGATCAATTTGCAAATAATTATTGCTGTCAAGACCCAATCCTTCCTAACCCTCCATCTCATCATGATGGATAAAAAATAAGAGATATTTTTTCCAAATCACATACTAAATGATTTTGTACAAACGTACGAAATCAATACGATTCAACTACGTACGTATATCTGATTACACAGAAAATTTTCATTAGTTAAAACAGATAATCTGTACAAAAATCATTTAATTCCGAGAAAATAATTTTATCACCGGTTCAGAAGATTCCAGTATCAATTTGATACAAAACAATCATATTTCGACTAGTTTATACGTACAGATACTGTTTATTAACAAACACGGTGATGTCCACCAAAAATATTTCAGTTCTGAAAATAATAAAAAAATAATAATCTGCCCGAGATTATCCAGACATTTTCTCAAAAACGCATTTTTCAAGATTTTGTACAAGTGCACAAAACAGATACAATACCTATATATACTTACTAGTATATATATCCAAATAAAGTTTTATTAGAAAAACCAGTAATTTATAAAAAAATATTTTAACATTAAAAATAATAATTACACAAATATAATATCCGTCCGGGATATTACACTAACAACAAGGAAAGGCGGATTGAGAGCTAGTTCAGTGAGTCTTATATGTTTAACACAACCGTGGAATAGTAGGCGTTTGAGAACAACGAACCACAGGCAACCACGAACACATCGACACTGTTCTTGTCGGTTAGGTTTCCTTCTCTTCCTTGTCTTAGCTAAAAGAGTACACATCTTCTCGCTTGCCTTCCACTCTTAGTAGACACCCGGTCTGGAATCCGGTACACGTATATCATCAACTTGTGCGCTGCCCTAGTGATCCTAATAAGATCTGGCAGGTCCAGTCTTTAGGTCAAGTCATCTTTCACAGGTTAGCTCACAGTACGCATTAAGGTTTCGGTCTGTTCCCGAGTAAGTGCGTCAAGTAAGAGCTAGTACTAGTGTTAGAGTTCGATCTTTCCCCTCTGTAATCAAAGAAAGAAGGTCAGTCAGCAAGCTCCGAAGTTGGTAATAAACTAGTAGCTCTTCTTTCATTCCCGCTAGAAGCCCAACTCCCACTCTTCCCAGGAACCTTCTTCGGCACATAGGCTTGCCCTGTCTTGCCTGACTCTAACAATTGGAATGAATGCAAGCTATCTGACAGTAGTTACCAGATCATACTTACAATAGGTACAAAGATGCGCAATATAGGAACATTAAAGAGAATGCGAGACATAGGGAGAATATCTGACATTAGTGAAGATCAGCTAGAAAGATATTTACATAGAACGCGTGTTGTTGCCAAGCCCCTGTGGTTCCACTCAATGACCATGCGAAAAAGAAATGATAGCTCATTTTCGTCTGTAATATGGTCTTGTCTTTTTGTTTCAATCTATCGGGGTGTGGTTCGTCTTTTGATCCGAGTCACTTATCCTGGTCTACTCAAAGCTGGGTTCAGGAGAGCGACCAATTGGAGTATCAGATAATAAGTGAGAAGAGGGAACAAGAGCTACAACCGGTGGAGTATGAGTGGATCCTGCCGATATGTGAAAAATGCGAGTCATTTGGTTACATAGAAGCTCAGTGCCCGGTTGTCCTTGTGAAGAATTGGGTGGAGAATGTAGATACTACTCCTGCTGACTTCAATGTTTTGCCCCAGCTGATCACTCGAATGTGACGCTAGGTAGCCCCTTTTCGAGGTAAGAAATTGACAGTGTGGTGAAGGAAATGCTGGTCGACAATGCACCCCGTGGGACTAATGGCCGATCAGACATCTTTTATAATCAAAAAGAGAAAGGTACATTATATCTGTCACGCCCCTCTTCCCAAAAGGAATATGAAATACGAGTACGTGACTAAGCCCAGCGAATGATTTTCATCATCCATAAGCTATTCAAGAATCTTTACAACATTCACAAGAATCACAGAGTCGGAAGTAAAAGTATCAACCAACATGCACATATGAACCAAACACCAACAACAATACTTGAAACCAAATACATTAATCTCAAATAGTCATGATCTGAATAAGTCAAAATCCTGGGTCACATGGCCCAAATATAAATATAAATCCAAGTATCAAGTTACAATATTGTTCAAGAAAACTACAAGAAATAATAATAACAAGATCCAGCACTAATACTTCATGTCACCAATACCGTCTGGAACCTGTTCTCCAAAATCTGCAATTCAATAATTGTAGGGAAGAGGAAAAGAGAAAATAATTACCCGTCAATTGCAAGTTACGGACTGCTTGTAATGCAGAATACAAGTACATGGGAAAACTAACTAATAGTATGGAATAAGCATGATGTCAAAATAAAAAACTAGCATGGTAAGGTGAAGCAGTACAAGAAGTATGCAACAAGTGTCAAGTAAACAAGTATCATGTAAACATGCATCAAGTGTCAAGTATCATGTAATCATGTATCAAGTGTCATGTATCAAGTCTCATGTACGCAAGTCTCATATATCATGTAGTCAAGTGTCAAGCAAGCATGTATCGTATTCAAGTATCATGTTCAAGTATCACGTTCAAGTCTTGTAGTGATTACTATCTAGGTAGCACTTCATGCAGCCCACCTTACATGGTTGCTACAAGAAACAGTTTTGCTTTAGATTTCATAATGGACCATAGAGGGCAGTATACTCAGGGACAAGTCAAGTAAACAAGTATCAAGCACGAGTCACGTAGTTGTGAACAAATGGCAGCAAGTAATATCAAGCACGAGTCACGTAATGGTGAACACGTGGAAACAAGTAATATCAAGCATGAGTCACGTAATTATGAACACGTGGAAACAAGTAATATCAAGCACAAGTCACGTAATCATGAACACATGGCAACAAGTAGTATCAAGTATGAATCATGTAGTCATGAAACATGGCAACAAGTAGTATCAAGCATGAATCATGTAGTCTTGAAACATGACAACAAGTTGTATCAAGCATGAATCATGTAGTCATGAAACATGGCAACATGTACTGGGAAACACGGGCCCCCTTCCGAGTACACTGTTCTGAATTATTCACTATTCGATCTTTTCCTTAAACCCCAACTTGATTATTTATTATTAATGTCAAACAAGCATATAGGTGTCACGAAACAAGAAAGTATATCTTGTTATGATCAAGTGATAAGTTCAAGTTGCAAGATAAACACGTATGGGTAATATGTAACACACGAAAGAATGAAATAACCAAATCTCAAGTTAAGGACAGCAAGACCATACTGTGGAAAAACTGAAATTCCCAGTGTTGTAAACATGCAAATCTGAATACGTCAAAATATCTAGAAAATAGACTCCCAACCAAATCCATCGAGTATAAATAAATTATATAGTATTTCACAACAACATAACTCAAAACTGATTTTAATCCAGAAAATAGGTTCAGCCAGAAATCAGAAAATCGAATTTACAGTCTGGAAAACAGCATCAAAACTCAATAAATAAATCCACGAAAAATCTGGGGTATTCCCCTATCTGTCTAGTATCAAAATATAAAGTTTCGTAATTTTACAGTGGAATTAGTTCAGTCATAAAAAATTAGAAAACATCAAGAAATGATAGTTTGGCAAATCTAGAATTCCCAACACAGCTGTACGAAAACTGTAATATCTCGCAAATTGTGCAACGAAATCCAAATCAGCCAAACGAAGATGAAAATAGAAAACATAAACTAACTTTCATATTTCACAAATAACTTTCATACAGTCAAAGGAATCAGGGTAAAAATATGATTTTTTACAAAACAGCGAGTAAAATACAGCAAGCACAATCTTTATAAACAAGCATGAAACGACATATAAAACTCATCAATAAAATCCGCTAAAATTCTGGATAATCCCTAAATAAGTATAGAAAAACTGACCAAAGTTCTAGATCAAAATAATATGTGTAGAACAAGTATCAAAATGATTTAGTCATCAAAATCACCAAGAAACGAAATATGGAAAAGATCTACACCTCTGTAGTAAAACAGTCATATCTCACACATACGAAATCTAAATCGAGCAAGGTTAGAGGGGTTGGAAAGAAGTCGAATTTCTCTGCAAATCATGTTTACACTGAAGTTAAGATTCTGACCTTAATATGGTCTAAATTACTAATCAAGACAGATCATCGACAAAACACAGAATTTCTTAAAAAACCAAAATCAACTTATATTCAACGATACTTGATCCAAACACAACCAAACATGAAATCGAGTCTACCAAGTGTCCAAACATCATGAAATTGGGTAATGAACATATCTAAAACAAATCTATCACATGGTTCTCCACAAATACCCAATTTCTCACAAAATCACCATACATGATCAAATCAAGAACGGAAAAAACCTAAGTTGTTTCATGTCAATATTGTGTCGTGAGACAACTATGGTCAAATCACTATAGAGACAATATCAACAAGGGTTTTCACACATGGATTGTCTCTAGACCCAACTACACTATAAGCGGTATTTTTGACTTGTATCATACAAAGGAATTTGCGTAAAAGTTACTTGCCTTAACCGACGACGAAACGAATCCATACAAGAATAACGGGAACAGATTCCCGGTCAACGAACACAATGAACGAACAAGATCCACGAACAACGATGAACAAAACCCGCAGACCACGACGAACACTCGAAACTCCAACAAACACACGAATTACCTCTGAACTTGCGAACCCAAACGAGCACACAAACTGAATAACTCAACGAATCACAATGACAAACGGAACACAAACTACGAATGAGAACCACTCAACCAAGAAAACACACGCACACTCGTGTACGTGCAAGCCACACCAAGACCAAACGGCAACACAAACAGCAAGGGCGACAACACGGGCGACGGGATGCGTCGGGATGCTGCCGATCTGCTCAGTCAGCGGAGCACAGCACGGTACTGCGGTGTTGTTGCTACAGTCTGTCGGAGAAGAGCAAGAGGAGGAGGGAGCGCCGTCTATCTCTATCGTCGGCTGCAACTGCGGCTGGAAGAGGGCGACACAGGGACTGGCTAGGGGCGTGCAACTGGCAGCACGACTGGCAGGCATTGCTGAAGCGTCGCGATGCTGCTGGCTGCTATTGCGTCGGGGAGGTGAAGCGGCATGGTGTAGGGAAGAAAGGCTGAGGGTGGTCGGGAGAGGTGAACGGAGGTGAAGAAGAGACGGAAGTTAGGGCTTGGAAGTGTAGGGTTACGGGAGGTAGCAGGAAGATTGGTGGCTAGGTATGAGAATGTGAACAGGCGCAAGAAAACTTGGGTATATATATAGAGAGAGTGTTTTAGGATTTAGACTGATGGGGTAACCGGTAGTATACGGATTTGGGGGATATGTCTGGGTAGTTTAGGCCGATGGGTTTAATGGGTTTTAGTTAATGAAATGAGTTTAGTTGGGTTTTAGTGAATGGGTATTAGGTTTGGATATTAATAATGGGTTTTGGGGTTAAGATAAAAGGGTCATGGGTTTTAGGGTAATTGGGTTTATATTGGGTTTGAAAAAATAAATAAATAAATAAATAAATAAAATAAATAAATGAAATAACAAATAAAAATATAAAATTTGGATTTTATAGAAATATTAATAAGAATAATAAAAACAGTAACAATAACAATAATAATAACAGTAATAGTAACAATAAAAGAAATCAAGGTAATAATATAAATAATAAGATTTGTATAAAAATCGTAGGAAATAGTTACAAATAAATTATTGACTAAAAATAAACTTTAGTGGAAGATTCAAAAATACATTTTGACAAAAAGATTTTGAAAACGAAAAAAATAATTTACAAAAATTTTAAATACAAAAAATACGCGAAAAATACAATTTTGAAAAACAGGTGTTACAAATCCTACCCACCTTACAACAAAATTTCGTCTTGGAAATTTGCTTAGGCGGTACATAGGACAAGGCAAAAGCAAACTGGGGAAAAGGGTAACAAAACAGAGGATTAAAGGGAAAAGAACAAGGCAGTGACAATACCCGAAAAAGAAAGAAGTGGATAACAATGATGTCAAATAGAGTGCTAGAAAGAGAATCAACAGTATCAAAAGGGAAAGAAGAACACAAGATAACAAAGCAATAAGGGAGAAGGTAGAGCTGGGACCAAAGAGAGAAAGGACATGAAAAAATTGAATCAAATAATGAGTCAGCAGATGGGAACAAATGCAAGGGATAGAGAAAAGCAAACAATACAAAGGAGGAGAAGCAACAAGAGAATCCTAGGATCTGTGGTTTATGGGCCCATAATTCTTCTGCTGCGCTACTCTGATCGAGAAGAGTCCATCAAAAGCATCCACCAGCTCCAGCAAGAATCGGCAAGAAAGAAAAAAATGGATAGCACCGAAATTTGAGGAGAACAAGATAGGGAAGAAGCAACAAGTATGATACTCAAAATAAATCAACAAATGAAGATGAATGGAGTGGATAACAATACCCGAAAAAGAAAGAAGTGGATAACAATGATGTCAAATGGAGTGCTAGAAAGAGAATCAACAGTATCAAAAGGGAAAGAAGAACACAAGATAACAAAGCAATAAGGGAGAAGGTAGAGCTGGGACCAAAGAGAGAAAGGACATGAAAAAATTGAATCAAATAATGAGTTAGCAGATGGGAACAAATGCAAGGGATAGAGAAAAGCAAACAATACAAAGGAGGAGAAGCAACAAGAGAATCCTAGGATCAGTGGGTTATGAGCCCACACTGCTTCTGCTGTGCTACTCTGATCGAGAAGAGTCCATCAAAAGCATCCACCAGCTCCAGCAAGAATCGGCAAGAAAGAAAAAAATTGATAGCACCGAAATTTGAGTAGAACAAGATAGGGAAGAAGCAACAAGTATGATACTCAAAATAAATCAACAAATGAAGATGAATGCAGAGCACGGCAAGAAATGAACAGCACATGGTCTAAAATAAGGAGGAATCAACGAGATAAGCAGAAATAAGAGATTGCTTACATCGGAACCAAAGAGAACATGAGCAGGAAAAGAACAAACACGGACAATGCCTAAGATCGAGTCAAAAGAAAGAGAAAGGGAATGGATGATCAAGGGGGAGGAAAAAACAATGTTGAAATATAATATGAAAGAATAATACAAGACAAAATGATGGAGAAAAAGAGAAACAACGAAATAACAAATGCAAAATATACCTGGAACTTCTTCAGCAAACTCAGCATCTGCAGCAGTCAGGTTGAAAGCCTGACCTCTCCTGGGGGCACGGGGCACGGTCCTCTGACTGACAATCTGGTGCTGCGAAGAAAGTGGTGGTCTGACTGGACCATGAGCTGGGGCAATCTGCTAAACAGGACCCCTGGCTGGAAGAGCCATCTGCTACTGCTGCGAAGAATCCCGCACTGTATGGTCAGTAGAACCACAACCAAAACAGCGGCGATTGGCACGCCTGTAGTCTCTGTGCACATGTCAGGGCATCTGGCAGAAATCACAGAATTCCTCTCTCCGAGGAGCGGCAGAAGTGTAAGGAGTTTTCCGGACAGGAGGGGCAGAAACAGGTCTCTGAATCGGCCCACCAGAAGGCCTAACAACAGCTGAAGAGAGCAGAACAGTCTGCTGGGGAGGAGCCAATCCGCCACGAGCCTGCTCCTGAGCTTCAGCTGCCTCGAGAGCTTCAGCATAAGTACACAAGCGAAGAGAGACAAGCTACACCTTAATGTCTCGCGCAAGTCCCAATATGAATCTACGAGCCCTATCCTCTTCGTTCGCCACAAGAACGGTTGCAAAGCGGCTAAGTCTTGTAAATTCAGCTGCGTACTCATCCACAGACCTGGAGCCTCAAGAAAGTCTCATGTTACAACATTGCTTGGACAATATGTAACAAAATTCCATTACTAGAAATAACGACCAACCTGTTTCAGGGGCAAGAATTGTTGCTCCATCTCCACTCTATTTCTGCTAGGAAAGAACTTCTCCAAGAAGCTCCTAGTGAAAGTGGCCAAAGTGATCGGTCTTTCGAGCCTTTCGGACTCGGACCTCCACCAGATATGAGCCAAGTCCACCATCTGGATGGTTGCTACATCCACACGATCTGCATCTGCAACCCTAGCTGCCAAAAGCAATTGCTCTGTCTGAATCAACCACTGTTCAGCCTCCAAAGGCATCTCAGTGCCCGAAAATCTGTCGGGACGCAGCCTCATGAAGTCCGTGACTATACCTAGATGGGGAGGAAGAGCTGTCTGCATTGGCACAGTGGATGGCAGAACCCGAGCAGCATCCAAAGCAGCCATCACCAAGTCACTGTGGTTTTGCAGCATATTGATTAGCCGCTCCAACACATTGGTGATGGCCTCAAATCCAGGATGATCATCATGAAGACGAGAAGTAGAGCCTCTACGATCCATAGTCTGCACAAAAACAAAAATAGTTAGCTTCCAGATCAACATTGATAATAATTCATTAATGCATGCATGGTTGGTGAAATGTTGAGTCGATCCCAGTTCGAGCTAAGCTTGTCTAATATATTAGGCAACTAATACATTAGCCAAACATGGTGCTCTGATATCACTATAAACCTTATCACGCCCTCCTTTTCAAAAGGAATACGGAATACGAGTACGTGACTAAGCCCAGCGAATGATTTTTCTCATCCATAAGCTGTTCAAGAATCTTTACAACATTCACAAGAATCATTAGAGTCGGAAGTAAAAGTATCAACGAACATGCACATATGAACCAAACACCAATAAGAATACTTGAAACCAAACATATTAATCTCAAATAGTCATAATCTGAATAAGTCAAAATCATGGGTCACATTGCCCAAATACAAATATAAATCCAAGTATCAAGTTACAATATTGTTCAAGCGAACTACAAGAAATAATAATAACAAAATCCAGCACTAATACTTTATGTCACCAATCCCGTCTGGAACCTATTCTCTAAAATTTGTAATTCAACAATTTCAGGAAAGAGGAAAAGAGAAAACAAGTACCCATCAATTGCAAGTTACGGACCGCTTATAATACAGGATACAAGTATATGGAAAAACTAACTAATAGTATGGAATAAGCATGATGTCAAAATAAACAACTAGCATGGTAAGATGAAGCAGTACAAGAAGCATGCAACAAGTGTCAAGTAAACAAGTATCATGTAAACATGCATCAAGTGTCAAGTATCATGTAATCATGTATGAAGTGTCATGTATCAAGTCTCATGTAAGCAAGTCTCATATATCATGTAGTCAAGTGTCAAGCAAGCATGTATCGTGTTCAACTATCATGTTCAAGTATCATGTTCAAGTCTTGTAGTGATTACTATCTAGGTAGCACTTCATGCAGCCCACCTTACATGGTTGCTACAACAAATAGTTTTGCTTTAGATTTCATAGTGGATAATAGACGGCAGTGTACTTAGGGACAAGTCAAGTAAATAAGTATCAAGCATGAGTCACGTAGTCGTGAACACGTGGTAGCAAGTAATATCAAGCATGAGTCACGTAATGGTGAACACGTGGAAACAAGTAATATCAAGCACGAGTCACAAAATCGTGAACACGTGGCAACAAGTAATATCAAGCACGAGTCACGTAATCGTGAACACGTGGCAACAAGTAGTATCAAGCATGAATTATGTAGTCATGAAACATGGAGACAAGTAGTATCAACCATGAATTATGTAGTCATGAAACATGGCAACAAGTAGTATCAAGCATGAATCATATAGTTATGAAACATGACAACCAGTAATGAGAAACATGGGCCCACTATTTGATCTTTCCCTTAAATCCCGGCTTGATTATTTATTATTAATGTCAAACAAGCATGTAGGTATCACGAAACAAGCAAGTATATCATGGTATGATCAAGTGACAAGTTCACGTTGCAAGATAAACACGTATGGGTAATATGTAACACACGAAAGAATGAAATAACCAAATCTTAAGTTCAGGACAGCAAGACCATACTGTAGCAAAACTGAAATTCCCAGTGTTATAAACATGCAAATCTGAATCCGTCGAAACATCTAGGAAATAGACTCATCAACTGAATCTAGCAAGTATAAATAAGTCATATAGTATTTCACAACAACATAACTCAAAACTGATTTAAATTCAGAAAATAGGTTCAGCCAGAAATCAGGAAATCGAATTTATAGTCAGGAAAATAGCATCAAAACTCAATAAATAAATCCACGAAAAATCTGGGGTATTCCCTTATCTGTCTAGTATCAAAATATAAAGTTTCATAGTTTTACAGTGGAATTAGATTAGTCATAAAAAATTAGAAAATATCAAGAAACGATAGTTTGGCAAATCTGGAACTCCCAACACAGCTGTACAAAAAATGTAATATCTCGCAAACCGTGAAACGAAATGCCAAATCCGCCGAAGGGAGATAAAAATAGACAACATAAACTAACTTTCATATTTCACAAATATTTTTCATACAGTCAAAGGAATCAGGGTGAAAATACGATTCTTTACAGAACAGCGAGTAAAACACAGCAGGTACAGTCTTTATAAACAAGCATGAAACGGCATATAAAACTCATCAATAAAATTCGCCAAAATTCTGGATAATCCCTAAATAAGTATAGAAAAACTGACCAAAGTTCTAGATCAAAATAATATGTGTAGAACAAGTATCAAAATGATTTAGTCATAAAAATCACCAAGAAACAAAATCTGAAAAAGATTTACACCTCTGTAGTAAAACAGTCATATCTCATACATACGAAAATTAAATCGAGCAAGGTTAGAGGGGTTGAAAAGAAGATGAATTTCTCTACAAATCATGTTTTATACTGAAGTTAAGATTCTGACCTTAATATGGTCTAAATTACTGATCAAGACAGATCTTTGACAAAACACAGAATTTCCTCAAAAACCAAAATCAACATAGATTCAACGAAACTTGATAAAAACACAACCAAGCATGAAATCGAGTCTACCAAGTGTCCAAACATCATGAAATAGGGTAATTAACATATCTAAAACAAATCTATCACATGGTTCTCCACAATTACCCAATTTCTCATAAAATCCCCATACATGACCAAATCAAGAACGGGCAAAACATAAGTTATTTCATGTCAATATTGTATCGTGAGGCAACTATGGTCAAATCACTATAGAGACAATATCAACAAGGAGTTTCACACACGGATTGTCTCTAGACCCAACTACACTTCAAGCGATATTTTTGACTTGTATCATACAAAAGAATTTGAGTACAAGTTACTTGCCTTAGCTGACGACGTAACGACTCCAAGCAAGCATAACGGGAACAGATTCCCGACTAATGAACACAACGAAGGAACAAGATCCACGAACAACGATGAACAAAACCAATGAACCACGACGAACACTCGAACTCCAACAAACACACGAATCAACTCCGAACTCGCGAACCCAAATAAGCACACGAACCAAAGAACTCAACAAACCACAATGACGAACGGAACACGAACTACAAACGAGAACTACTTAACCAAAAAAACACGTGCACTCTCATGCACGTTCAAGCCACACCAAGACCAAACAACAACAAAAATAGCAAGGGCGACAACACGGGCGACAGGACATGTCGGGATGCTGCCGGTCTGCTCAGTCGGTGGGCACAGCACGGCATTACGGTGTTGTTGCTGTAGTCTGTAGGAGAAGAGCAAGAGGAGGAGGGAGCGCCGGCTGTCGCTATCGTTGGCTGCTACCATGGCTGGAAGAGGGCGACACAAGGACGGGCTAGGGGCATGTAGCTGGCAACGCTACTGGAAGGCATCGCTGAAGCATCACGATGCTACTGGCTACTATTGCGTCGGGGAGGTGAAAGCAGCAGGGCACAGGGAAGAAAGGCTGAGGGTGGTCGGGAGAGGTGAACGGGGGTGAAGAAGAGACGGAAGTTAGGGCTTGGAAGTGTAGCGTTTCGGGAGGTTGCAGGAAGATTGGTGGCTTGGTATGAGAAGGTGAACAGGCGCATGAAAACTTGGGTATATATATAGGGAGAGTGTTTTAGGGTTTAGACTGATGGGGTAACGGGTAGTATACGGGTTTGGGGGATAGGTCTGGGTAGTTTAGGCTGATGGGTTTAATGGGTTTTAGTTAATGAAATGGGTTTAGTTGGGTTAAAGTGAATGGGTATTAGGTTTGGATATTAATAATGGGTTTTGGGGTTAAGATAAAAGGGTCATGGGTTTTAGGGTAATTGGGTTTATATTGGGTTTGGAAAAATAAATAAATAAATAAATAAATAAATAAATAAAATGAAATAACAAATAAAAATATAAAATTTGGGTTTTATAGAAATATTAATAATAATAACAATAACAATAACAATAACAATAACAATAATAATAACAGTAATAGTAACAATAAAAGAAATCAAGGTAATAATATCAATAATAAGATATGTATAAAAATCGTAGGAAATAGTTACAAATAAATTATTGATTAAAAATAAACTTGAGTGGAAGATTCAAAAATACATTTTGACAAAAAGAATTTGAAAATGAAAAAAATAGTTTACAAAAATTTTAAATACAGAAAATACACAAAAAATACAATTTTGGGAAAACAGGGGTTACAATAAGAGAGGATTTTTATAAGGCCGTGGAGTACTTCTATGCCACTAAGGGAGAATCAGACTATTAAGGAGAATGCGAGACATCGGGAGAATATCTGACATTAGTGAAGATCATCTAGAAAGATCTTTAGACAGAATGCGTGTTGTTGCCAAGCCCTCGTGGTTTCACTCAATGTCCATGCGAAAAAGCAATGATAGCTCATTTTCGTGTACAATATGGTCTTGTCTTTTCATTTCAATCTATCGGGGTGTGGTTCGTCTTTTGATCCGAGTCACCTATCCTGGTCTACTCAAAGGTGGGTTCAGGAGAGTGACCAATTGGAGTATCATATAAGAATTCAGAAAAGGGAACAAGTGCTACAGCCGGTGGAGTATGATTAGATCCTGCCGATATGTGAAAAATGCGAGTCATTTGGTTATATAGAAGCTCAGTGCCTGGTTGTCCTTGTGCAGAATTGGGTGGAGAATGTAGATGCTACTCCTGGTGACTTCAATGTTTTGCCCCAGTTGATCACTGGAATGTGACGCTTTGTAGCCCCTTTTCTAGGTTAGAAATTGACCGTGTGGTGAAGGAAATGCCGGCCGACAATGCACCCCTGGGCCCGATGGCCGATCAGGCATCTTTTATAATCAAAAAGGCAAAGGTACATTATAAGGGAGGATTTTTATAAGGCCGTGGAGTACTTCTATGCCACTAAGGGAGAATTAGACTATTCTATTTGGTACCCAATGTCTTAATAGATAGATTTCTTTTTTCTTCCTGGTGAAAGAAAGCATGTCTTGCTTCTTAGTTCGAAGTTGTAGGTTTCCTTGCTCCATCAAATGCTTTCTAAGCCGCTGTCACAGAGGACGAATTACTACAAGACATTAAGGAATCAGCTTCTCCAGGGGTGCCTACATCTGACTACACAGAGTATTTGGAATACACATCTTGGTAAAGACATAGGAAATGGAATATGAGAAATGATCATCTTATGTAATAGACTAGTGGGCCAAGCCAAGAATAAATGGTTACCACGGGCAGATTCACAAGCAGTGAACCTGATTGATCAAGAGAAAAAGATGGCAAGGAGGGCGAACCTCTTGTACCAGATAGTAGAGCATCTTGTGAAACATAGGTCTCAAGCATTGAATCGGAAGACTAGACTACTTAGTCTAGTGGGGTAGACTCTTTCAACTTCCACTCCAAGAGAGGTTCTTTAACCAAAGACATCCCGCTACGCTCCCGCGACAAAGCCTGGCTAGGTTATTGATGTCTCCACACTCCGACTGGTCTCAACTCGGCATCTTAAGCTCCTTAATCGATAGTAGACACAGGTCCGGGGTCTCCAGCTTCAGACAAGAAGGACTTTTTTCCCATCTCTCGGGGAGCTACTTCATGGGCTATACATGCTTAAAACCATAACGAATGTTGGGATCGACCAGATTAGATTCAGAAGTCAGTCGTTCTTGTCATGTAACCTAAGACCTCACAGAACGTGAGGTGCGAGAAAATGGAAGTATTTGATAGGCTTTCTTTAATAGCTTGCACTACTAATAGAATATCACTTTCTAGTAAGGTTGCCTTCGTTTTCTCCCTCGGAACCCATGTTGCATTGTAGGTTGGCTATGTGCCCGGATCTCCACCACTTATTTATTGTTAAGCCAAGTCGATGGAACGAAGCTCAAAGACCTAGAATTCCAGTTTATCCACTGCTCCACGGTTCCGATCGGCTTGACCCATCTGCCTCAATCAAGCCCTCCAATTGTCCGACATTAGGATGCGAACTCTACCAACAACACCCAAACTTGCCGTAGCCTAGCCTTCTTTCTTGAAAAATGACAAGATGCTATCTATCTAGAAATTACCCCCGATTCGAACCCATAGCTGATGATAGAGAAAGACCTGTCATTGCCTGAACGTCTTAGTTCGACACCTTTCAAGTACAGGAAAGTGGTCATCCCATCCCGTCCTCCCCTATTGATTGGATCCATCCGGCTGCCCAAAGACAGCTGCAGCTACTCCGACAAGCTGCCTTTCCTCTCAACTATTTCGCAGTTAACAGATTCTAGCACGGATTCAGATTCTGCTTCGGAAAATTCTTTCAGAAAAGAAAGCAAGGGCAAGAGAGCTATTCACATCCTAATTCTCTGATCTTCGAAAGCACTTCTAAGTTGTCATAGTGCGTGCATAATGCTTTAAAGCAAGGTCTACTACAGAAAAGTTTCAAGCCAGACCCGGCTGCTGAAAAGTTTCTCGTTGCTGGTCCGGTCTTGCCAGTTTCACCATTTGGTGAGGTTGGTTCGTCGGTTGACTGAGTTGATCCATTTGCAAGAGAAGATCCATACAATGTTACAATAGGCACAGGATAAGCCTAGGTGGTTAGTACATTTGCAATAGAAGCCGTCAATTGCTGGATCAGTTCTATCTATGGTATCCCTTGTTGGGTGGTTTTCACCTCTTCCCTTAGCTCGAATCACAACACTTGACGCTGAATAGAAGGAACTAGGATCTGTGACAACCAAGTTGTCAACCGTAGCTTCCTCACAGTCGTCTTTCTCTGTATGTGGTTAGTCTGGCCATCCGAGCCACCTATCCCCAGCAGCTACTAAAAAGAGGGTGGGAACTGCATAGTATGGCAGGTAGACTAGATCCTAAAGGGTAACAATGTCAAGTCGGAATCCTATCCTAACTGCTGATCTATGTTCGCCTCTCGTGCAGTGCCTTTCACATCTGCTTACTACCTCTTTGTAACTGCATACTACCAAGATGCTCGTCTAGCTGGCATATTCGGGTCACCGTCCCTTCCATCTCCCTTTTCCTGAACTGAGTTCATATACTACTCTACTACTGAGGCCGGAGATGTTGAACCGAAGTCGGGAGATTATGTTGGTTTTGTTTTGGGCACCTGTAGATGTATCAGAATCACCGGATAGGAAGAGGACGACCCGGAAAACCAAAACACCTTTTACACCGATTTATAGTGTCAGGTCTTACTTAAGGCTCCACGAAGGGATGACTTTCCGCATGCAACCGAGGATTGAAAACTAGGCTTTCAACCAGAAGCGGACCCTTCGGACAAGAAGTCTCTTTCTTTGGGCTATGTTCCACTGCACTGAGAATTTGGAATATTGATAACAGTACAAGAAGGCACGACAGGGCGGGGCACCATACCTTATTTACAAAGTCTCATGACGGAGTAAGAAGTCAAAGAGTCCCCCTGGAATGACAAGTGGATGTATCCGCAGCAGCTTCTTGATCACAAGCTTGCTTTCGATATCTTCCCTGTCTTTCTCTCATTCTGTGTAACCTGGTGAAAGGAATGCTTTCCCTCGCCTTGCTAAGGAGCCTACTAATGCTCTTGACTTCTTTCTTATCTGTAGGATATAGAATTTATGAATTAGTAATCTAGCTAGAAGGAGAGTCCATGATCGTTCTCAGGTGAGTTTCACATAAGAAGTGGAGATTGAGATTGGTCAATCGCCGTCATGAATACCTTTTTTTTGGATGAAGTCACCAAACCGAAGGTAGGGAAGGCCAAGGTTTTTCTGCCATCTGCTAAGTGTCCCCCACGGGCATAACTGTAGGGTTATGGTCTCTATGTCCTCTTCGGGAGAGGCTTGTTCGAGTAGAAGCGTTGGTAGCGATCCCTAGTCGATTGGGGGTCAACTCAAAGATTGGTCGCCACGACCGGACATGTGAACAAGACAGCGAAGGTGATGCAAAGGGGTAAGAAATACCTCGTCCAGTTCTCCTTATTAGTTTTTGACCACGGAACTATACCGTGTCGGGGGCCTATGCATGCAGTTTGGAGAAATGGGTGTGGAAATTGTGTAATGTAAATAGTACATAAACGCAATATCTTCCTTATTTTTTAGAAAAGTGAAATTGTAACATCCTGAATTTTTATAAGAGTTTGATATTTTACATGTTTTGCACGTGTGATTTCATATGCATTTTTCTACAGAAAAATATTTTCTTCATAGCCTAAGCTATTAATTATTCTCCTTGTTTCCTAAAAGATCTATTTTTAAAGCCTAAATAAAATCCTAGGCCTAATTCTAGCCCATTATAATTAATTTATTAATTAATTCTCTTGAGCCCATGGTCTTTTGGCCCATTAGTGAGCCCAATTAATTTAAATTCTCTTTTAATTAACCCAACTTGTATTGTAGACCCACTTAATAAACAATTAATTAAAAGTGCATGAACAAAATTTTGTAGGGGTACTAGTTTGCATGTGCATTGCACTTGTACGTGCAAATGCACCTTTGGGGAGTAGGACAGATAGTGCAAAGAGAGAGGGAGAGATGGGAGTAGTGGTGAGGTGGTTCTCTCATTCAAGGGTGGTTGCAACAACTCCCAAACTCATCCTAGCCTTTGATCCTTAAATATTTTGACTAATCCTAACCATTCTATCCACTCAAAAATGTGTATAAATACCCCCTCTCATTTACTCATTTTTGCACTTGAAAAAGAAAGAAACATAAAGAGTTAGAAAAATATTGAGAGAAAGATTGAGTGTGTGCTGGTGTGTGTGTGCACCTTTGGAGGCCGGCCAAATCGACAAGAAGAAGGGGAGCTCGGGTTTCATCAAGCACAAGGAGGTGAAGGCAATTTGCGGCTCGATCTAGGAGGAGAAGGATCGCTCTTTATTCAAGAAAATTTCTAGAAGTTCTTTCTTTTGTTCCTTCAAATAGGTGGGCAATTTTCTCTAACTTCTAAATAGTATCATGGTAGGTGGTGTGCTAATCATGCTGGAATAAATAAGTGAAAATATTGCTCTTTGATAATATCATGATTAAGGTGAAAATGGAACATATGTAAAATTGCATGAAATGACTAAGTAAAATTGAATGAATGATATGATTGTTGTTGTGATATTTTGATATTGATCTAGCATGCTAAATTAGAATAAATGTTTCTCCATGTCGAAATATTCGTGTATGTGGGAAAAGTGCAATTTAAGAAGTATGCTTTATGTGAAAAATACAAATGATGAGAATCTCTATGTTGATTAGTAAATTATGCATGTTTATGGCTAGTATGATTGTTACTAAATAATTGTAAAAGTTGTATGTTATTTATTGGGAAAAATGAACATTTTATTATTTAGGACAAATTTAAGAAATGATCATTTTGTGTGTAAATCAAAAGGAAGGAAAAAAAAAAAACTCATTAGTCTAATAAAGAATAACTAAAATATGATTAGAAGAAACCAAGAAAAATGTCTCTTTGAAAAGGAAATTATTAATAGAACATTATGTGATTTTTTTTATGTATAGTTGTAGAAAAAAAAAAGAGGTACTTTCCATGGAAAATGAGAGTTAAGTGGTATTTTGAAAATCTTGAGTTACTGTATAAGTTCCAAATTTCGGACTTTAGTTACTGAACAGCCGACCGTATATGTCTTAACAGTTGACTGTCCAGACTAGTTATTTTCGAGTTTTAAAACATCACAGAACAGTCGACCGACTATGTCATAACAGTCGACTGTCCTGACTATTTTAATTTTTAGTTTTTAATCATCACATAACAGTCGACCGACCATGTCCTAACAGTCGACTGTCCTGACTATTTTAATTTTCGAGTTTTAATCCTCGTAGAGCAGTCGACCGACTGTGCTTTAACAGTCGACTGTCCTGACGATTTAATTGATATCCAGATTTCATTAGAAAAAATTTCTATAACCCCTTGGCCTATGTGTAAAGGAGAAATCGAGACTTTTGCAAGAAAGAACTTATTCTAAATTATTAGTTTAAAGTATTTTTGGATAAAGAAAAGTGTATTGTTTAAAAGAGTTCGAAAAGAAAATTTTTTTTGATAAAAAGGAAATTGAAGGTATGAATGTTTGATTGCGTATTGGCAAAGAGAATAAGAGAATGATGTGGAAAGAATGAATTATGGATGTGACGAATTAGAAAATGAATTTATTTGTCTTATGCATAAAATTAAACATGAAAGTAAAATCAAATATCCTGATGAATTATGAAAAGTCTTATGAATATGAATACTCAAATGCTATGAACATGAAATGAGATTTTGAACTAGAGGGTAGCTAAAATCCTATTACCGGCAATTGAATGAATTAAAATTGTAAAGTTGAATTATTGAGATGCAAGACCAAGTTGGTCATGTTGTTGATTGAGATCGGTATAGAGGAAAGAGCTAACTCTAGGGGTTGATTTTATTCATGATTCAAATAAACTAAAGATTTAGATACATAGTGGTGATGTGACGAAAGTGAGAGAAAAACAGTAGTATGAGGGCCATCGGATTGGCGGTGTGAGAGTGATTCACAGACTGCCTGCTGATGCATCATGACATGGAGTGAGCAATACTCCGGAATTATCGTCCCGGTGGCGATGCTTGTGGGGTGTTTGGCGACTACGGGTGGTGCCATCGTTTCATGGCGGAGGTTGAATTGTCCATAGTCTGCCTGCTTGATGCGTCATGTCAGTGCGTAGGATTCCCCTCCAGACTGCCTGGGTATGGGCTCATAGATCGTAGAACATCTAGGATACTTACCGTAGTCACCATAGTAGTTTAAGTCATGGCGAGGGATTGGACCCTATAAAATGAAGTACGATTAAGGGCTTGCCCTCGGACCTATGTAGTATGGGATGCATAAAATCCTAGCAAGTGCGCATTAGGGTCATATAATATAACAACTGCATTAAGGACTAAGTGCACAACACAACACGATATCTATAGGATAGTCCCCGTAGTTTTGCATGTGACAAGTGTGAGTTTTCTAAGTAAGAGAAAATTGATGTTTTATATCCTTGCGTTAGTTGAATGAACTGACGAGCCCACTGTTTCTATGCAGGGTAAAGAGATTGACAAGAATAAGTATGCAAGCTGCTTAAAGAATGTTTCAAGTGTTGTACATTTTATTCATGTAATTATTGTAATTTGCTTCCGCTGTTTAAATGTAATTTAAAGATGCAATTCTGATGTAATGAATGTTTTAAATTTCCTTCTAAAATTGTATGAAGATAAGTGTAAAGATCCTGCGGAACTTCGAACTCAGTCTATTTTGAAATTTGGGGTGTTACAGAGTGGTATCAGAGCCACGCTTCCAAGTAGTACAAATTTATAAGGAACGACACCCTAGAAGTGGACATTTGAGTGTGTGTTGAGTCTAGAGATTTAAATGTAAGTCACTTACATTTGTGTTGCTTTATGATTTATGCTTCTTCTTCTCCTTTCTCCAAGATGGCGGACCACTTCGACCCAGCTGGAGATGACGACTGGCACATTGTTGAGGATGATAACTACCCCGGGCAAGCTGATTTAGGTGAAAAATATCCTAATGAATTTGAAGAGGATGGCTAGAGTCTCGAGAGATCACTCCACCTCCGGATTCATCTGATGACTCCTCTGATGAGGAAGAACCGGTTCCGAGTAGTCTCATTGTGTCTCTTCAGAGGCAGGTAGAGACTCAACGGGAGAGAGTCGGGCTACTGGAGACTTAGTTGGCAAAGCGCAAGTATGATATTGCAATTCTCAATCATCGTGTTTGGGAACTCGAGAAGAGGAAAAACATGTACGATGTACTGAAGGAGGAAGTGGAGGAACTACGGAAAGAGCTTCGAGAAGCCAAGAGGAACCGTAGGAGCTAAACTGTTGTACCTTCTTATTGCTGTCATTTGATGTCAGGAATGTTTTAAATTCGAATGTATAAAGTTTGAAATTCAATGAAATGAAAAGTTGATTTAAAATTCATGTTTTTCTACTTCGAATTTAATGGATCTTTTGCATCAAAATATGGCTAGAAGAGAAGCTCGAAATGGTGAAGGTCTGGAATTGGAAACAGAATTAGCAAGAGTCTATCAGACACTCAATGCCGTTGCCATGAATCAGAACCAAGGGAGGGTGCCAGTGAATCCAGTACCCGAAGCAATCAAACTCGTGGAATCATTCAAACGGATGAAACAACCCGTGTTTGAGGGGAAGTCAGACCCTAACGCGGCTGAAAACAATTGGATCCGACAGATCGAGACTATCTTCGAAGTCTTGGAGACTCCGAAAGGCAGCAAGGTGAAGCTGGCGGCGCTGCAGTTGGTGAAGGATGCGGCTGTGTGGTGGCAGTCGATGAAGTGGACGATGGGAGATATTGTCCTTGGCTGGGAGGAATTCTTGGAAGAATTCCGCAGTCATTATTTTCCATCAGACGTCTAGGAGAAGAAAGCCATGGAATTTCTGGCACTGCAGCAGGACGGTATGTCGCTTAGAGAGTATGAGATGAGGTTCAATCAGCTCTCGAGGTATGCTTCCAAATTGGTGATGGACGAGGCAAAGAAGGCTTGAAAGTTCGGGCATGGTTTGAGGCCAAGTCTGAGATCCAGGATGATACCCCTCGGTATCAGGAGGTTTGACAAGTTGGTCAAACGAGCTGCAGCCATGGAGGCGGACATGGAGCAGTTCCACGCTATTCAGAATAGGAGGAACAACTAGAATGTGGGGAAGAGGCTCGCAGTTGCTGGAAGTGTCAGAGGACAGCCGCCGGCCCAAAGGTTCAAATCGACTGGGGCGAACGCTGTCAATGTTGCAGGAAGACCCAGGAATGCGTGGGTGAGACCTCCTATGGTGACTTGTTATAATTGTGGGGAGACAGGTCACTACCGATCCAGTGCCCTAAGTTGCAGGATGTCGTCCAAAGGGGACCAACTCAGCAGGACGGAAAGAAGCCGTACCAGTAGGGCCGAGTATTTGCCTTGACTGAAGTTGACGCTGATGAGGTGGATCACGTCATCACTGGTACGAGGGAGGATGTTTAAGAGTGTTTTCTGTTGTTTCTTTTTCCTGCTTTTATAGTGAACTGTTATATAACGAGTGTGTGTTATGTAACAGGAGAACTTTATTTGAATGGAAAGAAAGCTATTGTTTTGTTCGATACTGGGTCCTCTCATACTTTTGTGTCACCTAAGTTTGCCAAAGTTTTGGGAGTCGAACCGAAAATCTTTCCAGGCAAGGTTTTAGCAGTAGCTACTCCATCAGGAGAGACTTTAACCACTGATCGGTACTATGCATACAGCGAGATCGTGATTGGAGATAGAATTTTTGGGATTGATCTGATCGAGCTGAATATCTTGGGAGTCGATATTATCATTGGCATTGATTGGATGTCGGTGTACCGTGCAAGCATCGAGTGGAAGACCAAAGAAGTAACAGTGAAGGTTCCAGGTGGACCTGAAGTCACTTTCCAAGAGAAGAGGAGATGTTCAGGCTTGGTTGCTGCTATCAGCAAGAAGAAGGGGATTCCTGCAGAGGTGCAGCAAATTCCAGTGGTTCGGAATTATCCGACGGTATTCATGGAAGATTTGCCTGGGTTACCCCCGCATCGTGATGTAGATTTCAGCTTCACTATTTAGCCAGGGAGTGCACCTATTTTCAAGGTACCGTATAGGATGGTGCCTGTGGACCAGGATGAGATCAAACGGCAAATTGAGGAACTGATAGAGAAAGGCTTTATTAAACTGAGTGCGTCATCTTGGGGAGCACCGGTGCTATTGGTAAAGAAGAAAGATGGTTCGATGAGGATGTGCATCGATTACCGAGAGCTGAATAAGGTCACTGTTTAGAATAAATATCCGATTCCAAGAATTGATGACTTGTTCGATCATCTACAAGGAGCAGCGGTTTTCTCCAAAATAGATCTTCGATCAGGATATCATCATGTTCGAGTGAAAGCAGAAGATGTGCATAAGATTGCGTTCAGAACTCGACACGAGCATTACGAATTCTTAGTTATGCCGTTTGGAGTGACGAATGCACCTGCAATTTTCATGGATATGATGAACAGAGTTCTGAGGCCGTTTATTGATTCTTTCGTCATGGTGTTTATCGATGACATTCTTGTGTACTCTAAGTTGGAAGAGGAGCACACGGAGCATCTGGCATCAGTTTTGAGGAAGCTTCAGAAGCATGAATTGTATGCCAAGTTATCCAAGTGCAATTTCTGAAAATCTGAGGTGGCATTCTTAGGTCACATCCTTTCTAGGAGGGAGTGGCAACTAATTTTCAGAAGATAGATGCAGTAAGAGATTGGGCAAGGCCTACTACATTAAAGGAAATCAGGAGTTTTCTTGGATTGACAGGATACTACAGGAGGTTTATTCAAGGCTATGCTCAGATAGTCATGCCATTCACTAGTCTGACCAAGAAAAATGTGAACTTCAAATGGACCGAATAGTGCGAGAAGAGCTTTCAGGAGTTGAAAAAGGGGCTGACTACTGCTCCTATTTTAGTTTTGCCTAGAGCATGCATTGAGTATGATGTCTACAGTGATACTTCACATCGTGGGCTTGGTTGTGTCTTAATGCAAGAAGGAAAAGTGATCGCTTATGGGTCTAGGCAACTAAGACTGCATGAGAAGAATTATCCGACTCATGATCTGGAGTTGGCTGCGATTATCTTTTTCTTAAAGCAATGGAGACATTACGTGTATGGTGAGAAGCTGAACATATACACAAACCACAAAATCTTGAAGTACATCTATCAACAGAAGGATCTGAATTTGAGGCAAAGTAAATGGCTGGAGGTGCTTGAGGATATTCGTCCAGAGATTAAGTACCATCTGGGGAAGGCTAATGTTGTTGCTGATGCACTTAGCCGAAAGAGCAGTTTGGCTAGTTTGATTACGACTCAGAGGCAGCTGGTAGAGGAGTTGGATCGAGCTAGTATTGAAGTCGTTCTGCAAGGCTTGGTATCATCTTTAGCTCAGTTGAGACTTCAACCAATCCTGAATGAAAGGATTATCACAAGTCAGAAGGAAGATGCAGAGATTCAGAGGATGAAGGAGTAGGTGAGTACTGGCAAGTTGTCAGAGTTCTAGATCAGGGATGAGGTGTTGTGGTTCGGAGAGAGGTTGTGTGTTCCGGATCAAGCAGAATTGTGGGAGAGCATTCTTCAGGAGGCACATGCTACTCTTTTGTCAATACATCCTGGGAGAACCAAGATGTATAAGGACATTAAGCAACACTTTTGGTGGTCAGGTTTGAAGCGAGATGTGGCCGAGTTCGTGGCAAAGTGTGAGGTCTGTCAACAGGTCAAAGCTGAGAATCAGAAATCCGGAGGTCTATTACAACCTTTACCTATTCCGGAATGGAAGTGGGATAACATCAGTATGGATTTGATCACGGGCTTGCCTAAGAGTTCAAAGGGCAATGATGCAATTTGGGTCATAGTCGACTGACTAACCAAGTCCGCTCATTTCTTGGTGATGAAACTTACTGTTTCGATGGACAAGTTGGCTGAGCTGTATGTTGGTGAGATCGTCAGGCTTCATAGTTTTCTGTTAACCATTGTGTCTGATCAAGATGTGAGGTTTACTTCACATTTCTGGAAGAGTCTTCAGACAGCTCTGGGTACCAAGATGGATTTCAGCACTGCTTTTCATCCACAGACCGATGGGCAGACTGAGAGAGTCAACCGTATTCTTGAGGATATGCTTCGGTGTTGTGTACTCAACTTTGGAGGCAGTTGGGAAAGGCACTTAGCTCTGGTGGAGTTTATCTACAACAACAGTTTTCAGACTAGTATCGGGATGGCGCCGTACAAAGCTCTGTATGGCAGGAAATGCAGAACACCTGTTTGTTGATTTGAAGTGGGGGAACGACTGATGTTTGGGCCTGAGATTGTGCAGCAGACCTCTGAAAGGATTGATCTGATCAGGAAGAGGTTGGTGAATGCTCAGAGTAGGCAGAAGAGCTATGCAAACAACCGGAGGAGGGACCTTGAGTTTGAGGTTGGAGACTTTGTCTTTCTGAAAGTTTCACCTATCAATGGCGTGATTTGCTTTGGCAAGAGTGGGAAGTTAGCCCCGAGGTTCATAGGCCCGTACAAGATATTGAAGCGGATTGGAAAAACTGCTTACTGATTGGAGTTTCCGGAAGAGTTGTCACAGGTGCACAATGTCTTCCATGTTTCTATGCTGAGAGGGTACAATCCAGATCCGAGTCATCATTTGCCCGAAGTTCCAGATGGTTTGCAGTTGGATCTGAGTTACATTAAGCTTCCGGTTGAGGTTATGGATCGTCGGGAGAAAGTCTTGAGGAACAAGACGATACTGATGGTCAAAGTAGTCTGGAGAAACCAGTTGGTTGAAGCGGCTAATTAGGAATCTGAGGAGAGGATGATGAAGGATCATCCTAAGCTCTATGTTTGATTTGTATCTTCTTTCTTTTTCTTTCTTATCTTCATGTTGTATTTCTGTTTTCTCACCCGTTTAGTGTAGTTCCGGGATGAAACTATTCTAAGGAGGGAGTGTTGTAACATCCTGAATTTTTATAAGAGTTTGAGATTTTACATGTTTTGCACGTGTGATTTCATATGCATTTTTCTAGAGACAAATATTTTCTTCATAGCCTAAGCTGTTAATTATTCTCCTTTTTTCCTAAAAGATCTATTTTTAAAGCCTAAATAAAATCCTAGGTCTAATTCTCGTCCATTATAATTAATTTATTAATTAATTCTCTTGAGCCCATGGTCTTTTAGCCCATTAGTGAGCCCAATTAATTTAAATTCTCTTTTAATTAACCCAACTTATATTGTAGACCAACTGAATAAACAATTAACTAAATGTGCATGAACAAAATTTTGTAGGGGTACTAGTTTGCATGTGCATTGCACTTGCACATACAAATGCACCTTTGGGGAGTAGGCCGGATAGTGCAAAGAGACAGGGAGAGATGGGAGTAGTGGTGAGGTGGTTATCTCATTCAAGGGTGGTTCCAACAACTCCCAAACTCATCCTAGCCTTTGATCCTTAACTATTTTGACTAATCCTAGCCATTCAATCCACTCAAAAATGTCTATAAATACCCCCTCTCATTTACTCATTTTTGCACTTGAAAAAGAAAGAAACATAAAGAGTTAGAAAAAGATTGAGAGAAAGATTGAGTGTGTGCAAGTGTGTGTGTACACCTTTGGAGGCCAGCCAAATCGACAAGAAGAAGGGGAGCTCGGGTTTCATCATGCACAAGGAGGTGAAGGCAGTTTGCGGCTCGATCTAGGAGGAGAAGGATCGCTCTTTGTTCAAGGAGATTTCTAGGATTTCTTTCTTTTGTTTCCTCGAATAGGTGGGCAATTTTCTCTAACTTCTAAGTAGTATCATGCTAGGTGGTGTGCTAATCATGCTAGAATAAATAAGTGAAAATATTGCTCTTTGATAATACCATGATTAAGGTGAAAATGGAACATATGTGAAATTGCATGAAATGACTAAGTGAAATTGATTGGATAATATGATTGTTGTTGTGGTATTTTGATATTGATCTGGCATGCTAAATTAGAATAAATGTTTCTCCATGTCGAAATATTCGTGTATGTGGGAAAAGTGAAATTTAAGAAGTATGCTTATGTGAAAAATACAAATGACGAGAATCTCCATGTTATTAAAATAAGATTGATTAGTAAATTAAGCATGTTTATGGCTAGTATGATTGTTACTAAATAATCCTAAAAGTTGTATGTTATTTGTTGGGAAAAATGAACATTTTATTATTTAGGACAAATTCAAGAAATGATCATTTTGTGTGTAAATCAAAAGGAAGGAAAAAAAAAAACTCATTAGTCTAATAAAGAATAACTAAAATATGATTAGAAGAAACCAAGAAAAATGCCTCTTTGAAAAGGGAATTATTAATAGAACATTATGTGATTTTTTTTATGTACAGTTGTAGAAAAAAAAAAGAGGTACTTTACATGGAAAATGAGAGTTAAATGGTATTTTGAAAATCTTGAGTTACTGTATAAGTTCCAACTTTCGAACTTTAGTTACTGAACAGCCGACCGTATATGTCTTAACAGTCAACTGTCCAGACTAGTTATTTTCGAGTTTTAAACCATCACAGAACAGTCGACCGACTATGTCATAACAGTCGACTGTCCTGACTATTTTAATTTTTAGTTTTTAATCATCACAGAACAGTCGACTGACCATGTCCTAACAGTCGACTGTCCTGACTATTTTAATTTTCGAGTTTTAATCCTCGCAGAGCAGTCGACCGACTGTGCTTTAACAGTCGACTGTCCTAACGATTTAATTGATATCCAGATTTCATTAGAAAAATTTTCTATAACCCTTGGCCTATGTGTAAAGGAGAAATTGAGACTTTTGCAAGAAAGAACTTATTCTAAATTATTAGTTTAAAGTATTTTTGGATAAAGAAAAGTGTATTGTTTAAAAGAGTTCGAAAAGAAATTTCTTTTTGATAAAAAGGAAATTGAAGGTATGAATGTTTGATTGCGTATTGGCAAAGAGAATAAGAGAATGATGTGGAAAGAATGAATTATGGATGTGACGAATTAGAAAATGAATTTATTTGTCTTATGCATAAAATTAAACATGAAAGTAAAATCAAATATCCTGATGAATTATGAAAAGTCTTATGAATATGAATACTCAAATGCTATGAACATGAAATGAGATTTTGAACTGGAGGGTAGCTAAAATCCTATTACCGGCAATTGAATGAATTAAAATTGTAAAGTTGAATTATTGAGATGAAAGACCAAGTTGGTCATGTTGTTGATTGAGATCGGTGTAGAGGAAAGAGCTAACTCTAGGGGTTGATTTTATTCATGATTCAAATAAACTAAAGATTTAGATACATAGTGGTGATGTGACGAAAGTGAGAGAAAAACACGAGTATGAGGGCCATCAGATTGGCAGTGTGAGAGTGATTCACAGACTGCCTACTGATGCATCCTGACATGGCGTGAGCAATACTCCGGAATTATCGTCCCGGTGGCGATGCTTGTGGGGTGTTTGGCGACTACGGGTGGTGCCATCGTTTCATGGCGGAGGTTGAATTGTCCATAGTCTGCCTGCTTGATGCATCATGTCAGTGCGTAGGATTCCCCTCCAGACTGCCTGGGTATGGGCTCATAGATCGTAGAACATCTAGGATACTTACCGTAGTCACCGTAGTAGTTTAAGTCATGGCGAGGGATTGAACCCTATAAAATGAAGTACGATTAAGGGCTTGCCATCGGACCTATGTAGTATGGGATGCATAGAATCCGAACAAGTATGCATTAGTGTTATATAACATAACAACTGCATTAAGGACTAAGTGCACAACACAACACGACATCTATAGGATAGTCCCCGTAGTTTTGCGTGTGACAAGTGTGTGTTTTCTAAGTTAGAGAAAATTGATGTTTTATATCCTTGCGTCAATTGAATGAACTGATGAGTTCACTGTTTCTGTGCAGGGTAAAGAGATTGACAAGAATAAGTATGCAAGCTGCTTAAAGAATGTTTCAAGTGTTGTACATTTTATTCATGTAATTATTGTAATTTGCTTCCGCTGTTTAAATGTAATTTGAAGATGTAACTCTGATGTAATGAAAGTTTTAAATTTTCTTCTAAAATTGTATGAAGAGAAGTGTAAAGATCCTGTGGAACTTCGAATTCAGTCTGTTTTGGAATTCGGGGTGTTACAGAAGTTGTACAATTTCATTTGTTGACACGACAATCGAAGCACGACATGAAAGGATATCGAAGAATGCAACGTCTTTAGGGAACAGAGATGACAGATCCCACTGAAGGACCTAACCGTAGTATCCCCAGGTGTGGTTCGGGAAAGAATCTCTTCCCTTGGTTTATGTCGACTCCTATTTGAAGTTTCTTCGCAAAGTCCTCAGTGGAGTTCATTCAAGTGACGCCCTATATATTCTACTTGTGTTATCTATTCTGCCTTGGGAGCTCCCCTTATGCCCTAATCTCCAATGAAGGTCTATAGGATTCTGGCAGTGAGGCTAGTTCTTCCCCCCAGTAAGCATGAGTAGACGGGTTGGTGCCAACTAAGCCAGCCCAGCACGATTGAGAGGAAGCCTCCCCGGCGGGAGATTAGGTAACAAATCAAGCAGTGGTAGTTGCTTGCGATCCCGAGTCGCTTGATAGCAACAAGCAACGAGCTTTCTTTAATAGCTATATTTGTTCGAGCTATCAATATTTGAGTAGTAACTAATATATCTAGTGTTAGCCACTTTCATTCATTTGAATATTGTCTTTGCTTTCTTGGTCCTAAAATACCCTTTTTAAATAGTTAAGTTATTCAATTACTCCCCTTTCACACTACTTCTTCTGAAAATAAAGAATTTACGGGGGGAGGAAACTTATTACAGAGAAGGAGGGATCCTATCCTCATCGATCCTCCCTATGAAAATAGACAGGTAGTAAGTATATTATATACGTATATAGAACTTGAAGGGAATCGCCCACCATTTCGAGGGATATGAAGCATCATGAATAATAGATTCGGAGGCTTTAAATGCTTTGTAGGTATATATATAGGGCCAATCCATTTTGACAACGGATGAGACGCATGGGTTCAACAAAGGACAGTCTTAGACAAGGAGATAGTGCATTGATTGTACCTGGCACTAAGAACTCGAGTTCCACTGCTGATACAGGGGAAAATAAGATAGGTTCGTTCCCTAAAGACAGGAAAGCACTACGATTACATCACCTCTTGACGAATTGATGGAAACAACCGTTATTTATTATACTGTGTTGCCAAAAGAATGGAAAGCGTTGCCGTGGCTATATAGGTTAAGTTAACGAATTGCCGAATGGTGCTTTAATGCCACCTATGTTGATCTACCGCACTTTGAAGAGAACATCCCCCGGATAGGCGCATCTTCTGCCATAGACCGAAAGAGAAGCAGAAGTGAAAGATGATAAGAGCTAGCCAAGCACAACAAGTAAGGAAGCTACCCAACTGGGGATTCAGTCTCGGTTCCGTCTCTCATTCTGCAGTGGAAACCCGTGAACTAGGACATGTGATCGAGTGTTCAAAGCAAGGCCAGCTACCATTATTTAGTTAAGCCCTTAAAGCTTTCCATCGTCCAATAGGCGGCATGAGTGAAGGGAGTTGGATCAGGGCTAAAGAAAGCTGTCACATCCTTCTCTTCAGTCTGCCTTGCAGGGTGTACCTGGTTGGTTTAAGAGTTGAATATGCTCCGCTTCATCAGAAGAAGGGACGGCTTACGAAAGCTTCATCGTTAGGAATGCCCTATTATATATATACATCAAATCACACTAAAAAAAAAACTATATAGCTTTTCATATGCAAAAAAAGATAACAGATGCTTACTGGATAGGTCCAAGAAGACCATTGAAATCGAGTACATCTGGGTTATAGGTTTACAGCCGGGTCTTGCTCCCGTCATCATCTTCCTCCATCTATACCAGATGAGAGCTTAGGCGATTGGCGAGGATTGACTATGGAAGGAGATCGGTATCATACCTTGGTTGCTCCTCTGTTTTCGGTCAGCATCGTGGGAGAGTACCTGTTGGCTAGGAAAAGGAAGTGGGCTAAACGGGCACTTTTCAGCTTGCATTCACCATGACATCGATTTTTGGCTATGCCAAAGATCAAGAGGACGATCTATCTTAGGCTTTGTTTGGTACATAAAAGAAAGTATCTGGATAGTTTTTGTAAGGAACTTGCGCCGAGAAAGAAGCTAGGAGTAGAAGAAAGGTTGGACTCTCTCCTGCAACAGGCCCATGCAGCCGCTAAGATGCTTTTGCCTCTTAACAACCCTCAGAACCATGGCCCCATATAGATAAGCGAGCAGAGCCGGTCCCCATGCATAGCGCGGGCACCTCTCAATATTGTACCTTTCATGAAAATGAAATAAATGCAAATAAAGCCGATCCCTTACAGGAAAGCCTCTTGGGGAACCATTCCCTTGTTCCTGCACTGAGGTCACCTTAGGTCCTTCCTTCATTATCTCTTGGATCACAAGAAATGATCCTATTCAAAACCCAAAGGGTAAAAGTTCTTACGCATTTCCACGATATTGGTTATACATGCACGAATCGCGAATTGCGTATTTTATATTTATATCGTTTTAGAAAAATGGGAATCTTTGCTAAAAGAAAACTGTTGTTGCTTCCTTTAACCCACTTCGATCTTTCTATCTCTTGCATTGATCTTATCCATTCTTACTATTGTTACGAAACAAACAGGGGCAAGGGGACCGCTTGCCTCATTCCCATTGCCTGTTGTGAAAATCTAGGTACCTAAATATATAGATAAAACTAGACACAAATTATAAACCTCGCAAGTGCACGAATCGTTAGGAAAGCGTAGCAATAGCAAGGGTCGATCCCACAGAGATTGTAGACTTTAACTTACTAATCAATAAAAAGAATAAAAATCATAAAGAGTTGTTTGGAAGTCTAAAAGAAATAAAAAGATTAAAACTAAATTAAGGAATGTTGAATCACAAATATTTATGAAGTAGTTGGGTTTAGATCTCCACCTATAGTTAGTAATGCTAAGTCACCTTCTGAATTTCTTCTTATTACTCATGTTTGTTCACTTTAAGGGCATGGTATCTACTCCTTAAAGTACTGTTTCCCTAGGCCAAGAATTAGGCATGGTATCTACTCTAATTCGTTTCTTTCATTAAGTCCTTAGCATGGTATCTACTAAGTTGTATTTAAGGAAAACATAAGATCAGTGGAAACGAACAAACACTCAAGGCTCTAGAAATTGGTATCAGATCTAGATCCCTTAAGTTGATTGAACCAGGAACCCCTAAAGATTCCTTTGTTACAATTACGGGCACGAGATACGGGTCGTCTCAATATGCTCATATAACAGATTCAGATGAATGGTAACACAAACTTGATATTCTCAAGCTCTGTTTGTCAGTCGACTGGCTCTCACCTCAGTCGACTGCTCTCAGGCTTCGAGAACAAGTTTGGTTATCACAAACCTATGTCAATTCAATCAGATTCAATCAATAAGTAAAATAGAAGAATTCAGGAGAACATAGCACTACATAACTACGGCTTCAATCTACCCAACTATGAAATTTAGTTCCACATAATAATAGTTTTATTAATCAACAAATTCGAATACATGATCAACATTAAAGACTAAAGAGAAGAGAAATAAACTAATGGAGTCTGGCAATAAGGTCGACTGGCTGTCACACAGTCGACTGCCTTCGAATACTGGATCTTCTCTCTCCTTCTTCGATGCTGATAGAATGATGCCTCTTGTTGATTTGACTTGATGGTTTGCAACTCTGTGATTCGGTGGTGGATGATGGGGAGATGACGAGAGTTGAGCGAGAGGGCCTGCGATATCTCTTGACTGATATTTATAGAGCGCGGCTGAAGAATTAGGGTTTTGCCCTTTTTCAGGAAAGTCCTTCTTTATTTGATTTGGTGATTTATATCTTTCTCTTTTCTTCTTTCCTTCCTTATCTGTTAACCACGTGCTCTTGGAAATCCCCAGTCTCTAGATTTGATTTGCATAAATCTGGATTCAGATAGATTTGAAATTAGATTTGGATGAATCTTCGAATATCTTATCTGTTTACTCCGCCGCAGACCAGTCGACTGCCTCTGGATGTAAGTCGACTGTGTCGAGACTTTAGTATTTTCATGATTCATCAGCCCAGTCGACTTGGTGTGTAAACTTGATTCCCTGTCCAGTCGCCTGTAAGCATGATCAGTCGACTGATCTCCTGCAGTTTCCTGTGTTTCATCCTTGCAATCCTGAATTTGCTTCGTTTTGCTGTTATAGACTGTTTCCTATGGAAAAGAGAAAATAAGAGTTAAATACCACATATAGAGCTTTTAAATGTCTAATTGCACTAAAGTTATTGCTCTAAAATGTGAATAATATTGTGTTCATCAAATACCCCCAAACTTAGATTTTTGCTTGTCCTCAAGCAAACTAGAATTATGAACAAGGGTGTAATAATATCAGCCTTAATCACCAAGAGTTCTTATTATGTGGGCATCGATATAGAAAGGTATAAACAATTTCAGATAAAGTAAAATTAAGCATACCCACTTTCTCTAGTGCAATTGTTTATTCATAACTCCAAACTCAACCATACTTGTCATGCAATTAATTATAGTTATGGTATGTAATTACTCAATCTGTGATTATCCCTTTTTCTCTACTACAAACCGAGTAGCAAACTAGAGAGTTTTTTTTTTTTTTTTTTTTTTTTTTTTTTTTTTTTTTTTTTTAAGTCGCTTCTCTAGAGTTGTCACTTGCCTTTTTACGCGAATGCGAAACATTTGTGATGAATCCACCCGGTTACTCAGCAAGTCACAAACTTTAAAGTGCTTTGCATACTCATATTTCAAGTTGCCGTTTGACGTAAAAGTAAACATTGGTGAAGAATACCCCTAGTTACTAAGCAACTCAAAACATTGGAGTAGATTGACTTTATTCAAGTATATATGTATATATATAATTTATTTTTTTTTTTATCACTCTATTTACTTAAACTCAATTTAGGACTAGATCTAAAGGGAATAATAACCAGAAAAAGCATCACATTTGTTTATTATGTATAATTGCATGACTCATATAAATTTGTATGGAATTTATGAAACTCAACAATCCTAAAGTAAATAAGTATCCTTCTTCTTACTTTATAAGAATTTGTTTATCCGAAAAAAATTCAAAAAGATGATCAACATAAATAACCCTAATACCCCCAAACTTAGATGGAACATTGTCCTCAATGTTCGAAAGAAAATTTAAAAATAGGCATATGTCACATCTAGTAAGGAGAGAAAAATAAAAATAACTAGAAGAAAAATAACTTGAAAGAAAATAAAGGGAAAGTGTAAATACTCCCCTGAAAAATTGGATTGCCTCCCAATAAGCGCTGTGTTTTCTGTCTTCAGCTAGACTTGATGAGGTCATGCCATGTATTGAACGGTTTGAAGATTCACATCCTCCTCTTGCGGTTCTATGCTCATCTTTATGTATGGCTTCGCTCTATGCCCGTTCACCTTAAATGTTTGATTCTTTTCCTTGCTATGAACCTCCAAAGCACCATGTGGAAAGACTCTCGTGACAGTGTACGGCCCATACCATCTTGACATAAGCTTGCCTGGAAAAAGTCTCAATCTTGAGTTGTATATCAATACCTTCTGCCCTTCATAAAACTCCTTCCTTGCTAGCGGTTTGTCATGGTACAACTTGGTTCTTTCCTTGTACAATTTTGCATTTTCATAAGCGTCATGCCTCAACTCTTCAAGCTCATTTAGTTGTAGTCTTCTTTTGTCACCTGCTTGTTTCATATCAAAATTGAACCTTTTGATGGCCCAATATGCTTTGTGCTCCAACTCAACTGGCAAATGACAGGCTTTTCCAAACACCAAATGGTATGGTGACATGCCAATGGGTGTTTTGTATGCGGTTCTATAGGCCCATAATGCATCGTTCAAGCGCAACGACCAATCCTTCCTCCTTGTGTTGACTGTCTTCTCCAAAATGCTTTTGATTTCTCTGTTGCTAATCTCCACCTGTCCACTAGTTTGAGGATGATATGGGGTGCCCACTCTATGTGTGATACCATATTTCTTCATCAAAGAAGCAAATGGAAAGTTATTGAAGTGGCTACCTCCATCACTTATTATTGCTCGAGGTGTACCAAACCTAGTGAAAATGTTTTCCTGCAAAAACTTGACAACGACTTTGTGATCATTAGTTCTTGAGGGGACAGCCTCGACCCATTTAGACACATAATCCACACCAACAAGTATATATAAATAACCAAATGAGTTAGGAAATGGACCCATGAAGTCGATTCCCCAAACATCGAAAAGCTCGATTACTTGGATGTTTTGTAGTGGCATTTGATTTCTAGACGAGATATTCCCTGTCCTTTGGCACTTGTCACAAGTCCTGCAAAAAGAAAAAGCATCTTTGAATACTTTAGGCCAATAAAATCCAGATTGTAATACCTTGAGTGCTGTTCTTTTTGGTCCAAAATGTCCTCCACATGCATATTGGTGGCAATGTTGTAGAATACTCAATTGCTCTTCTTCTGCCACACATCTTATAATTTGATCAGGGCAAAATTTGAACAAATAAGGATCATCCCAGTAGTAGTGCTTGCACATAGCCACCAATCTCTTTCTTTCCTGACTTGTCATACCTGGAGGGAAAACATGAGCGGTTAGATAATTTACAATGTCAGCAAACCATGGAAAATTTGAGCAGTAAGATACCAGTCGACTGGTCCTGGTACCAGTCGACTGTCCCGAGGATGAATTTATTTCAAAGAGATGTTCATCTGGGAAAGTCTCATTAAGTGGCTGCACAATTCGTTCTTCCTCCTGCAGTAGCCTGGACATGTGATCTGCAACAACATTGTCGCTTCCTTTTTTATCTTTAATCTCAAGATCGAATTCTTGAAGCAACAGCACCCATCTGATCAACCTAGGCTTAGCATCCTTTTTAGCAAACAAATATCTCAAGGCAGCATGGTCAGTAAAAACAATAACTTTAGAACCAATCAAATATGATCTAAACTTCTCTATAGCAAAAATAACAGCTAACATTTCTTTTTCAGTAGTGGAATAATTTAGCTGTGCATCGTTTAAAGTTCGAGAAGCATAGTAAATAACATGTGGTTTCTTATTGATTCGTTGACCTAAAACAGCCCCTAAAGCATAATCACTTGCATCACACATAAGCTCGAAAGGATGGCTCCAATCTGGTGCCATGACAATAGGTGCAGAAATGAGAAGGTTTTTCAATGTATTAAAAGTATTTGTGCACTCTTCTGTCCATACAAACTCAACATTTTTAGCCAACAAATCACAAAGGGGTTTGGAGATTTTTGAGAAATCTTTTATAAATCTTCTATAAAACCCTGCATGTCCTAGAAAACTCCTAACACCCTTAACTGTAGTGGGAGGGGGTAGTTTTGATATTATGTCAATTTTTGCTTTGTCTACCTCTATGCCTCTTTTTGACACCACATGTCCCAACACAATACCTTGTTGTACCATGAAATGACACTTTTCCCAATTCAGCACTAAATTGCATTCTTCACATCTTTTAAGCACAAGCTGTAAATGGTTAAGGCATTCATCAAAACAAGATCCAAAAACACTAAAGTCATCGATAAATACCTCAATGAATCTTTCCACCATGTCTGAAAATATACTCATCATGCATCTTTGAAATGTAGCTGGAGCATTGCACAATCCAAAGGGCATCCTCCTGTATGCAAAAGTACCAAAAGGACATGTAAAAGTGATTTTTTCTTGATCTTCTGGAGCAATAGCAATTTGATTATAGCCACTATAACCATCTAAAAAACAATAATGACTATATCCTGCTAATCTTTCTAACATTTGATCAATAAAAGGAAGAGGGAAGTGATCTTTCCTGGTTTCATTATTCAATTTCCTGTAATCAATGCAAACCCTCCATCCTGTGGTCACTCTAGTAGGAATAAGCTCATTCTCTTCATTTGTCACCACTGTGACTCCACTTTTCTTAGGCACTACATGTATAGGACTTACCCATTTGCTATCTGAGATAGGGTAGATGATGCCAACATCTAGTAGCTTCAGAATCTCTGCTCTTACCACTTCCTTCATGTTCGGGTTAAGCCTTCTCTGTGCCTCCCTGCTTGGTTTTGCATTGTTTTCAAGGAGTATTCTATGCATGCATTTGGATGGACTTATTCCCTTGATATCTGCAATGGTCCATCCTATTGCACTCTTGTGTTCTCGTAGTACCCTTAGCAGCTTATCTTCTTCCTGTGCACTCAGGTTCGCAGCAATTATCACTGGTAGCATCTGGTTTTCACTCAAATATGAGTGCTTCAAATGATCGGGCAGCTGCTTAAGCTCTGGGTCTGTAAGTCTTGGTGCAGTCGACTGGTCTCTGGTAGTAGTCTGGACAGTCGACTGATCCCCTTCACCAGTCGACTTGTCCAGTGCACCAGTCGACTTACCTACAGAAACAAAAAGTTCATCAGTCACCAATTGTTCAAATGCTGGTGCAAACTTACCTGAGTGTGACTGTGAAGTGTCAAGGTAATGTATTGTCTCCGCAATCTCCCAGTCATCAGATTCCTGTTCATTATTAGATAAAGTTAGAGATTGTGTAATTATGGCCTGTAATGGTTCAACGCTATGTACCTGAAATGTTTGATCAACAATATCCTGCACCACATCAACATTATAGCATTCATGATCATCATGTAGAAATTTTAGTGTATCAAACATTTTAAATTCAACCTTCTCTCCATTTATTTTCATGCTTATGGTACCCTTTTTAACACAAATTTTTATATCAGCCGTACTCATAAAGGGCCTACCTAAAATGATTGGTAGAGAAGATGGCATTGAAGATTCCTCCATGTCTAACACAACAAAATCAGCAGGCAAAATGAAATCGTTTACCTGAACTAGGACATCTTCCAAAATACCTCTAGGTCTTTTGATACTGCGATCTGCCAATTGCAACGTGATGGATGTTGGTTGGAGTTCTCCCAATCCTAACTTTTCATAGATAGTGTATGGGAGAAGATTGATGCTTGCCCCCAAATCTAGTAGTGCTTTCTCAAAGAAGTGCTCTCCGATCCTACAAGGAATAGTAAAACTACCTGGGTCTTTTAATTTGGGGGGCAGTTTTCTTAGTAAGACAGCACTTGCTTCTTCTGTCAAGGCCACATCCTCCCTAACCTGAAATGTTCTTTTGTGAGTACAACATTCTTTCAGAAATTTAGCATACGAAGGAATTTGTTTAATAGCATCAAGTAGGGGGATATTAATTTCTACCTTTCTGAGAGTTTCAAAGATGTCAAATAAATGTTGATCTTTCTTTTGTTTGACTAACCTTTGAGGGAATGGTGGCAAAACTGTTCTTTCTTTTTCACTTACCTTGTTGGACCCCACAATTTTTGATGGTTGTTCCTCTTTTTCTTCGGTGTGTGTTCCAACTTTGTTGTCAATTATCTTACCACTTCTTAATGTTGTGACTGCCTTGAGCTGTTCTTGGCCTCCAGGGTTTGGTATAGTTTGTGATGGAAGTTCCCCTGCCTTTCGCTCGCTTAATTCTTTAGCAATTTGGCCAATTTGTGTTTCCAACTTCTGAATTGCTTGCCCTTGTTGGTTGCTTTTTTGATGTTGTTGTTGGAGCAATTGAAGAACGGTGGATTCAAAATCCAACTTCTTCTGTTCTTGTACTGGCCTATCCATCCCACTTTCCATTTGGAAGTTCCGTGTATGTCCTTGTGTGAATTGAGTCCCTTGATTATTCTGATTATTGCTCCATGAGAAGTTTGGATGGTTCCTCCACCCTGGGTTGTATGTGTTCGAGAATGGGTTGTTCTTTGGTGGAAAAACTCCTCGACCTACATAGTTTGCATGCTCCTGATCTGTGAAAGAAGACATAGGACAAGTATCAGTGGTATGATCTACATGAGAACAAATTGCACAAATTTCATTTGTTTGATTTTTAACTCCACCCATCATAGACATTGCATTAACAAGCATATCAATTTTCTTATTCATGTTTACCATTTCCAATTGAATGTTATTGCTACTAGAAATTTCATAAACTCCCTGTTTTTTCGAAGGGCCTCTCCTTGTTGAGAATTGTTGTGAATTCTCGCTGAGTTCTTCAAATAGTTCTATAGCCTCTTCGCCGCTTTTCCTCATCAAGATCCCGTTGCAAGCTGAATCCACAATTGCCTTATTAGTATCATTTAAACCTTCATAAAAAGCTTGTACCTGATCGTCTTTAGGCATGTTGTGTGTTGGACACTTGAGAAGTTTGTTCTTGAAATCCTTCCAGGCTTCGAAAAATAAGTCTCCATCTTTTTGTTGGAAGAGTTGAATCTCCCTTTTTAGTTGTTTGGTCTTTTGGGCTGGAAAGAATTCTTTTAAGAACTTTGTCGCCAATTGCTCCCATGAGTTTATTGATCCTGGTTCCAAAGAATTATACCATAGTTTAGCGTTAAGTTTTAAGGAAAAAGGAAACAATATTAACCTGATTTGTTCAGGGGTAAGCCCTTGGACGCTTTGTGTCCAGCAAAGATCGAAAAAATCTTGTAAATGAAGATGGGGCTCTTCATCAGGTCTGCCACTGAAATGGGGAACCATACTAAGTAACTGAGGAGATATATGCATGTTCCCTGTGACATTTGGTTGATACGCAATGCAGGAGGGTTGTTCAATGTTCTTAGGCGTAAATTTATCCTGCATTGGTATGCGATTGGGTGTTTTTTCTGCCATGATTTCTTGTGACTGGGGTCTCTGAGCAGTCGACTGGGTTCGTGCAGCAGTCGACTGGTTGGTCGCAATCAGTCGACCTAACCTGTGCAAGGTGCGTTCTGTTTCTGCGTCAATTGGTAGTAGCTCTGGACGAAGTGATCTCCTTCCGTGCATCCACCAAAATCCTGTAACCTAAAAGAAAAACTTATTAATAAACTAAAAGAAAGAAAATAAAAACTTCCTACTGATCTGTAAGTTAAAATACTAGACAATCCCCGGCAGCGGCGCCAAAAACTTGTTGTGCAAATCTAGGTACCTAAATATATAGATAAAACTAGACACAAATTATAAACCTCGCAAGTGCACGAATCGTTAGAAAAGCGTAGCAATAGCAAGGGTCGATCCCACAGAGATTGTAGACTTTAACTTACTAATCAATAAAAAGAATAAAAATCATAAAGAGTTGTTTGGAAGTCTAAAAGAAATAAAAAGATTAAAACTAAATTAAGGAATGTTGAATCACAAATATTTATGAAGTAGTTGGGTTTAGATCTCCACCTATAGTTAGTAATGCTAAGTCACCTTCTGAATTTCTTCTTATTACTCATGTTTGTTCACTTTAAGGGCATGGTATCTACTCCTTAAAGTACTGTTTTCCTAGGCCAAGAATTAGGCATGGTATCTACTCTAATTCGTTTCATTCATTAAGTCCTTAGCATGGTGTCTACTAAGTTGTATTTAAGGAAAACATAAGATCAGTGGAAACGAACAAACACTCAAGGCTCTAGAAATTGGTATCAGATCTAGATCCCTTAAGTTGATTGAACCAGGAACCCCTAAAGATTCCTTTGTTACAATTACGGGCACGAGATACGGGTCGTCTCAATATGCTCATATAACAGATTCAAATGAATGGTAACACAAACTTGATATTCTCAAGCTCTGTTTGTCAGTCGACTGGCTCTCACCTCAGTCGACTGCTCTCAGGCTTCGAGAACAAGTTTGGTTATCACAAACCTATGTCAATTCAATCAGATTCAATCAATAAGTAAAATAGAAGAATTCAGGAGAACATAGCACTACATAACTACGGCTTCAATCTACCCAACTATGAAATTTAGTTCCACATAATAATAGTTTTATTAATCAACAAATTCGAATACATGATCAACATTAAAGACTAAAGAGAAGAGAAATAAACTAATGGAGTCCGGCAATAAGGTCGACTGGCTGTCACACAGTCGACTGCCTTCGAATACTGGATCTTCTCTCTCCTTCTTCGATGCTGATAGAATGATGCCTCTTGTTGATTTGACTTGATGGTTTGCAACTCTGTGATTCGGTGGTGGATGATGGGGAGATGACGAGAGTTGAGCGAGAGGGCCTGCGATATCTCTTGACTGATATTTATAGAGCGCGGCTGAAGAATTAGGGTTTTGCCCTTTTTCAGGAAAGTCCTTCTTTATTTGATTTGGTGATTTATATCTTTCTCTTTTCTTCTTTCCTTCCTTATCTGTTAACCACGTGCTCTTGGAAATCCCCAGTCTCTAGATTTGATTTGCATAAATCTGGATTCAGATAGATTTGAAATTAGATTTGGATGAATCTTCGAATATCTTATCTGTTTACTCCGCCGCAGACCAGTCGACTGCCTCTGGATGTAAGTCGACTGTGTCGAGACTTTAGTATTTTCATGATTCATCAGCCCAGTCGACTTGGTGTGTAAACTTGATTCCCTGTCCAGTCGCCTGTAAGCATGATCAGTCGACTGATCTCCTGCAGTTTCCTGTGTTTCATCCTTGCAATCCTGAATTTGCTTCGTTTTGCTGTTATAGACTGTTTCCTATGGAAAAGAGAAAATAAGAGTTAAATACCACATATAGAGCTTTTAAATGTCTAATTGCACTAAAGTTATTGCTCTAAAATGTGAATAATATTGTGTTCATCATTGCCCCTGTTCGATGGCTGAAACAGTAGGGCCTCGCCTTGCTACGTCGCCTTATCTGACAACAAAGGCGAAGATTTCATTTCTTCAGAATGAATGATCTAGCAACAAGACTACAAATGCAAGATTTCAAACTCACCTTTGTTTGCTCTTTGCATCGTCAGAGCGCCTTGCTCCGGGACGTTGCCTGCTGTGTACGAAGATTGTCAAAGGCTCGCACTTGTTCTTCCAGCCCAGCCTGAATACTCTTCTTCTTCAATCCATAAATAGGTCCCACTAGCTGGGTATTTGACCACTCGACTGATCGACTAAAAAAACCAATGATTATTTAAAAAGGTCGATCGATGAGCTGTTTCTTCTCCCGTAGTCTCCTTCATCGCAACGATTCTTCCCCGTTCAAGAATCACTATTTTCGTGATCGAATGACGAAATAGATTTACGAACTGTATAGGATCATTCTCTGAATGGGATATGTAATTCTTTTATAGGATCCCAAAGGGATCTTAGAATCAACTAAGGATACAATCGGTATTTGTGATTGATCAGCTTCCAGTTTGACCGAAGATTTTCTATCTGCATCCAGAATAACTACACAATCAGATTGTTGTTTCGACCCTAAATTGATCTTCTTCTTTCTCGAACGGATTTTTTCGGACTTGAACAAGAATTGGTAAAAAAAAGCCCCGATCCTCTATTGGCAATCATTGATACGGCTCGCCATCTTTTCCATTATCCCATATATAAATAAATGATTTGTCTTTAAAAAGAAGGAACGGCCTTTTTGACGAATGGGAGATCCTATAAAATGAAAAGCGTTTCGTAAACAAATCAGTGTCTTGTCTGAATAGAGAATAGCAATTCCATTTCTGGAACCACAAATATAAACATTGAAATGGTGAGCAGCTACCCGACGGCCGAGATGTGCGTTCGTAGTAAGTGATTTCGTACAAACTAGAGAATGAATTGTCATTTTTTGTTTTTTTTTCCGAGATACAGGTAGTACGTAAGATAATAGAATTGGTTTGCTCTACTTTCAGTGATCTCGAGTTTCAACTAAACGCCATCCCGGAATTGGCATTGAAACTCGATATAGACTGGGGAATGAAACCCATTCTGCTCCAAATCTTGGGAGATTTGAGTCAGACTGACTGCGGGCATTGTTTTCATCATCCTCCCCCAGGCAATAAAGTCATAGGCCTATTCTGTTCCCTTATATGGGTAATGGGGACCTGCTGAAGTAGTTCCGGTAGGTCCGGCTCGTTGATGAGCCTATCAAACAGGTTGTCCTGTACTCTTTGTCTTAATTCGAGGTAGTCGACTTTAGTGTCTTAATTCGAGGACCGCTGACTCGAAAAAGAAAAAGCATCTTGGCTGATTCTGGCTGTAAAACCCCGAATTCCAGAATATGACTGAATTCGAGTTCCACAGGATCTTTACACTTCTTTCGTACAATTTTACAAGGAAATAAAAACTTTTCTTTTATCAGAGTTACATTACACTTGTACATTATCACAGCAGAAGCAATATTACATTAAATTACATGAAACAACATTTAAATCAATCTTGCGCAGCATGTATACTTCAATTGTCAAGCATCTTTTGTAGAACCCCGTATTTTCAAATATTAATTTAAAGATTTGAAAATGAATTAAAATAATTTTCTGGAGATTTAATAAATATTTTCTAAAGATCTATCTTTTCTTTACACATGCGAAACACGTGTAAATAATTTTGGTGTAAATATACAATTTTATATTTTTAATAAGTTCTCATACTTATTATGGAGTATATTCTAAAATTTGGGATTTTTCTGAGTAGAGAAACTATTTTTATAAATACCTCGAAAGGGAGGGGGTTTATGTAAAAAGTCGTTTGGATCTTGAATAAATTATGAAAATTCATTTTTACTGATATTTTGGTTCTCCATGGTTATCATTTGAATTTAAATATATTTAGACTTTATTTAAAATCGATTTGGTGAAGATTTAAACCAACAGAGTGTTTTTGCAAATATAGAATTTATGTTCGATCTTCGTGCAAATGTTTTCCTAGAAGGTAAAAGTCAGATATTTTGATTGGAAATTATAATATGTATTATTAGATATTATTTCTGATTTTTCTGGACTTTTTCGAATATTTTATGATGTAATTGCAAATATTACAAAAGGGAGGGCTTTTGTGCAAAATCGCCATCCTGAGTGTAAATCCGGAATTTTCTTATCTCTGGGCTGTGCTAGGTTGTTGGAAAACTTAGTGGTAAAAGGATTTTGTTTAGTTTTGATTTATTTAACTTATTTTAACTAAGGAAGGTTATATATGTGAAGTAATAAATTGAAAAGGACTATTTTGCAAGAGTACTTCAAAACCTCAATTCCTTTCAATCCTGGCCTGTATAAAAGAGGATGTGCAGCCGTCATTCGCTGCACAACTCCAGATTTATTATATTATTATTTTCTTGGTGGTCAAGAGGAGAATTTTTGGATCTCGCAAAAAGGAAGGCCTTTCGTTGGATCTTTTCAATTCAAGGTGAGTGATATAAATTTGTTTTGTTGTTTGATTTATGTGAGTGACATTGTTTTTGTTTGTTTTGATTTTTGTGATGTGATATGAACTATGTATTGCGGTATGATTTATGTGAATAATTGTTATATTGTTGTTTGACATGAATGTTATTCGGTATTTTGCATGAGAACGATGCAAAGGATTGTTGTTTGTACCATGTTTGTGAAATCTACGAATGATTAGTAGATCTTTGTTTATAAAATTGTATTGCTAAAGGCATATTAAGATTTGAGCATGGTTATGATCGGATGATGAGCATCTGGATCTTATATTTGTAAATCAGACTTTGATTAAGAGTTGTGAAAGAAATTTAGAATTGAGGAACCCTAATAGGAGAATTAGAATTTAGAACATGAGAACTTGAGTTTTGATATGCTTGATATTTTTGAGTAATGTATCCATAATGAGGAATTGTTGAGATTTGTCATTTTTTTTCTGAATATGAATTATTTCATGAACAAAGAATCTTTAGAAAACTCCAGTTTTGATTTTTGTATTCAGACCTAAATTATGAAAACTGTAGGCCGACAGTCGACTGGTCTACTATTCAGTCGACTGGTACGACCCTGCTGTTGTTTCTTCAGATCTTTTGAAATCCCCTCTGGACAGTCGACTAGACTTATATGCAATCGACTGGTGTCCTGAGATCTTTATTTTTGTAAAATTATTTCAGTCCTTTCTGGACAGTCGACCATGACCTCTTTAAGTTGACTTATGTACTTAAAATATTTTAGTGAAAATTATTAGAACTTGTCTCGGGTAAGTCGACTTGTAGCTTTTCAAGTCGACTTATATGACTTAGTTTATTTACTTAAAAATCTTGGATATTGTCTTCTGGACAGTCGACTTACCACAGTATGAGTTGACTGGTACTGATGGATTTTTGTAACTTGAGTATTCTTTCGAATGATTGGCTTTCAGATAATTCAGTCTATACTTTGTCTTCAGTTAAGCATTTGGTTTGAGATATTTAGTTGAGCTAATTTTGTTTAGTGGAAAGTTGATTAAGACTTTGGAGTTTGAGTCTCTAGAGGTGAGTGACCCTAGTATACCGGTGTTGAGTTATTTTGTTGAGGCCCGTGAGGCATTTCAGTTAGTCAGTTTTGAATTTAGGCCGGTAGGGTACACCAACTCTAGGAGATTCGTTAAGTAATTAAATAACCCAAAAATGATAAGGATAGGCACTAGTGGTGATATGATGAACGGGAACATGGGTTATGCACCTCAGTATGGCTTTAGATGTGGGATTTAATCTCCGGAATTATCCAAGTAACTTACTTGAGGTGTGGGATTTATCTCCGGAATTATCCAGGTAAATTACCTACGATGTGAGATATATCTCCGGAATTATCCAAGTAGTTACTTGCGGTGTGGGATTGATCTCCGGAATTATCGGAGTCGAGGCGACGCACATGGGGTATTCATGTGATGAGGGTCATTGTTTCGGTGTGGGATTTAATCTCCGGAATTATCCAAGTGAATTACTTGAGGTGTGGGATTTATCTCCGGAATTATGCAGGTAAAATACCTGCGGTGTGAGATATATCTCCGGAATTATCCAAGTAAATTACTTGCGCTGTGGGATTGATCTCTGGAATTATCGGGGCAAGGACTAGTACTCACAGTTTATCTGTATCTCGTAGTAGTCATCGTGTTAGGAATAGTTGCATAGCGGGGATTAAACCCTATAATGTGAAGACGTCAAGGGCTTGCACCGAACCTATGTAGAATGGGATGCATAGACTTCGACAAGTATGCATTAGAGAGTCCGCATATAGACTTTGTGTTGTCTTGACTTGGTTTTATGCATGTGTTTTCCAGTTTTCCTACACTTGACACTTAGACTAGATGCACTTGTTGTTTTCATTCTATGATGTTTCCATGCTTTACATCTTTGTTACTCCTCATTCATTTATCATTGTGGTTAATACATGATGTTGATGACTTTATGTTTTACAATTAAATTATGTTGTTTATTTTTATGTCACTCACACCATTTATGGCTGACCCCTTTAGTTTTGGGGGTTAGGGATCATCTCTAGCCTCATATGTTACAGGTTGTTGCTTAGAGTTTGGAGGTTGGATGCTTGAGATAGTTTTGGAGACAAACTGATGTAAAAGAGCTCGTGTAAAATTTTAGTAAAAGAAGTGTTATGAAAAGAAAATTGTAATTCAAGGTGTTTGTAATTCCGCTGTGTTTGAAAAAGATTGTTGTAATAAAAATTTGGAATAAAATTATTTGTGTTTTGAGCTATGTGTACTATTACATTGAAGTTGATGCTAGGAATGTGCTACGTATTTTCTAAGTTATTATATCAGAAATTCGAGGCGCTACATCTTTACCCTGCATATTAAACTGTAGGCGCGTCAGTTCATTCAACTGACGAAATATTATACACGGTCATCCTCTCTATGCCGGAAACAGTATAAGGATTCTCATTTCTTAACAAACACAAACTTGTCACAAACAAAGCTAAAGGGGATTATCCTATTGATGTCGTGTTGTGAATGTGCACTTTGTCCTTAATGCAATTATTTATATTATATGACACTAATGCGCACTTGTTCACAGTCTATGCAGCCCATACTACATAGGTTCGAGGGCAAGCCCTTAATCGTTCTTCATCTTTGTAGGGTTCAATCCCTCGCCATGACTTAATCTACTACTGTAACTACGGTAATTATCCTAAATGTTTTCTGACCTACGAACTCATGTCTAGATGCCCTGGAGGGAATCCCAATGCACTGACACATGACTCATCATGTAGGCATCCTGTGGTAATTCAGCTCCTACCATAGACATGACACCACCCGCAGTCGTCAAACACCCCACGAGCATCGCCACCGGGACGGTACTCTGGAGCAGTATCCACGCCTATCATAACTCATCATGGGACATCCTGTGAATACTCCCACGCTGCCAATCTAATGGCCTTCATACTCAATGTTTTTCTCTTACTTTCATCACATCTTCACTATGTATCTAATCCTTAGTTTAATTGAATGATGAATAAAAATTAACTCTTATAGTGTAGTACTTCCACTATACCGGTCTTATTCATTTAATTTCACATGACCCAACCTTGGTCTTCTCATTTCAAAAATATCATTTCACAATTCTTTCATTGCCGATATAAGGCATGGCTATACCATAATTCTCAATTTCAACTCATAATTACCATGTCATACTCATAAGATCTTTTCATGATTAATCACAATTCATGTTTCAAAAGCACAGTATTCATGTATTCACACTTTTCATAACTCATCATGTCAACTATTTCAATTTCTCAAGTAAAATATCATACATAACAATGAAAATGCGACACGTCATATTCGCTAGTTTATAAACCTACATAATTCTATTTCAATCCATACTAATTCCACAGTTCACATTTTCAATTGGTTTCACCATTCACACCTTTCAAACTTCTCATTACCAAAAATCTCAATTTAAACTTTGTAAACACTCCATTCGATTTCCTTTAAAAGAAAGTTAGTAATTAAAATAAGTTCTCCTTTGTAAAACAGTCTAAAATTCTCATTTATACTAGGACACACTTCATGGAAATTTTCTCACCAAAAAAATTACGGATTTACTTGAAACTTCGGGGAAGTCGACTTCGCATATGGCCAGTCGGCTGGTCTGCGAGGTTCTAAAGCTCGAAAATACATAATCAGAGTAGTCGACTGTCACATATGACCAGTCGGCTGTTCTGCAATGATTTCTAAACTCAAAAAATATAAATGAAGAAGGCAGTCGACTGTTTCTATAGTCGGTCGACTGTGCTACTGGTTTTCAATTTCAAAAAATGTTTTTAGTTCTTTTTCTTCTCTTTTTGAAAGCAAAAAAATGTCTATAATAAAACTACATTTAATTTAATAGTAACCAGTATTTTGAAAGGTAATTTTCACTCTTTTAAAACATGTAGTTAGCCTTAGTTTGCATTTTATGAACATTATTTCGCCATTTGAAGACTATTACATAATTGTTCATAAACAAAGGTGATCTCTCATACAAAGTTCACTACAATGATGTTTGTTTACGCATTGATAACTATGATGTCTTTAGAGCACAAAATCAACTTTATAAGTGGGTAAAAACTTCCATTTTATTAGTTAATCTACACATGATACATGCAATTATTCGTATGCAAAAGGACATTCTTTTTCATTCATTCAAATCTTTCACATGATAAATATATAGAAATGGGAAATTTCATCACATCTATTAACAATCATTTCTATCAATTCATCTTTAACACATTATTCTACTTTAGCATTTTTAATCAATAAGCATAGTTTAATTTCTTACTAGTGAATTTCACACAATTGCAATTTAAACATAATCAACGTGCAATCTAATGTTTATAACAAAGAGAAACATACACTTTTACTCATAAATCTAGTAATCAAACAACACACATTTGCTAATTATCAATTCTCTTCTACTTAGGCGAGCATGCATTTCATTTCAACTAGTAGCTTATAATAACAATTCAATTTCATTTCCTAGCATGATTTCTACTCTAGAAGTCATGAGAAATACCGACCTTTTGAAGAAAAACAATTATCCCCTAGAGTCTCCTAGATTGCGAGCGAGTGCCTTCTCCTCCTTGATTACAATGGACGAACTCCTCCTCTTGCTCCTTGCCAAAAACCGGGAGCACCTCCTTGTAGTGATAGCCGGCCTCCAAGGGGGAACACAACACACAACTCACACACTAATATGTATATAACTCCTATATAGTGTCTCGTTTAATATTTGCTTCAGTGTAGAATACAAGTAGGAAGGGGGGTATTTATACTAATTTTAGAATAGATTAAAGGGCTAGGGTGTGTTGCATAGTTGTAGAATGGAGGGCTAGGATAGGAGAGGAAGTTGTAGCAACCACCCGCACACAAAGTAACTACCCATGCACACAAAACCACACTCTCCACCTCTCCTAGCACAACCCGGCCTACCAATAGTGTGCATTGCACACTACGTGCTTCGCATGTGCCACCTAGTACCCCTATGTAGAAGTTTGTACAATTTAATTAATCAAAATGTTCACTATTTGTCTCTACATGACAAGTGTGACCATTTAATTGATTTATTAAATTGGTGGGCTTCACAATTAGTGGGCTTAGGCTTGTGGGCCAAGATAATAAATTAATAATTAATTTAAGTGGGCTAAAACAAATAAAATAGTATTTTAGGCTTTAGAAATAGGCTTTTAGAAAAATAAAGAAAAATAATTGTTCATACTAAAATGAGATCTTATATAAAATAAAATAAATAATATACACATGAAGTTTGCACGTGCACAACACGTGAAAAATAATATTTTATTAAAAATGAAATTTTAGGATGTTACACCGGCCGCCCAATTCAAATGGTTTCGGACTATCGAAAGATATTCCCCACCCCCCCTCTGTTTGTGGGAGGACCCTATGCCCCCATCGTATTTTGCAGGGTTGGTACCCGAGCGTACAACTCTCTTTCTTCCACCTGCATATGATTCGAAACTGGGCATAGGCCCCGGTACTTGCGGCTCTGACTCGATTGCCGGGGCACACACAGCAGAATCCCCATCCCACTCCTCCAAAGAGGAATCAGAATTGCACTCATCCCCTGATTGAGAGAAAGCAGTTTCCTCCAGTTCTGTTTCGAAAAATGCAAACCTCTAGCAAGACCCGCATCTCAAAGGAATCCTCTGTCCGCAAGGACGAGTTTGAGGGCAAAGCGAGTCTGGTCCCCGACGACGATTCCCAGGGTAACATTGCCTTTGAATGAGAAGCATCCCCCGAAAAAAGCCCACCAGTGCTTTGGCGGCAAATCCGGCAATAGAGGGAGATAGAGAAGTTGGAAAGCGCCCCTCCAAAAATGTGGACCACGAGAGTGCGAATAACATAAGCCCCCAGGCTAGCTTTCTAAACATCAAAGATCCCGAAGAAAGTCCCTGCCCACTGGAACAAAGCTATTAAATTGAGAATAGCAAAAAATAGCATAAGACTACCAAAAGACACCATCTACAAAGTGCTACAATCGATTTGCAAGTCAATTTGTTCCTAACTACCACGTGACTCAATGTCAGAACTAATTTACTCATTACGTTGTTTTCGTTTTTTCATTCTCCTTCCTTCGGGCGCCTCTTCCTGTTCCATTCGATAGAGAAAAATACCAGTCCGTTCTTCTCTTCCTTTCGGCGAAACCCTCAAATCTAGCTGCCCACTTTCACGCATCAGTGCTCACACTCATTCTGAATTATAAATGTAAAATGAAATGCTAAGTGTTCTAGAATGGCACGGCAAGCACGAACTGAGTAAGCAATCACTAGGGTGATACAAGAAAGATGCACAAACAACGGAAAAAGGGCTACTTCCTCGATCGACTAGCTCCTATACTTGAGAGAATGTCTGTTTCTGACAAGAAAATCAATCTCATATGAGACCGCCATGATGGGAACTTACCACTAACCAATCCGCTCAAAAGTTTAGTTGCAAGTGGGATCAAGATAAGCTACGAACGAGAGAACAAAAGCCAGTCAAAACAGAAGTCTAGTAGAGGTGCCCGAAGGAAGGATCCGCTTTCGTTGGAGAGTCTACCTTACCTACGCTATTCTCAAACGGGAGATCGATATTGGGATTGACGAATGGATGGAATGATTGGCACGAAGAGGATAGCCTCCACTAAATAGCGAGATGACGAAATTGAAGAACAAGAAAGAAACAAGTCTATATACGCTTTAGGTCTAGTCCTTTGTACCATAAGAGTTCAGATCGTAATCCGAAGAGGGAATGAGTGCAAAAGCTATAACCAGTTTACTCTCCGGATAGGTGGGTAAAGCTAAAGCTGATGCAGTGAACGATGCAGCAGTTGAAGCAATCACACCGATGCAGATTCAGCCTCGCATGTCTAATGGCTTACGAACTCAAATAAAAGCAGCCATCGTTTTCGTTTTCAATTGCTATTGATAATAAGATGCTTGTCCGAAAAAAGATCGATGAGAAATGCGGATTTTCTTTTTTTTCATTTCATAATATCTCAAACTGACAAACAAAAACACACCAATGCATCATTAATTTCGGCGGTGAAGTCTTAGTTGGAACAGATTTCTAATGGTACGTCCTATGAGCTGTATTAATTCTAATTCTTTCAATGGCTTAGCTCCTAGTTCTTTATAATCATTGAGTTTCGAGATTGGCTCAATTTATGTGTACATTCGCGGTTCTCCTACCGGCCTTGATGAGGAGACTTCTTCCCCTTCATCTTTGAGTGAATCGCATGTTCGTGAGATTCAAAGGTATGTTTTGTCCAATAGTTATCATTTTTCCTGGTTGACTTTTTTACGAAGGGTAGTGCTAAAGCAAAGTTACACCACACTATACTTTTCTCAAAATTTCTGGATCTTTTTTTTTCTTCGTTCTACTAATACTAAGGAGGATAGTTTGGTTTTTCTAGTGCCTTATCATCTTTTAACAAGAACTATAAACTATGCTTATAGTTTTTATTTAATTGATCAAGTCTACGGCGTTCAAGACTGGCGGTGCTTGCTACTAGAAGGCGCAGGTTTCTGGTGGTAAATTTGAGGGGTTTATATCGTCTGGATTTAAGTGGGAATCTTTCTCTGGTTTATCGTTCCCATCTCTTGTGTAAACTTGCTTCTGTATTGGACTGTCCCCCTGTTATTCGTCTTCTATCGCTATTTTTGGACCTTAAAGATCTTCCTCTCTTTTAAGGGTGTTCCGATTCCAATGCCTCAAGTTGGAATCCCTCTTTTTGGTTGTGCGCTAAGCTGTGTTCTTTTTCATTTCTATCTTGGTGACTTTGATAGAAAAGTGCTTTCCACCAATCAAACGGAGGAAGGTGAGCTCTTGTTATAGAATCTGTAGGCCGAGGAACAATAAATCTTTTCTGTCCTAACAGAAGGTTGGTTATACTAATTAGGCCTTGCCCCTAATAAAAGCACTTATATCACTTTGGAAAGTACCTACTGATTGTTACTACCGCCGTAGGGAAAGGAAGAAGCAAGCTAACAAGTTCAACAACTTAGCTTACCTTCAGTTCCAAAGAATAAATGCGCGTACCAATCGTACTACCATCCCAACTAGTGCCTCTAGCTACCATCCATCACTTTAGATAGACAAGGGTCGTACCCGACTTGCACTCACCTCTATCTGCAATCACTCCCTCAAGCAAGCATACCAGCATGCCTACCAACTAGAATGAGGATAGCCAGACTAAACCGCTACAACCAATCACTATCACTTGACAGGGCATGCCACCCTAGCTACCTACACGCATAACAAGTAAGAGCATATGAGGAAGATAAAAGGGCCTACCTTAGCACATTCACCTGAGGAAGGAAGGGAAGAAGAGAGATGAGACCGCATAGACAGAACTAGTTGTGATTCCCGCCTTCGGTGATAAAACAATAGACCTAACAGCTCCTTCCACTAATCTTGGTTTACTTCCCCAACTGACTTTCAGGTTATATAAGAGAGAGCGGACAAAGGGCTTTCTACTACTGATACACCATAGCGAGAAAGAGCTCCTCACCAGTCTTTATGAGAATGAAGGGACTGGCCAGCTATTAAATAAAGTTTCTCCGACGGGATCCTGAGGCACTTTTTGGCACTGGCTTTTCGTAACCGATCGATCACTGGGAGTGCCCTAGAGTAGCCATACTAGACATCAAGACAGAGAACCTCTTATCAGATTCGGAGTTTACGCTGGAGAGCCTACTCCTTTAACGAAGAGGAGAGGGCACTTAAAAGAAAAGGAAAAAGACCACCCCTATTTGATTAGCTCGCATAATAACCAGCCTTGGAAGGGCCTAACCTTCTGGGTAAAGTTGGCCACTAGAAATTGATTCCTTGGCTCGATACCAGGAATCGGAAAACTAGCATGGACCTCTTTGTGGCATTCTACTTCTACAGAAAGATGGACGTACCATCAACTCCCAGGCTAACTAACGGACGAACACTAAACTTTTGCCGAACACTTTCTCAGACCATAAGGGCAACTGGCCCAGCCCAAAGAAAAGGGGCTACCGTCCAACTATTTCCAATTCACCGAAAAAGGTATGACACTTTTCTCCATACGATCGATGTGATTCTCCGGTAGAAGCTTCTTCGGAGGTGGAGGTGTAGCTGGAAGGCTGGCCTCTTCCTCTTCCTAAAAAGGCAGGCTTTAAGGCAAATGAGTATAGACCCCGTGAAATTAATTGAGTGGCATATGAAGTCGCGTTTTCAGGGCCTATGGATGCCTTAGGGGGAAAGCTATCCAGTACAACAGAGAGATTTAGTCTTTCGAGACTGACGGGAGGACTATTAACAAGACTACGACCCTTAGCTACAGCTACAGGTACGAATTGGAAAGGATTCAACCATTACTTTAATCACTTAGACTAAAAAACAAAACTAAAAGGAGGCCACTCTTTTTCCTCAATAGGAAGAACTCCCTTAAGAGGAAGGGTAAAAATACCAAGCCGGCCTTTCTCTCTGAAATAGGGCATATGGGGCAGAAAGACTATTTGTTAGGCTAATCTGCTAATCCTCTACCGCTTTGGCTCTCTACTGACCAGTATCGCTTTCCCGTACTGACCTGTCTAGTGAGACCCCGAAGGTTCTCGATTTGGGTTGATAGAAAAAGGAGTTCAGCTCGTATTAGGCATCTTGCCATATGCCCAGATTGAATCTTCTTCTTATGTAAAGTCACCCTTTAACTATCTTTACTCTTCCACCCGGTCAAGCCAACTTTGTGCTTTACTGATTCCAATCTTTGCTGTCCAATCCGGATGTTCATTCGTTACTTGCTGCCCTAGGTAAGGCACGGGTTTAATCTTCCAAGTAAAGGAATGTAGAATGGAATGGACTTGCTTTCTAGCCTTTTCGCGGTAACCAAGGTATATTCGCGCTCACTTAATAATCTATAATCTGAGGTTAGCCCAGTCAGCTTACTCGCACCTATAGTGGCAGCACCTTATTCCACTACGTATCCGTTTGTCTGTTTAAAGAAAGAAATTGGTTAGTTAGATCATGCAAGATTAGTATCCTTGGCTTCGCTTTCCGGGCTACTACTAGCTGAGCTTGGAACAATAAGGTTACTCACCAACAACTTAGAAGAAAGATCTCCATCTGAACCTACAATAAGGTTAGGCAAAGAAAAAAGGCTTTAACTTGAGGGGGTACTTTAACTCTTCAATTGGTACGTCTTTCTCACCTCAAGAAGTATTTAAGGACGGGAGTACTGAGCAGCTTGAGACACTTCAGTAGCATAATGAACATCAGCAATTGAACCTGTAGCCCCTTTCGCAACTCAAGGAGATGCCCCTCTTGTTCAAGAGTTTTAGTAGCCGACTTATTTTAGTCTGACTGAAATGACTTCCTTTCCTGAAGGTTAAGGAAGCTGGGAAGCAAAAGCGGTCCATCTTAGTAGTCAATTAACTGAGCAAGAACTTTCAGGTGAAAGACCCTCACTCGAACTCAGTAGGAAACCAAGCATGCTGGTCCGGAGAAGGAAGAATCTGCAACTCGCATTGAAGGGGGATTGGTCATAGGGATTGGCTCTATCTACCATAAGGGAAAGGAGATAGACTACTCTACCTCTGAAGGTTAAAAATCTGTCGTCTTGAAAGAAGAAATAGGTATTTCATAAGAGAGTGGATTACTGGCGTGAAGCAAGGTGGCCCGAAGGTCTAAATCTAGCTTTTTAGTTGATCCAGATCCTACGTGACTTGGGCTTCGATGAATAGTGAATACTCTGCCCAGACGTTTACCATCTTGTGACCTGGGGCTAAGGTTTAGGTTTAGATGGGATATAGTGCATGAAATACCTTTTCCGCTATAGAGCCAATATTGGATCCGATCCTGTCTTAGAGGAAATGCGAAGACGAAATAACATAAGTGTATGCAGGCTGGCCTCCTTCGTGTCCCACAAAAGGAGCTGAGTCAGGAGCTGAGTCAGGAGCTTGTACTTGGCTAAGAGGGGGAAGCGGTTCAAAAGGAAAGCAAGATGAGCTCGACTGGCGGAGGTCTTTCCTCTCGAGTGGATTGCCTCTACTCTATTAGACTTTACCTTCTGAAAGCGAGGAAAGTCGGTAGGCTAAGGAGATGCTCAAACCGGGGCTGTTATGAGAGCCCGGAAAGCTGGACTAATAGTTGTTGTTTGCTCTTCCTATTGGGAAGCGAACTAGTCCTAGTAGTCTGTCGTCCCTTCTAGTGATCCTAGCCAGTCTAGTTTCAACAATGAAGGCCCGCAGCAATTAAGGGAAAGGAGATTCTTCCCTACCAACAGTTGTTCGATAGTCCAATCATCAGGGGCCAAGTCCCTATGGCCAATCCTGAGCTCTCAACAGGCATAGCTAGCTGCCTTATAGGAAAATAAGAAGAAATGATAATTCTAAGCTTGGCTCGCACAACACTAAGAGTAAGTAAGAGAGGGTCCGCAACTCTCGTTGAAAGAGGGATTAGCTATCCGCTTATATCCGATCATCCACTGTGCAACAAGCAGTTCCAGCTGCTCCTTCCCTTCTCCCATTTCTTTATTTCTTGGACTAAAGTTTTCTACTTACGAAGCTAAGAAAACTCTGTTTTTGAAGTTCCTGCATAAGTTGGCTTATTTTAGCACGCTTTTCAGGAGACGCGACATTCAAGTTAAGTTTGCTTATTGCATCAAATGCGTATCCCATTTTTGCGAGCATCCCTACTTCCAAAGGAAGAAAGAAACGTGAAAAGCTCCCTTTCTACCTCTTCTTTCGTTGGGAAAGGCCCTGCTTGTGGCTCAAGAGCAGGTGGATAATTGAGATCGATAGGCGGCTTATTCGAAGAGCTGACCTAAGCAAGGGCATTTCGGCAGTTGGTCGGTCAAGACCAGTTGGGGACCAGAGCAGGAGAATGCGTTCCAGTATTTTACACAGAAAGAGATAGTTGAAGATGTAACAGCCGACGACTTTATTTAATAGCTTTCATCTCCTCGCGACTCACTTCTATTTATTCTCGTTGGGATTGGATATAGATGGGGAATCTCTATAGATCGTAGTAGTTCCCCAACCTTTCTAACTAGCATACGATACAATTTCACTTCACTTAATCAGGTTCCAAATATTAGGCCAAAAAAAAAAGCGCTCGGCCAGGAGTACTTATTTCACTACGCTGACGCCTACTTTCTCCTTGCTTTACTTCTTGGAATTCCGATTCAAATACAGCATTCTTATTCAAGACATTTATGCTTTGAATTTCCGTTGAATAGAAAACTATTCCCTAAGAAAACTGTTCTTCCGTTTTGTTGGGAGTTCCCCCTTTGCCGCTGATCCTCTTCTTCTCATATTCTTCTCCTTATGTCGCCTACCCCCTGAACCCCTTTGTATTGGTGTATCGGATATAGCCCCCTTTGGAAGCCCACCCCGCTGCTGCTCTGTCACATAGCCTGGCCGGGGCTACAACTGACTCACTGGGCTGATACGGCTACCGCTTGCTATTGCTACTCTGACTATGAGAGCTAGGAGGCTGACCACAACTTTCATGCTTATCACTGACTGACGGGGCTATGACAACTACTGCTAGCTGGTATGGAGGGACTAGCTTTGCTTGCTTGAATCTAGCTACTCCCATTAACTATACGGTATGGCTACAAACTGAATGAAGAAGTTGAAAGCAGTTCATCGCTTGGGGGAGCTTGCTGATAGTGAGGAAGCCATAATCTATTTATCGGATTGCCTATTTGTCTGGTGAAGAGAGAATGGAAGATACTCTCAATAGGGCAAGCAATTAATACCTTGTCGAGTCCAAAGCTCCAGCTCAAGCAGTTCGGTTCAAAAAAGAGATGTCTTCCTTCATTCTCGCTCAAGCTAAAGCTCAGTCTGCTAGATCAAATCGCAAGTTAAGTAGTGGAAATCCAGTGACAGACAGAAAGGAGATTTAGACTGGAATGCAAGAATGAATCTCAAAATGCAAACTCTGCTCCCAAGCTTAGATAGTACAGGATTGCTACTTTTTAGGTTTCCAATATAAGGTATACGTCAAAATCTGATTTGGTTTACCCGGACTATAACCCTATGTATTCTACTGGTATCGTAGTAGTATTCTACCCTCTTGCAAGTAGTTGGACCGAAATCAGAAATCCCGGGCTAATTGATTCTTCCACTCTATCTGTCAATGGGGAGATCCAATGACGAACTCCATGGATCTCGCATTTTCTTTCTCCTACTATTAAATAAATAAATAAAGTGGGGTGGTTAGGCTCACATTGAACACTGTGGATCGCTTAGCATCGAGGTGATTTACTTCACTGACAAAGACACAGAGCAATAGAATGGGTGGTCGGCATCAGTGATCTCAACGTTCGAGTCCCCGGACGAAGGTGAGACCAATCTTATTATGATTACCGAAGTCCTTTCCAACTCCGTCGAATTGTTTCACTCCTCTTTTCCCCCTTCTGTAAGTTCCTTGTAAGGAAGTTTACTCCCGTCCCTAAAAAGATTCTATAACTTCACGGTTATTCATCAATATATGGCCCTGGCGATCAGAGAAGAAAAGATCACTATGAAAGCATGAGTTGTTAAACATTAGTCTGTCTTCAAATGCGGGAAGGTTAGACATTCAGTTCGATGAGGGCTAGTTCCTACACATTAATTGATTGGGAAAGCTGGTTTCGTAGCATTAGAAGCTTAAGTATGCAAAAAGAAGGAGGAATATGATAATGTGGAAAAGAAGAGACGTTCATACACCTTATCTTAGCTGTTCAAATAAAGAAAGATAGCCGAAACTATATTTTATAGTAAGTTATATTTTTATCTTCTCGAGATTCCGGCTTCATCCCTTATATTATATAGGATGAGATCTTTTCACCTATCCCTTTCCTGGACTATTTAGTAAGGTACAGTAAAAAGTGGTATAATCGAACTTCTCCCTTATCTCAACTTAGATAGAAACTAGGTGAATAACGATAGAAGGAGACAAAGGCCTTCATTGATTCAATAAAGAAAGGCTTGACAGCACATTTTTTTTGTTTCACTAGGAAAGCAGGAGTTTGGCATCCCTACCGGTTCATGAAAAGAAAAATGGTACATAATATATCAATCATACACATACATAAAGAAGTCCCTGCATATCCTCTCTAATAATGTCATTAAGGGCTAAGGAAGGTTTTTTGGGTACATTAAATCTCAACATCAATTGCTTTTGTCCTAACTTACTATAGTATCACTGGTTACCTGTATTCTAAGAGCGTATACAGGCTTTACAAGTCCATGGGGCCAGCTATGAGACTATTGCGCGGTGCTTTATCTTAAGCAATGCATGCTTTAGTAGTTTAGTTTTTTTTTAAGAAGGCTTATGCTAAGGATCCTTACGAATGGGTTTTTGGCTATCCTGTATCTCTTAGATAATCTGGTTTTCCTCGTGTAATACCTTTTTCACAGGCGGGCTATTATGAGATGGGACACAAAATCGGATCAATTAGTCCAACTTTCTCTTTCATGGTTCACAGTCTACAAATTAGTAGGTGCGAGTAAGAAAATGACTCCTTCCCTATTAAAAAGTATTCTTAAACCATGTGAGAAAGAGGATTCAGTGAATGAGTTGTGCGGAAGAGTTAAGAGTCAGTTAAGGCTCTTAATGGACCGTTACACACCCCCGAATTTCCTCGAGACCTCTTATGAGAGGCATTTGATGGGAACCAACATGGAAAAGTGTAAAAAATATCTTTGTACAGCACTAAAGTAGATAGTTTTCACCTCTAAGAAGATGGATGGTAAAGTCGGGATAAAACCCAAGGCTCGATCTTTTCATTCTTTACGTAGGAGCCCCTACTATTACTGCTTTACTCAGAATTTGTGCTTTATCCATTCCCTACAGGATGGGGTCTTTTCTCCCGGAGTTCTGTGGGTTAAGCGGGTGTTATATACATTTGATCCTAAGAATACCTATTGGGCTAATCTTGATCTAGATTGGTTCGAGAACTGTGTTGGTCGGATTCTACCTATAGTATCGGCCCCCATAGTGGAGGGAAGGTTGTGTTTTCTAAGAGAAGGCGGCGGCAAAGTCTGCACTGTAGCTATAGGTAACTATAGAAAGCAACGATTGCTTAGACCGTTTCACGATTGGTGTATGAGGGCTTTGAGCCAAATACCCATGGATGGGACATATAATCAGTCTTTGCCTTTAGATAGGATAAGCTAAGGTCTATTTCAGTTTTTACTTGAAGTCAGCAACTGATAGCTTCCCTTTCATTATTCTTATGGCTATTTTCTCAGTTATCTTTTCTCCTACTTTTGCATCCTCTATCATACAAGGTTCCTTAAGTTTAAACGCTTTTACGGCTAAGTGAACAAGCCGTAACCCGTTTCGTACTGTATGTTATCAATGTGGTCAAGGTATGGGAATGTATGGTAGCTGGGCTTCTTTCGCTCTAGCCCATCATATCCTGATGTGGTGTGTAGCTGAATAGGGAGCTACTGGTAAACAGTTTCAAGGTTATGTGATCTTAGGCGATGACGTTGTTATTACTGATGAGAGTGTAGCTAAGGTATACCGTAATCGTTTTGAAGATTTGGGTGTGACTGTTTCCAGTCAAAAGTCCATTAAGTCATCCATAGGGTGTCTTGAGTTTGCTAAGAGGTTTAGGGTTCGTATTCATAACGGTAGTGTTGATTTATCTCCACTATCTATGAAACTCCTAATGCTTACTACTCAGCCACTCGGTCTCGCAACCATTCAGCAAAAGTACCCTGTAAAACGGTGAAGTACGTTATACCGACTGGGTGGGGCAGGTTATAGATCTTTATCTTCTCTTGCTCACAACCCTATTAAAAGATGGCAAAGATGAAAGGTTATGGTTGAAAAGCCTTCGACTAAGGGTGGTTTGCTTATTGAATTTTTGTTAGGGAGAGGCCCTAGGTCCATATTTGAAAGGTGAGTCAATAAACTTTCTTCTTCATGAGTTGAAACCGAAGGAGGTTCAAATTCGTTCGACGGAATTGACTTTTGAGGGAGAAGTTGAGATACTTGAACGTACTCTTTATCATAACTATATGAAAATATGGTTAGAGTATGTAAAATGGTACTACTCATTGTCATTAAAAGAAGACCTATCTATCGATGATTTCCTCGATGGGCCGATGTGTGCTTCTCACTGGAAATCCCACCAAAAGTCCGATAAGGAAATTTCTAGGTATGGTTACATTTTTAAGTGAGAGATATTTTTGAGGCGCCTGTGCACCCTAAAAAATATCTCTCATGGAATTACACTCCAAGATTGATTCTAGAGCGGAACCCTTCTCTCTATTGTGGTTATATTATTGATAGATCACAAGACGGCTGCAATTCTTGGTTAGGGTTGAGGGACTAATCCAACCTCGCTCTTCTGCATGGAAGTAATATTCTATGTAGTTCATCCTCACACAATCGCTTTTGTCTGTCAAAGGGGATTGATGTCGAGATTTGTTGTATTGTATATAGAAGCGTGTCATCATTCAGTGCACGCATAGCATCTCTCTTCTCTTGATGTTACATTAATAAGCCGACAGAACCAATGTGCCCACTATCAGTGTCCCGAAATGGGTACTGTGGGCCGGTAATCTCGATCGGTGTAAGATCACTTTTCAAGAGAAAGAAAGAAGATTGCGCTTGTCCGCATTTGAACTTATAGTCTCGGGGCGGGGAAATAGTTAGTCCATTTCTTTTTTTAGAATAAGAAAAGTTATTCAATGCTTGCTTTCTTCCCGGATCGCTACCAGAATAACTAGCTGACTTTGATCCTGGTTAAGAAAAAAGGCGGCTAGCTAAATGCTTAACACATGCGAGTTTAGTTTGTCTTGTAGCTCGAGTTCCAACGAGATGTGTCGCAATCTGATCAGCAAATCCAGCACCGGCATTAGTAGCAGAAGTAGCAGAGGAAGGTTAAGCCGCAGAGTATGTGGAAAGGAGATAAAGTACCATTGTGAACGGATAGAGGCGAGGAAGTTGGAAATAGTTAGAGTCAAGAGGAAAGACTTTAGCACATCTCTTCGGGCAAAAGAAAGAATCTGGGACTTCTCATTAACGCACTCAATCTATGAATCTGCTGCGTCTTTTATCTCTGGTGTTGGATTACCATTCCATTATTAGTTATGGGGTGAAGGACTTCAGCCTCTTTTACGCAGAAAGCAATAGGCTTGGACTTCCTTCTATAGGAAGGAATAACTATCGATGTAGGATCTCTTTCAAGTAAAGTACAATATCGACTTGAATTCCACTTTATCAAACTTAAGAAACGAAGCAACAAAGAATTATTAGTTGGAATAGCTACGGACTTCTTACACGAATACACTCTCGGACCAGCAAGCGACGGGTAACTATCCTATCAATCGCAGATAGCTTTCCCCTAAGTGGTTTCAACCCGGTCCGCTCTCAAAATCGGAGCTTCCAAGGTACTTCTGCACGAGTTTTCTCTATAGAAAACAGGAATTTCTGATCGTTTCCTGAAAGGAACTCATGTTCATCGGGCCTTAATAAGCTTGGACTGGTCCCAACCGATCGTTCTGACTACACTTGGTGAACTCGTGACCCATCTTCTATGTCGAACGTACTAAAGGTTGCGATTATACCGATGAAAGAAGTAGGTGCCTTTCAACTTCTCTATCTCCCTCTATCCCCCCCGCTCCGCACTCTCTAAGAAAAGCTCATGTGGGAGTCTCCCCAAGGGAAAACTTAAGAATAAAGCAAGCAAGACTTTTAGCTCTCGAGCCTACGTCGATTGACAGAAGAAGCTAAAGGCAATTGAGAGATTCTTCTTTCTTTGTTAAGACAGATTTCTTTGTTTAATTAAGAAGATGTATTTGAAGAGCTAGTCATTGTTATTGAAGGAAGCATTTGAGAGGGGTTGGTATGGGTATACTGATGAAATGAATTTGCTCTTCCTGTGCCTTTGTTGACGAACAAGACCAAACCTAGCTCGGGATAGATAGCTTTGCTTGATAGACTAGCTACGTGTTGAGATGCCTGATGTGTCCCTGCTGAATAGTCCTCCCAGAAATGGGAGATGAGAAAGAATACTCAAAGGAAGGAGTTAGTTGATCCAGTTGATGAAGAAAGTCTGATTGATGAAAGCCGCTACTATAGGTGCTGCCCACACTCTCGGATCTGACGCACGAACCATACTATTAATTTACTGAAGTCACTCCGGTTTAATAAATCTCGTATCAGAGCTTTCCGTGCCAAGAGAACAAATTAAGGTTTCAGAACCAACTCCACTTTATATAAAGAAGTAATCAATAGGAAGGAGTTCTCAAATAGAAATCTAGGGAAAGCGTAAGTGAATGCATGCGGTACGTTCCGCCCATTCGGGAGTCACTCCTATGCGCTTAGGAGGTCTTGTTGGTGTGGTTGACTAACTAACTTGACTTCTATACCCCGGTGGTAAGGGGGAGGGGGCGTCAATCTCTTGTTCGTGAAGCATCGGTAGGTAGCATCTGTACTATGCTCGGTATACTCGCAACCGTCACGGTCCTGACTCCCTATGGTCATCCTCCTTTTCAGGTCGCCTCTCGTATTAGCTCGAGAACTCCTTGGACTCCACTCGGTGACACCTTTCGTCAAGCAACTCTGATCGGAACTCTGCTACTTAAGCTTGGGACTCTGCTCCGTGAACGAGAAAGATGCCCTAACTTAATAATTTCCACCTTCCTTCTCCAAAGCACGCCCTTACTTATAATTGCCACCTTCCTTTGATCCAAAGCCTACTCTCGCTCGAAGCTACTAACTCTTTCACTTTACTTTAGCCACTTCTTGATAGAGATTGCTTCCTCTCCACCAATAATCCTTCTCTTTTAGAGATCTAGCAATAGATATAATTTCATTTTACCCGTGCCCGGGTATAGTAAGGGGATTGGAAAGAGAGAGAAAATCACTCTAGAACTTCCTTTGCCCGCGTCAGTGCTTGTCTTTCTATCTACGTAACCTCATCTACGGCCAAGCTTGTTGACTCAAAGGCAGGTCAAGTACCATTCTTCGCCTCACATCCCCTCTCACCTAAAAAAAAGCCTTTTCCTCGCTCCCAAACAACTTCTACTTTCTTCGCGTACCCAGGGATGAATTGATGAATTAATGCCGAAGGTTATGTAATCCGGGTCACAAAGAAATCTTCCTAGGTGGCTTGCCCAATACTATACTCGGTGACTCTGTTCGGCAGGCATCCAAAAGTCGACTAACGTCTCACCTCACCAAGTACACTTCTCGTCTCACACTCCCTGCCGGTCGCCTTGTGAACTAAGCTAAGTGAATTTGCTACCGCGCCACAGGGATCTCCTGCGCTTGTCGCCATCTGTCTTTACCTACGTGACTTCTTTTACTCTGGGCATTTTCCCTATACCCACTTGTAGAACCCCGTATTTTCAAATATTATTTTTAGATTTGAAAATGAATTTAAATTGATTTTGGAAGAATTTAATGAATATTTTCAAAAAAAATTTTATCTTGTTACACGTGCAAAACACGTGCAAATACTTTTATGGAAAGTTTGAAAATTTAGTTTTCTTCATGAAAATTAATTATTTAATATTTGGGATTTATTTAGTATTTTTCCAGATTTTTCTGAAATTAATTGGAACTATTTGAAATTTTTGATAAAATAAGTACCTTTTTGCAAATTTGACATTTTAAGGGTTAAAGTGCAAAATGTATATTCTGGACGTTTTGAACAGTATTGATTGAGATTTAGAATTTATATTTTCTTTTAAATCCAAATTTAAATGAATTTTGATGGAATTTCCAAGGATGGAACTATATATGTAAGTTGTATTTTGGAAGGGTTTATTTTCGCAAAAGTGTGAGTAAAACCCTAAACCTAATCCCGGATATTTAAAGGATTTTTTTTTCTCCAGCCGTCATTACAAAAAATATAGAATTTTTGGAGATTTATTTTGGTGGAGAAAGGAGTTTTTTGATCTAGCAAAAGGAAGACTTTTTCGTGGACTTTTCTCAGTTCAAGGTGAGTGATATAAAAATTGTTTTGTTGTTTGATTCATGTGAGTGACGCTATGTGTTTTGTTTTTGTTTGTGAATGATATAAACACGTCCTGTTGTTGATCTATGTATGCGAGTGGCAACGTTGTTTGATGTGATGTTGTGAATGATTAGATCCTCTATTATGGTATGAATCATGTGGATAATTGTGGATGGAATAGTAGATCTTTATTATTAAAATTGTGTTGCTAAAAAGCATGTTAAGATTTGAGCATGAACACCTTGACATTGAATTTATAAATCAGATTTTGATTTAGATTTGTGAAAGAAATTTAGACTGGTAAAACCCTAATGAAAGAATTTGTGATTTAGAACATGATAACTTGAGTTTTGACATATTTGATGATTTGTGTAATATATATATATATAAATGATGAGGATTTGTTGAGTTTTATCATTTTTCCTGAATACGAACTATTTTCATAAACAATGAATCATTAGAAAACTCCAGATTTTGATTTTGTAATCAGACCTAAATTTTGAAAACTGTAGGCCGACGGTCGACTGGCCTACTGTACAGTCGACTGGTACGAACCTGATACTGTATTTTTAGTATCTTTGAAAAAGTCATTCTGGACAGTCGACCTAGCTCGTAGGCAGTCGACTGGTTCACTGAGGAATTTATTTTTGTAAAATTATTAGTCCTTTCTGGACAGTCGACCTACGACTCCTTTAAGTCGACTCATAAACTTAGAATATTTTTGTGAAATCATTGGAATTTACCTCGGGTAAGTTGACCGATACTCTTCTAAGTCGACTTATATGACTTAGTTTATTTTTGTAAAGTTTTGGATATTTGTCCTCTGGGCAGTCGACTTACTACAGTATAAGTCGACTGGTACTGAAGGATCTTTGTAAACTTGAGTGTTATTTCGAATGATCGGTTCTCAGATAATTCAGCCTATACCTTATTTTCAGTTAAGCACTTGATTTTGACACATTTAGTTCAGTATTTGATTTGAGACATTTAGTTGAGCCACTTTGTTTAGTGGAACTTTGGTTGAGCCTTTTTTTGAGTTTGAGTCTCTAGAGGTGTGTGACCCTAGTATACCAGTGTTGAGTTATTTTGTTGAGGCCCATAGAGGCATTTCAGTTATTTAGTTTTGAATTTTGGCCGGTAGGGTACACCGCTCTAGGAGATTCGTTAAGTAATTAATTAACCCAAAAACGATAAGGACAGGCACTAGTGGTGATATGATGAACGGGAACATGAGTCAAGAACCTCAGTATGGCTTTCGGTGTGGGATTTAATCTCCGGAATTATCACAGTAGATTATTAGTGGTGTGGGATATGTCTCCGAAATTATCACAGTCTTGTGGTGTGGGACAATCTCCGGAATTATCACGGTAACTACTTGTGGTGTGGGATTGATCTCCAGAATTATCGGAGTCGAGGTGAAGCACATGTGGTATTCGTGTGGTGACGTGTCAATGTTTCAGTGTGGGATGATCTCCGGAATTATTCAAGTGAAATATCTTCGGTGTGGGATCCATCTTCGGAATTATCGGGCATGAGATACTATCCATAGTTTATCTTTATCTCGCAGTAGTCATCGTGTTAGGATTAGTTGCATAATGGGGGATTGAACCCTATGAAGTGAAGACATTAAGGACTTGCACCGAACCTATGTAGAATGGGATGCATAGACTTCGACAAGTACGCATTAGAGAGTCTGCATTTGGAATCTGTGTTTCTAGGCTTGATTTTATGCATGTGGTTTCCTGTTTTCTACACCTGACACTTAGCTTAGTGCCACTTGATGTTTTAAGTTTCCTGTCATTTCGTACTTCCCATATTCTTATTTAGTACCTGTTGTTTAAGAATTTATGAGGTATGATCTTTTATGTTGTTTGTTTGTTTTTATATTTCTCACACCATTTATGGCTGACCCCTTTAGTTTGGGGGTTAGGAATCATCTCTAGCCTCATATGTTGCAGGTTGTTGCTTAGAGTTGGAGATTGGATGCTTGAGTTGGTTTTTGAGAGAAAGTGATTTAATATGAGTTTTGTGTAAAATTGTAATAGCAGCTTTGAGATAAATTTGTGTTGTAAATAAAAGAAATTATGAATTGAGTTTGTTTTGAATTCCACTGTGCTTTGTAAAAGTTTGTTTTAATAAAAGTTGAAAAATTTAGTGGTGTTGGTTGTGTTTAATATTATATTGAAGTGGATCGCTGGGAAAAGTTATTTTATTAGAAATTCGGGGCGCTATAGAGATTGGTATCAGAGCATGCTTCAATAGTAATACTAAACATGACATAAAAATAACCTAGGTGTGGACACTAGAGTGTGAGTACCTAGGTGTGGACATTAAAGAGTGAGTATCACATAGAACTGAAACATGATGTTTTACCTTTGGTATTCAATTGAGATTTTGCCAAAGGATATTGGTGTAAGTTTGAATTGTGTGTGATGCTCTAACTCTTCCCTCGTTTTGCAGTATTCAGAATGGTTGCACCCAGGGGCAGGAATGGTGGTAACAATGAGGATGGATCCGGTAGTTCTCGGGGAATGAGAATTGATCTTGAGGCTGAATTCGCCAAGGTGTATCAGATGCTGAATGCGCTGATGGCATTCAATTTGGCACAAACTCAGAATCAGCAGCAGAACCAGCAGCCAAATCATGGAGCTGGACAGGGATTGGTTAATGCCGACCCTATCAAGCAGATTGAATCCTTTAAGAGGATGAGGTCACCAGTCTTTGAGGGGCAATCTGATTCAACCGTAGCTGATGATTGGATTCGGAAGATGCAGATGATCTTCGAGGTATCGGAGACTCCGGCAGCCAGCAAGGTGAAGTTGGCCACGATGCAGCTAGAGAAGGACGCTGGTGTCTGGTGGGAATCGGTGAAGAGAACTTTGGGAGACAGCCAATGACTTGGGAAGCTTTTCTGGAGGAGTTCAGAGATTGCTTCTTTTCCCTAGATGTTCAGGAGAAGAAGGCGACCGAGTTCTTGAACCTTCAGCAGGGCAACATGACCGTGCGGGAGTATGAGACCAAGTTTGCTCAGCTTTCGAGGTATGCACCAGAGTTGGTCATTGACGAGGCAAAGAAGGCCAAAAAGTTTGAGCAGGGCTTGAGGCCAAACTTGAGGTCGAGGATGATCCCGTTGGGTATCAGACGGTTCGATAAGCTGGTCAGGAGAGCAGCTATGACTGAGGAGGACATGGACCAGTTTCAGAAGAGGCAAGATACATGGAACCGGAACAAGAGGCCAGCATCAGGCCAGAGTGGGAAGGGATTCCCCGCGAAGCAGGCCAAGTTCAGTGATCCAGGTGCAGAAGGCACCTGCAGCTCAAGGGGTGACTTGTTATTACTGCAAGGAGGCAGGACATTACAGGTCAGCATGTCCGAAGTTGGCGAAGCAGATTTGTTCCCAGTGTGGGCAGACAGGACATTCTCAGCCCCATTGTCCACAATTGAGGAATGATGGTTCTGGTGGAAGCAAATTTCAGAAGAGGCAAGGGCGAGTATTTGCATTAACCGAGGAAGACGCTGGTAACTCGGAAGATGTAATACAAGGTATGCAAGAATTCTAATTTTTATTTTGAATCAATGTAATAAGTAAAACCTTTATTTAAGAACAATTTAAGATTGAGTATCATTCTTATTGTAACAGGAGTTGTTTTAATTAATGGAATAAAGGCAAAGATTTTATTTGACACTGGTTCATCGCATACTTTTGTATCGCCAAATTTTGCAAAGATCTTAGGTGTGGAACCTAAGTTATTTCCAGGCAGGATATTTTCGGTGGCAACGCCGTCAGGTGAAGAGTTGATTGCGGATCGATATTACGAGGGCTGTGATATCAAGATTGGTGGGAGGTTGTTCGGCATTGATTTGATCGAGCTGAAAGTCTTGGGGGTGGATGTCATCGTGGGCATTGATTGGATGGCAATATATGATGCCACAATTGAATGCAAGCAAAAGGAGGTGTTGGTGAAAGCACCAGGTGGACCTGCAGTGACTTTCCAAGGGAAGAAGAAGATTCCGAAGGTGGCTGCAATGGTATCCAAGATGGCAGTTTCAGATGAAGTCAAGGGCATTCCGATTGTCAGAGATTTTCCTCATGTGTTCTTGGATGATTTTCCAGGATTACCGCCGCAGAGAGATGTGGAGTTTTGCATCAATGTTTAGCCGGGGAGTGCACCGATTTCTAAGGCCCCGTACAGGATGGCACCTGTAGAGCAAGATGAAGTGAAGAAGCAGATTGAGGAGCTGCTGAGCAAAGGGCTTATTAGGCCGAGTTCTTCTCCGTGGGGAGCGCCAGTGCTGTTAGTTAAGAAGAAGGACGGATCAATGAGGATGTGCATTGACTATCGGGAGTTGAATAGGGTGACTATTCAGAACAAGTATCCACTGCCGCGGATTGATGATTTGTTTGACAGGCTTCGAGGAGCAGCTGTGTTTTCGAAGATTGATTTGAGGTCAGGGTATCATCAGGTTTGAGTCAAGGAGAAAGATGTGAGTAAGATAGCTTTCAGGACTAATCATGGACTCTATGAGTTTTTAGTAATGCCATTCGGGTTGACGAATGCGCCAGCAGTTTTCATGGATATGATGAATCGGGTTTTGAGGCCATTTATTGACTCCTTCGTGGTGGTTTTCATCGATGACATTTTGGTGTATTCGAAGTCGGAGGAGGACCATTTTATGCACTTGACAGCGGTATTTCAGAAATTGCAGGAGCATAGCTTGTATGCCAAGTTGTCGAAGTATGAGTTTTGGAAGTCTGAGGTAGCTTTCCTTGGTCATATCCTTTCTAAGGAGGGAGTAGCTACTGATCCTCAGAAAGTTGAAGCAGTGAAGGATTGGCCCAGGCCAACGTCTGTGAAGGAAGTCAGAAGTTTTTTGGGATTAGTTGGTTACTACAGGAGATTCATCCAGGGTTATTCTCAGATTGCAGTTCCTTTGACAGGTTTGACCCGGAAGAGTGTGGCATTTGTATGGACTGATAAGTGTGAGGAGAGTTTCCTTAAGTTAAAGGAAAGGTTGACTACTGCACCTATCTTAGCTTTGCTGCAAGCTGGGAAGGATTATGATATCTATAGTGATGCATCTCTCAGAGGTTTGGGTTGTGTCTTGATGCAAGAAGGCAAGGTTATGGCTTATGGTTCGAGGCAATTGCGTCCGCATGAGAAGAATTACCCGACACATGATTTGGAGCTAGTAGCTATCATTTATGCCTTGAAGCTGTGGAGGTATTATGTTTATGGTGAGAAGGTTAACATGTACACTGACCACAAGAGCCTGAAGTACATTTATCAGCAGAAGGATCTTAATCTTCGGCAGAGAAGGTGGTTGGAAGTATTGGATGACATTCGTCCCGAGATCAAGTATCATCCGGGCAAGGCGAATGTAGTGGCTGATGGACTTAGCAGGAAGAGTAGTTTATCAAGTTTGATCACTACTCGAAGTGAGTTAGCAGCAGAGATCGATCAGGCAGGTATCGAGATGGTACTGCAAGGTTTGGCTCAGTTGAGGCTGCAGCCGTCCATGAGAGAGAGGATCGTGGAAGGTCAGAGATCAGACTCAGAGATTTAGAAGATGCTGCAACAGGTTTCAGAGGGCAGACTATCAGAGTTTCGTGTCCAAGATGGAATTCTTTGGTTGGGTGAGAGGTTGTGTGCTCCGAATAACGCAGATTTGAGAGATAGTATCTTGCAAGAAGCACACAGTACCTTGTTGTCAGTTCATCCAGGAGGCACAAAGATGTACAGGGACATCAAACAGCACTTTTGGTGGTCTGGTATGAAGCGGGATGTAGCAGATTTTGTGGCAAGGTGTCTGACTTGTCAGCGGATCAAAGCAGAAAATCAGAGACCTGGAGGTTTGTTACAGTCGTTGCCCATTCCGGAGTGGAAGTGGGAGAATATCAGTATGGATTTCATCAAAGGTTTGCCGAAGAGTTCGAAGGGCAATGACTCGATTTGGGTTGTTGGAGACCGTTTGACTAAGTCGGCTCACTTTCTAGCCATGAAGATTACTTGGTCATTGGAGAAATTGGCTGAGTTGTACATTGGTGAGATTGTGAGACTTCATGGAGTTCCTGTGTCGATTGTATCCGACAGAGATGCAAGGTTTACTTCAAGGTTTTGGAAGAGCCTACAAGCAGCTTTAGGCACCATAACTGATTTCAGTACCGCTTTTCATCCACAGACCGATGGTCAGATGGAGAGGGTGAATCGAGTGCCGGAAGATATGTTGAGGGCCTGTGTTATGGATTTCGGTGGTAGTTGGGAGAGATACTTGGCATTGGTCGAGTTTGCTTATAACAACAGTTACCATGCGAGTATTGGGATGGCACCGTATGAGGCTTTGTACGGGAGGAGGTGCAGGACACCCGTTTGTTGGTATGAGGTTGGCGAGAGGCAGATGTATGGTCCTGAGATCGTACAGCAGACATCGGAGCAGATTGAACTGATTCGCAAGAGGTTGGTCGAGGCTCAGAGTCGGTAGAAGAGTTATGCTGATACTCGACGAAGAGACTTGGAGTTTGAGGTTGGGGATGCTATTTTTCTCAAGGTTTCTCCGACCAAGAGAGTGATAAGGTTTGGTAAGGGAGGCAAGTTGGCGCCAAGGTATATTGGTCCATACAGGATCATGGAGCGGATTGGCAAGACAGCATATAGGTTGAAGTTTCCAGAAGAGTTGGCACAAGTGCATGATGTATTCCACGTGTCATTGTTGAGGAAGTATGTGCCAGATCAGAATCATCAGTTGGTAGAGATTCCTGAAGATCTACAGGTGAACTTGAATTACATGGAACGGCCTGTTGAGCTCGTTGACCGTAGAGAGAAAGTTCTCAGGAGCAAGGTGATACCTATGCTCAAGGTGTTGTGGAGGAATCAGCAGTTCGAGGAGGCTACTTGGGAGCCAGAGGATCGCATGCAGAAGGATTTCCCTGAGCTTTTTGTATGAGTGTATTTCTATTATGTGATTGTAATTCTTTTGAATGATAGTACCTTGAGTTGAGTTGTACTTCTTCTATTTTGATTGAGTTGTCTTATGCAATTGTGAATTATGTTTCCATTTATGAGATGTTGATTTCTTGTTGGTATGTTGTTTGGACACATTAGTAGTAGTTCTGAGGACAGAACTCTTCTAAGGAGGGAGTGATGTAGAACCCTATATTTTCAAATATTATTTTTATATTTGAAAATGAATTTAAATTGATTTTGGAAGAATTTAATGAATATTTTCAAAAAAAAATTTATCTTGTTACACGTGCAAAACACCTGCAAATACTTTTATGGAAAGTTTGAAATTTTAGTTTTCTTCATGAAAAATTATTATTTAATATTTGGGATTTATTTAGTATTTTTCCAGATTTTTCTGAAATTAATTGGATCTATTTTCAATTTTTGAGAAAAGAAGGACCTTTTTGCAAATTTGACATTTTAAAGGTTAAAGTGCAAAATGTATATTCTGGAAGTTTTGAACAGTATTGATTGAGTTTTAGAATTTATATTTTTTTAAAATGCAAATTTAAATGAATTTTGATGGAATTTCCAAGGATGGAACTATATATGTAAGTTGTATTTTGGAAGGGTTTATTTTGCAAAAGTGTGAGTAAAACCCTAAACCTAATCCCGGATATTTAAAGGACTTTTTTTTCTCCAGCCGTCATTACAAAAAATACAGAATTTTTGGAGATTTATTTTGGTGGAGAAAGGAGTTTTTGGATCTAGCAAAAGGAAGACTTTTTCGTGGACTTTTCTCAGTTCAAGGTGAGTGATATAAAAATTGTTTTGTTGTTTGATTCATGTGAGTGACGCTGTGTGTTTTGTTTTTGTTTGTGAATGATATAAACCCGTCCTGTTGTTGATCTATGTAAGCGAGTGGCAACATTGTTTGATGTGATGTTGTGAATGATTAGATCTTGTATTGTGGTATGAATCATGTGGATAATTGTGGATGGAATAGTAAATCTTTATTATTAAAATTGTGTTGCTAAAAAGCATGTTAAGATTTGAGTATGAACACCTTGACATTGAATTTATAAATCAGATTTTGATTTAGATTTGGGAAAGAAATTTAGACTGGTAAAACCCTAATGAAAGAATTTGTGATTTAGAACATGAGAACTTGAGTTTTGACATATTTGATGATTTGTGTAATATATATATATACATGATGAGGATTTGTTGAGTTTTATCATTTTTCCTGAATACGAACTATTTTCATAAACATTGAATCATTAGAAAACTCCATATTTTGATTTTGTAATCAGACCTAAATTTTGAAAACTGTAGGTCGACGGTCGACTGGCCTAATGTACAGTCGACTGGTACGAGCCTGATACTGTATTTTTAGTATCTTTGAAAAAGTCATTCTGGACAGTCGACCTAGCTCGTAGGCAATCGACTGGTTCACTGAGGAATTTATTTTTGTAAAATTATTAGTCCTTTCTGGACAGTCGACCTACGACTCCTTTAAGTCGACTCATAAACTTAGAATATTTTTGTGAAATCATTGGAATTTACCTCGGGTAAGTCGACTGATACTCTTCTAAGCCGACTTATATGACTTAGTTTATTTTTGTAAAATTTTGGATATTTGTCCTCTGGGCAGTCGACTTACTACAGTATAAGTCGACTGGTACTGAAGGATCTTTGTAAACTTGAGTGTTATTTCGAATGATCGGTTCTCAGATAATTCAGCCTATACCTTATTTTCAGTTAAGCACTTGATTTTGAGACATTCAGTTCAGTATTTGATTTCAGACATTCAATTGAGCCACTTTGTTTAGTGGAACTTTGGTTGAGCCTTTTTTTGAGTTTGAGTCTCTAGAGGTGTGTGACCCTAATATACCGGTGTTGAGTTATTTTGTTGAGGCCCATAGAGGCATTTCAGTTATTTAGTTTTGAATTTAGGCCGGTAGGGTACACCGCTCTAGGAGATTCGTTAAGTAATTAATTAACCCAAAAACGATAAGGACAGGCACTAGTGGTGATATGATGAACGGGAACATGAGTCAAGAACCTCAGTATGGCTTTCGGTGTGGGATTTAATCTCCGGAATTATCACAGTAGATTATTAGTGGTGTGGGATATTTCTCCGGAATTATCACAGTCTTGTGGTGTGGGACAATCTCCGGAATTATCACGGTAACTACTTGTGGTGTGGGATTGATCTCCGGAATTATCGGAGTCGAGGTGAAGCACATGTGGTATTCGTGTGGTGACGTGTCAATGTTTCAGTGTGGGATGATCTCCGGAATTATTCAAGTGAAATATCTTGGGTGTGGGATCCATCTCCGGAATTATCGGGCATGAGATACTATCCATAGTTTATCTTTATCTCGCAGTAGTCATCGTGTTAGGATTAGTTGCATAACGGGGGATTGAACCCTATGAAGTGAAGACGTTAAGGGCTTGCACCGAACCTATGTAGAATGGGAATGCATAGACTTCGACAAGTACGCATTAGAGAGTCTGCATTTGGAATCTGTGTTTCTAGGCTTGATTTTATGCATGTGGTTTCCTGTTTTCTACACCTGACACTTAGCTTAGTGCCACTTGATGTTTTATGTTTCCTGTCATTTCGTACTTCCCATATTCTTATTTAGTACCTGTTGTTTAAGAATTTATGAGGTATGATCTTTTATGTTGTTTGTTTGTTTTTATATCTCTCACACCATTTATGGCTGACCCCTTTAGTTTGGGGGTTAGGGATCATCTCTTGCCTCATATGTTGCAGGTTGTTGCTTAGAGTTGGAGATTGGATGCTTGAGTTGGTTTTTGAGAGAAAGTGATTTAATAAGAGTTTTGTGTAAAATTGTAATAGCAGCTTTGAGATAAATTTGTGTTGTAAATAAAAGAAATTATGAATTGAGTTTGTTTTGAATTCCACTGTGCTTTGTAAAAGTTTGTTTTAATAAAAGGTGAAAATTTTAGTGGTGTTGGTTGTGTTTAATATTATATTGAAGTGGATCGCTGGGATTGTGCCACGTATTTTCTAAGTTATTTTATTAGAAATTCGGGGCGCTACACCACTTCTGAGATAGTTGATGTCATTCTTGTCGCTCCTGACACTATGGGTTAGGACCTACTTCTCATACTTTTAGCTTAACCCTGACTGGGATTCTTCCCTTTCCACTGTTCGGCATCTCCTTACTTTCTTGGCAGGTCAAGTACGGTAGGTAGCATCGCTCATCCGCTTTAGCAACAGTAGTGGAATCACTTTAGGAAGAAAGAATTGGTTAACTATAATACTATCGTGCACAATATTTTTTAGAATTTTTTTGGGAAAATGCGCCACAAAGATTAACCCTGGTTTTCAGAAATTGGAAATTGAAAGGTTGCGAATAGAATGAAATTAATTTAGTGGAGGTCTTAACCTGATTCGGCAGATAGAGAGGTTGGAACTGCTACCGAAAGCTACACGCTTTCTTCTTACGTAGAGACTAATATAATAGTTGTTGTCTTCAAGTCGTAGTTGAAAGAGGGTTGGCTATCTGGAAGACAGATCATTCATTTTAGTCTACTTTCGGTATCAACAAGCAACTATTTGAGTAGTTAGTTCCTACGCAGCAAATAATCTTTCATTTTTTATTATGTATTATTTCATAGTGGTTGTAGTTTCGGGTAATCTAACACCTGTGCGGGATTGATTTCGCTCAGAAGCGCCCTTTCTTTCACAGCCAAGGAGTACACTTACTTATTAACTTTAAGCATTTTTGACTACAAAACTTTTTTTATACAATGAACTCTTTCTTTTCCACGAGCAGACACCTTTCGAGAGAGTCTTCCTTTAATTGGCTTGCTCTTTTGACCTACAAGGAGGGGAAATTCCTACGAGATGATTAATGAATGTAGGTCAGGTCTCTCTAATTCGCAGTAGGTGTGTATGCTTCCCTAAGATGAGAGCATTTGCTTCTTCAGACGTGGGTGCTTATGGGACTTCTGCTTCAAAAACTGCAGGATTTAGTTTGGAATGAGAATTGGATTTTCAAATAGAAATTTGCCGGAAAATGAGTTGGAAAAAGAGCCTCTTTCACTACCCTATTAGTAAGCTACTTGCAGACTGAACTTTGACATGCCGCTTAGCTGTGTCCACTCTTTAAAGTCTATTCCCGTTGCCGAAAGTCTAGTTTAGGTACCTACGGCGGAGCTATGGAGGGTTAGGTGCCAAAAACCAAGCTCTTCGTTCATTAGGCTAAGACCTATAGCAGAGCACTGTGAAAAAACAAAGACAAAGCGGGTCTGGCCTTTCTTCTCATTAGACTAACCCAGCGAAGGGGCCTATGACTCAGGACAAAGACTCGAAGACTCTATATCATGCTTTAGCGATGTTCTTTCTGCTTTCTTTTTCAAGCTAGGAAGCAAAATCGCTTTTGTTAGTTTTCTTTATATGGAAGATGAAAAGAAAGTTCAGCTGGATGGGATTTCTTTTTTTTAGCCTGGACTTGTTCATTTCTTCCCCAGAGCCTAAATATAGTAGGGGACCCATCCTCAATCAGACTTGTTGAAGGAGGATCATTGCTCCTACTATCTTTTGCCCTCCCTTTCCCTTTTGTCGAGCAAGGTTTCACTCCCTATAGTAGGATTCTCTTCTTCCTTATCTAGCCAAAGCTAATAAGTAAGTGGACTATCTTTAATACAAAAAATAACTGCCTACTTACTTTACTATAGGGGATACATTCCTATCCGTACCTTTCTAGTCTATAGTCGATGAAGAGGAGGGCTCTCTCTCCTGTCATCACTGTCATCGCAACTAAGATTCTAGGGCCTAGTCATTCATTCAAGCAAGCTCGCCTCTATCTCATTATAGGTTCTTTCTGATATCCTGTTTTCTTCCATATTGGATAAAGGAAGATTGAGAGAAAGAAAGTCAGCTGTTATCTACTCTATATTGGCCCGATTGTCTTACCACTTCCACTTCATAGTAGATGGAGTAGCACTTGCCAATAGTTTCTTCCTTCAGGGCTTTCTCCTTTCTACTTGGCTAGATCTCCTTTTCTTTCTAGTGGATGAGCTCTCCCACCTTCCTTCTCCTTTCGGAGAGTTAAGTCTTTTAGCTCTGTCCTAGTAGTAGTAGCAGCTCCTTCTGGTGGTAGTAGCTCCTGTAAATAGTAGTAATTAATAAATAGTAGAAGGAAGAGTCTCGTTCGTAGCCTCCCTCGCTTTGACTCCTTTCTCTGGTACCAATAGAAGAAGGAAGACTCTAAGGAAGGGATACTTATCTCTTGCTACTAGTTCATGAGCCTATCTCCTTCTATGTCTGTAAGCCATATAAGGAATGGCACTCTTTCCTAGTAGCCATTCAAGCAAGCTTTCCCCTCGGGAGTGAAAACTAGCTCAACCGTACGGAGAAGGGCGCTCCTACTATAACAGTTAGGAATTTTCAAGATAGATTCAATGTCTTGGGCCCTATTTCTATCAAGCGCGGATCAGATAGCACTTTTTTATTGATGAATCCCCATTTTTATATAAACAAATCATTCTTTTAAAAATCATCTAGTAGATCGAGAAAGCAAACCCAGGGATAGCTGGTGCAGGAGGTAAAGGCTATAATAGGTGGAATGAATTGGGCTATGGATCTGAGTTCCTAAACGGCGTAGGGAGCAAGGGATGGGCAGGAGCATCCCAAAGCGGAGGTGCATTGAATTGTAAATGAAAGGCTGTATACAAGAAGTAAGAGATTCTTTCCCTGCAGCTGGTCTTCCCGAGTGCTTTTTGGCCCCTTGAACTAGATGCCAGCATGGTGCTTTTGCTCCCACCTTCCTTCAGAATAAGAGATTTCACCCTAACATCAGAGAGTTGCTTAGGATCGGGGATCCCCAAATCACTAAAGTTCAGTTATGAATCAACTTCTACAGGGCGTACACAACCAACAGTGCAGCCTCAGTTGGCTTTAAGGTTGCTTGCTTCTAATCTATAATGATCCACTAGAATCGGCATCGAGTGACGACTCCCCTATTAACGAATCTTACGATTTTTGCCCTGATCACGATTGATCTTTTGAATTTGATTGTGAAAGCGAACCTAGATCCTACTTCTTGAAACTTTGATTTGCAATCCAATCGGGAGACAGGGTATCTGCAGGATTGGTGGGAGCCCTGCCCCTCTATGTTTCTGGAGTAGTGTCACAAGTACTTTTTTCACTATAGGATGCTACCCGGCAAAGGTATGAGGCTCCCTTTCTTGCATCTTAGTCCCCAATCGAACAGAGATACCAACTTGCGAGAGACCTTCATCAGGATGTGATGATGCTGGGACATTTCTGTTCGGCTAGAGAACTCTTCAGTAAGCCGCTCATCAAGGGATGAAGAATCAGTCATGATTTGCTCTCTACCGATGATCGAGCTAGTTGACGCTCCTATGATGAAGACCCAATGTAACCCCTGTTTTTCGCTTTTGGTAATTTTGAGGATATTCTTCATTTTTGTGAATTGTTATTTTCCATTGTATTTTTCGGAATAATAAAAATTTAATTATTTTTATTCTATAATATTTTTCTGGCAGTTTTGACTTCCTTTTTGCTGTTGTGCGCCGTTTGGCTGTTTTTCGATATTTTGAGCTCTTTTTCTCAATTTCTTGATCTCGTTCATGTATAAATATTATTTTAGGGTCATGGTGAATTTTTAGGGGAGTTTTGACCAATTTGAGATTTTTGGCCCTTAAGGAATTTTTAGGAGCTATAGGATTCATTGTATTTTGTATCCCCATTTGAAATCTACCCAATATCTATTACCCAATTGTATACCCATTGTTTCCTATTGATATCCACTACCCATTAACCCACATTTGATCTCCTTTATATACCCCTAATACTAATTAATCCCTAACCCTAATCTATTTCTTCCCTCTCCTATTGTGTGCCGGCTACCGTTTCCTCAAAACCACCCCGGCCTGCCTTCCAAAACCCTAGGCCGACCTTCCCCTGCCCTCTCTTGCCTTGGCCGACCAACCATATCTCCCTTCTCCGCTATTTTATACTACTTCGCCTCGATTCTACCTCGTCTCTCCTCTTTTTGTGACCGGCCAAGCATCCAAATCAGCACCATACGACCCCAAGTCAGCGAACAACACCTCTCTTCGCTGATTTGACAAGTGGGCATCTTCCACTTCGGTTCGTGTGTCGAAGGGATCAACTGTTGGCGCATCTTGTTCGTGGGATTCGCTCGAAATCGCGCTAGAAGGCGTCTTGCTCGTGGATTCTCTTTGCTAGGCTTGGATTCGTCGCGTTCGTCATCACAAATAGGCAAGTAACTTGTACTTAAATCTCTTAGGTTGATACAAGTAGAAAGTTCACACATAGGATAGTTTGAGACTAAATACGGACAAAGATCATGTTTTTAATTATGGGTTTCGTCTCTATTGTTCAAAACAGGCCATAGACGACTTAGGACATGAATTTTGATAGGGTTATGCCTTAGGATTCACCCTAACGCGATTTTAATCGCGTATGTGACATTATTGTGTAACCGATGTTTGATTGAACGCCCATATGAGAAATACTAGATTTTGACATGTTAGTTACCCTCTTTTATGATAATTAGACATGGGGTATACAGAGATTCGAATTTGGAAGAGTTTGGATTACGTTTGTAGAAGTTATGATGTTTTGAAACTTAGTTGAGAAATCTGGAAATTTGGATGTAACTGGATTGGTTGCTGTTTTTACCTGGATTAGAGTCCGAATCTCAACATGACTATTTCTGAGAAATTCGTAGATAACTGAATCTATTTTCTAACCCCACTGATTTCACCCTGTTTGGACTTCGTATGAATTAGTTATGATTATTTTAGTGCCTGTGTATCGGTAGTTTCCAGATTCAGTTCGGAGTAATTTTTGTGGACAAACTATTTTCAAGACCAAAGTTAGACATAATTTCATGCCACAAGATTTTGTCCTGTATTTCATCATGATGTTAGGTAGTTCTCTGATTTTTGTGGTAATTAAAAGATGAGTTTTGAGTGATGCCTTACATCCTTTTCTATAGATCGCTTTTGCTGTAAACTGCGTGTGATTGTACGTTGAATGCCGTGTTCAGCTTGTTTTTAATTACTGTATGAATATTTTGTGTGAGATATGAAAGTTGGGTAATTGTATCTACTTTCATCCCGTTTTGGCGGAAGTGGATTTTGATGCGCTGTGTGCAAGATATGCATGATTTTGTACAGCGGTGTTAAAGAATTCCAGATCCATCAAAACTGTGTTATGTGTTATTTTCTATTTTTGAAAACATATCTATACTTTCTGTAAAAATATGAAAATCTATATTTTGAGACTATACATATAGGGGATTACCCCAGAATTTTCGTGGATTTAATTAACAACATTGTATGCTGTTTTCATGTGGTTTAAGTTCTGCCCCTGTTTTCTGGCTGTACATGAAAACTGTGTTGAATTGTGTTTTGAGTCGAGATGTTGTGATATAGCATTTGGATTTATTATACCCGTTAGAAGCGTGTGGAAGTCTAGTTTCCAGATCCTTCGACGGATCATGATTTGCATGCCTGTAGATCTTTGGATCACTGTTTTTGTACAGGCTGGTCTTGCTGTCCTGTTTATAAATCTGTACCATTTTGCTCGTATTTGTGAATGTTTTGTACCTATACTTACTGATCTAATTCCCTGAGTTTAAACCTGAGTATAACCTGTTAGTTTGACATCATTTAGCACACTCTCATGCCTGTTGATGATATTATTAATAAAAGTAACTAAGCCGGGGTTTAAGGGAAGATTCTATTAGTGGAAGAAATAGAAACGTGTACTTGGAAGAGGACTAGTGTCCTACCTGCCTATTTACCTGTTACTGACCCTATCTACATTGCTTCTTATGTAAGAAGGTGTAGAGTAGAAGAGAGCCACTGGGTTCTGCCTGTTTCCTGTACCCAAGTACATTGCCCTATGGACTCCATTATGAAAATCTTACTAAGCGAAATTGTTTGTTGTAGCAACCATGTGATATAATTTGGGGCACATGTCGTGCTACCTAGATAGTTAATAAAAGATTAGACTTAACATAACCTGATGAACCTGTTTACCTAATTCATGATTTCCTGTTACATGATTACCTGATTATCCTGTTACCTGTTTTTCCTGATACTTGATACATATTTACCCGATTACCTGAATTCCTGATAATCATACATGTTACCTATTACCTGTTGACACTAGACATAGGTTTATCCATACCTGTTAGTATATCCTGTGGTTAGATAGTGTCCATGTGCTTGTATCCTATTCTATTTGTGACACGGACTTGCCATTGACGGGTACTGTGTTTTCTTCTTTTCCTTTTTCCTGCATTCGATGATTGCAGATTATGGTGGACAGATTCAAGATGGTACTGGTGGCTCGCAGTATTAGATGCTAATATTATTATTTCTGTTTCCTGTTATAACATTATTCTGTATTCCTGAGACTTGATTCATTTCTGTATTTGAGACACGTGTATTATTTATTTTGTTTTGGACGATGTGGCCCAGAATATTTGTTTTCCAGACTCTGTTTTATTTGAGAATAAGATATTTGATTTCAATTAATTCCTGTTGGTGAAATTATCTCGATGTTGCATGTTGGTTCCACTCTTTGCTTCCGACTGCGATATTTTGACTCTGATATATGTTGACTCTGATATACTGCCTGAGATATGTTGTAAGATTTCTGAAACAGCTTAAGGATGATTATATTCATTCGCTGGGCTTGTGTTACGTGCCCGTATTCTGTATTTTTGGGAAGCGGGGCGTGACAGGATTTTTGGGTGGTATCAGAGCATCGGGTTTGGCTAATGTATTAGGCAACTAATATATTAGACAAGCTTGACTCGAACGGGAATCTGTGCAATATATCACCAACCATGCATGAAAAATTGAAATATGACATTAACACAGAATCTGGATGCTAACTGTTTTCGGTTTTTGCAGACTATGGCTCGTAAAGGTTCTACCTCTGAATCTCAAGCTGATCCGATTGAGGCTGTCACTGCTGTGCTTGAGCGGCTGATTAATCAGCAGCAAAACCACAGTGATCTGGTGATGGCTGCACTAGAAGCTGCTAGGGTTCCGCCTCCTGTTGCGCCTGTGCAGGCAACTCTCCCGCCTCGCCCAGGGACTGTTACGGACTTTATGAGGCTGCATCCCGATCGTTTTTCCGGCACTGAGACGCCTTTGGAGGCTGAACAGTGGCTGATCCGGACGGAGCGTTTGTTGGCAGCAGCTCGCGTTGCTGAGGCTGATCGGGTGGACGTTGTTTCCATCCAGCTGGAGGATTTAGCGCATATCTGGTGGATGGCTGAGTCTGAGTGCCTGGTGAAGCCTATTGCTTGGGCTACTTTTACTCGGGGATTCTTGGAGAAGTTCTTCCCCAACAGTACCCGAGTTGAGATGGAACAGCAATTCCTGGCCCTAAAACAGGTTAAGTCGTTGTTCAATTCTGGATTTGTTACAATATTGCATGGATAATTATGGATGTTGTAACATGGACTTCTTGCAACAGGGTTCCAGGACAGTGGATGAGTACGCTGCTGAGTTTACGAGGCTTAGCCGATTCGCTGCCATTCTTGTGGCAACCGAAGAGGATAGGGCTCGCAAGTTCACCAATGGTCTTGAGCAGGATATCAAGAGGCATCTGGTCTCTCTTCGTCTGCATACTTATGCTGAGGCCCTTGAAGCAGCTCGAGCTCAGGAGCAGGCTCGTGGTGATTCGTCCCTTTCTCAGCGGACTATTCCGCATTCTGCTGCTAGGTCTTCTGGTGGTCCTATCCGGAGGCCTGTTCCCGCCCATCCAGTCAGGGCAACTCCTTACTCTGCTGCTGGTTCTCAGAGGAAGGCTTACTGTGATTTCTGTCGTTTGCCTGGGCATGATCGCAAGGAATGTAGGCGCGCCAGTCGCCGATGCTTTAGGTGTGGTTCTGCTGAGCACGGAGTGCAAGATTGTCCCCAAGCATTTCAACCGACGGTTCTTCCAGCCAGGGGTCCTAATCAGCAGGCAGGTCTAGCTCGTGGTCCAGTTAGGCCACCACTTCCTCCTCAACGCCAGATTGTCGGACAAGGTACCGCTGTTCAGAGGAGAGGTCAAGCTTTCAACTTGACTACCGCAGTTGCTGAGACTGCTGAAGGAGTTGTGGCAGGTATATTTATTTTTGTTTTATGGCTTGGTGTTTTGTTTCTTTTGTTTGTTCCCTTAGCTGTGCTTTGCTTTGCTTGCTTTGCTTCTTTTGCTTTGATTCTCTGCATTGTTGTTCTTCCCTCACCCTTGGTCTTCCGTGCTTTTCCTTGATTTGGTTTCTGTTAGGTATCGTCCTTGTTTGCTCTTTTCCCGCGTATGTTCTCTTTGATTCCGAGGCAACCCATTCTTTTGTCTCCTCTCGATTTGTCGCTCGTCATCAGTTAGAATGCAGCAACATGTCAGAGGCTTGGAACATCGTGATGGGTGGAGGAATTGTCAGTTGTTCTCGTGAGTGCAGGCAATGTTTCGTTGCTATTGGAGATGCAGATTTCAAGGCCAACCTGATTATAATTGGAAATTCAGGATTCGACGTTATTCTTGGTATGGATTGGTTGGGTGAAGCCCATGCCTTTATTGATTGCCGTGCCAAGAAAGTCGTTTTCAGAATTCCAGATCGTGCAGAATTTGAGTTCCATGCCGGAGAATCTTCTCTTGGTCGAGCAAAGACTGCAGTTGAGCAGGTGGATTGTGCGATGGAATTGCAATCAGGCTGTGAGGCTGTGCCTCTAGTTGTTCGGGATTTCTTGGATGTTTTTCCAGATGAATTGCCTGGCTTACCCCCTGATAGGGAAGTAGAGGTTTGTATTGATGTTCAGCCTGGAACAGAACCTATATCGAAAGCTCCCTACAGGATGGCACCGGTTGAGCTGGCAGAGGTTAAGGTGCAGATTCAAGAGTTGCTTGACTTGGGTTTCATCAGACCGAGTGTTTCGCCTTGGGGTGCTCCTGTCCTTTTTGTTGATAAGAAGGATGGAAGTCGTCGGATGTGCATGGATTACCGAGAGCTGAACAGAGTTACGGTGAAGAATCGGTATCCTTTACCCAGGATTGATGATTTGTTTGATCAGTTGAGTGGGGCTTCTGTTTTCTCAAAGTTGGATCTTCGTTCTGGATATCACCAAGTTAAGGTGAAGGCTGCAGACATACCGAAGACTGCTTTCAGAACTAGATACGGGCACTATGAGTATCTTGTGATGCCGTTCGGAGTTACGAATGCACCGGCTGTATTCATGAGTCTTATGAATCGGGTGTTCTCGCAGTATTTGGATAAGTTCGTGGTGGTCTTCATTGATGATATTTTGGTGTATTCTAAGAATTGGGAAGATCATGCTGAGCATCTTAGAGTGGTTCTGCAGACTATGAGAGAGCATCAACTCTATGGTAAACTGACCAAGTGCGAGTTTTGGCTCGACAGAATTTCCTTCTTGGGGCATATTGTTTCTGGCGATGGTATTTCGGTGGATCCTGCCAAGATTGAGGCTGTGAAGGATTGGCCTATTCCCAAGTCAGTTTCAGAAGTCATGAGTTTTCTGGGTTTGGCTGGCTATTATCGGAAGTTCGTCCAGGATTTTTCGAAGATAGCAGGACCTTTGACTAAATTGACTGGGAAGGATCAGAAGTTTTGTTGGTTTGATGAGTGCAATGTGGCTTTTGTTGAGTTGAAGAACAGACTGACGTCAGCGCCTGTGTTGACTATTCCAGATGGTTCAGGCGGATTTGTAGTTCACTGTGATGCTTCTGGTAAGGGTCTTGGAGCAGTTCTTATGCAGAAGGGCCGTGTTGTTGCGTATGCATCAAGGCAGTTGAGGCCGCTTGAGAAGAACTATCCTACTCATGACTTGGAGTTAGCGGCAGTGATTTTTGCTTTGAAGCTGTGGAGGCATTATTTGCTTGGAGACCGAGTGGAGATCTTTACAGACCACAAAAGTCTCAAGTACGTCTTCACCCAGAAGGAGTTGAACATGAGGCAAAGGCGTTGGTTGGAACTTATGGCCGAGTATGACATCAGTTTGCAATACCATCCTGGTAAAGTAAACTTGGTGCCTGATGCTTTGAGCAGGAGACCAGCGGTTTTGCTTCTTACTCAGCAGAAAGATCTCATTGAGCAGATGAGAAGGTTGGAGCTTGATGTTGTGTTGCCGAGTTCTGGTCGGAGTTGTTTGGCGCTCCAGCTGCAGTCATCTCTTGTGGAGCAGATTAAAGAGGCGCAGGCTAGCGATGCGCAGTTGCAGAAGTTTCGTACTGAGGTTGAGTCTGGGTCCAGGACGGATATGGTTATTCATGCAGATGGTTCTCTTCGTTTTGGTTCCCGGTTGTGTGTCCCTAAAGGAGAAGTTCGTCAGAGGTTGCTTGAAGAAGCTCACCAGTCTTCATATTCTATCCATCCCGGCGGTACTAGGATGTATCGGGATTTGAGGCTTCATTTCTGGTGGCATGGTATGAAAATGGCTGTCGCGCGGTTTGTTTCGCAATGTTTGATCTATCAGCAGGTTAAAGCAGAACAACAGAGAACCGCAGGACTTCTTCAACCGCTTCCTATTCCAGAATGGAAGTGGGAACATATCACCATGGATTTTGTGACTGCCTTGCCGAGGAGTCCGAAGGGTCATTATGCTATATGGGTGATTGTTGACCGTTTGACGAAGAGTGCTCACTTCATTCCTTTTCGTGTCGATCAGTCTACTGAGAGCCTTGCTGAGAGGTACATGCAAGAGATTGTCAGACTTCATGGGGTTCCAGTTAGTATTGTATCCGATAGGGATACGAGATTCAGGTCTCAGTTTTGGGAGAGTCTTCAGAGCAGTTTGGGGAGCAAATTAAAGTACAGTACAGCTTTTCATCCCCAGACTGATAGACAGTCAGAGCGGACTATTCAGATTCTTGAGGACATGTTGAGGTCCTGCATGCTTCAGTTTGGTGGGTCTTGGGAGGCTCACTTGCATCTGGTAGAGTTCTCTTACAATAACAACTTTCAAGCTAGTATTAAAGCTGCTCCGTTCGAGGCACTCTATGGACGGAAGTGTAGATCGCCAGTTTGCTGGGATGATGTGGGTGAGAGAAAGTTGTTGGGTCCAGAGTTGATCACCAAGACAGTTGATGCAGTGGTTCAGATTAGGAAGCACTTGCAGGCAGCTCAGGACAGGCAGTGGCGGTGGGCTGATGTTCATCGCAGGGCGTTGGAGTTCGCAGTTGGCGACCATGTTTTTCTCAAGCTATCGCCATGTCGCGGTGTCATTCGGTTCGGTGGCGGAGGCAAGCTTAGCCCGAGGTTTATTGGACCGTTCGAGATTTTGGAGCGAGTAGGCAAGGTGGCCTATCGTCTCGCATTGCCGCCAGCTTTATCGGGAGTGCACGATGTTTTCCATGTCTCACAACTCAGGAGATATATCCGAGATGAGAGCCACGTGATCGACTATTCAGAGTTGACCGTTAGGCCGGATTTGACTTGTGAGATTCCGCCAGTTGCTATTGTTGATCGGCGGGAGAAAGTGCTTAAGAACAAGGTCATTAAGCTGGTTCGTGTTGCTTGGAATCCTCACTCGCCTGGTGAGCCGACGTGGGAGCTGGAGGAGGAAATTCGGCAGAAGTTTCCTCACTTGTTTGAGTAGTGGCTTGTTTTGTTTTGGATTGTTTTGTTTTCTTGGGGATATCCTATGTACCTTTCTTTTTAATTTCGAGGACGAAATTTTCTTGTAGGGGGGTAGGATTGTAACCCCTGTTTTTCGCTTTTGGTAATTTTGAGGATATTCTTCATTTTTGTGAATTGTTATTTTCCATTGTATTTTTCGGAATAATAAAAATTTAATTATTTTTATTCTATAATATTTTTCTGGCAGTTTTGACTTCCTTTTTGCTGTTGTGCGCCGTTTGGCCGTTTTTCGACATTTTGAGCTCTTTTTCTCAATTTCTTGATCTCGTTCATGTATAAATATTATTTTAGGGTCATGGTGAATTTTTAGGGGAGTTTTGACCAATTTGAGATTTTTGGCCCTTAAGGAATTTTTAGGAGCTATAGGATTCATTGTATTTTGTATCCCCATTTGAAATCTATCCAATATCCCTTACCCAATTGTATACCCATTGTTTCCTATTGATATTCACTACCCATTAACCCACATTTGATCTCCTTTATATACCCCTAATACTAATTAATCCCTAACCCTAATCTATTTCTTCCCTTTCCTATTGTGTGCCGGCTACCCTTTCCTCAAAACCACCCCGGCCTGCCTTCCAAAACCCTAGGCCGACCTTCCCCTGCCCTCTCTTGCCTTGGCCGACCAACCATATCTCCCTTCTCCGCTATTTTATACTACTTCGCCTCGATTCTACCTCGTCTCTCCTCTTTTTGTGACCGGCCAAGCATCCAAATTAGCACCATACGACCCCAAGTCAGCGAACAACACCTCTCTTCACTGATTTGACAAGTGGGCATCTTCCACTTCGGTTCGTGTGTCGAAGGGATCAACCGTTGGCGCATCTTGTTCGTGGGATTCGCTCGAAATCGCGCTAGAAGGCATCTTGCTCGTGGATTCTCTTTGCTAGGCTTGGATTCGTCGCGTTCGTCATCACAAATAGGCAAGTAACTTGTACTTAAATCTCTTAGGTTGATACAAGTAGAAAGTTCACACATAGGATAGTTTGAGACTAAATACGGACAAAGATCATGTTTTTAATTATGGGTTTCGTCTCTGTTGTTCAAAACAGGCCATAGACGACTTAGGACATGAATTTTGATAGGGTTATGCCTTAGGATTCACCCTAACGCGATTTTAATCGCGTATGTGACATTATTGTGTAACCGATGTTTGATTGAACGCCCATATGAGAAATACTAGATTTTGACATGTTAGTTACCCTCTTTTATGATAATTAGACATGGGGTATACAGAGATTCGAATTTGGAAGAGTTTGGATTACGTTTGTAGAAGTTATGATGTTTTGAAACTTAGTTGAGAAATCTGGAAATTTGGATGTAACTGGATTGGTTGCTGTTTTTACCTGGATTAGAGTCCGAATCTCAACATGACTATTTCTGAGAAATTCGTAGATAACTGAATCTATTTTCTAACCCCACTGATTTCACCCTGTTTGGACTTCGTATGAATTAGTTATGATTATTTTAGTGCCTGTGTATCGGTAGTTTCCAGATTCAGTTCGGAGTAATTTTTGTGGACAAACTATTTTCAAGACCAAAGTTAGACATAATTTCATGCCACAAGATTTTGTCCTGTATTTCATCATGATGTTAGGTAGTTCTCTGATTTTTGTGGTAATTAAAAGATGAGTTTTGAGTGATGCCTTACATCCTTTTCTATAGATCGCTTTTGCTGTAAACTGCGTGTGATTGTACGTTGAATGCCGTGTTCAGCTTGTTTTTAATTACTGTATGAATATTTTGTGTGAGATATGAAAGTTGGGTAATTGTATCTACTTTCATCCCGTTTTGGCAGAAGTGGATTTTGATGCGCTGTGTGCAAGATATGCATGATTTTGTACAGCGGTGTTAAAGAATTCCAGATCCATCAAAACTGTGTTATGTGTTATTTTCTATTTTTGAAAACATATCTATACTTTCTGTAAAAATATGAAAATCTATATTTTGAGACTATACATATAGGGGATTACCCCAGAATTTTCGTGGATTTAATTAACAAACTTGTATGCTGTTTTCATGTGGTTTAAGTTCTGCCCCTGTTTTCTGGCTGTACATGAAAACTGTGTTGAATTGTGTTTTGAGTCGAGATGTTGTGATATAGCATTTGGATTTATTATACCCGTCAGAAGCGTGTGGAAGTCTAGTTTTCAGATCCTTCGACGGATCATAATTTGCATGCCTGTAGATCTTTGGATCACTGTTTTTGTACAGACTGGTCTTGCTGTCCTGTTTATAAATCTATACCATTTTGCTCGTATTTGTGAATGTTTTGTACCTATACTTACTGATCTAATTCCCTGAGTTTAAACCTGAGTATAACCTGTTAGTTTGACATCATTTAGCACACTCTCATGCCTGTTGATGATATTATTAATAAAAGTAACTAAGCCGGGGTTTAAGGGAAGATTCTATTAGTGGAAGAAATAGAAACGTGTACTTGGAAGAGGACTAGTGTCCTACCTGCCTGTTTACCTGTTACTGACCCTATCTACATTGCTTCTTATGTAAGAAGGTGTAGAGTAGAAGAGAGCCACTGGGTTCTGCCTGTTTCCTGTACCCAAGTACATTGCCCTATGGACTCCATCATGAAAATCTTACTAAGCGAAATTGTTTGTTGTAGCAACCATGTGATATAATTTGGGGCACATGTCGTGCTACCTAGATAGTTAATAAAAGATTAGACTTAACATAACCTGATGAACCTGTTTACCTGATTCATGATTTCCTGTTACATGATTACCTGATTATCCTGTTACCTGTTTTTCCTGATACTTGATACATATTTACCCGATTACCTGAATTCCTGATAATCATACATGTTACCTGTTACCTGTTGACACTAGATATAGGTTTATCCATACCTGTTAGTATATCCTGTGGTTAGATAGTGTCCATGTGCTTGTATCCTATTCTATTTGTGACCCGGACTTGCCATTGACGGGTACTGTGTTTTCTTCTTTTCCTTTTTCCTGCATTCGATGATTGCAGATTATGGTGGACAGATTCAAGATGGTACTGGTGGCTCGCAGTATTAGATGCTGATATTATTATTTCTGTTTCCTGTTATAACATTATTCTGTATTCCTGAGACTTGATTCCTTTCTATATTTGAGACACGTGTATTATTTATTTTGTTTTGGGCGATGTGGCCCAGAATATTTGTTTTCCAGACTCTGTTTTATTTGAGAACAAGATATTTGATTTCAATTAATTCCTGTTGGTGAAATTATCTCGATGTTGCATGTTGGTTCCACTCTTTGCTTCCGACTGCGATATTTTGACTCTGATATATGTTGACTCTGATATACTGCCTGAGATATGTTGTAAGATTTCTGAAACAGCTTAAGGATGATAATATTCATTCGCTGGGCTTGTGTTACGTGCCCGTATTCTGTATTTTTGGGAAGCGGGGCGTGACACCCAAGCTATTACAATTGAGGAGGTTGATCTGAATATTGAATGAAAAGGATGAAGACCCAATCAGTTATACCACCTGCATCGGAGTCTTGGGCCATCAGTGTATGATATACCTGCATCGTGAGTGAGATGCCAATTGGATGATAGGCAAGCAAAGGTCCGTTATGTTCCACTGGATAGTAATTGTAGATATACTCCTACCTGTGACCTAAGGTCATTAGGGGCAGTTACTCCCGCTTATGAATGAGGTTAGCCATATTCTATACCCAATGACTTCAAGAAAGAAAGAGTTGGCTACTCAACAACCGGCGATGAAGTTGTTGAGCCCCTTCGTTATGAGCAGTTATCTACTTTGATAGGTCGAAGCAAAGCTATTACAATGGGTTGCCCAATTGACTATGGAAAAGAGGAGAAAGAGAAGTCGCTAGCGTGACCCTTGCCCCGTATTTAATCAATGATGAAAGAATGCTTTGTGGTTTACAAAACACAGCTTGCTTAAGTCACATCGAATCTTTCCTTGAAGAACAAGACTAAATCAGACTCGTTACTAAGCTAATGGCAAGAAACCTGAAGAATAGAGTTCGTTCCACTTTACACGGCTCACAGGAAATGATTCAATACTGGCTGTTGAACAAGGGCCATCTTTTGAACCTCTGTTTGCAGGGAGCAGCAGCTAAAGTTACTAGACTTGTGCCAGCATGACGTCTTGCCTTCCAATCAAGTGAACAAGATCAAAAGCACTCTGACCTTTATAGGACTGGCCCCTATGTCCTAAGGCTACCCTTACGTCTATTTGTGGACGAGAGGTTGGACACCTAACCTAGGAGAGGCAGGAATACCAAAAGATGAGTCATTTGCTTTTCGGTTACATGCTGTGGTCGAACCCAAGCCCCATATGATAGTAGGCACTCGCGCATTGCATTCACTTTGGTGGGTTATTTTTAAGCAACGAAAGAAAGAACTCCCTAATAATGTGACTCCCATGTCTGCTCTTTCCTCAGGTGATATACTGTTTCTGCTGTTTCCATAGCTGCTAATCCTAGTTACTTAACTCCTAGGAAAGCGGATGTAATTTCCTTACAGTTCCTCACTAAGAATAGAAGTAGTGAGTGGCATTGTAGGCACTATGGCATCCACCCACCCATCTTTCTCTTCCTAGTATATGGAGATGCAAACCTTGGAAAGCCTAATATTACCCCTTGCTTGAGAGTGAACTGACTTCTTTCAGAGACGCTGACGGTATTGAACAAAGACCCTTGTTCGGTCCACCCTTGGTGGGTGGCATGGTACTAAAGGAGGCATACCTGGCGTTCTTATAGAAAGAATGGGTTCGAGGACGTATAGGGATTCATTTCTATGTTGTCGTACCATCTACCGCTCTCATCAATGTGTGAAATATGTTGTTAATGGCATAGAAGATCTCCGTCCTTGTACCACTAATCCTTTTGAACAATGGGAAATTTGACTGAGGCCAAAGTCTGCAAATTAGATGAAAGAGCAGGGGGAAGCATTGAAAAGCTGTATCAAACTACTCTTTTCGAAGAAATGAATGGTGACATAACGAGAGACTCTCGATTCACTGCTCTACATTTTGAGAAAGTGGAAGAAGAAAGGAGCGAGACAGACTTATTATGATAGGTTGATAGCTTCGAAGGGCTCATCGCTCCTTTCTACAACAAGGCTTTTCTATCTCAAGCAAGGGGGATTGTACGTCACATACTACAACTATGCGAAAGACAGGCTCTCTACACAATGGGAGCATAGGAAATTCAAGAAGGAATAGCTTTTCGATTGGGAGTAGTAGGCTATCAGAGAATGGTATTAAGAAGTCGTTACTCGCTATTCTTAATAGAGAAATGACGTACACATATATATAATAGATATACCTTAAATCTAGGAAATATCGTAGAGAGACAATCTAGGCTTTCAGGCTCTTAGCTGCTTATCCGGGATTCTATCTCCCTAGATTCTTTTTTTCTTCGAGATTGGGTGGGTGTGACACAACTATTTAATATTAGAAAGCTATCGAAAAGAATGCGCTCTTATCATTTCGTTGGTAGAACCAACGCTAATATCATACTTGGACTTTTCTAAGCTATACGAAATTTCGTGCTCGCTTTTTCAGCCCCGCTTTTGACTAAGCTACGGGGCCCCTCTCTGAGAGGAATTCTAGTCAAATTCACACTTTCATGACAAACCTGGTTCGATGGCTGTTCTCCACTAACCACAAGGATATCAATACTCTATATTTCATCTTCGGTGCCATTGCTGGAGTGATGGGCACATGCTTCTTCGTACTTATTCGTATGGAATTAGCCCGACCCGGCGATCAAATTCTTGATGGGAATTATCAACTTTATGATGTTTTAATAACGGCTCACGCTTCTTTAGTTATCTTTTTTATGGTTATGCCGGCGATGATAGGTGGATTTGGTAATTGGTCTGTTCCGATTCTGATAGGTGCACCTGACATGGCATTTCCACAATCAAATAATATATCATTCTAGTTGTTACCACCAAGTCTCTTGCTCCGATTATGCCCAGCCTTAGTAGAAGTGGGTAGCGGCACTGGGTGGACGGTCTATCCGCCTTTAAGTGGTATTACCACCCATTCTAGAGGAGCAATTGATTCAGCAATTTCTAATCTTCATCTATCAGGTGTTTCATCAATTTTAGGTTCTATCAATTTTATAACAACTATCTCCAACATGCGTAGACCTGGAATGACTATACATAAATCACCTCTTTTTGTGTGGTCCGTTCTACTACCAGCATTCCTACTTTTATTATCACTTCCGGTACTGGTATGGGCAATTACAATGTTATTAATCAATCGAAACTTTAATACAACCTTTTCTGATCCTGCGGGAGGGGGAGACCCTATATTATACCAGCATCTCTTTCGGTTCTTCGGTCATCCAGAGGTGTATATTCCCATTCTGCCTGGATCCGATATTATTAGTCATATCGTATCGACCTTTCGGGAAAACTGGTCTTCGGGTATCTAGGCATTGTTTATGCCATAATCAGTATAGGTGTTCTTGGATCTCTTGTTCGGGCTCATCATATGTTTACTGTGGGCTTAGACGTTGATATGTGTGCTTACTTTACTGCAGCTACCATGATCATAGCTGTCCCCACTAGTATCAAAATCTTTAGTTGGATCGCTACCATGTGGGGAGGTTCGATACAATACAAAACACCCATGTTATTTGTTGTAGGGTCCATCTTTTTGTTCACCATAGGAGGGCTTACTGGAATAGTGCTAGCTAATTCTGGGCTAGACATTGCTTTACATGATACTTATTATGTGGTTGCACATTTCCATTATGTACTTTCTATGGGAGCTGTTTTTGCTTTATTTACAGGATTTTACTATTGGCTGGGTAAAATCTTTGGTCGGTCATACCCAGAAACTTTAGGTCAAATCCATTTTTGGATCACTTCTTTCGGGGTTAATCCGACCCTCTTTCCCATGCATTTCTTAGGGATTTTGGGTATGCCACATCGCATTCCAGATTATCCAGATGCTTACGTCGGATGGAATGCTCTGAGCAATTTCAGCTCTTATATATCCGTAGTTGGGATTCGTCGTTTTTTCGTGGTCGTCACAATCACTTCAAGCAGTGGAAACAACAAAAGATCTGCTCCAAGTCCTTGGGCTGTTGAATAGAATCCAACCACACCGGAATGTATGGTACAAAGTCCTCTAGCTTTTCATACTTTTGGAGAACTTCCAGCCATCAAGGAGACAAAAAACTATGGGAAGTAAATGAAGAAAAGGTCGCCGACTGCTACTAAGAACTTAAAAGCACTTTTGTAAATGTGCAGTGAGGGAACAAGCAACGAACGAGCCTGCTAACGCGCAACGGCTTTCGTGCTCCTTCCCTCAGTTAATTTCATCCCGTAAGTCACTTCGTCCCACCCCAGACTTCTTTTCCTTCTAGACTTCTAGTTGTAATACCCTAAACTTTCATTCTAATAAGATATTGATTTTCACGTGTTGTGCACGTGCAAATTTTATGTGTATATTTTTTATCTATTTTTACATACAAGATTCCTTTTGGTAGTATGAACAATTATTTTTCCTTTCCTTTATTTTTATAAAAGCAAAATTCTAAAGCCTAAAACACTATTTTATTTATGTTAGCCCACTTTAATTAATTATAAATGTATTGTCTTGGCCCACAAGCCTAAGCCCACTATTTATGAAGCCCACAAATTCAGTAAATCAATTAAATTGTCACACTTGTCATGTAGGGACAAATGGTGAACATTTTGATTAATTAAATTGTACAAACCTCTAAATAGGGGTACTAGGTGGCACATGCGAAGCACGTAGTGTGCATTGCACACCCTTTTCGTGGCCGGATGGTGTGTGGAGGCATGGGAGAGTGGGTTGTGTGCATGGGTGGTTTATTTGTGTGTGGGTGGTTGCTATAACTTCTACTCCTATCCGATCCCTCCATTCTTCAACTATCCAACCAATACTAGCCCTCTAATCTATTCTAAAATTTGTATAAATACCCCCCCCCCCCCCCCCCCCCTTCATACTTGTATTCTACACTAAAGCAAATATTGAAAGGAGACATTATATAGGAGATATATACATATTAGTGTGCGAGTTGTGTGTTGTGTTTCCCCTTGGAGCCCGGCTATTCAAACCCCAATCTTGGAGCTTTCGGTTTTGGCAAGGAGCAGGGAGGAGTCGTGCATTGCAATCTAGGAGGAGAAGGCACTCGCTCGCATTCTAGGAGGCTCTAGGAGATTTCTTATTGGTTTTCTTCAAAAGGTGGGTGTTTCTCATGACTTCTAGACTAGAAAGTATGCTAGAAAATAAAATTGAATTATTATTATAAGCTACTAGTTGGAATAAAATACATGCTTGTTTAATTAGAAGAAAATTGTTAATTAGCAAATGTGTTGATTGATCACTAGATTTATTGCGTATGAGTAAAAGTGTATGTTTCTTATTATTATAAATATTAGAATGCATGCTGTTTTTATTAAATTACATTTATGTGAAATTTGCTATTGAACCATGCTTATTGATTAAAAATGCCAAGTAGATTAGTGTGTTAAAATTGAATTGATGGATTTTTTTGTGAATAGATGTAGTGAATTTTCCTATTGTGATATTTATCATGTGGAAGATTTGAGTAAATGAAAAAGAATGTCTTTTTTGCATACACATAATTAAATATATCATGTGGAGATTAATTAATAAAATGGAAGTTTTACTCTCTTATAATGTTGGTTTTGTGCTCTAAAATATCATAGTGTCAAAACACAGTAGTAGTGAAAATTTTGGTGTGAGAAACTATCTCCCTTGGTGAACAAATGTGTAATAGTTTTCAATGTCGAAATGGTGTTCAAATATGCACTCTAAGGCTATATATATGTTTTAAAAAGAGGGAAAATAGTTTTAAATATACTGGTTATGGCTAAAATGAATGTGGATTTATTCTGGGTATTTTTGTTTTCAAAAGAGGAGAAAAGGAGACAAATTCGTTTTTGAGAAATTTTGAAGTATAACTTTGAACAGCGAATTAAGATCAAAAACCTATTTTAAATACATTCTAATTGATATGTCCACTTAGACCAACTGGTCAGAAGAGACTTGGGTTCGCTACAGTGGTTGGAGGTCTTGAGTTCGATACCCCGAAGCTGTGTTTTATTTTGTCATTTTTGTTAAAAATCCAAATCACCAAGAATGGAACATATAGGGACTTTAACCCCTAGTTAAATCGCTGGGCGGCTTTGGCGCATTGGTCTGTACGCTGTCTGTTTTGCCACTGGTTGTGGGTTCGAATCTCGGTGGGGTTTGAGTTTAGAAAAAAAATGTTTTTTTTTGAGAATTTTGGATTAAATTGAATTTTTAGAATAGAATAAAAATTGGGAAAATGTGTTTTGATTACTGAAAAATTATTAGAACTTATTAGGAAATATTTATACAACTTTTGAAGAAGTGTGAATAAGAAATTGAGGTTTTTGCAAGAAAGGACTCATTTTTGAAATTAAAATTACTCTTTTAAACGAAAGAAAATTAAAATTAAAATTTTGAGTTATAAAAGATGAATTTTTGAAAATTGTGACTAGCGTGATTAAATCGAATTATAAGAAATGTGTTGTAGCAAGTTGTGAATTTGTGAATAATAGATTTGTGGAATATATGAAATTGTTGGTGACTATTAAGTGAAATTTATTCTTGCACATGGATTGCACGCGAAATTGAATTATTGATTGTGATGAATTATGAAAGGTGTGAATACATGAATACTATGCTGTTGGAATATGAATTGTGATTAATCATGAAAAGATCTTATGAGTATGACATTGTAATTATGAGTTGAAATTGAGAAATAGGGTATAGCCAAGCCTTATACCGGCAATGAAAGAAATGAGAAAATGATATTTTGAAATGAGAAGACTAATGTTTTGGTCATCTGAATTAGATGAATAAGACCGGTATAGTGGAAGTGCTACACTCTAAGAGGTGATTTTATTCATAATTCAATTAAACTAAGGATTAGATGCATAGTGGAGATGTGATGAAAGTAAGAGAAAAACATTGAGTATGAGGGCCATTGGATTGATGGCGTGAGAGTATTCACAGGATGTCCCATGATGAGTCATGATAGGGCATGAATACTGCTCCAGAGTACCATCCTGGTGGCGATGCTCGTGGGGTGTTTGACGACTGCGGGTGGTGTCATGTCTATGGTAGGAGCTGAATTACCATAGGATGCCTGCATGATGAGTCATGTGTCAGTGCATTGGGATTCCCTCCAGGGCGCCTAGACATGAGTTCGTAGGTCAGAAAACATCTAGGATACTTACCGTAGTAACAGTAGTAGATTAAGTCATGGCGAGGGATTGACCCTACAAGATGAAGAACGATTAAGGGCTTGCCCTCGGACCTATGTAGTATGGGATGCATAGAATCCAAACAAGTGCGCATTAGTGTCGTATAATATAAATAATTGCATTAAGGACTAAGTGCACATCCACAACACGACAACAATAGGATAGTCCCTTTAGCTTTGTTGTGACAAGTTTGTGTTTGTTAAGAAATGAGAATCGTTATACTGTTTCCGGCATAGAGAGGATGGCCGTGTATAATATTTCGTCAGTTGAATAAACTGACGCTTCCACAATTTTCTATGCAGGGTAAAGATGCTTGACAATTGAAGTATACATGTTGCGCAGGATTGAGTTAAATATTGTTTCATGTAATTTATTGTAATATTGCTTCCGCTGTGATAATGTACAAGTGTAAATGTAACTCTGATAAAAGAAAAGTTTTTATTTCCTTGTAAAATTATACGAAAGAAGTGTAAAGATCCTGTGGAATCTCGAATTCAGTTGTATTTCGAAATTCGGGGTGTTACACCAGTAGCCCTTCCTCCACCAAGAGAACCCGTAGGAGAAGACCATGCTACCATAGAGAGGGGAAAGCCTGCCTAGGAAGCCATTTGACCATGAGTTCACAGCTTAGGATCAGAAGGAAAGATCCCGTCCCGTCTGGTATACGACTCCGTAGCTTGCTTAGAGGAGCTCCTTTTTTATTTTTGTTCTACCGTTAAGAGAAGGATCACAAGCCCTAGTCCCAAGCTAAACAGCATATTCATCTACACCAGAAAGGGATTCGTGAGCAAGAGCTTCTTTTTTTTAAGCTTCCTCAACAATAAAAAAAGCAATTCTCTCTTTTGCAGATCTTCCTCCATCAGAATCAATGGCATCAGATCTAATTCCACTCTCTCGCTTTCTGGCTTAGCCACCGCTCCGTGGGCTTCTATCCCCCTGGTCGTATTCAATGGATCTCCCAAGAGTGAAAATCCCTCTCCCCTTCTTTTGGCATCACAACCTTATTCTATTCTCTACCAGCTTCTGAAACAAGATCGAAGGATGCTTCCTCTCCTCGGCTCACTTCACTATCTTTAGAGAAAACAGTTCCAGCAGAAGACGAAGAAGACTCTCGGATGGCACTTGCTTTCCTAACTTTAAGGGGATATAATTCTTTATTTGTAATAGTTACCACCACTTGTTCACATAAAACCATTCATTCGTTCATAGTCGACAACTACGGATGGACCCCTTCCCAATGTTATTATTCCTACTTGCGTATTCTCTCTATCTAGGAAAGAAAGCCTTAATTAAGGCCTTTTCTTTCGGGCGATGATTCGATTCTTCTTAGCTTGGCCATTCAATTCAGGTTCTTTCGATCGAGAAAGAGAAAGATAACTCTTATGTTGATTCTTGATTTTGATGATTACAACACAATGCAAAATTGTTATTCTACTTCTTAAATATTACAGGATATACAAAGGTAAAATGTTCTAACAAGCTTTACAAGGTTCTCAAAGCAAGTTGATCAAGCAAAGCTACAAACAAAGCTCTTATAGATAATTGATCAAGAAAGCTATAGGGTTGCCAGCTTACAAGAAAAAGACGAAGGCTAAAAGCTCCATCTCAAGACTCAAGACTCAAGACAAGACCTATGCTTCAATTTAATGTATTAAGTGTCTTGTAACAATTGTAACTTTTTTATTTTCTTTGAGTCTTAGAAATTCTGTAAAAGCCTTGTCACACACACTCACACATTATCTTTAAAATAATTGAGTGTTTTTCAAACTTAAAAAGATAGAAACAAGATTGAAAAAGCTCAGCTGTTAAGTACCAGTCGACCGCCATAAGGCACCAGTCGACTGTTCTAGTACGAAACTAACTGAACTTATCCAAACTCTGACTAGTCGACTCATAACGGCAACCCAGTCAACTGTTCAAGTCGTTTCGACAGTTTACTGATTTCAAAACTTGATTTTTCGAATTCAAAAGTTTTATTTCCGTTGGTTGACAGTTGGTACAACTGCTTCTCAACGTCCAGTGATTCTAACTCCATAAATAGAGTATAGAAATCACTTGGAAAAGGTTAACAACTTATTTTCCAAGCTTTTTGTTTCTCAAGTTCTCATGCTTTTGGTTTTAACAAGAAAAAGCATTCAAAAGCACTCACTTTCTAAGTCTTGGTTCTCTGAAATCAGTCTAGCATAACAGTGATTTCATTTTAGACTGATTTCGGAAGTTGACCTAATAGCCACGCATAAAATCACATCCACAACAAGGCTATAGGTTGATTGTAAACTTTTTTGTTATTTTTCTTCACTCTCGGGTTGTGAGAGTGGTTCCTCTCGGTTGGAGAGTAGGGCTCTAGGGTGTAGAGTCAAGGTTTTCACTCTTGGTGGAAGAGTGGGTTGCTTTCTCTAGTTGTGAGAAAGGACTACGGGCTGGACAAGGTTGTTGTCTAACGCCGTAGGGTGTTCTTGTAACTATTTCAAGAATAGTGGAAAATCTCAAGTGGGTTGCTTGGGAACTGGATGTAGGTCAGGAGGACCGAACCAGGATACATCGTGTGTACTCTGTGGTTGTATCTCTTCGAACTTGCATTTCATTTTCTTGCATTTTAAGTTCTCTGTGAAACCTGTCTGGACAGTCAACTGTGTCTATTTGTAAGTCGACTAGTCAGACTTGTACTACTTTCTCTGAAAACTTGTGTGATAAGTCGACTGGCTCTTCTATAAGTCGGCTGATCAGACTCGCTTTAAAATACTCTTCTTAACTATCGCCCTAGTCGACTGGTTTATCTTTTCAAGTTGACTGGTCATAAGAAAAGTTTAATTCCGCAATTATTTTTAATAGAACACTATTCACCCCCCCTCTAGTGTTTCTTGCCTTGCCTACAGGATCCAACACTTGGTATCAGAGCCTGGTTGAGTGCAATGACAACTACTTCTAATGCAAATCAATACCATGAAGTCCAATCTACACAAAGGCCACCCCTCTTCGATGGAACCAATTACAACTATTGGAAGTGTAGAATGAAGATCTATCTTCAGTCCATCAACTATGAAATATGGAACATAACGGAGACTGAGTACAGTGCTCCTACCATTTCATATGACAATGGAACGACGACATGAAGAACTAAACAATGAACAATGCAAAGGCGATGAACCCGCTATTTTGTGCCTTTACAAAGGAGGAGTTTAACCGTGTGTCCGATGCAACAACCGCACATCAAATTTGGCACACAGTCGAGGTAACTCATGAAGGAACAAACAAAGTAAAAGGATCTAAAATATCTGTTCTTATTCACAGGTTTGAAATGTTCTGCATGAAGGAGAATGAGAATGTGTCCGAGATGATTACAAGGTTCACAGACATTACAAATTTACTTGTGGCACTTGGAAAGACATACACTCAAGCCGAGATGGTGAGAAAGGTACTTCATGTTCTAACCCCCGTATGGAAGAAGATGACCACCGCCATAAAGAGGCCAATGATTTAACACAACTTTCTCTTGAGAATCTTGTGGGAAATCTTATGGCTTATGAGGTACAACTTGAAGAGCGCAAGAAGAATACCGAACCACAACAATCAAAGAAGAAGACATTAGCATTCAAAGCCATGTCGGACTCTGAGGATGAAGAAGAAGATGAGAAAGAGATTGCCATGTTCACGAGAAAGTTCAAAAAGTTCCTAAGAAAAGGTAAGTTTAATTCAAAATCTAAGGAATCTAATGAACCTTCAACTTGTTTCAGGTGTAACAAGACAGGCCATATGAAGAAGGATTGCCCACTAGAGAACGCAAAATCTAAGGGAAAGACATCCAACTTCAAGAAGGATAAGTACACAAAGAACAAGTTCGTGAAGAACAAAAAGGCATACCAAGCAACTTGGGATGATAGCAATACTTCGTCGGAAGAAGAAATTGATGAGACAAACGAGGTTGCAAACGTGTGTTTTATGGCATCACAAAATCAAGTAAGTAGTGAGTATGATTCTAATGATTTACTTGATGCTTTCAATGAAAATTTTCAAGAACTTAAAAAGGAAAAGATTAGAGTTAAGAACTTAGAGAAAGTTAATCAAATGCTTTCTCAAGAGAATCTTAACCTTGATAAAGAAGTAAAATCCTTAAATTCTCGTATTTCTAGTTTAGATATGGATCTTGAGTCTCTAAAGAAAAATTATGAAGAGATATCCAAGAATGTATCTAAATTTAATAAAGGAAAAGAGAATTTAAATGATGTTCTTCAAAATCAAGTGAAATCTAGTCAAAAGTTTGGATTTGGTTTTAAAAAGTCACTTGAAAAATCTCATTCTTCTAGAAACAATAGTGTAAATAAACCTGTACCTATTTCTAGTGTTAAGCATAAACTTTATGAGTTCTTTGAAAAGCCTAAAACTGTAAGTTTTCATGATAAAGGCAAATCTAAAATTCAGCCAAGTCGACTGCACCCATTCACCAGTCGCCTGTCCAGAGGTACTGAGTCTCATTCAACGAGACAACTACCTCAGATAAGTCGACCTATACTACCTCCCAGTCGACTGATTAATAGTAAAAGTCGACTGAAATGTGCTGTAAAGTCATCTGGACAGAGCAAATATGTATGGGTTCTAGTCAACCTGAGTTCGAAAGATAGAATTGCTTATATTAATTCATATATGCTTAATGTATGTAATTCTGCTAATTTTATTTCTGCTTATGGTGGAAAATCGAACTCATCATGGGTTTGGTTTCCCACAAACAAATTTATTTTGGACCAATGAAAAGGGTACCATATTTACATTGAATATTTTATAGGTACCTAAGAGAGATCGTTGGATACTTGACAGCGGATGCTCGAAGCACACGACTGGTTATGCCAACCTCCTATCTTCCATACAAAATATTGATGGAGGAACAGTTACATTTGGTGGCAACAATAAAGGAAAGGTCATAGGAATTGGTATGGTCGGTAAGAACACTAACCCCTCTATAGAAGACGTCTTATTAGTTAGTGGACTTAAGCATAACCTGTTAAGTATTAGTCAACTTTTTGATAAGGGTTATAAAATCATGTTTGAAAAAGACGCATATTTAATTTATGATTCTACCATGCAAAATATAATTTTTCAAGGGTTTAGGAAAAATAACATTTATGAATTGTGTTTGAAAGCATATGAGTTTTCGAATAATTCTTGATTAGTAGCTTCTAATAACGTTTCTTGGCTTTGGCAAAGACGTTTTGGCCATGTGAATATGAAAAATCTCTCTAAATTCTCTAAGTACAACCTAGTTAAAGGGCTGCCAAGACTATCCTTTAAAAAGGATAAGTTATGTGATGCATGTCAACTAGGTAAACAAATTTAATCTACTTTTAAAACAAAAGAAGTAATTTCTACTAGTAGGCCGCTCGAATTAATTCACATGGATTTATTTTACCCTACTAGAGGTTTCTTTAAATAAAAGTAGGTATATATTTGTTTTAGTAGATGATTTTTCACGATTCACTTGGACTTTCTTTTTAAAACATAAGAATGATGCTTTCGAAGAATTTGCTAATTTTTGTAAACGAATTCAAAATCAAAAGTCTCTAACCATAGTCACTATTAGAAATGATCATGGTGGAGAATTTGAAAATGAAACGTTTGCAGAATATTGCAAAAAGAATGGTATAACTCATTCATTTGCATTTCCTAGAGCTTCACCACAAAATGGAGTGCTTGAAAGGAAGAATAGGACTTTGCAAGAATGTGCACGTACCATGCTTGTTAAAAGCAATTTACTTAAGTATTTTTGGACTGAAGCTGTTGCTACAGCTTGTTATGTTTTAAATAGAATTTTGATTAGGCCGAAGCTAAAGAAAACATGTTATGAGCTATTTTTTGATAGAATTCCTAAGGTCTCTTACTTTAAAATATTTGGATGTAAGTGTTTTATTCTGAACACTAAGGATAATTTAGATAAATTTGATCATAGATCTAATGAGGGTATCTTTATAGGATACTCAAATAGGAGTAAAGCATATAGAATCTTCAACAAGTCAACAATGACTATTGAAGAATCCATGCATATTGCATTTGATGAATCTCTGTCTTCATCGACTTTAATTGAAGATGATGAAACTAATTCATCACCCTTAAATAAAGTAATTACATCTTTAGAACAAACTAGTCTTGCAGATAAGTCGGCCGATAAGGAAGTCAAGTCGACTGCTGTAAACCAGTCGACTGAGGGACTTGTCAAGTCGACTGATCCTGTTGTGATGTCTCCAACTTTACCAAAGTCTTTTGTTGAAGTTACAGATCATCCTCATGACTTAATAATTGGTGACATTTCACATGGTATTCAGATGAGATCACATGTTAACATGATATCTCACACAGCTTTCTTGTCGGATTTTGAACCAAAGAATATACAAGAAGCGTGTGAGAATGAATTTTGGATGAATGCCATGCAAGATGAGTTAAACCAATTCATAAGGAATGATGTATGGGATTTAGTTCCATGACCTCCTGATCATACTATAATTGGTACTAAATGGGTATTCAAGAATAAGTTAGATGAATCAGGACAAGTTGTTAGGAACAAAGCTAGACTAGTTGCTTAAGGGTATAATCAAGAAGAAGGCATAGATTTCGATGAAACATATGCTCCTGTTTCTAGATTAGAATCAATTCGTATCTTATTATCTTTTGCTTGTTTTATGAATTTTACACTTTTTCAAATGGATGTTAAAAGTGCATTCCTTAATGGGTTTATAAAGAAAGATGTTTATGTTAAACAACCACCAGGTTTTGAACATGAACAATTCCCAAACCACGTTTTTAAATTAAAAAAGGCTTTATACGGTCTTAAACAAGCACCTCGTGCTTGGTATGATCGATTGAAGACTTTTCTTTTAGAAACAAGTTTTGAAATAGGTAAAGTAGATATTACTTTGTTTATTAGAAGAATTAAGAATGATATTTTAATCATACAAATATATGTTGATAACATAATTTTCGGTTCTACTGATAGTAATCTATGTCAAGAGTTTGCTAACACCATCAAAAACGAGTTTGAGATGAGTCACATGGGAGAACTCAATTATTTCCTTGGACTACAAATTAAGCAGTCACATAATGACATATTCATTAATCAAGAAAAATATGCCAATGAATTACTCAAACGGTTTAACATTGATAGCATGAGTAGTAAGACCGCACCTATGGCTACTACCACTACCCTTGACAAAGATGAATTAGGTAAGAGTGTCGATCAGAAACTCTATCGAGGAATGATTGGCTCACTCTTATATATAACTGCTAGTAGACCGGACATTATGTTTAGTTTATGTTTGTGTGCTAGATATCAATCAAGTCCTAAAGAGTCTCACTTAAAAGCTGTGAAACGCATTTTAAGATATATTAAAGGCACGTCAGATTATGGTCTATTTTATCCACGCACCGACATTTTTCAACTTTTGTCATATAGTGATGCGAATTTTGTTGGTAGTAAAACTGACCGCAAGAGCACAAGTGGGACATGTCACTATTTGGGACATTCACTAGTCTCTTGGTGCAGTAAGAAGCAAAATTTGTTATCCCTATTTACTACAGAAGCTGAATATATCCCTGCAAGTTTGGCTTGTGCCCAAATTTTGTGGATGAAACAAACCCTAGTAGACTATGGTATTTCATTTGAAAAACCTTCAATAATGTGTGATAATACCAGTGCCATTAACTTATCTAAAAATTCGGTTCAACACTCATGTACGAAACATATTGATGTTCAATATCATTTTTTACGTGATCATGTTTTAAAGGGAGACATTTCTTTAGAATTTATTTATACTGATAAACAAGTAGCTGAAATTTTTACCAAACCCCTAAAAGAAGACACCTTTATAACCTTAAGAAGAGAGCTAGGGATTTGTAATTTTCATGATGTCTCTTGAATTTTTTTCGGTAAGTCGACTTGCAAGAATTATTTGGTCGACTGCCAAGTATTTTTTTTTAATTTTTGTCTGAGTTTTATGGTCTGGACAGTCGATTGTGCACAGTACCCAGTCGACTGACCAGTTGTATTATTGCTATGTTCAATTTTCTTTTTGACTCTCGACTAAGTCGACTGTCCCTTAATACCAGTCGACTGTCGCGAATCAGTTTTCTTAAGACTCGAATTTTGGCACATCTTTTGAGGCGACTGTTCACCTTTTTACTGTTCTTTGACCATATATGAGCCGTTGCTATCCTTCTCCTTGATCTCAGCCATACATTTTTGTGCAAAAACCCTAAACAAAACCCTAAACCTACCCCCTTCCTTTCACTTTTACCTTACCTTTATCTCCCAGATATGAAGAAGAGAAGTCGACTGCTGTTGCTGTTGCTGTTGCTGTCAATTTCCAGCCTTGTGAAGATCCAACTCCTCTGATTTCTTGTAGATTTCAAGTCCACTTGAAGTTTTAGGGTCTCTTTGTTGGTATACTTCCTTTTCTCTTTTTATTTGTTTCTTATGGCTCCTAAGAGATCTAAAACATCTCAGGTAGAGGATGGTTCATCTTCTAGGGACTATATCCAATATCTTAAAAGTCCCGATCTTTTTGAAAAATGGTACATAATATGTTCCATTATGATTTTTCCGGGTCAGTTTGTAAATTTTTCTGATCTTGATAAGTTTAATCTCATGTCTTTATTTCAACATTGTGGTCTCTATGAGTTTTCGTCTTTAGAAAATCAACCCTACTACTACCCTCAACTCATCTATTTGTTTTATACAAATATAAAGGTTGTCCAATCGGATGATGGTAGTGAGATTTTCATCTATACCTCTGTCAAAAATAAGAAGATGAAACTCACCTCCGAAAGAATCAACCTTATTTTGGGTTTAGATGATGAAGGGCTTGACTTAGGAGAAATTGAGATGGATGATGCCACCACTTTATCTAGAATTTATTTGCCAAATCATGGATCCCCTATGTTAAATAAGTCCATTACCCCTGTTGTAAAACTTGTTGCACGAATACTATCATACAATATCATTCCAAAACAGGGAGTTATGATCAGTATTTCATGGAATTACAACAAGCCGTTTATACAATATTCGGCAAAATTAATCTAAATTGGGGTCGTATCATCTTTTCTAGGCTTCATAAGGCTCATACTTCATTTCTTCCTTTTGGTGACCTTCTTACTCGAGTCTTTTGTGCTTATGATATCGATCTCGATGCAAAGACCAATGTAGTAAAGCACTATAAGTCTTTTGATCGTGCAAGTTTAGCACGCATGAAGCTTCTTTCTTCTCCACCTAGGTCTACTTCTAGGACTTCCCCTCCTGTTCCTTTAGCTACTTCAGCTCGTCGGTCTTCTGCTTCTAGTTCGTCTCGTCCTTGAACAGATTTTGATGATCCTCGCAGTATTTATCACGCTGTCAATTATATCATGGATCGTCAAGATGTTCTTGAGTCACATATTTCTCATCTTACCCACCTATTCACTACTCAATTTCCTCCTTCCTCTGATGATGACCAAGATGAAGATGATGCAGATTGACGAGTTACTATTTTTATATTTTTTTCTATGTATTTTCCTACTTATTGTCGCATTTTCTATCTATTATGTAATTGTTTGAACTATGACTAATTTTTTTCTTATATGAATGACATTTTGTCTGTATCATTTTTTTGTGAGGATTATTTTTTCCCATTTTTTTGATGACAAAGGGGGAGAAAATATAAGCTCCAATTTTTATATTGCTTTGTGTGTTATGTTGTGGTGATAATGTTGTGGTGATACATATCTTTGTACATGTTTTTCACTTATGCATGCTTTCACACCTATGCATGTTGTACATTTGATAGGGGGAGCATGTGAGCACTTGTAATATTTATTCCCTTTATTGTAAGCTATTGCGTTGTCATCATCAAAAAGGGGGAGAATGTTGATTCTTGATTTTGATGATTACAACACAATGCAAAATTGTTGTTCTACTTCTTAAATATTACAGGATATACAAAGGCAAAATGTTCTAACAAGCTTTATAAGGTTCTGAAAGCAAGTTGATCAAGCAAAGATACAAACAAAGCTCTTATAGCTAATTGATCAAGAAAGCTACAAGGTTGCCAGCTTACAAGAAAAATACGAAGGCTAAAAGCTCCATCTCCAGACTCAAGACTCAAGACAAGACCTATGCTTCAATTTATTGTATTAAGTGTCTTGTAACAATTGTAACTTTTCTATTTTCTTTGAGTCTTAGAAATGTTGTAAAAGCCTTGTCATACACACTCACACATTATCTTTAAAATAATTGAGTGTTTTTCTAACTTAAAAAGATCGAAAGAAGATTGAAAAAGCTTAGCTGTTAAGTACCAGTCGACCGCCATAAGGTACCAGTCGACTGTTCTAGTACGAAACTAACTGAACTTATTCAAACTCTGACTAGTCGACTCATAACGGCAACCTCTGCCCCTACCGTACTTCCCCGATCTCTACGCATTTCACCGCTCCACCAAAAATTCCCTCTGCCCCTACCGTACTCCAGCTTTGTAGTTTCCACACGCCTGTCCAGGGTTGAGCCCTGGGATTTGATGGCGAACTTGAAAAGCTACCTACAAATGCTTTACACCCAATCATTCCGGATAACGCTGGAATCCTCTGTCATACCGCGGCTGCTGGCACAGAGTTAGTCGATGCTTATTTCTTAGATACCGTCATTGCTTCTTCTCCGAGAAAAGAAGTTCACGACCCAACGATAAAATGGAAGTATTTGATAGGCTTTCATTAATAGCTTGCACTACCGTATTTGCTTGCTGGAGTTTGCTGGATGGATTTTCCTAATTAGTTCCAGTTCCCAACATAGTCATGGCCAATAATCTTTCAAGGGAAGGAGTTTCTTGGTCGGCACATGCGACAGATGCGAGTGTATCTGACATATTTGGAATTTCTAGACATATTGCATGATAGCGGTGACCATAGATGTCCAGTGGTACCCCATTCTCAACAGCTGCCTATATAATCTCAGGCCACCTTGGTGTTCGCCGCACGCACCTTCATGAACTTCTGTAAAAACATTTTTGGCTTCTTCAGCTTTTAGACAACGTAATAACAGTCCGTCAAAGCTCATCCGGTAAAGAATTCCTTCCAAAACCACGTACTTCTGGGCTTTCCTCCGAACCTTAGCCGCTTCAATCAACTCTTCTGGTAAACACCCTTACTGCAAAAATCTTAAAGAATGGGTTAAAACCGACTACCCTTTCAAGCTCGAGCACGGACGTCAAGCACGGTATCTTGAACCTTTCGGAACTGGCGGGGTACTAGGTACATATGATGAGGAAGGGCACTGGGACTGCTTTCATGATAATGCCAGATGGAATATCTAAGTTTGAGGGCAAGATGGTCTTGGAGTATGTCCGATGGTGGAATCCACTCACTTTTTCTTACTTCTCACAAGGCGCATAGCACAAGCTGTTGACATTCAAAGAACCCCCTGAGACATTTTCTTTATTTTGTACCCAGCTTGCTGGTAATAGAATAGGGCAGCTTGCCATCTCTGCATTTTGATCACTTGTTCTCTTTTCCCTTTGATATCTGTGAATGGAGTGCGGCTTCTTCCATCACTTCATGGAAATAACCCACACAAAGGACATGCCTTCTGAGTGCACATATAGCCCTGATAGCCTCCCATAAACTTCTTCTTTCCATATCATTGTTACTGGCATATTCACCGCTAATTATCCACCTTCCCTTGTTTATATAGTCGTGATGGTCCCCACTAGCAGTTGTCTCCTAAACCCCTAGAATGACACATTGCCAATGGTTTGCCTCCATACTGCTTGCTATCAGACCGCTCTCAATAAATGCGCTACCACCAGACTAGCGAAAGGTTTACCGACGAGGAGAAGGATGAGCGAATGACTTTATGTATGAAATTCCCATACTACTGATTCTGAAAGTCAACTCCTCACTACTGGGTTAGAAAGGCGGGGCAGTTCGTGGCCTTCATTACATCCAAAGGTAAAGCAGCAGTAAACCATTAAAGACCTTCACAAAGACCCTACCTATAGGTCAAAGGCTCTCTCGATATCTTTTAAAAGCCAGATTTGGGCATCGGCCAGGTCCAGAACAAGGTACGATGGGTTCCTACTCTGTTGTTGAATCTGTTCTATACTTCCCAAGCATCTTATATTAATATTCTTCGGTTGTGTCTTAAGGGTATGCTTCAATAGATGAATTTGCCAACTCGGATGCTTTATTCAATCGAGTTCTTCCTGATGAGGCTCATTCTATCTATGCCCTTTCTTCTGACTTAGAAATGGAATGAGCTGGTTCACTCCATTCATATAAGTTCACCCCTTTCTCTTACGGAAAAAGAAGAGTTGTAACCTGAGAGAACTCAGTGCAGAGAATGTCAGTTCGATGGTGATGTATGGAATGCTCAGGCAATGATTGAGAAGGACAGGAAACTTTCTGAGGCGCATCAGTTCTATTAGCATTAGCCGCTGATCCCACAATGGAATGGACTCGGCGATGGAATCTCATTCGTTCATTTCTTTCTTTGCCAATTCAAGGTACCCGTAGGAAGCTTAGTTGTTTTCTTTGGTTGCTTATTCCATTTCTTTCAGCGGGAGGACTTTCATTAGTAGCAGCAAGTGGGCTGAGGCTCAGTTCATCGATTTCTGTAGATTCTGTTTAGAAGATTCTATTCATGAGGAGTGAGGAGTAGCGATTCTCCTTCTTTAAATAGTAGTTCTCTCTCCCCTTCATCTGATCCGATGTCTTGGTTGATCTGGTCCTTCCATGAGGAAATCGCAATGGCTTGATTCTTTGGTCGAAAGAAAGCATTTTTAGGCACTAACGAGGACCAATCTTTAAGAAAAAAGAATGGATTATCAAAATAATGAGAATTCAGAAGTCTAATCTTTAATCTGTGACAATCAAAGGGATCAAGTGAATGATTAAAGTAATAAGAAGACTAAGCTTTTGGTGTCCCCATATCTATCTGTACCAATCCATAGTCCGTACATGGGGCACTGAAACTGAATCCATATAGGTTGCCAGAAGGTCTGCTCGCGATCGGATTCCACTCAGCAAATGGAGGCAACCTTACTAAAAAGAAATATTAGTAGTGCGCTAGCACACTTCCGTTTTCTCTCTTTTTCTAGTGACTTCGTTCAGCGTAACTGGTTTGATTGGGGATTCTCCCCAAACCCCTCTTCCTGTTCTAGCCGGATAGATGAACTTCAAGCGATTAAGGTGATCTAAACCTGTTCTAGTTGGTTTGGTCTAGGCTTTCCCCTTAAATCTATTGAGTACTTTGTGCTGCTGGTCAGAAATTAGCGCGGTAGAGGCAAGGGCAGCAATATTGTGTAAAGAGGCTGCTGCTTTAGGTCCATCGACGACACCGAAAAGAGCAAGGGGTGCAATTTGGAAGAACATCTGATACGGACTGCTTGCTTCTGCTGCGAAAAGATAAAGGAATTCATTCCCAGTTGTCAGGCCATATTTAAATAATGTTCTTACAGGGTCGAATCTCGGCTAACCAGCAGTAGTCCTGGATCACACGTAGCTAGACTTTGATGCCAGTAGATAACTAGAAATCTACGATGCCATGTTTCAACCTTATTTTGTCATGGTGTTGAGCCTGTTGAAATGGTTCATCCAACCTCGATTGGGGATGACATTGACCAGCTAAAGATCGAAGATCAGACAAGGGAGAGCCCTACTAGCTAATACTTTGCACTAGCGATAGATTATCGCTTTCCAACCCTTACTTTTCTTGCTCCTCTAGAGTAGTTGAAAGAGGGTTAGCTATCCGGAAGACAGATCATTCATTTCAATCTGCTTTTGGTATCAATAAGAAACTCCAGATATATTAGTTCGCGTTAGCAACTTTCTTTCATTTAAATATTGTCTTTTCATAGCATTTTTGCTCATTTGGCTTGTATTTTTTTATTCTTTCACAACCTTGCTTCACTGCCTTTGTATCTTTCATGATATTAAGACGATGCTGATCTCAACTTTCCGGACCTTTTCTTATATCTACGCTTGCCTCAAGCCTTAGAATATGATGAATTCGATTCGATCCCTACAGTCAGTATAGTCAAGCCAGTAGCTTGAGCTTACCCCTTTCCTGTTTTAGTCTAGATGGAAACAGACACCTGTGAAAGACCTACACGATGGGGACACCTCTGAGACCCTACCCTAGAAAGGAGGTTGAACTGACGTTTCCTTGATCTGAGCTGAGAAATTCGGTAACCCCTGTCTCGTCTCTTAAGGCAGAGTCTTCTTCCCATTAGTTGGCCGTTTCCTTAAGAGTGGGTCAGTTTTCTCGCTAGCGGAGGAACTAACTACTAGTCCAGATCGGGTTTAGAGCTATTAGTCATAGGAATGAAAAAGACAGTGTACCAGATGGTTGGGTCAGAGACAAAGCTAGTCCGATCGATCCGTATCGGAAAGATAAGATGTGGCTCGGGCAAGCACCGATAAGAAAAGGTTTCCCATTTTTTTACATTTAGGCTTGTGTGGGGCCCTATAGTAAGTACCTCCTGAACTACATCGTCGAAATAACTTATTAAGATGTCAGTTATATAATGCTAATCTTAACAGTCTCAATTCGATTTATCAGCCACCAGAGCCAATGAAGCCCTCTATGCATGCTCGGAAACAGGGCCCGCAGGTGAATCTACTCCCTAAGGTTCAGTTCTTTCCGTCTCCCCTATAGTCATAATGTATGTCATACAATTTTTTCTAACTATCCATTATTCCTATCCTAATCCCATTATTTCTATTTCATTTAAGTATCTTCTTTCTATGCTATGATTTCGTGTAGCTTTTACCTTAGCCCAGACTCAACTTGTCTTATCAATAAATATCTGGGATGTCTCCTGCAACCCGACAACTGGACTCACCATCGCTGACACATCAAAATGACGAACCTAGCACCTGTATACTTGGCTGGTGTGGTGGCACAGCTGCCGGCTCCCCCAGCATCTCAAGTGATTAGGCGAGGACAGGATTCGAACCTGTAGTCTTCAGGTCATGAGCCTGATGAGTCGACCAATTCCTCTACCCCGCTTGTTGCTATAGGTTGGCAACATTATTCCTCACTTCACTCGCCTAGTTTTCAAACAGATGTATATAGGAGCGCGCTACTCAACAAGGAAAGTATACCATGAAAGAAGGGAGCAAGAAAGCTATTAAATAAAGTTTCTAACTCGTGCTCTCTATACTACACTACTAAACTAACTAATATTTCTTTCTAGAACTAGAGTTTGCTTGCTGGGCGGCAACTTCAGTTAAGAGGTAGCAAGACTGACCGCAATTGCAGGAATAGGTTCGACTCTCTTTCATTTTTTGGTTGGAAAGTGAAATTCATTTAGTACGAGATCGCTTCACACCTCGCGGTGCTTACACCTCTCGCCTATCGAAGTTCTGTTAAAAAACCTCGTACGAGAACTTGTATAGAGAAGGATTTCCCATGGCGCAGCAGTTCTTCCATACCAACTTAGCTGCCCGACGCTGCTATTGGCATAACAACTGGTACACCATAGGTTGACCCAACCCAGTCCTCTCGTACTAGGGTTGGCTCCTTGCAGTTCTCTCTTTAACACCAATGATAGATAGGAACTGAACTGTCTCACGACGTTCTAAACCCAACTCACGTACCACTTTCATCGGCAAACAACCGAACCCTTGGGACCTTCTTCAACCCCAGGATGTGATGAGTCAACATCGAGGTGCCAAACGACTCCGTCGATAAGAGCTCTTGGGAGTCATCAGCCTGTTATCCTCGGCTTACCTTTGACCCGTTGAGCGAGAGCCCTTCCACACGGGACTCCCGGATCACTATGGCCGACTTTCGTCTCTGTTCGACCAGTCATTCTCACAGTCAGGCAGGCTTATACCATTATTCTCACGAGCAGAATCAATGCTTGACCCTACCTTCGCACACCTCTGTTAATCTTTAGGAGGCATAACTACCCACCTCGCAGTGTCCCCCCCCCCACCCCCCGAAGGATTGGTGCGGCGGTTAGGCATCCTTAGACGAAAGAGTGGTCTTTCAGGATTGGTCGTTGTGTGTCACCACCTACCACCTATCCTACACATTCGATCAAGGTTGTCACTGTGAAGCTATAGTAAGGAAGGTGCATTGGGTCTTACCGTCTAGCCGTTGGTACTCTGCATCTTCACGGAGAATTCAATTTCACTGGGTCCATGTCGGAGACAGTGGGGCAGTCGTTACACCATTCGTGCAAGTCGCTACTTATGCGACAAGGAATTTCACTACCTTAGGATGGTTAGAGTTACTGCCGCCGTTTACCGAGGTTTCCATTCAAAGCTTATCACACTTCTCCTTCCGACCTTCCAGCACCGGGCAGGTGTCAATTTCTATACATCGTGTTACCACTTAGCAGAGACCTGTGTTTTAATAAACAGTCGCTACCCCCTAGTATGGGCCACTTTCCTAATCAAAAGATAGGAGAGCACCCCTTCTCCCGAAGTTACGGGGTCATTTTGCCGAGTTCCTTCGACATGGTTCTCTCGACGTGCCCTAGTATACTCTACTTGTTCACCTGTGTCGGTTTAAGGTACGATCAGTTCACCGGGAGGATCGCCCTCCCAATTCGTTGTTTTTTCCTGGAATTTTCAACTGTCGTTGACTACGACAACAGTCGTGACCAACTATAAAGATCCTCGCGACTATGGCAGGGCGGTATGCTCTGCTCTCTCGCGACCCCTACTGTAATCAAAGAAAGGCCCCTACTGAAGATGAAAAAGGTGAGCACTGAAATGAGAAACGAACGAGTGACGCAACCCGACTTCGGTTCACACGTGAAAGTGCTTCGAAAGGTGTCCACAGGTGTACGGAGTTGGAGCCCGGCATGGCATGTTCACCCACTTCAGAGCCTTCGCCTTTAGAGAGAAAAAAGAGTGTCTGCCCCTGCTTCAAAACGAAAGGTCGTAATACTACTAATAGAATATTTCTTTCTAGTAAGGCTGCCTCCGTTTGGTGGTCGCCAAAGACGAGAGCTTTGCCTTTGGAAGCGCCAGTAGCGTAGGGCGACCGGGCCAGCCGAGCCCCTCTGAATTAGTTAAGGCTTTGATGACTCAAGGTGCATCTTAGGGAAAGGAGAGCGAGGGGAAGAGGGGTTTCGGCCCGATCATCCAATTCGCTCCAACAAACTGGCATGGTTCAGTAGTCAAAGCAAATTCATCACTTTGTGTACCCATCGGATGGCAGCCCTTTCAGGGGTTCCATAGGAACCGATTCACTCTCTTCCACTGGCAGGCGATCGTGTTTTTCACAGGATTTCTCGTTAATCATGTCAGCATTCTCACTTCTGATATCTCCAGGTGTTGTCACCAAAAACCTTCCCCGATTGACAGAACGTCCCGCTACTGACACTTGAAAAAGCAGCTTTCAAGGTCTCGTCGCTTCGGTGAATCACTTGAGCCCTGAGACATTTTTGGTGCCATGGAGCTAGACCAGTGAGCTATTACGCTTTCGTCAAAGGATGGCTACTTCCAAGCCCACCTCCTGGTTGTCATCGCTCGATCACTTCCTTTTCCACTAAGTGATTGCTTAGGGACCTTAGCGTACGATCTGGGCTGTTTCCTTCTCGACTTTGGATCTTAGCACCCAAGAAGTCTGTCTGTACAAACGATGACGGCCTGTATTTGGAGTTTCCTTGGGAAAGCGAAATGGGGGCCACCCTAGCCCATTGAGTGCTCTACCTCGGGCCATCGACATGATACGCTCTACTGAAATAGATTTTGTGGAAAACCAGCTATATCCAATCTTGGTTGGCCTTTCACCCCTAGCCACAAGTCATCCCCGTATTTTGCCACATACGTGGGTTCGGTCCTCCAAGGCCTATTAGAGCTCTCTTCAACCTGCTCATGGCTAGATCAATCAGTTTCAAATCAAATAGGAAGAACTATCACCATCCACCTCTGGAAAGCGCCTACACCTAATGGCTTAAGCCACTGTTCCCATTTCCTCGCTGACCCATCATGTGAAAGGTACGCCGTTAGAGTGAGTGCGCCCGTTCTCCGCTCCTTCGACTGATTGTTCACATCGGATATCAAGTTCTTTATTGCACTCCCCGATTAGGGTTCTTTTCACCCCAAGTTCTTTTCCTCACGGTACTTGTACGCTATCTATCATTGAGGAATACTTATGCTTAGAGGGTGGTCCCCTTTTCTCGCGTAAAAGCGATCATCATTCGAACTCGCCGCATTTTACTGGGAAGGATCGAACCATGGGAATGAATTCACAGGGCTATCACCTTCTTTGGCCAGATCTTCCAACCTTTTCAGAAAACTAGTTCACTGTGCGCCCACCCCGTAAGTACTGTGTTGTCTACGCTTGCGCCCCAAAATGGTTGCTGACTTTGTACAAGTCATCCGAGCGTGCTACGGCAACACAGCTTATGCTTGCTGCTTGTTGGTTTTTCCATCATCCAATCCACAACAAATCAAATGAAACCGCTTCGGATTTCTGTTGATTCAAACCCTTGTTCCGTTCTCGCTCGCCGCTACTAATGGTTTCTCTTTTGATTTTCCATCCTTTAGCTACTCAGATGTTTCAGTTCGCTAAGCTTGAAAACTTCAAATAGCGCACACTGTTGGATCCTGTAGGCGAGGCAACAAACACTAGAGGGGGGGTGAATAGTGTTTATTAAAATAAAATTGCAGAATAAGAATTTTTCTTCGGTACAGTCGACTTAGGAGTGAACCAGTCAACTGAACTAACCAAATACAAGATAATTCAAACAACTCTGTGAAGTCAACTTAAAGTATAAACAGACGACTTATGAACAGTTAATTTTCAGAGTGTACGAGTCTGACCAGTCGACTGATAATATACTGAGTCGACTGTCCAGACAAGTTTTACAGTACTAACACAACAGAGAAAATGTAAATGCAAGTAAGAGAAATACAACCACAGAGTGCACACGATGTATCCTGGTTCAGTCCTCCCGACCTACATCCAGTCCCCAGGCAACCCACTTGAGATTTCCACTATTCTTGAAAAAATTTACAAGAATACCCTACAGCGTTCAGACAACAACCTCGTCTAACCTGTAGTCCTTTCTCTCAACCAGAGAAAGCAACCCACTCTTCCACCAAGAGTGACACAACTGACTCTACAACCTAGATTCCTACTCTCCAACCGAGAGGAAAAGAAAAATAATAAATTTGTTTTACAATCAACCCATAGCCTTGTTTGTGATTTTGTGATATAGTGTGTGGCTACAATAGGTTGACTTCTATCTTCAGTCCAGAACGAAATCAGATGTTATACTGGACTGAAAACAGAGAACCAAGACTCAATGATTTGAAAGCTTTTGTCTCTTGGAAAATGTAACACTTAAGATCTCAAAGAAAATGCTTGGAGTATTAGTCCTTTTAACAGTGTATTTTTATCTCTATTTATAGAGATAGATTCACTGGACGTTGGTGAATCAGTTATTCAACTGTCAACTAACGGATCTAAAAACTTTTAAATTTGAAAAACGATTTTAAAAACACAAAACTGTCAAACGGACTTGAACAGTCGACTGGGTTGCCATGATGAGTCGACTGGTCAGAGTTTGAATAAGTTTAGTCAGTTTTGTACCGACTCAGTCGACTGGTATAAATATCGGTCGACTGGTACTCAACAGCTAAACTATTTCAAACTGTTTTGACCTTGTTTGAAGTTTGAAAAACACACATTTGTAAAAGATTGAGTGTATGTGTGTGTGATAAGGCTTTACATCATACTAAGACTCAAGAAATATAAAAGATTACATTTGTTTACAAGACATAACAATATATGACACTTAAAGCATAGGTCGTGACTTGAGTCTTGAGTGAAGCTTTAGCCATTGTCTTTATCTGGAGCTTTTGCTTGTTCATTTGTTCAGCTGTATAGTAATGAGACCTTTGTGTATACAACCTGCAATTATAAAGTATAGAACAGATACATGTTGCAGTGTGTTGTGATCATCAAAATCAAGAATCAACATTCTCTCCCTTTTTGATGATGACAACATAATAGCTGATTATAATAACATAAAGAATACAGGCATAGAAGTGATATGCTCCCCCTATTAAAAGCACAACATGCATACATAAAGATGTATCATAAACACAGTAAACACAGTAGTATCAGTCGACTTATAATGTGATCAGTCGACTTAACAGAGAGAAAAAAATAAGCACAATAAACACAATAGAAGGTATTTCTCCCCCTTTGTCATCAACAAAAAAAACAGAAGATAACAATGAAAATAACAAAGTCTTTGTAAAACTAACAGCAGATAAAAAGAAGAAAAATACATTGAATGTAAATTTAAAAAGTCATCAATCTTCGTCTTCTGTCTCTTCATCAACGGCTTGAGACGGTGGTGGAAATTGATTAGTAAAAAGATGAGTCAGATGGGAGATTTTGGAGTCAAGGGAGTTAATATGAGAATCAAGAGTGTCTTGACGTTCCATTAGATAGTTAACACAATGATATAGAGAACGTGGATCATCAAAATCAGCACGAGGACAAGAAGAACTGGAGGCTGAAGAAGGTCTAGCAGAAGTTGCGAGAGGAACTTGGGTTGGAGGACGAGACCTAGGGGAAGTTCTAGATGGAGGGTCAAGAAGCTTCATACGGGCTAAACTAGCACGATCGAAGCACTCATAATGCTTAATAACATTGGTCTCGGAGTCGAGATCAATATCATAAGCAAGGAAGACACGAATGAGGAGACCACCAAATGGTAAAAAGTGGGTATGAGACTGATGGAGTCTCGAAAAAATGACACGACCCCAATTGATATTAATTCTTCCAAAAATTGCATAAACTGCTTGTTGTAATTCCATAGAATATTGATCATAACTCCCTCTTTTGGGAAGAATATTATATGCGAGTATTCTGGAAACTAGTTTTGCAATTGGTGTGATAGATCGACCAGTCATGGGGGGTCTATGATTGGGCAAAAAGATTTTTGATAGGATAGATGCATCATCTAAAATGATCTCCCCTAAATCAAGTCCCTCATCATCTATACCCATTATGAGATCAATTCTCTCAGATGTGAGTTTAATCTTCTTATTTTTGACCGAAGAATAAACAACAATTTCTCCATCATCCGTTTGAACTACTCTCATATTGGTATAAAATAGATAGATGAGTTGTGGGTAATAGTCGGGTTGATTTTCTAAGGATAAAAACTCATATAGACTACAATGTTGAAAAAGGAAAATGAGATTGAACCTATCTAAATCATTGAAAATGACAAATCTACCCGGAAAGATCACAATGTTACAAGTAAGATACCACTTTTCTAAGAGTTCAGGACTCCTAAGATATTGAGAATAATCCTTTGATGAAGAACTATCATCAACATGAGATCTCTTAGTTCTTTTCGGAGCCATTAAGGAAATCAAACAAAGAGAAGTGAGATTTAAAAGGATTATACCAACAAGGAGAATGGAATCAAATAGCAGCAAAGAGATTGGAAGACAGCAGCTCCAAACAGATGCGGCAGTCGACTTCCGGATTGTTCTCCTTCTCCTTAGGGTTTCAGATTTGGGGTAAAAAGTGAAAGTGAGAAATTAGGGCTGAGAGAGGGTTTTTAATAGAAAACAGATGGCTGGGATTGAATAGGAATGAGATCAACGGCTCACACAGGAGTTACGGGCGAGTAAAAAGATAACAATTTGTCTCAAGAATTATGTGATGATTCGACAAGGAAGACAGACTGACTCGCGACAGTCGACTGGTTTTAGGAGACGGTCGACTTAGACGAGAAAAAAAATAAGTATTTATAACAATTGATCAGTCGACTTAGTGAAATTTCAGTCGACTGGTTAGAGAGAAAAATAAGTATATCGAAAATACGGGACAGTCGACTTAAGGAAATCTCAGTCGACTTAACAGAAATATTTTCAACAAATATCATGAAAATTACATATCCCTAGTTATCTTCTTAAAGTTATAAAAATGTCTTCTTTAAGAGGTTTTGCAAAGATATCAGCTACTTGTTTATCAGTAGAGATAAAGTCTAAAGATATGTCTCCTTTTAAAACATGATCACGTAGAAAATGATGTCGAATATCAATATGTTTCGTACGTGAATGTTGAACCGGATTTTTAGATAAATTAATTTCAGTGGTATTATCACACATTATTGAAGGTTTTTCAAAAGAAATACCATAATCTAATAAGATTTGTTTCATCCACAGAGTTTGTGCACATGCCAAACTTGCAGCGATATATTCAGCTTCTGTAGTAGATAGGGACACTGAATTTTGCTTTTTACTGCACCAAGAAACCAGTGAATATCCCAAAAAGTGACATGTTCTACTAGTGATCTTGCGATCAGTTTTACTACCAGCAAAATCAGCATCACTATACGACAAAAGTTGGAAATTATCGGTGCGTGGATAAAATAAGCCATAATCAGATGTGCCTTTAATATATCTTAAAATTCGTTTCACTGCTTTTAAATGAGACTCTTTAGGACTAGACTGATATCTAGCACACAAACATACACTGAACATAATATCTGGTCTACTAGCGGTAATATAAGAGTGAACCAATCATACCTCGATAGTGTTTCTGATCGACACTCTTACCTAATATATCTTTGTCAATGGTAGTAGTAATAGCCATAGGTGTGGATTTACTACTTGTACTATCCATGTTAAACCGTTTGAGTAATTCCTTTGTATATTTTCCTTGATTAATAAATATGCCATTTGAAGACTGTTTAATTTGTAGTCCAAGGAAATAATTGAGTTCACCCATGTGACTCATCTCAAACTCGTTTTTCATGGTGTTAGCAAACTCTTGACATAGATTATTATTAGTAGAACCAAAAATTATATCATCAACATATATTTGTATGATTAAAATATCATTCTTAATTCTCTTGATAAACAAGGTAGTATCTACTTTACCTATCTCAAATCCTATTTCTAAAAGAAAAGTTTTTAGGCGATCATACCAAGCACGTGGTGATTGTTTAAGACTGTATAAAGCCTTTTTCAATTTATAAACATGGTTTGGGAATTGTTCATGTTCAAAACCTGGTGGTTGTTTAACATAAACATTCTCTTTAATACACCCGTTAAGAAAAGAAGTTTTAACATCCATTTGATAAAGTATAAAGTTCATGAAACAAGCAAAAGATAATAAGATACGAATTGATTCTAATCTAGCAACAGGAGCATATGTTTCATCAAAATCTATGCCTTCTTCTTGATTATATCCTTGAGCAACTAGTCTAGCTTTGTTCCTAACAACTTGTCCTGATTCATCTAACTTATTTTTAAATACCCATTTGGTACCAATAATAGTATGATCAGGAGGTCGTGGAACTAAATCCCATACATCATTCCTTATGAATTGGTTTAACTCATCTTGCATGGCATTCATCCAAAATTCATTCTCACATGCTTCTTGTATATTTTTTGGGTTCAAAATCCGACAAGAATGCTGTATAAGATATCATATTAATATGTGATCGTGTCTGAATACCATGGGAGATGTCACCAATTATTAAGTCATGAGGATGATCTCTAACTTCAACAAATAATTTTGGTAAAGTTGGAGATATCACAATAGGATCGGTCGACTTGACAAGTTCCTCAGTCGACTGGTTTACATCAGTCGACTTGATGTCCTTCTCAGTCGACTTATCTGCAAGACTAGTTTGTTCTAAAGATGTAATTACTTTATTTAAAGGTGATGAATCAGTTTCATCATCTTTAATTAAATTTGATGAAGACAGAGATTCATCGAATGTAACATGCATTGATTCTTCAATAGTCATTGTTGACTTGTTGAAAATTCTATATGCTTTACTCCTATTTGAGTATCATATAAAAATATCCTCATTAGATATAGGATCAAATTTATCCAAATTATCTTTAGTGTTCAGAATAAAACACTTACAACCAAATGTCTTAAAATAAGAGACTTTGGGAATTTTGTTAAAAAATAACTCATAACAAGTCTTCTTTAGCTTAGATTTTATTAGAATCCTGTTTAAAACATAACAAGCTGTAGTAACGGCTTCAGCCCAAAAATACTTAGGTAAATTGCTTTCAACAAGCATGGTACGTGCGCATTCTTGCAAAGTCCTATTTTTCCTTTCAACCACTCCATTTTGTGGTGAAGCTCTAGGAAATGCAAATGAATATGTTATACCATTCTGGTTGCAATATTCTGTAAACGTTTCATTTTCAAATTCTCCACCATGATCACTTCTAATAGTGACTATGGTTAAAGATCTTTGATTTTGAATTCGTTTACAAAAATTTGCAAATTCATCATAAGTATCATTTTTATGTTTTAAAAAGAATGTCCAAGTGAATCGTGAAAAATCATCTACTAAAACAAATACATATCTACTTTTATTTAAAGAAGCAACTCTAGTAGGGCCAAATAAATCCATATGAATTAACTCAAGTGGCCTACTAGTAGAGATTACTTCTTTTGTTTTAAAAGCATATTTGATTTGTTTTCCTAGTTGACATGCATCACATAACTTATCCTTTTTAAAGGATAGTTTTGGCAGTCCTTTAACTAGGTTATACTTAGATATCTTAGAGAGATTTTTCATATTCACATGACCAAATTTTCTATGCCAAAGCCAAGAATCATTATTAGAAGCTATTAAACAAAAATCATTTGAAAACTCATTTGTATTCAAACATAATTCATAAATATTGTTTTTGCGAAAACCTTGAAAAATAATGTTTTCCATACTAGAATCATAAATTAAGCAAGCATGTTTTTCAAATACAATTTTATAACCTTTATCACACAATTGACTAATACTCAACAAATTATGTTTTAATCCACTTACTGATAACATATTTTCTATAGTGGGGTTATAATTTTTACCAACCATGCCGATTCCTATGACTTTTCCTTTGTTGTTATCACCAAAGGTAACTGTTCCTCCATTGATGCTTTGTATGGTGGATAAGAGATTGGCATGACCAGTCATATGTTTTGAACACCCACTGTCAAGTATCCAACGATCTTTCTTTGGTACCTATAAAATATTCAATGTGAATATGGTACCCTTTTCATTGAGTCCAAAACATATTAGTTAGGGAGAAACCAAACCCATAATGAGTTTGATTTTCCTCAATAAGCAGGAATAAAATTAACAGAATTACATACATTTAACATATATGAATTGATATATGCAGTTCTATCATTCAAATTCAAGTTAACTGGAACCCATACTAGTTTGTTCAGTCCAGTCGACTTTACAGCATCCTTCAGTCGACTTCTACTGTAAGTCAGTCGACTGGATGATACGATAGGTCGACTTATATGAGGTTTTGATCTTGTTAAATAAGATTCAGTTCCTCTGGACAGACGACTGGTGGATGGACTCAGTCGACTTGATCGAACTTTAGACTTGCTTTTATCACTAAAATTTATAACCTTAGGCTTTTCAAAAAATTCATACAGTTTATGTGTAACACTAAAAATAGATTCAGGTTTATTTCTACTAGTGTTTTAGAAGAAGATTCTTTTATAAGAGAGTTTTTGAAACTAAGACCATATTTTTGACTATATTTCACTTGATTATGAAGAACATCATTTAAATTCTCTTTTCCTTTATTGAATTTAGATACGTTCTTGGATATCTCTTCATAATTCTTTTTTAGAGATTCAAGATCCGTATCTAAACTTCAAATACGAGAATTTAAAGATTTCACTTCCTTATCAAGGTTAAGATTTTTTTGAGAAAGTGTTTGATTAACTTTCTCTAGATTCTTAACTCTAATCTTTTCCTTTTTCAACTCTTGAAAGATTTCATTAAAAGCATCAAGTAAATCTTCTGAATCATAATCATTACTTACATGATCTTGTGAAGTCATAAAACACATGTTTGCAACTTCGTTGGTTTCATCAGTTTCTTCTTCTGAGGAAGAATCGCTGTCATCCCAAGTTGCTTGATAAGCCTTTTTATTTTTGGCAAACTTGCTCTTTGTGTACTTGTCCTTCTTGATGTTGGATGTCTTTCCTTTATTCTTTGTATTTTCTAGGGGACAATCCTTCTTCATGTGACCTGTTTTATTACACCTGAAACAAGTTGGAGGATCATTAGAATCTCTAAATTTGGAGTTGAACTTACCTTTCTTTAGAAATTTTTTGAATCTCCTTGTGAACATGGCTATCTCCTCTTCATCTTCTTCTTCATTTTCTGAGTCTGTCATGGCTTTAAACGCTAATGATTTCTTCTTTGCCTGTTATGGTTCTGCATCCTTTTTCCGTTCTTCAAGTTGAACCTCATAAGCCATTAGATTTCCCACAAGATTCTCAAGAGAAAGTTGTGATAAATCATTTGCTTCTTCTATTGCAGTGGTCTTCTTTTCCCATTCGGGAGTGAGTGCACGAAGGACCTTTCTCACTATTTCTGCTTGAGTGTATATCTTTCCAAGTGCTACAAGTGAGTTTGTAATGTCAGTAAATCTGGTAATCATTTCGGACACATTTTCTTTTTCCTTCATGCGGAACATTTCAAACCTGTGAACAAGAACAGATATTTTAGATTCTTTCACTTTGTTTATTCCTTCATGAGTTACCTCAACTGTATGCCAGATTTGATGTGCGGTTGTTGAATTTGACACACGGTTGAATTCTTCCTTTGTAAGAGCACAGAATAATGCATTCATTGCTTTTGCATTATTCGTTGTTTGATTCTTCATGTCATCATTCCATTGTGCAAACGGAATAGTAGGAGCAGTGTATTCTGTTTCAGTCATGTTCCATATTTCATAATTGATAGATTGGAGGTAGATCTTCATTCTGCACTTTCATAGTTGTAATTTGTTCCATCGAAGAGAGGTGGCCTTTGTGTAGATTGGCCTTCATGGTACTGATTTGTATTTGAAGGATTTTCCATAGCCTTTAACCTCGCTCTGATATCAAGTGTTGGATCCTGTAGGCGAGGCAACAAACACTAGAGGGGGGGGTGAATAGTGTTTATTAAAATAAAATTGCAGAATAAGAATTTTTCTTCGGTACAGTCGACTTAGGAGTGAACCAGTCGACTGAACTAACCAAATAATAGATAATTCAAACAACTCATTGAAGTCGACTTAAAGTAGAAACAGACGACTTATGAACAGTTAATTTTCAGAGTATACGAGTCTGACCAGTCGACTGATAATGTACTGAGTCGACTGTCCAGACAAGTTTTACAGTACTAACACAACAGAGAAAATGTAAATGCAAGTAAGAGAAATACAACCATAGAGTGCACACGATGTATCCTGGTTCAGTCCTCCCGACCTACATCCAGTCCCCAAGCAACCCACTTGAGATTTCCACTATTCTTGAAAAAGTTTACAATAATACCCTACGGCGTTCAGACAACAATCTCGTCTAACCCGTAGTCCTTTCTCTCAACCAGAGAAAGCAACCCACTCTTCCACCAAGAGTGACACAACTGACTCTACAACCTAGAGTCCTACTCTCCAACCGAGAGGAAAAGAAAAACAATAAATTTGTTTTACAATCAACCGATAGCCTTGTTTGTGATTTTGTGATATAGTGCGTGGCTACAATAGTTGACTTCTATCTTCAGTCCAGAACGAAATCAGATGTTATACTGGACTGAAAACAGAGAACCAAGACTCAATGATTTGAAAGCTTTTGTTTCTTGGAAAATGTAACACTTAAGATCTCAAAGAAAATTCTTGGAGTATTAGTCCTTTTAACAGTGTATTCTTATCTCTATTTATAGAGATAGATTCACTGGACGTTGGTGAATCAGTTATTCAACTGTCAACCAACGGATCTAAAAACTTTTGAATTTGAAAAACGATTTTAAAAACACAAAACTGTCAAATGCACTTGAACAGTCGACTGGGTTGCCATGATGAGTCGACTGGTCAGAGTTTGAATAAGTTTAGTCAGTTTTGTACTGACTCAGTCGACTGGTATAAATATCGGTCGACTGGTACTCAACTGCTAAACTATTTCAAACTGTTTTGACCTTGTTTGAAGTTTGAAAAACACACATTTGTAAAAGAGTGAGTGTATGTGTGTGTGACAAGGCTTTACATCATACTAAGACTCAAGAAATATAAAAGATTACATTTGTTTACAAGACATAACAATATATGACACTTAAAGCATAGGTCTTGACTTGAGTCTTGAGTGAAGCTTTAGCCATTGTCTTTATCTGGAGCTTTTGCTTGTTCATTTGTTCAGCTGTATAGTAATGAGACCTTTGTGTATACAATCTGCAATTATAAAGTATAGCACAGATACATGTTGCAGTGTGTTGTGATCATCAAAATCAAGAATCAACACAGACTAGCCACGGAGCTTGGATACGGTTTCCCGATCGGAGATCCATGGATCACATACACTCTCTCTCCCCATGGCCTTTTGCCTCTGAAAGCAAGCGTCCTTCCTTCTCAATGCCCGGGCACCCATCCAATTCATTCTTTTCGATAGCTTTCTAATTCATCAATCTATTAAATAGTTGCAGTAGACTGAACACCCACCCAATCTCGATTTTACACAGAAAAACTCATAGCCTCTATTCCTGACTTGAACGGTGATAGGAGATCGTCACTTTTCTAAGCAAACAAGATAGTGATTATTATACGATAGCGTCGATTTTGATACGAAAATCAAGAAAGAACGAAGTTGACGTCACAGCCAGATAACTTAGGCTTGATGGTACTATTAAAAACCATAGAAAGGTGGTGAAATCCCTAAAGAATACTACTAGGGTGATTAGAAAGTCTTTATTATAGGATTGACAGTCAGTCACTTGAAGCGGTTGAGGGGCAGCTCACCGAAAGGAAAGCGGGTAGGCCACCTTTGGTATTATTATGAAGGTGGCACTCACAAAACCGGGGTGCCGGCCTTTTTCGGAAAGGTGAGGTACCGACGCCGGAAGGGCGGACCTCTAAGAATCCGGTCAACAGGGTAGTCCCAAGTACGCTTGGGGCTGGATTGAATCCTTTCTATGTTCTCATGCACTCTTTTGTGACTTTTGAAGATGAAGAAGGCTGGAGCTTTCCCAGCAAGAATGATTAGAAACGAAAAAAGAAAATGGATTTGAGACTGAGATTGGAAGAGTTGCCTACCAACAAGAGGAAAAGCACTAGAATGGTACCAAAAGGCTCCCCCTCGAAGATGCCATTTCCCTAAATGAGGGTAAAAAGGTGGGGCTCCTACTTTCTCAATGGGTTCCGTGAGAGAAAAATAATCTTCCAAGGCCCCTCTTTCTTTCTCGTGTATCTTTATTTGTTTCCTCAGCTCTAGTGGGCTATTAGAAAGAGGTCTTAAAATGGGTTGTTAGTTCATTTTTAGTGATTGTGCTTGCCGTCGAAGGAAACGAGTTGACGTCTGAAATGGTTGATAGGACAGCGGAAAATCTTTATGGAGTAAAGGACAAGAAAACAGATTAGTAAGAGGGAGGAAAGAAGGTTTCAGTCTCATAAAGCAAGCACCTCTTTCCCATAAGAAAGTGGAGGCGGGCTTGGGTACGATCTCAAACGATTCCACATGAAAGAGGACCGGGCAATTGCCCTCTTGAGTAAGAGTAATGGGAAGATAGCTAATCCTTGAAAATGCACTTTGTGGGGCTAACTTGATTCCTTGCTCGTTCCTCGGTTTTTAGTGACGTGGCCAGCCAAGCCAGGTCAGCGGGGAATGAGAAAGATACATCTAGAATGACTTAGGGGGGCCGTAGCAGTTAGGCATGCAAGTAGGAATACATTAATAGATAGCTGAACGTGGGTGCGCTCGTAATTCCCCACTAATATAATAGAAGTCGGAGAGAAGTCTTGGGGCGATGGGTTTGAAGATATGTTAGGACCTACTGGAGGAAGCACGGACCGTACTCGAGCAACTGGATGAGGCCCCCAGTTTGGAATGTAGTGTAGGTTTCATTCTTATTCCATAGATCTGTGCAAGGTCTTCTCCATTTTGTCATCCAAATTCATTTCATTTTTTTTATTCATCTCGAGCTTTGTTCCTAAAGTGTGCTCGACATGAAAAGACTATAGAAAGAATGAGAGAAGGTTGGTAAAGTGAAAATATTGCCCACTAGTGTGGAAAAGCATTAGAATAAGGTATTCGTGGAGTCGTCAGAAATGAAATTGATTACTAAAAATAGGAAGGTGGTACTAGTTAATCTCGGTAGAGCAAGGAAAAGCGCAGTGCTTAGGTTCGAATCCCAATGAATAGGCTTCAAGCAAACATTTTTTCAAGTATAGCACGAAGAGAGCATAGGAATTTTTCTCCAAGTCCAGTTGCAGCCGCTGCATCTGCTGATTCGGATGCTTATGCTTACTATTCTCCCTCTGCCATAGCTCCAAGATCTCAGTTTGTTGCACCAGAAACCGATTTCTCTTTTGTAAACAATAGTTGGAACGCGGTCTACTAGGTTTCCTCTTATCCGCCTTTTTGGAAGCATGCCAACAAGGTCTCACGATGAGCCACTCGCTTAGAGTTCGGTGCGAGGATCAACACCCTTCCTTCAGGCTAGTTCCGCTCTAGATAAGAAACCAACCCGAAGCATCGCAATAGACGCAACAGCAACCTGCACCCACCGGCACTTTACTTTGACTTCTGTCGGTCCCCAGACTCCGAAAAAGTTTATGTTATTACGATCCGAATGATATCTATCGAAACTATGAGCTAGATCTAGGCTGCATGAGAGCACTTCTGCTAAGAGCAGCCAAGCTCGCTTCGCGCCAAACCAATAATCTGCACGCTTAGCCGCATTGTTCATCTTGATAGGGAAGGAGAAAGGAAGGCTATGAATTGAGCTAATGCCCTCTGTAACCCAAAGGAGGAGGTTGATCCTCGATTCGAGTCTCGTGTTATGCGTGTCGTGTCTTGCGTTTCGAATTCATTTAGATTGGGAAAATGTTCAGTGAGCCGATCCAGACCTAATTGATCTAGTTTCTGAGAGCACTGACAAGGCTAAACTCGCCGGTTAAAAAGAGCACTGAATCATTCAAAAGGGGAAAGATTTTAGTTCCATTTGGAATTGACTCAGAGAGGTCAGTGAGCTCGAGCTGGAAGAGGGCGGTGAAGCTTTCCTAGCGCTTAGCTAGTTTGGCTCATGCCAGTAGGTGAAGGGTGTGCTTCGCATTGAAGTGCTACCCAAAACCTACCTGACTTCCTTGATGATTTGTTTGGATAGAGGTCGGAAGAAGAAGGCACACCCACCAAGTTTAGGGAGTCGGAGGTTAGTGATTCTTAAGCTAGCCTGTGACTGTCCCATTGCTCATCGTGAGCCATAGCAACAGGATTTCATAGAAAGAAAGCATTCACGCCTAGCGGCTTCCTAGGATCACCGATCAAATAGCATCACGCTTAGGAAAGGATTTCTCATCAAATCAAGTAAGTCTTCCTTCCGCTGGAAAGAACGGATCAAGAAGTGGTGGTTCAGTCACTTCGATAGGGGATTCGCGATGCCATCTGTATGGTCTTGCTATTGATGGTACCTCACAATGGGGGTGCTGCCCAAGCGGAGGTAACTACAGGTCCGAATATACTGCGATCACCCAGACCTTTCTAATACTGAATCTAATATTGAAATCCTGTATACGAACTTTCTTCAGTTGCTTACTCGACCAGACCGAAGACCCAAAAAAGAAGTTCTTTCTCCATCCAACGGAAATGGACGAAGAGCGAGGAGGTATTCTTCAGAGAGAAGAGCCTAGAGAAATGTCACGATAACTGAAGAGGGAATGCGGCTTTACTAGTTTATAAGACTATAGACTTGGAAGGCTTTCCTAATTCGCCTTAACGCAGTGTTAGGGTCCCTATGAGCTGGACTCGTCGTGAAACTAACTTCTTCTTAGAGAAATGATGTGTGCTAGCCTTCCCTTCCAACCATCAGCGTATCCGCTTCCAGAGCTTATGCTTTATCCAATCCAGTGAAAAGTTGGATTCCTTTGGTTTCTATCTCTCTGTCCCTTCCAATTATACCTCCCTTACCTTCTAAGGAAAGGGCACGGTTAGCCAATCACCTGGCATTGGGTCAAGAACTTAAGGAACGAGTGCTGAGCCCTAGTGAAGCGGTACCTCCATGCTGAACACCAATGCACACCGAATAGATTTTGTTGCATCGTCACTTTCGGATCAAGATCCAGAAGAGGCTTTTGCGCCCACCTCCTTCTCTTCAGAGATATGGAACTCCAAGCCATCAACATTTGGGAAAACAACATACCTTGATGCAAACCTATATTCCCCTTAAACCTGCCCACCACCCATGAAAAGAAACATAGGGCCCTCCTCACCCCGCCCTGGCTCAAATACCATTCTTTTTCACTTTATCCTACCCCACTCACTGCCCCTCAGGCTTAAAAACTGCCTTTTCGTTGTCACCACTTACCTAGATCGATATGGCTAGTTTTCTAGCGATATTTCTAGCTTGAATTAAGTAAGGCTTCGAAGCCCCTCTCCTCTCTCTGTAACTAGAGAGGTAGGCAAACCTGAGTTTAGAGCCACCTCGATTTGGGATGTCGGAACACCAACCGGATCGGAAACCGAATCCTTCACTCATTAGCCTTCGGAACAGGCAAGTCATTAGCTAGCCGATCGAAAGTTTGCGTTTCCTATCTAGTGTCAGCTGATCCAACTAAATTTGGTCTGCACCAACTAAATCGGAAGCTTAATTCGAAAGATGAGAGTAAGCACGGCTCGATAGGGTTCCTCTCCTTCTTTTGTTGCCGAGTGCGGATACCCAAGTGGGTATACAGTTAATAGAAAATATCCATTTTCTAAAGTCAACCTAAGTAGAATGAGGAGAAGTGATTCTCTAGAAGTACTCGGGGAAGGGTTCTCTTGCTTTCCCACGGCGATTGATTCCCCCAAGGCAGGAGTCAAGTGTTGGCCCTTACAGATCTCCCGTGGGGCTCCCACTTCGGGTTGAAAAGAGAGGAGCGAGTAGAGTTATCCAATTCTTTGAAGTATGTTAATAGTTTCGGGAGGCGAACAGAGTGAGGTCAGCCGATAGGCGAGGTATAGAGGTGAAGAAATTCAGTATGATAGGTGTTTGAAGGACCACTATTAGTCAAATTATGAATACCCATTACCTTAGTTAATTACTTCATCTGAGGGAAAGGAGGAATGCATTAACGTAAGTAGTCTGATTCGCTTTCGAAAGAAAAAAATCGGGTCATTCCGGGATGAAAGACAGGACTGTTGCTAGCGTTCATGTTGTTAGCGAGTCTTCTATGGAGTTTCCGAAGTCGAGTTGACCGGCTTGCCAGTTGATGGATGCGAAACCACTGCTCAAGTCCAACGGTAGTCTTTGATGAGCTGGGTCATTCGAGATCGATCAACTGGGATCGGATCGCACACCCGCTTTTCAGTGATCAAGAAAAAGTAGTTGTTGTCTTAGCTGAACGAGATGACCCACCCGCTTATGTGTTCCGTCACAGGTCTGCTTCCAGTACTAACATACATACGTCCTTCACTTTCCTTTCCTTACTAACATTCATTAGCTACTAACTTTCATCCACCTGAATTACCTTCTTTCTTTGATAACATAGACAACCTTACTAGTCAAGCACCGGTGAAGATCGGCAAGGGAAAGGCACAGTTATGCCCAACGCCTATGGTTGACATACTTCATCTACGGTGAGGCACCAATTGGCCCTACCCAATCTTTGACTGCAGTCAGATGTATTCAGGACCTACCTCTGATTCATAAGGATGAGAAAACCTCATTATAGATAGTAAGAAATTATTGAATCATCTCAGTCTGAACAGATTACACCATCGATGGAATGTCAGTCGTAGTCAGCAATAGGACTCCTCATCCAAAAAGTGTGCGTTATCGGCTCACTAACGGTTCGCCTTGGATATGCATGAAAAAGCGATTCTGCTAACGAAAATCGGCCATAGAGACATATTCCTGAGTTGTTAGGTGCCAAAGCCTTAAGTTATATACCGACACAACGAGAAAACCTTCCCTAAATAACAATAGTTCAAGCTCTTTAGTCAAATCAATCTCTTCCGGATCTATATTATTATATTTCAGTTCACGCTAGGAAGCGGATGATTAATCATGCGGTGGAAAACCAATTTTGGGATTCTCAGTCTTATCCACCTCTTCCGGCTTCGATCATGAGGGCCCGCATCCCCGGCTCATTCCGTACCTATCAAGAGAAGCGGTTCTAGGCGAACATGCTTTTTTTACACAAAGCGGACTCGAAAAAAGGTTGTCTTTGAACAAAGAGAACAGTGGCTTAGAGAAAGGTCTGAGAAGGTCTTGTTCTAGAAGTCAAGTCACGGAAAATATATATGATTTCTGATATCAGTTTGTGTTGAAGCTACCTTGGATATTCTATTTTCGAAGAGCGTCACTAGGCTTGTGTAGGCAGTGCAATAGTGCTTCTTACTCTACGGAGTGTTAAGGCCAAACTAAGCTAGCCTGTTGGCGGGGCCAGGCTCGTATACTGGCCCGTACTCATATGTGTCTGCTAGTGACGCTCGTATGCTAGCTCGCATCTAGCTTCTATTACTAGCTCGTCTCTCGTTCCATATCCCACACTCGCCTGGGCCTAAGGTAAGGGCCCGCCTATTTATTTGCATAGTGGAAAGTAAAACGAAGCGAGGCGAGTGAAGTGAGTCAACAGGAGAGGAGCGTCAAGCCTTAATCGCTAGGCCTAACCAGTAGTAGTGGATTTGTCTCTGCAAAGATGGGCGGTAGGAGGGGAAGGATAAGAATTGGTTCACCCAGTCCCCATGATATGGAATCTTCTTCATCGAATTAGCCTCAAAAGGAGCTTTAGAAGACCTCGTCTATTGTGGTTTGTACATATATAACCTATGGGCTGGCCGGCCGAAGCCTTAGGTTTCAAAGAATGGAATCTTAGTTAGGATAACAAGACCGGAGACAAAGCCTTCCAACATAAGTTATGAAAACCGTTTTCGATATGACCACCAAGAGCAAGGCTTCTCGCCCCGGGCCCAAAACTTCTAATCTTTTTATGGCATTAAATCCACCTTCACAGCGATCTGCTTCTTGATCTGAGTGGAAAGAAATAGGAGTCTTCCTAGATGTGACTAGAAAATAGCCCAAAATAGGTAGGTATTATTGCGGCATTAGCTGAGGAAACGCAAACTTGCCTTGGGTGGGGAAGAAGCCAAAAGCAAGAATTTCGTTTTTCCAGCGAGGAGGTAGTCCCAAGTCACTCGAGTTAGAAATAAGGTTCTCCCGAGAAGGAATAACTCATAGGCCAAAAGTGTACCTGCAGTAACTCGAGGAGGCACAGACTGTAGCGAAGTGAGAAGTGAGGAGCTGTTAAGCGAAGGGAAGGGGTAAGGCCTTAGTGTAATTTGTCCATCTACCAACCCGTGCAACGCACGTGCATAACTATTGTAAATGAGGTTTTAGATCAAATCCAGACTACGTCTGAATTTTTACTTTTAAAATAACTATATTTATTAAGACGCGCATCGCACGTGTAAACTACTAGTAATAGTAATGCACATAACAAATTAATACAGTTTCCTACTAGAAGTGAGATGTTTTTTCCAAAATGACCCACTTTTGAAACTAATTACCATAATAACTCACTTGTTGTTTCAAACAACGAGTTATTTGATTATGAGTTCGTTGTTAAAAATAAGCATTTACTTGTAAGAATTTCTCCAACACTTGGAGAATTCGCACCAAGTCTCAAAACACTAAAGCTAAATTTGGTGTTCCAACCAGCGACCCTAATTGAACTGGACATGCTGTCTAGTTAGGGTCACTGTTTGAAACACCACTTGTAGAAATCTCGCCAATTTTTAAAATACTAAATCTAAATTCATTGTTTCGAATAGTGAACCTAATTGAACTAGACTCGCTGTTTCAAATAGCGAGTCTGTCAGTTTAGTAATTAGTTTCGAAAGTGGGTCAGTTTGGTATTTATTTTCGAAAAGTAGGTCATTTTTGGAAAAAATCTAATAGTGGAGGATTTCACTATCTGATAATGGTAAAAATCACATCAAATTTGGGCCTTACGATTCCACCGGATTTCAAAGTTTCTATAGGCAGATTAATCATAATGGACCTCTTTAACAGGTTTGAGCCTTCTTCAGGCTTCTCTACAAGATATGGGCTTCATTCAAGCTCATAAAAAGTGATAGATTAGAACCATTAAGAGAGACTCAGCCCATGAAGGTTGTTAGTCAAATATCTTATCCCCAAACAAGAGAGTTTATTGCTTGAGGGGGAGATTCGAATAAGAGATAAGGAATTCATAGTCGATCTAATGGATTCATATAAATCTCATGTATTATTTCTCAGGCCTATAAATACCCCCCCCCCCTCCGTCAGAAGGTAATCAACAGTTTCTCTCTCAAACATTCTTTCTCTCTCTGATTCTGACTTGAGCATCGGAGGGTATGTCACCGGGTTCAGCCCCCGGAGTTTCAGGCTTTTTGTAAGTCCTTCGACCACATCAGTATAAGTCGGATCTAGATCAAGGTGTTCAATCAACGATCCAGATTTAATCTCAGGAGCTCTAACTATATTTTACAGCAAGATTAATGGTCAGATTTTTAGTTTTCCATCAAATATTAACTCACTATCTATTTTCTTCTACACTAAAATAAGCAGTAACAGATTGTTGCTGCCTATGGGAAACTACACAAATCAGACTTACTGTCATGCCACCAAGACTAAGAGGAAGAGCAGCGGCCTCAGTCATCGCACTAACTCTCTTCGTGAACTAACTTCTCATGTGGAAGATCTGATTTCTCCTCAACAGTCGCCCCAACAGCCAAGTCAAGCTCCTTTCAACGGAGAGGCACCGGGGAGCTCCAGACAAAGTCGTCATCAACAACATCCTCTGTGCAATCGTGTCTCAGTTCATAATGCTTCAACAGATTCAATGGCCTCATGATGCCCCAGGTGATCTAGAGATCTCTGCCAGATCATCAGTGTCAGGCAACAAGGAACTGATCTACGAATCCGCTTGGATGAGAGGCATGCCCAAACTGAGGCCTCCCGCTCAGAACGACAGGCAAAATGGAGAAGCAACTCTCCTAGACAGAGATCAAGGAAATCCTCCTCTCACAGGGGGTGCACCTCAATAAGAAACCCAACTCATGATAGTTGAAAGCTTCTTAAGCAAAACAAAAAGAAAGATGCCCTAATCACTAGGGACGAATTGGAAAAGTTTAAGTTTGACATCCTCCGAGCTATCCAAGGTAGTTAAGATCTGGGCTAGCCCCCCAAAGAATGATCCATCGACTCAAATGGATCTAAGGGGAAGGACGACCAAGTCCTTCGCCATATCTAAGAACTACAAGATCATCTAGAATAGACGAAGAATGAAGGGAACTGCTCCAGCAGGGCCTACTGCCCTAGTCGACCTCCTTTCAGCAAAACCATCCTTGATGCACCCATTCCAAAGTACTTCAAAGCTCCTTAATTTGAATCCTATGATGGGGAATCTGACCCGACTGACCATATCGAGAGATTCAAGTCCCTCATGATTGTTTACAACATTACTTATGTGCTTATGTGTCGAACATTCCCCGCAACACAGAACGGATAAGAAAGGGAGTGGTACTCCCACCTCACTCAGGATTCAATATTCTCCTTCGACCAGCTCGAGGAGCTCTTCATTGTCCACTTTGTTATTAGCCGCAAGGCTGAAAAAACAAGTGCTTCCCTATTGGAATTGAAGCAAAGAAATGGAGAACTACTAAAAGATTTTGTTAAGTGCTTCACATCCGAAGTAAGGTCTATCTCCTCCTTAAATTCATCAGTAGTGGCCACCACCTTCTGCCACAACGTCATTAACAAAGACCTGAAAATCTCCCTCGTAAAAAGCCACCTAAAAATTTTACTGAGTTCCTGAAAAGGAGTGACAAGTATATCCGGGTCGAGGAAGATCTCTATCCTCGAGGCAAGAACGATTCATCTTCCGAGAACAAACGAAAGAATATGAGCGAGGAAGAACCCATGAAGTTTCAGAAAGATGACGCAGGTCAATGTCATCCACCTCCAGCACCACGCTTCAACAAGTTCACTCCTCTCAACTGTAACCCATGTTCCCAATTGTTGGTTTTTCTTTATATTATTATTTATTTCTTTTTTTCTTTACCTTTCTTAACATCTATAATTTTGATAATTGATAATAAAATTTGTTATTTGCTTCCAATTCGATTTATTCTAGAAATCTATTTCATTTTATTTTCTGCTGAATCCTGGAAATTTGCTGTGCCATTTATGAAAAGTTTTATGCTTTGAACACTCCAATTAATCACTAATCTTAATTTTTTGCTGTGCCATTTATCACTAATCTTAATTTTTTCCTATTGGACTCAAACCCAAACCCTATAACTCGAAACCCATTAACCCACATCCTATCCCTATATATATCCATGTTTAACCCTAATTCTAATGTGACCCCTGTTTTTCATTTTGTGTATTTTTGGGTGTATTTTTCGTTTGGTGTATTTTTCTCTTTTGTATTTTTTTTTTTTTGAACCATATATTGGAGTTGTTTTCAATATATATTCGTTTTATTTCATTCTGAGCTCTTTGTGTTTGATTGGTTGTCTCTTTTGTTCCGTTCTTCTATTAATTTATCTTTCTTTCATTGGTCTCGTTCTCTTTATTTTTTTTTTGGGTGTTTGTGGTGGTGGTGATTGGTTGTTATCCTTTTTCCAATCCTATTGTTTGATCCCTAATAGATTACCAAAGCCAATTAAATCCCCAAATCCTATTTGTATTCCTATTTGATTTGACCCAAATCCACAACCCATTGGTATAACCTATTAATACTCCTAATACCCAATTACCCATTAACCCAACTTGTATTATTAACCCTAATCACTCCATATAAATATACCCTCCCTCACACAAACCCTAACCCTAATAACCCTAGCCTCTCTCACCCGGCCTCCATCTCTCTCCCGTGCTTGTGCCGCCGCTGACCAGCCCGACCAGACCCCCCAGGCCGAGCCTTCACCTCCGGCTCGTGCACACCTCAGACCTCCAAACACCCCCTCCCGGCCTGCCTCCAATCTCGTTCCCACCTAGCCGAGCCCATCATCCCCCTTCTTGTCCGACCACCTACACACCACCACACATATACCCTAGTTCTCTTTCTTGGTGTGCTCGCTTGGCCGCAAGTTGTCGTCGTCTCTCTCTTTTGGTCTCTCTCTCACTTGCTTGAGAGTTCGCACGTGGGATCGTGCGAGTTGATCGTGGGTTCGTTGCTTGGATTCATTAATTCATGGATTTTCGTTCTTGGGTTTTTCTCTTTACTCTTGGTTTTCATTATTCTTCATCTTCGGTTAAGGCAAGTAACTTGTACTCCAATTCATTTATCCGATACAAGTCAAAAATACCGCATATACTGTAGTTGGGTCTAGAGACGAATCTTGTTCGTGTTATGTTTGATGGGTATGTCTCTATTGTGAAAATTTGACCATAAATGACTCACGACACAATATGGACATGAATTAACTTAGGTTTTATCCGTTCTTGATTTGGTCATGTATGTGGGCTTTTGAGAGAATTTGTGATTTGGTTGAAACCCATGTGATATATTTGGTATGGACTTGCTAGATAACCTAATTCACAATGTTTGGACACTTGGTAGACCCGATTTTACATTTGGTTGTGTTTTGAACAAGTTTTGTATAATATATGTTGAATTGTTGTTAAAGGGAAAAATCTGTATTTTGTCGCAGATCTGTTTTGTTTGCTGTTTTGGACTGTCTTGAAGTCAGTATCTTAATTTCGGTATAAAACATGAGTTTTAGAGAATTTTGTCTATTTTCAAACCCCTCTGACCTTGCTTAATTTCGTTTTCGTATGAGTGATTTATGACTGTTTTACTACAGAGGTGTCGATCTTTTCCAGATTTTGTTTTTCGATGATTTTGATGACTAAATGATTTTGATGCTGATGCTACATATATTATTTTGATCCAAAACTTTGGTCAGTATTTCTTTATCTAGTTAGGGATTACCAAGAATTTTGGTGAAATTTATTGATGAGTTTTAGATGTTGTTTCCTGCTCGTTTATGAAAACTAGCTTGCTGTATTTTACTCGCTGTTCTGTAAAGAATCGTATTTTCACCATGATTCCTTTTACTGTATGAAAAACATTTGTGAAATATTAAAGTTAATATATTTTGCCTATTTTTATCTCCCTTTGACGGATTTGGATTTCGTTTCACTGCTTGCGAGATATTATGGTTTTCGTACAGCAGTGTTGGGAATTCCAGATTTGCCAAACTACTGTTTATTGATGTTTTCTTATTTTTGATGACTGATCTAATTTTACTGGAAAATTTTAAAATTTTATATTTAGATACTGGACATATAGGGGAATTCCCCAGATTTTTCGTGGATTTATTTAATGTGTTTTCATGTTGTTTTCCTGCTCTTGAATACGTTTTCCTGTTTTCTGGCTGAACCTATTTTCTGTATTCAAATTAGTGTTTAGATATGTTTTTGTGAATTAATATATGACTTATTTATACTCTCTGGATTCGGTTGGGAGTCTACTTTGTAGACGTTTTGACGAATTCAGATTTGAATGTTTTTAATACTGGGAATCACTGTTTTACTACAGTTTCGTCTTGCTATCCTGAACTTGAGATTTGTTTAATTTAGTTCTTTTATGAGATATCTTGCACACGTACATGTTTATCTTGTAACTTGAACTTGTTACATGATCATGACATGATATACTTGATAGGTTTTGCACATCTACATGCTTGTTTGACATTAATAATAAATTAACCAAGCCGGGGTTAAGGGAAAGATCTAGTAGTGGATTGTGCAGAAATGTGTACTCGTAAGAACGTAGTGGTTATTAGAGCTTGTTTACATGTGGAGCTTGACACGATATACATGACACGTACACACATGACACTGGTGCTTGTTTGGGTTTGGAGCTTGTTTACATGATACATGATTACATGATACTTGGAGCTTGTCCCTGAGTACACTACCCCGTATGGTCCCCTACAAAATCTAAAGCGAAACTGTTTGTTGTAGCAATCATGTAGTAAAAACCGGGATGTCTGAAGTGCTACCTAAATAGTAATAACTACAAGACTTGATACATGACACTTGAACATGATACATGCCTACTTGACACTTGACTACATGATACATGAGATTTGATGTTTGCTACATGCTACATGATTATATGATTCTTGATACTGGTTACTTGATGCATGATACTTGTTTCCTTGATACTCGACACATGCTATTATACTTGCTCATCTTGCCATGCTATGATTTATATCCTGTTATCATGATTATACCATGCTAGGGTTGTTACTTAGATCTACCTATCCCATGTACTTGTATCCTATATTATAAGTGGACCGTAACTTGCAATTGACGGGTACTTGTTTTTCTTATTCTTTCTCCTATAAATTTACTAATTACAGATCAGGATGGTCGGATGCCAGATGGTATTGGCGAGATGATGTATTAGGGCTGGATTTTCTGCTTTATAATTTTTATTATTATTGTTGCTTGAACTTGAATAAGATGTACTTTATTACTTGGATATTTATCTTGTATTTGGGCGATGTGACCCAGAATATTTGACTTGTTCAGAATTTGATTATTTGAGATTATTATATTTGGTTTCAAGTAATTTCTGTTGGTATCTTGTTTCAATTATGCATGCCTGGTTGTATCTTTTGCCTCCGACTCTGATTAACTTGTGAAATGTTGTAAAGATTCCTGAATAGCTTATGGATGATGAAAATCATTTGCTGGGCTTTTGTCTCGTATTTGTATTCCGTACTCTTTTTGGAAAGCGGGGCGTGACAAGGTTTTTAGTGGTATCAGAGCACCAGGTTTGGCTAATGTATTAGTTGCCTAATATATTAGACAGGCTTGGCTCAAACTGGGATATGCTCAACATTTCACCAACCATGCGTACGTAAATGAATGTATACCAACTCTGATTCTGGATGCTTATTGTTTTGATTTTGTGCAGACTATGGCTCGCAGTGGTTCTACATCTCAGTCGCAGGTTGATCCGATTGAGGCTATCACTACTGTACTTGAGTGGCTGATTAATCAGCAGCAAAACCACAGTGATCTTGTGATGGCTGCTCTTGAAGCTGCCCGGGTTCCGCCTCTTGTTGTGCTGTGCAGGCAAATCTTTCGGCTCATCCAGGGACATTTACTAATTTTATGAGGTTACAACCCGACCGTTTTTCCGGCACTGAGACACCTTTGGAGGCTGAATAGTGGTTGATCCGGACTGAGGGCTTGTTGTTAGCGGCTTGTGTTGCCGAGGCTGATCGGGTGGATGTGGTTTCCATCCAGCTGGTGGATCTGGCCCATATCTGGTGGATGGCCAAGTCTGAATGACTTGAGAGGCCTATTGCTTGGGCTACTTTCACTCGGGAATTCTTGAAGAAGTTCTTCCCTAGTAGTACTCGAGTTGAGATGGAACAGCAATTCCTGACCCTAAAACCGGTTAAGTCATCATTCTATTTTGGGATTTGTTACACAATTGTTCATGCAATGTTGTAACATGGACTTTCTTGCAACAGGGTTTCAGGTCAGTGGATGAGTACGCAGCTGAGTTTACTAGACTTAGCCACTTCGCGGCCGTTCTTGTGGCAACCGAAGAGGATAGGGCTCAGAGATTCAAAAATGGGCTTGATCAGGATATCAAGAGGCATCTTGTCTCTCTTCGCTTGCGTACCTATACTGAGGCTCTTGAGGCAGCCCGAGCTCAGGAGCAGGCTCGTGGTGGTTCGTCTTCTTCTAAGCGGACTGTTCCCACTGCTGTTGCTAGGCCTTCTGGTGAACCTATTCGGAGGCCTGTTTCCGTCCACCCAGTTAGTGCAGCTCCTTACTCTTCTGTTGGTTCACAGAGGGGTGGTTTTTGCAACTTTTGCCGACTTGCCATGCACGAGCGCAAGGACTGTAGGCGGGCCAATCGCCGCTGTTTTGCTTGTGGTGCTCCTGACCACACTTTGCAGGATTGTCCACAGCAGAGGGTGACTCTTCCAGTCTGTGGTCCTGTCCAACCGGCAATTCCAGCTCATGGTCCAATTAGGCCACCGCTTCCTCCTCAGCATCAGATTGTCGGTCAAAGAACCGTTGTTCCAATGAGAGGTCAGGCTTTCAACTTGACTGTTGCAGATGCTGAGACAGCTGAAGGAGTTGTGGCAGGTATATTTTGTTTTGTTGTTTTGTTTCTCTATCATTTTCTTTCTTTTGGTCTTGCTTTGCTTCTTTATGTTATCTTTCTACATTGTTGTTTTTCCCTCACCCTTAATTGTCTATTCCTTCTCCTTGTCTTTGATTCCTTTTAGGTATCATCCTTGTTTGCTCTTTTCCTGCCCATGTTCTTTTTGATTCTGGGGTAACACATTCTTTTGTCTCCTCTCGATTTGTCACTCGCCATCAGTTAGAATGCAGCAACATGTCAGAGGCTTGGAACATTGTGAAAGGTGGTGGAGTTGTCATATGTTCCTGTGAGTGTAGGCAATGTCCCGTTGTTATTGGGGACGCAGATTTCAAAGCCAACCTGATTATAATTGGGAATTCAAGATTCGTTGTCACTCTCGGTATGGATTGGTTGGGTGAAGCCCATGCCATTATAGATTGCCGTGCCAAGAAAGTTGTCTTCAGAATTCTATATCGAGCAGAATTCGAGTTCCATGCCGGGGAGTCTTTCTTTGGCCGAGCAAAGAATGTAGTTGAACAGGTGGATTGTGTGATGGAATTGCACTCAGACTGTAAGGCTGCACCTCTAGTAGTTCGGGATTTCTTGTATGTTTTTCCAGATGAGTTGCCTGGCTTACCCCCTGATAGGGAAGTGGAATTCGTTATTGACGTTCAGCCTGGAACAGTGCCGACATCGAAGAGTCCCTACAGGATGGCACCGGTGAGCTAGTAGAGCTTAAGGTGCAGATTCAGCAATTGCTTGATTTGGGTTTCATTAGACCTAGTATTTCGCCTTGGGGTGCTCCGGTCCTTTTTGTCGACAAGAAGGATGGTGGCCGTCGACTATGCATGGATTATCGAGAACTGAACAGAGTTACTATGAAGAATTAGTATCCGTTGTCCAGGATCGATGATTTGTTTGATCAGTTGAGTGGGGCTGCTGTTTTCTCGAAGTTGGATCTTCGTTTTGGGTTTCACCGAGTCAAGGTGAAGGCTGCAGATATACAGAAGACTGCTTTCATGACTAGATACGGGCACTATGAATATCTTGTGATGCTGTTTGGGGTCACAAACGCACCGGTTGTATTCATGAGTCTTATGAACCGGGTTTTCTCTCAGTTCTCGGATAGATTTGTGGTGGTCTTCATTGATGATATTTTTGTGTATTCTCGGAATCGGGAAGATCATGCTGACCATCTTAGAGTGGTTCTGCAAACTTTGAGAGAGAATCAGCTCTATGGAAAACTCAGCAAGTGTGAGTTTTGGCTCAACAGGGTTTCTTTCTTGGAGCACATTATTTCTGGCAAGGGTGTTTTTGTGGATCCGGCCAAGGTTGAGGCTATGAAGGATTGGCCTATTCCCAAGTCAGTTTTAGAAGTCAGGAGTTTTCTTAGTTTGGCTGGCTATTATCGGAAATTTGTCCAAGATTTTTTGAAGATAGCAGGACCATTGACTAAACTGACAGGAAAGGATCAGAAGTTTTTTTGGTCTGATGAGTGCAATGAGGATTTTGTTGAGTTGAAGAACAAATTGACGTGAGCGCCTGTGTTGACTATTTCAGATGGTTCAGGTGGATTTGTAATTCACTGTGATGCTTCTGGTAAGGATCTTGGAGCAGTTTTGATGCAGAAGGGCATAGACATTGCGTATGCATCGAGGCAGTTGAGGCCGCATGAGAAGAACTATCTGACTCATGACTTGGAGTTAGCGGTAGTGATTCATGCTTTGAAGCTGTGGAGGCAGTATTTACTTGGAGACCGAGTGGAGATCTTTACAGGCCACAAAGTCTCAAGTACGTCTTCACCCAGAAGGAGTTAAACATGAGGCAAAGGCATTGGTTGGAACTTATGGCCGATTATGACATCAGTTTGTAATACCATTCTGGTAAAGTAAACTTGGTGCTAGATGCTTTAAGCAGGAGACCAGCAATTTTGTTTCTTACTCAGCAGAGTGATATCATTGAGCAGATGAGGAGGTTGGAGTTGGATGTTGTGTTGCCGAGTTCTGGTCGAAGTTGTTTGGCGCTCTAGCTGCAGTCGTCTCTTGTTGATCAGATTAAGGAGGCACAGGCTGGTGATGTGCAGTTGCAGGGTTTTCGAGCTGAGGTTTAGTCGGGGTCCAGAACATACATGGTTATTCATGCTGATGGATCGCTTCGTTTTGGTTCCCGGTTGTGTGTCCCCAAGGGTGAAGTTTGTCAGAGGTTGCTTGAAGAAGCTCATCAGTCTTCGTATTCTATCCATCCTGGCGGTACTAAGATGTATTGAGATTTGAAGCTTCATTTCTGGTGGCATGGTATGAAGAGGGCTGTGCCTCGGTTTGTTTCTCAGTGTTTGGTCTGCCAGCAGGTTAAGGCAGATCATCAGAGAACCGCTGGACTTCTTCAACCACTTCCTATCCCTGAGTGGAAGTGGGAACATATCACTATGGATTTTGTGACCGCTTTGCGGAGGACTCCTAAGGGTCATAATGCCATTTGGGGTGATTGTCGACCGTTTGACGAAGAGTGCTCACTTCATTTCTTTTTGTGTCGGGCATTCTACTGAGAGCCTAGCTGAGAGGTATATGCAAGAGATTGTTAGACTTTATGGGGTTCCAGTCAGTATTGTATCCAACAGGGATATGAGATTCAGATCTCAGTTCTGGGAGTCTTCCGAACAGTTTGAGGAGTAAATTAAAGTACAGTACAGCTTTTCATCCCCAGACTAATGGACAGTCGGAGCAGACTATTCAGATTCTTGAGGACATGTTGAGGTCCTGTATGCTTCAGTTTGGTGGATCTTGGGAGGATCATTTGCATCTCGTGGAGTTCTCGTACAATAACAGTTTTCAAGCTAGTATTAAAGCTGATCCGTTCGAGGCACTCTATGGACGGAAGTGCAGATCACCAGTGTGCTGGGATGACATTGGTGAGTGGAAGTTATTGGGTCCGGAGTTGATCACCAAAACTATGGATGTTGTGGTTCAGATCAGGAAGCATTTGCAGGTAGCTCAGGATCGGCAGAAGCGATGGGCTGATGTCCATCGAAGAGCTTTGGAGTTTGGTGTTGGTGACCATGTTTTCCTTAAGGTATTGCCGTGATGCGGTGTCATTCGGTTCGGTGGTGGGGGCAAGCTTAGCCCTAGGTTTATTAGACCGTTTGAGATTTTGGAGCGAGTAGACAAGGTGGCCTATCGTCTTGCATTACCGCTAGCGTTATCAGGGGTGCACGATGTTTTCCATGTCTCGCGACTCAGGAGATATATCCAAGATGAGAGCCACGTGATCGACTATTCTGAGTTTTTCGGCCGGATTTGACTTGCGAGATTCCGCCAGTTGTTATTGTGGATCGGCGGGAGAAAGTGCTTAAGAACAAGGTTATCATGTTGGTTCGTATTGCAAGGAATCCTCGCTCTCCTGGTGAGTCGACTTGGGAGCTGGAGGAGGAGATTCAGTAGAAGTTTCCTCATTTGTTTGAGTAGTTTTGTTTTATTCTTTTGGTTGTTTTAGGGTTACCCTATGTATCTTCTTTTGAATTTCGAGAACGAAATTCTTCTTGTTAGGTGGATAGGAATGTAACTCCTGTTTTTCATTTTGTATATTTTTGGGTGTATTTTTCGTTTGGTGTATTTTTCTCTCTTGTATTTTTTTTCTGAACCGTATATTGGAGTTGTTTTCAATATATATTTGTTTTATTTCATTTTGAGCACTTTGTGTTTGATTGGTTGTCTCTTTTGTTACGTTCTTCTATTAATTTATCTTTCTTTCATTGGTCTCGTTCTCTTTATTTTATTTTTGGGTGTTTGTGGTGGTGGTGATTGGTTGTTATCCTTTTCCCAATCTTATTGTTTGATCCCTAATAGATTACCAAAGCCAATTAAATCCCCAAATCCTATTTGTATTCCTATTTGATTTGACCCAAATCCACAACCCATTGGTATAACCTATTAATAATTCTAATACCCAATTACCCATTAACCCAACTTGTATTATTAACCCTAATCCCTCCATATAAATACACCCTCCCTCAGACAAACCCTAGCCCTAATAACCCTTACCTCTCTCACCTGGCCTCCCTCTCTCTCCCGTGCTTGTGCCGCCGCTCACCAGCCCGACCAGACCCCCCAGGCCGAGCCTTCACCTCCAACCTGTGCACACCCCAGACCTCCGAACACCCCCTCCCGGCCTGCCTCCAATCCCGATCCCCCACCTAGCCGAGCCCATCATCCCCCTTCTTGGCCGACCACCTACACACCACCACACATAAACCCTAGTTCTCATTCTTGGTGTGCTCCCTTGGCCACAAGTTGTCGGCATCTCTCTCTTTTGGTCTCTCTCTCACTTGCTTGAGAGTTCACACGTGGGATCGTGCGAGTTGATCGTGGGTTCGTTGCTTGGATTCGTTGATTCGTGGATTTTCGTTCGTGGGTTTTTCTCGTTACTCTTGGTTTTTGTTGTTCTTCATCTTCGGTTAAGGCAAGTAACTTGTACTCCAATTCATTTGTTTGATACAAGTCAAAAATACCACATATAGTGTAGTTGGGTCTAGAGACGACTCTTGTTCGTGTTATGTTTGATGGTTTTGTCTCTATTGTGAAAATTTGACCATAGATGACTCACGACACAATATGGACATGAATTAACTTAGGTTTTATCAGTTCTTGATTTGGTCATGTATGTGGGACTTTTGTGAGAATTTGTGATTTAATTGAGACCCATGTGATATATTTGGTGTGGACATGCTAGATAACCTAATTCATGATGTTTGGACACTTCGTAGACCCGATTTTATGTTTGGTTGTGTTTTGAATAAGTTTTGTATAATATATGTTGAGTTGTTGTTAAAGGGAAAAATCTATATTTTGTCGCAGATCTGTTTTGTTTGCTGTTTTGGACTGTCTTGAAGTCAGTATCTTAATTTCGGTATCAAACATGAGTTTTAGAGAATTTCGTCTATTTTCAAACCCCTCTTACCTTGCATGATTTTGTTTTCGTATGAGTGAGTTATGACTGTTTTACTATACAGGTGTCGATCTTTTCCAGATTTTGTTTTTCGATGATTTTGATGACTAAATGATTTTGATACTGATGCTACATATATTTTTTTGATCCAAAACTTTGGTCAGTATTTCTTTATCTAGATAGGGATTACCCAGAATTTTGGTGAAATTTATTGATGAGTTTTAGATGTTGTTTCGTGCTCGTTTATGAAAACTAGACTTGCTGTATTTTACTCGCTGTTTTGTAAAGAATCGTATTTTCACCCAGATTCCTTTTACTGTATGAAAAACATTTGTGAAATATGAAAGTTAATATATTTTGCCTATTTTTATCTCCCTTTGACAGATTTGTATTTCGTTTCACTGTTTACGAGATATTATGGTTTTTGTACAGCAGTGTTGGGAATTCCAGATTTGCCAAACTACTGTTTATTGATATTTTCTTATTTTTGATGACTGATCTAATTTTACTGGAAAATTTTAAAACTTTATATTTAGATACTGGACATATAGGGGAATACCCCAGATTTTTTGTGGATTTACTTAATGTATTTTCATGTTGTTTTCCTGCTCTTGAATACGTTTTCCTGATTTCTAGCTGAACCTATTTTCTGTATTCAAATAAGTTTTTAGATATGTTTTTGTGAAGTAATATATGACTTATTTATACTCTTTAGATTCGGTTGGCAGTCTAGTTTCTAGACGTTACGACGAATTTAGATTTGGATGTTTTTAATACTGGGAATCACTGTTTTACTACAGTTTGGTCTTGCTGTCCTGAACTTGAGATTTGTTTAATTTAGTTCTTTTATGAGATATCTTGCACACTTACATGTTTATCTTGCAACTTGAACTTGTTACATGATCATGACATGATATACTTGATAGGTTTTGCACACCTACATGCTTGTTTGACATTAATAATCAATTAACCAAGCCGGGGTAAAGGAAAAGATCTAGTAGTGGATAGTGCAGAAATGTGTACTCGGAAGAACCTAGTGGTTATTAGAGCTTGTTTACATGTAGAGCTTGACACGATATACATGACATGTACACACATGACACTGGAGCTTTTTTGGGTTTGGAGCTTGTTTACATGATACTTGGAGCTTGTCCCTGAGTAAACTACTCTGTATGGTCCCAAACAAAATCTAAAGCGTGGCTCTGATACCACTCTGTAACGCCCCGAATTTCAAAATACACTGAATTCGAGATTCCACAGGATCTTTACATTTCATTTAGTACAATTTTACAAGGAAATTAAAACTTTTCACTTTACATCAGAGTTTACATGAAAAACATTACACTTTACATTGCACAGCGGAAGTAAATTTACAACATTTAAATAAATGTACAACAACATTGAATAATCTTTAAGCATTTGTTCCTCTTTAACCTTTATCATGTCATTTACCCTGCATACAAAACTGTGGGTACGTCAGTTTATTCAACCGACGAACATTATACACGGCCATCCTCTCTATGCCGGAAATAGTATAACTCATTTTCCATATTTAACAAACACAAACTTGTCACATATCAAACTAGAGGGACTACCCTATTGATGTCGTGTTGTGATGGTGCACTTAGTCTTTAATGCAGTTATTTATATTACATGACACTAGCGACCTCCTAGACGAATGTCCTTGCCACGAGAGCGGTCCTCCTCCTAGATGCGAGACCCTAGCCTTCCACAAGCCAAACCCGAGAGCTCCCGGTGCCGGCCTTCCTCCTTGCTTGATGTAAGCACAATCCTCCCACACAATCTCAATCTTTTACTCACTTGTTATACTACTAAATAATGTATTTTGAACTATAGGTTTGGAGGAAATAATAAGCACAAGAATAACTAGGCTAGGGGGGGTATTTATACTAAAAGTTTAGGAAAATGGAGGGCTAGAATTAACTTGGGAGTTAGAAGCAAATGACTAAGATTTAAGGAGGAGTTACACTAACCAACCATGATCAAGTAACCACCACCCATGACTCCACTCAAATTTTCCCTTTTCCCTCCAAAAGCTCCAAACCAGCCACACAAGTGTGATTTTGCACGTGTACGTGCAATGCACGTGCATGCAACTTGGTCTCCATTTAAAAATTGTACATTAAATTTTGCGTAAAAATAATCTTTAAAATGTATTCTACATTACAAGTTGTATTTAAAAATAAAATAGCTCATGGGCTTTAGTTTATGGGCCAAAAATAATAGTTTATAAAAGAAAATAAATAAATTCAATTTGGGCTTTAAAAAGAAAGGCTTTTTGTCTATTTGAAAAATGGCTTTATATAAAAATAATTAAAGAGCACATATATAAATATCTATACTCATCATAATGAAAATAATTATCAAAATATTGCACGTGCACACTACGTGCAAAATAAAATAATTTTCATTAAATGAAAATCGGGGCATTACACTCCACCTCGACCACCGTCGACCTCTGCAGCGCACCCCCCGCGCCAGCGACCACCCGCCCTGTGCACCGCCACCACTCGCCATCGAAGTCGAAGCCGAAGCCGCAAGACCCTGTCATTGATGTTCTTGTGTTGTTTTCTATTGGGTGATCTCGCTGTTAGATCTATGCTATAGAATTGATTGATGATTGGAATATTCCTGATTGAATATGATTTTCGTGAATTAATTGCCAGGATTATGAAATGCCTCGTTAATGTTGAAATTGCATGTTGATAATTAAATAGAGCTTTTGTTATTTAATTGCCATGAAATTGCATGTTTGCATGTTTAAATTATTGATGATTCATATATATCTATTTGCTGGCCTGCTATCTACCTCATTTTGCATTAAACTTTTGAATTAGTTGTTGTAAGAATTTAATGGAACTTTGTAAACAACAATTTTAGCTCTGTGAGTCTACTCTTCAGGACATTCGACGGGTCTAAATTCCGATTCTTAATCTGCTAGATATCAGACTTTTAGTACTGCTAGGTCTTGATTTTCATATTCGCAATTATATGTATATCAACATGAATGGTTAATGAAAAGAGAATATTAACAGTGGAATAAAAATGTGAAATTAATCTGGTTGAGACTAGACATGATTAAGAGTCACCCTGAATTTTGTAAACTGCATTGATAAATTTTCAGACCCAATACATATATGTGAACATGGCATTTAACCTGCTACCTGAACATAAAATCAGTAAAGAATAAGATTTTACACCTAGATTATGTGATTTCAATATGTCGTGTGTATATGCGTTGGAACCAACAGAGAGTCTAGTTTCTACAACTTCTTACGGATCCATTTTTCTTTCCTGTAGCAACGGGAATCTCTGTTTTTGTACAGCAACATCTTGCTGTCCAAAATGTATGCTTTGTATTGATTTAGTGTAAACACTTTTTGCCTTGCATGTAATGAGTAGATTTAGTCACACCTTGCATTACACAACCTTGACATCTTCTTGCATGCTCACATTAGGATGTAATAAAATATTAACAAGCCAGGGTATTAAGGGTTGACTTGGTAGTGAACAATCGGAGACTGTACTCGCTAGGGGTCCCTTACAACTTGATTAATTACTGTTACAGACTGTTGGCCATGGATTACTGTTTGTTGACTGTTAATTACTGTTTTCTTATTGTTAATCACTGTTTATTGTGCCGAGTACATGATCTGTAGAGTTCACCATCACAGTCTAAAACGGTCACTGTTTGCATGCATCGAACATGTGCTATGAGACATAGTATTACGTGTATTAGATAGGTTAATAATAAGAATAATAAATCTAGAATGACATTGCATGCTTGATCCCGTATATTGTCATCGATAGTGATCATGAATTGTAACTGTCGATTATTGCATAATTAAATACAGACCCTTGACTTTATCGCCAACTATTGTTTTTGTTCCTTGACTTTGATCCAGTCCTTTATTCTTGATATACCATGCTTTTATTGTTCTCTGTTTTCCACTACGTGCTGTCCGTGACTTGCTCTGACAGACATTATTTTTCTATTTTAGATCACGAGTTTGTAGGTACTTAAGGAATAATATCCAAAGGACTCGGTGAGCAACAATTCTAGAGAATGGAGCTCAAAGGAATAGACTGCATTGATCATCTCTTTATACCTTTTCCCTTGAACATTGTTATTGTTGTTGTACTTTGTTTTTTGGGCTTTATGACCCGAGGTTGTTTTCTCAGATGTTGGATATTATGTTATGGATTATTTCATTGATTATTGAAGTTGTTTTTCGTTTATGTGATTATTTACTCTTGCGTGGTTGTGATTGTTATTCATGTTGTTGAGTTAGACTGGTACAGCTTATGGATGATGCTTACATCATTCACTGGGCCTTTGTTACATGCTTGTATTTTCGTAATTTGGGAAGCGGGGCATGACATCAACGCAACCGTATCAGCCATCCTCATGGAAGTTGAAAAGGACAGAATAATCTGCCCCCCCTCCAAGATGTCAACGTCTAGCAAGAAAAGAGACAATAATAAGTGTTGCGCATTTCACAGAGATCATTGACACACTACTGAAAAAAATATCGAGCCCTTAAAGAAGAACTGGAAGCCCTGCTTCGCAGGGGCTATCTCTCCAAAATCGTTTAGAAAGATAACAACACCGAAAACCCTCCACCCCAAGGGGCTAATAAGCGTCAAGACAGGTCATCCAAATTGCAAGACTCCGAACACATGGTCGTTCTCAACTCCATTCACGAAGGCCCGATAGGGGGATATTCTAACTCCTGCTGCAAAGCTTTCCTCAAGGAAGTCAACTCCATAAATAACATCCCACCTGTCAAGAGCACTGAGGTCCCGATATCTTTATCTAACAAGGAATTAGAAGGTGTCCAAATGCCTCACTGAGACATATTGGTCATAAACCTTTGCATGGGGAATTATGAAGTACGCCGCATCCTAGTGGACAATTGCAGCTCAGTAAACATTCTTTTCATGAACACTTTCAATGACCTCAAGCCATCCCGAGACCGACTCAAGCTAGCCGATTATACACTCCATGGATTCTCCGGTGTATCTGTTCAAACAGAAGGAATCGTCGACCTTGATGTGACAGCAGGAAAGGCTCCCTCCATTCGAACAGAAGCACTAGAATTTATGATATTCGATGTCAAAGCCGCACACAACGCAATATTCAGCTGTCCCGATCTGGCAACCTTTCAATAAGTTGCTTCCGCTTACCACATGAAAATGAAGTTCCCAACAACAACAGGTGTATGCCAAGTTGTAGGGAACCAACAGACATCACGAGAATGCTACACCACTACAATGGGTGCTCGGTTTTCCCTCTCGACGCCATAGAGCTATCACCAGAAAGCAATCACAGTAACACCGAGTCTGTGAACCAGCTCGAAGCTACTGCACTAGAAAATTCTGCTAAGAACTTCCAAACTTGCGAAATCATCTCCCACCAGTTCCAACCTCGTGCTCATTAGAATGCGACAACAGACTTGAATCCCCCCCCGCCCCCCCCCCCGAAGCCACTCCGCTAATTCAATAGAAAGAACTTGTCCTGCCTAAATACAATGGTGCATCTGAGGATCTCCCATTCTCTATGAAAAATAATGGGGGCCTCACTCAAAACAGGCACTTCTAGGCAAGGTCTACCAAGTTGTTTGCCTAACGGCTCATCAACTTGAAGACCCGGGGGGTAAGGAGATATCAACAGGGACTTGGAAAGTAGAACACCTTATGAAGTTGAACGAGAGCATCTAAAACGTCATCGATTAGTAGTAGTAGCAATTTCTCAATTTGTAAAAAAGGCCAGTCACTAGTGCAGCCATTTTTCAATAAAGACTATTTTTGCTACCGATCACTGCATGTAATAACGGTCAGCCACTAGAGCAGCCACTTAGTTTTATTTTCCAATAAAACTTTGTATTAATGTTTGCAAAATTCTTGCACAACTCTATGGATGCATACAATAAGTTGAGTTCCAAACTTATACACAAAAATGACACCAAAAACTCGTTAAAAGCTCCCTATAAGACAAGTTTGGAGTCCATACTCATGGCTCGGAGTTACTCTAACAATTTGCAACAAAGAAAGTTCAGAGTTCGCTTTGTCATTTGATCTGCCCTGCAATCCGTTAACGCCTTAACGACAAGTTCTGTAACCCCTGTTTTCCCAAACCCGTATTTTATGTGTATTTTTCTATATTTAAAATTTTTATAAATTAATTTTTTCTGCTTTCAAATTCTTTGTTAAAATGTATTATTAGATCTTTTGTTAAAACCTATTTTTAATCAATAGTTTATTTATAACTAGTTCCCAATGATATTTTTTTATAATACAAATATTTTTATTATGCTTTGGATTATTATGTTTATGTTTATGATTTTTTATGATTATTGTTATTTTTGTTATTCATGTTATTTTATCTTTTACTCTCGATTATTGATTTAAAAATCTATTTCTATTGTTATTTGTATTTGTAGTATTTCAAATAATTTCTATCTTGTAGATCAATATATATTTTGATATATAATCCTACTTTTATTTATTACTTTATCTATTCGATTTGATCTTTTATTTAAATCCTATTTTAAAACCCTAATCCTATTCCCAATCCTATTGTTGATCCCTAATAGATTTACCAAAGCTAAATTAAACCGAATCCTATTTTAAATCCTATGCCATTAATCCATATCAATACCCATTAAACAATCCTACTACTACTCCTAATTACCCATAACCCAATTACCCATTAACCCTAATCCCCTTATATGTATATCTCTCATCCCTAGTCTCTCTCTCTTGGTGTTCTCTTGTGGCCGCAAGCCACTATTGTCATCATCCCTCTTGGATCATCTCTCTTTCGGTGGAATTGTTCGTGTGGAGGTTTTCGCTCAAGTTTGCTTGGATTCATTCGTTCGTGGATTTTTCTCGTTGTCGGGAATCCATTCCCGTTATTCTTGATTTTCGTCGTTCTTCATCTTCGGTTATGGCAAGTAACTTGTACTTCAATTCATTTGTTTGATACAAGTCAAAAATACCACCTATAGTGTAGTTGGGTCTAAAGACGACTCTTGTTTGTGTTATCCTTGATGGGTTTTGTCTCTATTATGAAAATTTGACCATAGATGACTCACAACACAATATGGACATGAACTAACTTAGGATTTATCCATTCTTGATTTTGATCATGTATGTGAGACTTTTGTAAGAACTCGTATTTTGATTGAGACCCATGTGATATATTTGGTGTGGACATGCTAGATACCCTAAATTATGATGTTTCGACACTTGGTAGACTCGAATTCATGTTTGGTTGTGTTTTGAACAAGTTTTGTATGATATATGTTGAGTTGTGGAAAAAGGAAAAAATCTGTATTTTGTCGCTGATCTGTTTTGTTTGCTGTTTTGGACTGTCTTGAAGTCAGTATCTTAATTTCGGTATAGAACATGAGTTTTAGAGAATTTTGTTTATATTCCAACCCCTCTGACCTTGCTCGATTTCGTTTTCGTATGTGTGAGATATGACTGATTTACTACAGAGGTGTCGATCTTTTCCAGATTTCGTTTCTTGGTGTTTTTGATGACTAAATTATTTTAGTAACTATTCTACATATACTATTTTGATCTGAAACTTTGTTCAATTTTTCTATACTTATCTAGGAATTATGCAGAATTTTGGTAGATTTTATTGATGAGTTTTAGATGTCGTTTTACGCTTGTTTAGAAGAACTATACTTGCTGTATTTTGCTTGCTGTTCTATAAAAAATCTTATTTTCACCCTGATTCCTTTTACTATATGACAAATATTGTGAAATATGAAAGTTAAAATATTTTTTCTATTTTCATCTCCCTTTTGCGGATTGGACGTCGTTTCACGGCTTGCGAGATACTTCAGTTTTCGTACAACAGTGTTGGGAATTCCAGATTGCCAAAGTACCGTTTCTTGATGTTTTCTTATTTTTGATGACTAAACTAATTTCATTGGAAATTATAAAACTTTATATTCTGATTTTAGACATATAGGAGAATACCCCAGATTTTTCCTGAAATTATTTGAGAAGTTTTGATGCGGTTTTCCCGACTGAGAATTCGTTTTACTGATTTCTGACTGAACATGTTTTCTGGATTCAAACCTATTTTGAGTTAAGATGTTGTGAATTACTATATGACTTATTTATATTCTCTGGATTCGTGTGGGAGTCTATTTTCCCGATCCTTCGACGGATCCAGATTTGGATGTTTGTAGTAGCGGAAAACACTATTTTAGTAAAACACTGTCTTGCTGTCCTGAATTAGAAAACTAGTTATTTTACCCTGTTATGTGTTATCTTGTACATGTACTTGTTTATCTTGCACCCTGAACCTGATACATGTTTATACCCTTTTATCCTTGCTTTGTTTTGCGACACATACATGCATGCCTGATTATAATAATAAATAACCAAGCTAGGGTTAATGGAAAAGATCTAGTAGTGGATAATTCAGAAACGTGTACTCGGAAGGGGGCCCGTGTTTCCCATATTTGGAATTTGGTATATGATTTGGATTATTTAGAATTTTGTATATGATTTGGAATATTTGGAATTTAGTATATGATTTGGTTAATTTGGAATTTGGTATATGATTTGGATTACTTGTCCCTGAATACACTGCCCTCACATAGGGCTTTCTACAGCGGACTTATTATAGCATTTAAGTGTTAATGCTATTGAAAGTGATCAATAATAGCATTTTTGAAGAAAATGTTGTCTTTGATTAATTTTGAAATTTACTCTTAGTTATGATAGCGTTTTTAAAACGCTATATTATTTACGGCATTTTAGAAACGCTATTGTATCTGTAAATAAACAAAATAGATATGGACAAAAAAGAAAATTCTAAATAAAAACTCAAAATCCATCAAAACCCTTTTAACTTCTCCCTCTCTTCCAAAACCCCTTCTTCACCAAATCGACCCTTTTAACTTCTCCCTCTCTTCCAAAACCCCTTCTTCACCAAATCGATCCCTAATTATAACTGATCCTCTGCGCCTCCCGAATCCCCGACCCACCATCAAATCATCTCCTCGCTGTCGCCCTCTCCTCCTCCCCGCCGTCGCCCTCTCTTCCTCCCCGCGCCCCCGTTCCTCATCCTCTCTCTCAGAGCAAAGCTTAAGGTAATCGCTATCTCTTAATCTCAGCCCTAAGTATCAAAAACCCTAACTCCAGTTTCTAAGTTGTTTTTGTTTTTGTTTTTGTTTTTGTTTTTGAAGTTATACATATTTTGCTGCATTCTTGTGTTCTATTAACGATGATTTTGAAGTTTGATAATGGGAATAGAACGATTGGGGAAGTGAAATTCGACTAAGTTTCGGAATTGTTGTTGTTATATTTATGTGTATGCTTTACTTGTTGTTGTAGACTACTTGTAGTCATAAATGCGAATTGGCTGATCGAATATATTGGAGGTGATTAATTGTGATGAGTTCATTTAAACTGTGAGTTCTTGGCAATCACAATCAGATCCACATACTTGAACAATAAACCTGAGCCCTAAAAGTCCTAAAGGAACTTCAAGATTTGAGACATAAAAAGCTTCGACCATGGCAACCCCAAGATATACTGTTTCTTTACTTGTTTGATTGCTCAGCTTTTCTACGTAGATGTTGTAATTCGTGAATAGGGGCCTAACCATTGTGCATTTCTCTCTTGATATTGTATCACATCTGCTTGATTTCACATATATTTGTCTTACACTTCAATTTTATTTCTTCATGTTATATGTAGGTATGCAGAATGACTAGATACATCCTAATGCATATTTAATATCATGAAGTTGGTTTTCTTCAATATAACTAATATGTTCTGATCTCCTCCTTCCAGAGAGGCATTTCTGTAGATGCTGTAAATGCTCTTATTCATCAAATTGATTTCTTGTTATTTATAAGTATATGAAGGTCAGTTATCTGAGCGATTTCTAAAATTTGCTGGTTCTTGCAAATGAAATACTGGCCTCTATTATTTATCAACATAATATATAATTCCCATCAGTATAATAACTAGATTAGTGCATTGCATGTTTTCCTGTGAGGTTAAATATATTGAGAAGTGATCATCATTATCAAGCATTAGGTATTTTCTGATTTCGATAATTTTCCTTTGTATAGTTGGAAAGCACAAATCACACATGCACACAATGACGATATTCTTTAAAAGAAGTTACTAAGAAAGAGATAAAAGTTACTATGTTATATAACCTAGCTGAACTTGATGCTGGACCAGTCCTCCCACATTATAGTATAGATATATCATTGGAAACTAAAATCGTCGTCTTCATGAATTGCTAATAGGTTAACTTCATTTAATTCTTTGTGCTAATTTTTATGATAATAATTTATATATACACATATTACTTCAGCAAAAGTTCACATTCAATGGACGTGATAGAGAAGCAAAAATTTACACCCTACAAGCAATGGGAAGATCTGCCAGGGCACACAAAGCAAAATTGGGGGCAAGCTTAAACAAGAAACCAATTTACAAAAGTCAAAGAGAGTGGGATGAATTTGTAAAATCAAGAAACAACCCAAAATTCAAGGTAAAAAACTATGTATACTATTCTGTTTAACTTGCTATATCTTATCTTTTATATAAAATTAATTATATTAGAGTACAATTTGTCTTGTAGGCAAAAAGTGAAAAGTTCAAGGAAATGAGAAGTAAACAAACTATCCCTTAACGTGGTAGTCGAAAGGGATTTGCTCGGATAGAATCTGAAATAGTAGTGAGTTAATTATAAATTTTTTTCATTATATTTATTAAATGTGTTGTTTATAATTTTGATGTTTGTGTTGATTGTATCTGTTTATAGAAAGAAGAGGGTTCCATTTGTCAAGATAAAGTTAGGCTTCGTTGTTGGTATCGAGCATATACAAAAAAGAACGGTGAAGCAGGAAAGCCAGATGATGTTGATCTTATAGTATGGTTGTAAAATTGTTTTATCACATAGTTTACTATTAGTTAAATACAAATTCTTATTGTTCAATCATATGTTCATATTAATTTTGAGTTTTTTTATTTTCAGAAAAAGGTGAAAGAAGAACTAGCTTCTTCGCCACCCGAGACATCCCACGTAGGCCCGGGTTATGAAGGTGACGCATATTCAGGGGTATTTAACAAGCCTGAACGACAAGGCAGTTTATCCTCGATGGGAGCAGGAGCCAACCAATCTAAATTAAGTGACTCGATTGCAACCTCTGCCGAAGTAGTTGAGCTCAGAGGAAAGGTGGATTCACTTGCTGAAACAGTGAAGGAGTTGACAGCTCTACTTAAAAAGCAAACAAAGTCTAAAAACTCTTCTTACTCAAAACATAAGAAACATAAGAAAAATAAGAAGGTAAGAATATTGATTTTCATTTGAATGTTGATTAGATTAAACATAATAGATTTATAATTCAGTTTATTATTTTATAGAGTATGGTTCAACAAGAAGAGGATAGTGAGGATGATCTGGAGGAGGAAGATAGTGATGACGATATGGAGGAAGAAGATAGTGATGCTCAAGATGAAGAGGATAGTGAAGATGATGAAGAAGATCATAGCGATAGTGATGATAATGTGGATTTTGATGGTGAAAACGATAATGACGATGATAGTGACGAGGAGGATGAGGATGAGGATAAGCGCTCAAAATTGTGTAACAATGATCCATTATCAACTACTAATGCAACTGATACACCACAGGTAACCCAGTACAGCTTTAGTACTTTTAATATATATATATATATATATATATATATATATATATATATATATATATATATAACACTTGAAATAACTTTTTTTTTATGTTTTCATGTTAGTCACTCAATGGCAGCAGTAATCGTAGAAGCAGAATGTGTGAATTGTTAAACTGGGAGGCACCGAGTGAAGTGGTTGCTATTGGGCGATGGGTGACAAATGATCCTGAGGTGGTAGTGCACTGTGTACCCCTTGGGCAAAATGCTTCCAAAGTTTGGGTGGATGAAGTAAGACAACCTTCAGCACCGTTGTTTAGGCGAGGTGGTGGTGTAGATACCCTAGATGAGGTTATGGGACTTGCAATTGCATGGCCGACCGATCACATCAAGATGTTGGATGCTAACTAGGTACATTACTTTCCTTCTAAAAAATTATATAGTGGGATAAACCCTTGAACTTGGTATTTGTTAATCATATAGTATTGAACCACCCCAATATCAATTGATAAAGGATTTGAAATTGAATACACTGACAATAAATTGGTAGAAGTTATTGTTACTGCAAGCTTGGAGCCTTTTCTTGCTTGCATGTGTTCATGTTTATGCCCACATGAATTCTTCCTTCGACATGAATCTGTTTCTAATCTTACCTTATATATAGCTCCTTCATTGAAGATAAAGTCTTAGATTTAATATAGTAGTTATGTAGTAGTTTTTGAAAACTGATGCTTTAATCAGATCCTCATCAAATCAAACACATGAAAAGTCATAATACTAAATTATTAATTTATTATAGCATCTGTTTATTGTGTAGATATTGGATGAACTTTTGTATCAGTTTATTGGATGAACTTTCTGGGGTGTTACAATAATTCTCTAATTTTATCATTCTTATTAAAGAGGAAGGTTAATGTCCTGCATTTACAGTAAAAGGGTAAATACTGCACCCATTACATAATTGTCATATTTAACTTCATAATTTCACATATAAAAAAATTGTGAAGCATTGAGGCTGGCCTGCTGCCACCTTTATCAGAGGTGAGGCGGCCGTCTCAGACCCCAATTTTTTTGCACTTTTAAGAGCCCCAAATTTGTATTTCCCCTATAAATATATATACATACTTTAAGCGTAAAAAAATATATTGTAATTAGAAACCCCGAAAATAATTATTTGGGCCTTTGGGTCCCCGGGAACTCAGGGTGGCCCTGCCTACAGGAGGAGCTCAGGATTTTTTTTTACTTCGGATGGATGCTGCTTGTTTATTCTAACTCAGTAAAATATTAGATTGAATCCAAAATAGTAATAAATAAATACACTAGATAATTAATACCATTCACTTGAACCAAATTTACATCAAGGATGAGAACATTTCAAGCCTGAAGTTACTGCTAACATCTTATTTAACAATTGCTAGGAGTACACTTAGGAGTACACTTATTCAGTTAAGTTTATTCTTAAACCAACTGACCTCACAAACTACTGGAGTTTACTGTCTGATAACCAAGTCTCACAATGGTAAGAAGAAAAAAGACAATAAGAAAGGAGCAACATTTATCCATCTCATATTCCCAGAGGAGCAAATTGTTAGAATCTTGAAGCGCTTTCCCATTCATTAATTCTCACCTGTCATCAAAACAATGAGAAAAACAGAGCACCTTGTTAGTAATTACAATCCAGAAGGTACCAAGCAGCATAGATTTCTCATGAGACTATAAACATTTCTCTCAGATAATGCCCTAAAATAACTTGGTTCATTGTGTGGATTGTGGATGGTTTGTACATGAAAGAATTTCGGCTCATATTAGTTATTCTTTTGTTCAAGAGTGGGATCTGATCAGTTCAATAATGTGGGTGATTTGAGTGTTTCTGTTTTTAATGTGTTTACAGTCTAATTCATGTAATGAACTGCTAACTCTTTGCCTTCTATATATGTTGTTCTAATTGATGTTTCAAGCCTAAAATGCCAGGAGCTCCATACATCTTAGAGTACTCATTACTTAGTTATGGATGGAGCATGCACTTTATTCTGTGTATCTGAAAAGATTGTCCTCCTCTTTACATGTAGACCACTGTTATTTACTTTTTGTATCACTTTGATAAAAATGCATTGGAAAATGAGCTAAAGTTCATTTGATTGCATAGTAAAGAAAATTGCAGACAAATAGTATTTTTAGGTATAATGTTCATTTATCCGAGATGTATATATATACTGTATGTTTCTTACAGTACTGTATGTGTTCTTGAAGCTTATACATATGTTGTGAAGTGCTTGAAGCTCTTATTTCTGAGTTCGGATTTTATACTACATTTCACTTTCCCTTGACAAAAGAAAATTACATCAATAAAAATTGAATCATATAGTAGTTGATGCAGCAGTTAGATTGGTTAAGATCATATTGGTAAATTGATATGGGAAGATATGATAGTTTAAGTTTTCTTTATATTTGTCCAGATTGAGTCTTCTCATCATATATTCTTCTATTTCCCCTTAGCCTTGTCTAGCTCACACTTGGTTATTGATCACAATTGCTAGTTGTTGGAGTTTATGGCAATAAAAAAGGGTTGAGCTTTTAACTCAGTAAGATATAATTCAGATACTATCATTGCAAATGCTAAATTTCGGTTCTCATTATGGTTGAATGCAGTTCCTGATACTAAGATGAAGGCTAAGATGATTGATGCACTAGAAAATGAATTAGCTCTGCTTCTCAGCCAATTTTAGTGAGTAGCCATTTAGATTGGTTGTTTACAGCCTAGAAGAAGAGCAATCAAAGTCTGGGAAAGAAGCATAAGACGGAAGAACTTTCTAAGGAGTTGGGTTCCTGTTTTTGTAATAAACTTTTAACTGATTTAAACTCGGGTTGTAATATTGTCTGCTTTTTGAACTACTGTCTGAAACTTCTTGTACGGATTAGTAGCCTATTATGTTTTTGATTGAGATCATCCTGAAGGGTTTGGTGGTTGTAAGATCTGATAATCGGTGTAAGTAAAGGTGTACGACAAATTTTGTATATTGGATGGACTTTTGTATCAGTTTATTGTGTAGATATTTCTATGTTGGTATGTTTTTATATATTTGTACACAAATTTGCGAAACTTTTATAGTTATAATGGTGTATTGACATTTTCGATAAATCGATTTTTATTTGTATCCATAGATTTTTTTTGTATACAGTTAAATATGCTATAAATTTTATAGCATTTGCCGAACGCTATAGATTCTATAGCATTTTACAAAACGCTATAGAAACTATAGCGTTTCGGAAACGCTATAGAAACTATAGCATTTTACAAAATGCTATAGAAACTATAGCATTTCCGAAACGCTATAGAAACCATAGCGTTTCCGAAACGCTATAGTTTCTATAGCGTTTAAAAAATGCTATAGTAACTATAGCGTTTTGTAAAACGCTATAGAAACTATAGCGTTTCCGGAACGCTATAGTTTCTATAGCGTTTGGTCAAAATGCTATAGACTTATCATAGCGGGGCTTTTGATAGCGTTTGTAAAACGCTATCGTATGTCTACTATAGCATTTTATGAATGCTATCAAATGTCATATTTGTTGTAGTGATGGTCCACTATGAAATCTAAAACGAAATTGCGTTAACTGTAGCAACCATGTAGTAAAAGGATGGATGCATGAAGTGTTACCTAGTTAGTAATTAATACACGACTTATAAGAACATGACATCTGTATCTGTATCTGAAATCTGAATCAGAATATGTTATTTGTATCTGGCTATCTGTTATCTGATCATCTGATTACTTGCTATCTGTCTGATATTATCACTTGACACTATTATTTGACACTATCTGTATATCTGTCTGCATGCTATTTGATTTTTGAAACTTGACACATGTTAGTATACCATGCTAGTTGATTCTACAATATCATGCTAGGTCTGCTTCTGCTATTATTTAGATTTGTTTAGTTTTTCTATCTACTTGTATTCTACATTATAAGTGACTCGTAACTTGCAATTGACGGGTACTTCCTACAAATTCACTAATTGCATATCAGGATGGTCAGTTGCCAGATGGAGCATGTGATCTAAAGTTCTAGTTGGCTGGAGCTTTTGCTATCTTCATTTATTTCCTGTTGCTCATTTTGAATATTGTATCTGTTACTTGTATTCTTTGTGTTTGGGCAGTATGACCCGGGATTTTGACTTATTGAGATCATGACTATTTGAGATATATATATTTGGTTTCAAGTATTATTATTGGTAATTGGTTCATATGTGCATGTGGTTGTTTCTTTGCTTCCGACTCTGATTATTTTGTGAGATATTGTAAAGATTCCTGAATAACTTATGGATGATGAAAATCATTCGTTGGGCCAATGTTATGTGCCCGTATTCCGTATTTTTGGGAAGCGGGGCGTGAAAGGTTCGGAGTCCATACCCATGGCTTGATGTTACTTTAGCAACTTGCGACAAAGAAAGTCCGGAGTTCAACTTGCCATTCGATTTGCTCTTGCAACCTGTTAATACTTAAACTAACAAGTTCAGAATTCATACCCATGGCTCGGAGTTACTTTAGCAACTTACAATTAAGCACGTTCAGCGATCAACTCGCCATTTGATATGTTCCTGAAACTAGTTACATTTTTTTAAAGATAGATTAGAGCTCCAAAATCGTGGATTGTAGTTACTCTAATAAAATTTGTGGAAGCTACATTTGGAGTTCGACTCGCCATTCGATGCGACTCTCATAATTTGTTGAATGATCGATACAAAAGTTTAGAATACAACTCTCCCTCAAAGTTGCTCCTATAACTAGCTAGATACAAGACAGATAAGTTCTAAACTCCGTCAAACATTACGAATATCGCCGACAGTTCGTTAACTATACACAACAGACTTGAGGCCTTATTATTTAGCAACAAAGAACTCAGTCGACGACCCATCAATCTCAACACAAAGTTGCACAAGTATCATTACAACTGCAGAATTACAGTGAGTCTATGTTTCATGCTTAAGAACCGATAGTAGTGCAAACACTGTACATCAAACCATCCTGCAAGTCGTTCTTCCAGCTATACAATGGAGGGATGCTCTGCCTAAGAGACACAAATCTCTTCACCGACCTCTTTCCAGCAAATAGCTCCCCAGGGCCGACTCAGCTCTTGACGATGAAAGTCAAGACAAGTCTTCCTTAGGTGGGCAAACTCTAGGTTTATCCTACCGCCTTCACCTGAGCAGGCTCCAACTCCGTCTCGTGCAAATGGACTTGTCCTAACGCTGTCAAATGCAGCGTATCACGAAGAAGAACAAGCTCAATGTCATCAGGACCTCATTCGATGTACACAATTACTTGTGAGCAAAGAGAAGAACGAAATCATCTAAACACTGAACAAACACAAGTGAATTCACTTCAATATTAAGAAGATTTAGCACACCCACAACTCATTTGCTCCACAAAATTAGTACAATGCTCTGCACTCCACTTGAGTTCCTCCGGCCAACAACTCATCAACTCCGAACAACGAGTTTGATGACTCACGCCTTGCTCAGAGTCAATCAACAACTCGTTGGCTCCAAACAATGAGTTCAACGCTCTGATTACCGAGCGAGCTCCATCAAAAACTCGTTGACTCCAAATAACGAGTTCAATGCTCTGCTCTCCACACTCCATCAACAATTTGTTGACCCCAAACAACAAATTCAACGCTTTGTTCTTCACTCGAGCCCCATCAATAACTCGTTAATTCTGTATAACGAGTTCAACGTCTCCCTCACATTCGAGCTCCATCAATAACTTGTTGACTCCAAACAACTAGTTCAGTGCTTTGCTCTCTACTCGAGTCCTTCTAACAACCCCTCATCTTCATGCAATAGGATCGGCATCCAACACCAGCCTAAAATCGTCTCTACAAAACTTGCTAGGCACAAACAATAAGTTCAATGTTCAACTTTGTCTTTGAGTTGTCTCTACAAAGTTGCGAGGCAAGGACAACGAGTTCTACATCCAACTCCGTCACAGGGTGTCTCTACAAACTGTTGGGAGGGAATGACAAGTTCAAACAACCAACTCTATCTCACGGTTGTCTCTTTAACTCGCTTATACCAAACAGTGAGTTCAACATTCAATCGTTACAAGGATCTCTTAAAACTCGCTGGGATCAAACAACGAGCTCTATAATTAACACTATCTCAAAGTTGTATCCCCAAATTTGTTGGGATCAAATGACAAGTTCAATATTCAGTCCGTTACAAGGATCTCTCAAGACTCGTTGGGATGAAATAGAAAGCTCTACAATCAACTCCATCTTAGAGTTGACTCTACAAACTTGTCGGGATCAAACGACAAGCCCTACATCAACTCGATCAAAGAGTTGTCTTCATAAAACTTGTTGGGATCAAACAGCATGCTCAACATAAACTCCATCTAAGGGTTCCCTTTTTACAAAACTTGCTAGGCGAAAACGACAAGTTCAAACATCTCAACTCCGTCACGGAGTTCTTTGTTAACTTGTCGGGTTCAAACAGCAAGCTCTACCTCAACTCGATCAAAAAGTTCTCTCTATAAACTTGTTGGGATGAAACAACAAGTTCTACGTTCAACTTCGTCGCAGAGTTCTCTACTAACTTGCTGGGATCAAACAACAAGTTAAACATCTAGTTCCGCCCGAAAGTTGCCCCTATAAACCTGGTGGGCAGAAACGGCAGGTTCAACACCAGCTCCACCATAAAGTTGTCTCTACAAACTTGCTGGGTGTAGTGCAAATAGCAGGTTCAACACCAGCTCCGCCATAGAGTTATCTCTGCAAACTTGTTGGGCGCAAACAGGAGGTTCAACACCAGCTTTGCCTTAGAGTTGTCTCCACAAACTTGCTAGGTGCAAATAGCAGGTTCAACACCAGCTCCGCCTTAGAGTTGTCTCCACAAACTTCTTGGGCACAAATGGTAAGATCAAACGTTCAACTCCATCTTAGAGTTGTCCGCAAACTCGCCGGGATCAAACGACAGGTTCAACATCTGACTCCGTTGCTGAGTTCTCTACAAGCTTGCTAGGCACAAACGGTAAGCTCTACATCAACTCGATTAAGGAGTTGCCCCTCCAAACTTGTCGGGCACAAATGGAAAGCTCAATGTTCAAACTCTGTTACAAGAATTGCCTCCACAACAGCTCATGTATAGGTCAGCTACGTACACAAAGATCCAACGATAAAAGAACTCAGCTCCCAGACTAATGCAACACTTGTCCAACAAAAAAATGCTCGATCGACAAAACAAGCAAACAACACAATGCTTAATCGATGAAAGACCGGTTCAGTAGAACGAACGATGAGATTTTTGATTGAAAAGCAAAACAAGCAAACGACACAATGTTTGGTCAACAAAAGAGCAATTTAACAAGGTGGACTACTCAATGGTACGAGTGGACAGGCACAAATCAAAGCCACGACAGCCAATATAGCTCGAAGTCAATTTCAAAAATGATCAAATGATAAAAAAATGACAAAGGCACAACCAACGTTCAAAGTCGACCGAAAAATCCCGATAGCAGCTCTAATGATTTTGGGTTCAAAGCAAGAGGGAAAAAGATAGGTTTTTATTTTTGCATTAGGATCTCGGGTCGGGTCCCCTATCCAAACCCACAAACAAGATCCAAATAAACTTGGGTGTACTTTAGAATGGATAAACGGGACCCAAACCGATATCCACAACTTGAAATACCCCTTCCTCTTCACAACCCAAAACCCAAAAATAGGGTGACTCCATCACCGTCGAGCAACTTCCCTGCCTCCTCGTCGTTGCCAGAATCGCCAAACGCATCATCCAGAGCAATCGAAACAGGGATCCTCCACCCCACCGTCACTCTCCCTTAGTCGAAGCACCAATCTCCAAACTCCAGCTCGCCAAAACCCAAGCTTAGAAACTCCACCGAAGCTCTACAAAAAAGCCAACTACATAGCTCGGCGAAATGGCGACCAGAGCCCTCCCATCACCTTTAATTAATTATTCTAAATTAATAAATATTTCAGAATTTAAAAATATTTTTCCGAATTAATAATTATTTTTAGAATTAATAATTATTTTTTTAAAGAATTTTTAAATAGTTTTCAGAATTTTTAAATAGTTAATTCAATTTAATAATTAAATAAAGGAATTATATAAAAGAAATTACCTTGATTTAATCACGACTGTTGATCATGATCGAGCACTGATCGTGAGGTAGAATTTTTCTCTCATTTCCAACTCAGGGCAGGATCGCATGGTGCGCGCCACCGAGCTTCGGCGTGCTGACACATGTTGTTGACCGGTCAACACCATTGACCCGGTCAACTTTTTTGGGGGGGGGATCGAATCTCAGCCTTTGATCAAGATCGAGCGTGGATTAGAAGGAGACTTTTTTTCGCCATTTTCAGCTCGGATACACGTTTGCTCGGCGTAGCACGTGCAGTACACACGTTTTTTTTTATCGAATCTTGGTCGTTGATCATGATCTGGCCAAATTTTGAAGAGAATTTTGCTCCAATTTTAGTTCAGGGGCATGTTTTCTCGGCGTAGCACGTGCAATACACGTGCTTTTTCGAAACTCGGTGGATTAGCACGTGCAGTACACGTGCTTTTTCTTTTCATCGAATCTCAGTCGTTGATCACAATCTGGCACAGATTTTGAAGAGAGTTTTGCACCATTTTCATTTCGGGGGCACGTTTACTCTGCGTAGCACGTGCAGTACATGTGTTTTTTCGAAGCTCAACGTAGTACATGCGGTACACGTGCTTTTTAGAAGCTGGTGATGTGGCAAAATCTGAAGCGTCGATCATGTGAGAGTGGATCATAAGGAGATCCAACCGTTTTTCTCTCTTATGCAGCTTCTTTTTTTTTGTTCTTTAATAGCACGTGTGGCTCACATGCAATATGTAGCTCGGCTGCAAAATAAGTTGCTGAAGATGGAGTTGTATGGAATTGAACCCAAGCTCTTTGAGAAAGGGGATGAGCAGCCTAACCACTTGACCAACTTTCTTTCTTGTAGAACTTAGCTATCACACTTTATTTAACTTGGTGGCGAGCTTTTGAGAGATCTACATGGTGCTGTAGTATAATGAACTTTTTCGGTGCTACAGAAGTCCGATTGGAGCGTGTGACCCCTCGTTTCGAAGCTGACTCGAAGATCTACAATTTCTCTTCAAAAGTTAGTAGAAGAATCACCCATATTTAGGGTCAAAACAGGCCTACAATGTCTTTGCCTCTGTGAAGTTGAGAAGAGTCTGGGCGTCGGGGATCTACGAGAAGGAGTGTCACGCCCCACTTTCCAAAATACAGGAATATGAGCACGTAACAAAGGTCCAGCGAATGATGTGTACATATCCATAAGCTGTAATAGATTAACTCAACAATATGCAAAAGATCACAATTCACAAGAATAAATAACCACATAAACAATGAATAAAATCCAAAAGATCAATGAAATAAATTCATAAAATAATATCCAACATCTGGAAGAAAAGAAATAACTTTGGGTCAATAAGCTCGGAATACAAAGTACGATAAAAGTAAAAATGCGAAAAAGGAAATAACATGAATGAAATAATTATAGTAGTCTAATAATCAAGCTCAATTCTTTAAAAGATTTGCTTACCAAGTCCTTTAGTCAATTCTTCTCCTGTACCTGCAAACTCACCAACTAAAGATGGGGGAGGGGGTTGTCCATTAAAGCATGTTACGGACAACAAGTAGTAGTAGCAAAAAAGCAAGGATAATACGGTATCAAGAAATAATGAACTAGAACAAAAATCAAATGTCAATAACAAATTGTCAAAAGACTATAATCAAAGATGCAATAATCGAGACAACAATCCATAATCAAATTGATAACTATAATCATGATAAGAGTGCAAGTGTCAATCCTAGATTTAATAATCTTTTAATATCCTATCTAATGCACGTAATACTGTGTCCCATACTACAGATTCGGTGCATGCAAAAAATAGTGATTGTTTAGACTATAGTGGCGAACTATGCAGATCGTGTACTCGGCACAATAATCAACAATCAATAATCCTCAATCAATAATCCATAATTCATAATAATAATCAGTCGAACGATAAGGGACCCTTCCCCAAATACAGTCTCCGTTTGTTCACTACCAAGTCAATCCTTAATACCCCGACTTATTATTATTATTTTTATTATACTCAAGTGTGGACATGCAATGCGTACAAAAGTATCAAGCGATGTCAAGGACGAGTATCAGGGCAATGCAATGCATGTTATGATTAATTCCTATTCACTAGATGCTAAATCAAACACGGCTATACTTAAAAACACAAAACACACATTCTGGATAGTAAGATGTTGTTGTACAAAAGTTAATTTTTCCGCTGCTACAGAAAAGTAAATCAGGTTCCATCAGAGATTCTAGAAAATAGACTCTCATCTGTTTCCAATGCATATTCACACGACATATTATAATCACATAAGCCATGCGTATAATTTCATTCTTTATGGGTTTCATGTTCAAGCAGCATGTTAGGATCAAATTCTTATATATAAAATTTGATTGTAAATTCATTTAAAAAAAAAACTTATATAGATCATAATTTAATGCTTAATAGTGATTAGCATCAACACGATTAATCTCATATCTAAATTCTTAATTTAATCTACTGTTTCAGTTAATTAAACATGGTAATGTATTTTCAGGCTGTAATCTGGAATTAAAAACCTAGCAATATTAAAATTTTGATAACTTGCAGTGTATAAATCGAAATTTAGATCCGTAAAAAGTTATGGAAAATAGATTCAGAGGGCTACAAATATCGTTTATAAGGTTCTACTAAATTATAATAGAAACTGGGTCAAAAACTCAGAACAACATGGAATAAATATTAGGCCAACAACTAGATCATTATTAATTAGGAACAAACAAGATACACGAGCATATAAATTTATGGCAAATAACTAACAGGAAATTATACTCAATCATTAGGGTGGAATTTTACTGTTAACAAGACAAATTATTATTTCCATAGCATTAAATTCACGAATCTAGGTATAACATCTTATCCAATGGAAATGCATTTATATCATGATTCTTTTATATGACATGTTTTTAATCTATATATTTTTGTAGTGTATGCATATTACGATGTATAACAAGGCTTGGGTTTGAATAAAGGGAATATCACAAAAAGAAAACTACTACTCGGTTTCGCCGATGAATCAATAATAGTTTCTTTGAAATGTATCAAGCAAATAACATAGGATTATTGAAATGGGAAGTACTTGCAGAGATCAAAAGAATTCTTGAACTAGAACAACAACTTTGTTCAAGAGAAACTTGCCTTATGGACGATGATTTAGAATGTAAACGAAAATATGAAAGGAGATGATACGGGCTGTGACAACACGTATAACGCCAGCAAGATGCTTCGGTTGGAGCTACGGCAAGAGAACAGCAGCAACGCACACGTGATGACAGCAAGAGGACGGAGCTGCCATTGTAAGGGGAAGCTTTAGGAATGACAAGCGAAGACGATGTGCTGCCGGCTTGAATGGTTAGCAGCAACGATGGTGGCTTTGCTGATCGGGTTCGATTAAGGGGCAACGAATAGCTGGAAAGGGGAAGCAGCAAGGTGTGATGGTCAAGGCAGTGGCTGGAATAGGGTTGCTCGAGTGTGCAGTCACGGAGGAGGGTAGGGCGAGTGCTGCAGTAAGCGGCGACGATGGAGGCAGGATGGCCGGCTACGATGTCGGTGGCGGTGTCGGGATGCAGGGAGATGGGGGTTGCAATCGAGATGGTGTTGGGCGGCGATGGGTGTGGCCTCGGGTGCTGGTTTAGTTGGAGGGCAGTCGGGGGGTTACTCGAGTGGTTGCGAGGAGGTGATGAGGGCGGATCATCACTAGGTTGCTGCAGGCCGAGGAGTGAAGGCGATGAGTGCAGCGGGATGAAGATAATGGAGAGGATGGTCGGGCACTGGGGTGCGGTGGCGAGGAGGATCAGCGAGGGTGGCTACGTGGTGACTGGAGGGCGACAAGGTTGCGAGGTGCAGGTGAGTGGGGCAGCAAAATGGTGGAGAGCAACACGGTGGAACGACGGGGATTGGTTCGGGAACGAATAAGAGGAAGAAGGAGAAGTCGGGGTTTGTAGCGCCCTTAAATTTCCAATATAATATCTCAAAAATACATGGCACAATTCCCAACATCGACCTCAATTGTAATAGTAAACATACCCAAAATACAGATAAAATTTTTTAACTTTTATTACAATAATTCTTTACAAAGTACAGCGGAAAACAAACACCTTGAATTACAAATTCTTTCTTTTACAATGCATTCTTTTACAATTTACATAAGCCATAACATCAATCTAGCACAAGCATCCAAATCCCAAGGCTATATGCACCTACCTGTAAAACATGAGGCTAGAACCCTAACCCCCAATACTATAGGGATCAGCCATAACTGTGTGAGTGACATAAAAAATAAATGCAACATTAATAAAACATAAGGCATAGAGTCATAAACAACATGTATCAACAGCAAGAATAAATGAAATAAGAAATAACAATAAGTAAAACATGAAATCATCAAGTGAAACTAGACTAAGTGTCAAGTGTAGAAAAACAGAAAACAACATGCATAAAACCAAGTCAAGAAAATACCAATGCTATATGCTGACTCTCTAATGCATACTTGTCGGATTCTATTCATCACACTAGACATAAGTCCGGTGCAAGCCCTTATCGTTCTCCACTTGATAGGGTTTAATCCCCCACTATGCAACTAATCCTACTACGATGACTACTATGAGATCTAGATAAATTGTGAGTATTAGCCCATGCCTCGATAATTCCAGAGTTTAATCTCTATCCACAGATAATTCCGGAGACTATTTCACTCACACCTGAAATCTTCGAGAATACCACACACCGCAAGCTATGGCGCCTCATCACACGAATACCCCATGAGTGTCGCCTCGACCCCGATAATTCCGAAGATCAATCCCACACCGCAGGTAATTCCGGAGACTATTTCACTCACACCTCGATAATTCCGAGGATTGTCTCACACCGTAAGCCATACTGAGGTCCATAACCAATGTTCTCATTTCATCATATCACCATCTAGTGTCTGTCCTTATCTTGTTAAGTTAATTAATTATTTATTAGATTTCGAATCTCTTAGAGTTGGTGTACCCAACCGAGCTTAACTCAACTGAACAACAACCAAAATCTCAACTACCGGTAGCTAGGGCCCCACTCAATCTCTAAAGACTCATAACTCAACCATCATTACCAAAACTTTTAATAAAACTCATAAATCCATCATCAAAACGATTATATGAAGAAAACTTCTTAAGTAAAAAAAATCGAAATCTATATAATGTACACATAAAATTCCAAAATTCAAATAAAATATTTAATCCATTAAATAACAGAAAACCATATTTTTAAGTCACAGAATATCACCACAACATCAACTCTTTTGAAAACACATATAACTCACTTAATAAGGTCATAAGAATATAATTAAAATTCTATTAAAAATAAAATATAACTCTCTATAAAATACTATAATCTGTAGAAAAAATATCATATAAAATAGTAGAGCAATAATCCATAATATCGAGAAAATAATCATTTAAAAGAAACGAGGAAAATTCAACCAAAACAGCCCAAAAGTAATTGACGATCGAACGCTCAAATAGAGTAGTCGACTGTCAATTAAGAATTCTAAAAATAGGAACATGACAGTCGACCGTGCGGTCGACCGTGACCTGCTATTCAGTCGGTTAGGGCTTTTGGTGCATGTTTCGACTGATACTCGATTAAAACTTTGTAAAATCAAAATTAAACTTCCTGAGATGATCAAACATATCTTGTATAACAAATAGGAGTTATTAAAACGCATCAAAACATATCAAAATGTCAAAAGAGTATTTTTTCACAAAAATCCTTTAAAACAGCAATATATATATATATATATATATATATATATATATATATATATATATATATAGGGTAAAAGGGATATGAGCAACTTGCTCATTTAGTAAATGAGCAAGTGATGAGGTGGCATGCATGTGAATGGAAAATTCTAAAAGTGGTTAGATACTCAATGTATCACATGCATGCCACCTCATCACTTGCTCATTTACTAAATGAGCAAGTTGCTCATATCCCTTTTACCCATATATATATATATATATATATATATATATATATATATATATATATACGAGAGTTTAGGCATCAGTTTAAGCATCAAAATTCACAAAATAGGAGTAGTCTGATGTTCAAAACCACCTCAGTACCAAAACAATTGAAATCCAATCAAAAACCCCCATCAAAATTTCACAAAATCTTCAAAACAGTATATATATAATGTGAATGTGTATATGAGTGTATTTGTAATTGGGGGTGTGTATACATTAGTTAAAAACATCAAGAAAACATCTTATATAATAGGCATATTGTTTAATCCAATCTCAGTATCCAAACGAAATCAAATTCAATTTGAAACTTCACAAAATCACCACACCAAAATTCTGCCTGCACACAAACAGACCCGAAAACACACCCCCTTCTTTTTGCTTCAAAACTTGATCTTTTTTATCCAACAAATCCTTCTATATCTTGTCATACACATACCCAATCACTTACATCAGTTGCCCATGAATAAAATGTAATTATAACAACTATTCATCAAATTATTCTTCAAAATATCAAAACAGAGTGTGCACCCAACATACACAGTAAAAGTCAAGTCTTGTTCACCTTTTGAGATGAAACATCATACAAACTTAATATGAACAATCAAAATAGCAAAAGTATGAAAGAAAACAACCTACTCATGATTTCTATTAGGTTCTTAACAATCTCAAATCATCAAATTAGGGTTTTAATCATCAATAGTATAGTTTCAAGAAAAGGTTCAATTTTTAATTCATCTACTCATCAAAATTAATTACATCATCATACCATCATCTAACATGCTTTCTAATAGATAAATCATCACATAAAATATGCTTAGAACAATAAGAAAATAAACAGATGTCACTCACCTTATTGAAGAATCAACCGAAGATAACAAAGAAATTAGAAAATCCCTCATTTCGCAAGAAAACCAAGATCCTCGCTTTGAAAATCCAAGAAAATAATAATAAAGAAATCCCTTTGTGTTATGCAGCAAAGAGACGACTGTACCCCACCTGTAATAGGCCGGAATTTGGGTATCTAGGGTTTTTGAATAGATTTGCAAAATATCTCTTTTAAATATACCTTTACATATATAAATCCTTATACTTAGAAATCAAATAAAACCATCTTATTTGAGATTTAAAATGAGAGTAACCACTCTATTATCAGGTGGCACTGTTTTGAAAACCCAGAAAACGAAATTGCACTTTTTGCCCTCTAAGTGGCAATTTTGAAAAAGACCCTTCTTTATCAAAACTTGTAAAATAAACCAAATTTATTAAAACAAAAAGTAAACTCTTTACCTCTTAGTTGACTATGCATCATGCCAAGCCCAAAAATCCGAAAATCTGGAGTTTTCACTTCAAGTGGTAATTTTTGCACAAAAGTTCTTCTTTTTGTAATATTTGCAAATAGGTCAAATAATTATCAGAAAAATACAAAAAATTCACAAATAATATCTAATAATAAATAATGGGTTTCCCCAAAATAATTTTTAACTTTGAACTTTCCAAAAAAGTAATTGCACGTGTTTTGCACGTGTAAAAAGGTAATTTTAAAAAAATATTTATTAAATCACCAAAAATCATTTAACTCATTTATTAATCTTCAAATCATTATTTAAAAATCTAGGGTATTAAAGGGTTAGCGGCTAATAGGAGATTAGAATAGGAGGTGATTTAATTAGGGTTTAGGGTTAATTAGTATATATAGGGAATTAGGGTGTGGGTTTGGAATAGGGTTAATGGGTTTTAGGTTTGGGTTAGGATCCAACAAGAAATGGGCTTAGGTTTTAATATAAATAATTAAATAAGAATGTGATATTGGTTTGGGTTAAGAGTTCGGATACACATAAAGAAAAATTAATTGATCAAATAATAATATAATAGTCTGAATTAGAATTTGTGTTTGCGTTTTAAAAATAATAAATCCAACAACAAATGTAAAGCAGTTAGAATTTGGCAAGTTTGGCAAGTTCGGCAAGTTCCGAATGTCAGTGGTAGTTCAGTTGCGCGACACGTGTCCCGTTGACCGTTGACCGTTGACCAGTCAACAGGTTTTCTTGATTTTTTTATAGAGACGTTTGTTCGGTGCATGATTCCGAACCACTATGATGCTTCGGCATGCAGACATGTGGCGCTTTGACCATTGACCGTTGACTCGATTAACTTTTGGTTGGCTCGTCGCAGCTATATTATAACCAACCAGTGCCACAACGGTCCGATTGGAGCGTGTAACCCCTTGTTTTGAAGGTGACTTGAAGATTTGTAATTTCTCTTCAGGAGTAAGATGAAGAATCATCCATCTTTAGGGTCAAAACAGGCCTGCAATGTCCTTGACTCTGTGAAGTTGAGAAGAGCTTCGGTGTCCGGAATCTTCGAAGAGGAACTTCACTCTTGTGGGCTAAGAAGAGGAGATTCACCACGGAGGAGCTATGAAGATCTTTGTAAGACCCTTGGGAATAGTCGTTTGGGAGGCGAGTTTGAGGAGCAACTCTAGGGGAGAGTTGAGCTCCGAACGTGTTTGGAAGAAGGGCACTTGGGAGGTGAGCGAGATGAAGAGCATTATCGGGCTCTGGAAAAGAACCATTCCGGGTTGTCATGGGATCACCTGAGTGGCGAGCCGAAATCTGAACACTTGCTCGGGGGCAAGAGGCCAGAGTGGCCCTGTAAGCCACGAGTGGACTCTGAAAATCGGGATGATGAGTTTTGGGAGCACTCGAATGGCGAGTCGTGTTCTAAATACTTGCTTGGGGGCAAGTGACTAGAGAGACCCTATGAACCATGAATGAACTCTATACTTGTCTGGGGTTGTTTTGGGAGCACTCGAATGGCTAGCCGTGCCCCGCACACTTGCTCGGGGGCAAGTGGCTAAAGCGACCCTATGAACCATGAGTGGATTCCGAACAAGGTGATGACTATTTTTGAGAGCACTCGAATGGCGAGCTGACCTCGCACACTTGCTCAGGAGCATGTGGCTAGAGCGGCTCTATGAACCATGAATGGACTATGCACTTGTCCGGGGTTGTTTAAGGAGCACTCGAATGGCGAGCCGACCCCACATACTTGCATGGGAACAAGCAGCTAAAGTGGCCTATGAACCGGGAATGGACTCCGAACAAGGTGACGACGAGTTTCTGGAGCACTCGAATGGCAAGCCGAACCCCGCGAACTTGATCGGAAGAATGTGGCTAGAGCTGTAATGCCCCGTAACTTTTCATACAATATTTTGGATTAATGAATAATTCATAAATCAATTTATTTAATGATTTTGAATTTTTGCAAAATTGACATTCACGTGCAATACACGTGCAAATATTTTTGAGATGCAAATTTCCACTTTTGAATTTTTGAATAAATTTCCTTATTTATAATTGATTATATTCTAACCTTTGGGATTTTTCTGAATAAAGAAACTATTTTTGTAAATACTTTGAAAGAAAAGGGTTTTTTTGTAAAGTATCGATTGGGGGGTAAAATTCGAATTTAAATTATGTTGTGTTGTTTAGGTAGGCTGATCTGGCAGTGGGAAGATTGGAGGGGGGATATTTTATCCCTCTAATTTGATTTGATTTGATTGAGTAAATATATGATTATGCAAGGGATTGTTGGGGACTTTATTACAAAACAGTGATTAGAACCCTAATTTCCCAGAACCTAGCTATATAACAGAGAGCATGAACAGAGAATTGGATACCCATATATATTCTATATTTTTGTGATTTATTAAGCATTTTTCTGAAATTTATCGTTTTTGCACATGCAAAGCACGTTCAAATATTTTTCTTAGAAATAAAAGGTTAGAAAATTCATTTGCAATCTAATCTTTATTATTAGATAATAATTCTAAATTTTTTGGATTTTTATTACTGATTTATGGCACGTTTGCAAATACTTCAAAGTGAAGAACTTTTTGTGTAAAATTGCCATTCATAGGCAAATTTTTGAAAATTTAAATTTCTTGGCTACACATGAGGCCGGTCAACTAGGAGTGTTTAGGGGATTAAATCTTACCCTAATTGATTTAATTAACTACTTGATTTGGAAGATCTCTCTCTCTCTCTCTCTCTCTCTCTATATATATATATATATAGAATAATGCTAATATGAGATGGTGAGATGGGTGAGATGGAAATATTTTTTTAAGAGATGAGCGATTTGAGTCATCCGAATCTCAATCACACCGTTCACATCACTCTACATGCCATCTAGATGGTGTGTACAAAATTTCAAGCGATTTGGAGACCTCTAGCCTATGCATCAAAACGTTCAACACGTCATGAAGATTGTACGAAATACATATATATGCAATTTTTGAACATCTTGATGCATAGGCTACATGTCTCTGAATTGTTTGAAATTTGGCACACATCATCTTGATGACATGTAGAATGATGTGAACGGTGTGATCGAGATTCAGATGACTCGAATTGCTTATCTCTCAAAAAACATTTTCATCTCACCCATCTCACCATCTCATAATAGCATGACTCTCTCTCTCTCTCTCTCTCTCTCTCTCTCTATATATATATATATATATATATATATATATATATTTGTAAATATTTGATTTTGGAGGGGGGATTTTGTAAAATATTCGCAAAACACTAGGATCTGGACCCCCGGCCTATATTAGCAGCAACAGCAGCCGCCATCCCCTATTCACAACAAAATAATTTTTTTTGATTATCTCTTGGAGTTTTAAGCTTGAATCTTTGGATTTTTGCAAGGAGGAGGAGGAGCTTCTTTCTATTATTTTTCTTCTTCAATTGATCTTCTTTGAGATGGGTGATACTTCTTGTTTCTTGATGTGTTTTTAATTTATTGTTATGATGAATTTAGTAGAGAGCATTCTAGGGCTTGTTGGGGATTTTGTAGATTTGTAGATCTATATTTTGATAGTTTCATCATTGTTAAAATATTAGATGGTGATGTTTGGCTTGGTGAATGAACTTTTAGATATCTATATGAAATCAATGTGCATTTTTTAGAGTGATGATCATGTTTGTGTTAATCTTGAATGTTAAATATTGATGATGCATGAAAGATCTAATTTGGAATTTATAAAATTGATTGGATGATCATAGATTTAATTGTAGATGATGGAGATTTGTAGAGATAATTAGAACTTGTTGTATGCTCTTAAATTCATGCTTGATTGATTTTAAAGTTGAGATTTTTCCATGTTTTTCTTAGTTTTTAATTATTAAAAATCCAAGCTTAATATTAGGGTTCGAATAATTATTGTATGGATCGAAATTAATTTATCTTGAACAAAAAAGTTGTTTATGCATGAAAGATTAATAATTTGTCTAAAGAAATAAATTCAATGAGAATATATGTGATTGTAGATGTTAGATCATGGTGTTTAATTTAAGAGGCATGTTTCAAAAGATTAAAAGATGAGATTTTTAATGTTTATTTCGATGTTTTAATACAAATAAAATTATTGATGATAAACCCTAATTGTTGTGCATGCAAAGTGGTTAAGGAAAGTAATTTATATGAAAAGAATAAAAATAAAAATTCATTGGGGGCTAGGATTTCGAAATCAAAACCCTAGGGTTTGGGTTGATCTCGGGTGAACAGTAACACGAGTTACTATTCAAACCAGAACAGTGCAGGGTTTCGGGTGAACAGTAACCCATGGTTACTGTTCAAACCCGAACAATGCAATAGCAACAGCTTGCTTTTTTTTTGGGTTTCGATTGTATTTTTTGGTGTTTTGAGTGGGTTTTTAGGTGTGGCTGTGTGCTAAGGTTGACGAACCCTAGTAAACATATAGATGAGTATATATATGTGTTTAAACTATTATTTGTGTGAAGTTTAATGGAGTTTGATGGAGTTCAGAAGTTGTTAAATTTTAATTTTGTCGAAATCTAGTTGCAAGTTTCTAATATATTCAAGTAACATTTTGAGGAAGTGTAACATCTGTTTTTTTTTTTAATTTCTCAATTATTTGTTTTAAATTATTTTTAAAAATATGTTTCTGGGTATATTTACCCATATTAATTGATTTCATGGGTATTAGAGTGATTAAATTGAAATTTGGGATTAAACGGGAAAAATTGGAAATATTGGAGTTTTGGGATGAGTTTTCTCGGAGGAGACGAATCCGATTTGACCCGAAATTTTTCTGGGGCATTTGTAAATTATAAGGGGTTTAAATTTTTGAGTTATTAAATTATAGTTTGAAGCTGAAAGTATTTTTCTGAAATATTGCGATATTTGTATGTATACATAATTATATGTATTGCTATCATTTATAACTATTGATTTTGGTTTCAATTATGCATAAAAATGCATTTCTAATTTTATTTTATGTTTGGGAGGAATTTAAGTACATTATGGAGTGACTTTTACATGAAAAACCCTAGAAGAGTTAACTAGAAGGATATATAAATAAAGCTATGGTCAAACATGGACTTATAAACAATTTTACCTCCTTATTTACATTTTCATACCATTCTCTCCTCCCCCCATTCTGATTTCGGCCAGAATCAAACCCCCACCACCGACCAACACATGGGTTTCGAAAACCCTAGCTTTCCAACCCAATTTTTCAAGAAAAATTGAGGGTTAAGGCTATTTTTGAGATGCTCTCTTCAATTTTGGAGTCCGTTTGCAAGGATATGTTTTGTAAGGTGAGAAATGGTGAAACCCTATTTTATGTGAATATATGATTTTGAGTTTAGTGCTAGAAAATGATATAGTAGGGTAATTAGGTGATGCTAGTAATTATAGAGAATGAAGATTGGTAAGAAATTGAGTGGTTTGTGAGTTATAAATTAATTTGTGTGTTGGCTTTAGAATTTGGATAATAAATAGAATAATTGATAAGTATGAGTTATAGAAATTGTTGTGTATTAGGAGGAAACAATTTAGAATGAGTTTAGTGAAAATTTTACGGAGTTTGAATCCCGTCGGAATCTCAAAAATATGGGTATACCATGTATGCACGCCGGGTGTTCGGTGAAATGCCCGAGCGAGATTTAGGTGAGAATTTGTTGGGTTCGGAGGTGCAATTGAGTCTTATTATTATTATTAACTCTAATTTGAGAGATTAGGACAAAGAGGATTAAGGAATTTACAAAATATGAATCTTTCTTATTAGAAAGCCTCCGATCAATAAGGGAGTGTTTGTATTAGGACCCGAATTCGAAATCTATCGATGTGGCTCAACTACATATGTCATTTGTGATGCGTGGGTGAAGACGGATTCAAATTTGGAGGTCTGTAGGTCGAGTTTTGAGTTTTAAGCTAATCGGTTCTATAATTTTCCAGTTCGGTGGAAAAAGTTGAACTTCGACTGGCTACCGGGCGGACGCGGGACATCGTTTGCTCGATCCGTCAGGTGAGTATGTTGTATTTACAAATATTTTATATTTTGGCCGAATTTCGTGGCTTTTTGATGTATTTCGTAGAAGTTATGTTAAAAACTGATTTTGAAGAAAAATACGGACTTTTAAGGGCCCGAAACTGAGTTTTTTTGATATTTGAGGAAATTAACTATTTTAAGTATACAAAACCTATATTATGGGTTAATGTGACGTGTTGAAGTATAAAAATTAAATATATTAAATTGTTTATGCATATTTTTATCCTGTGCATGTTTCGTGCATGTTTTTGGGTATATAGGCCGATATAGGTAATTTGATATATGCGGAGCCTTGTGTATGGGCTAGCATGCTATGGATGGATGTTATAAGATATAATTAGATGAAATTAATGATTGTGATCATATTTTGGAAACCCGTGTAATTATAGTGCAGGTTTTGTGCATGTTTTGGAGCATATAGGCCCTTATAGGTGATTTTACTTATATGGAACATGGTGTACGAGTTAGTATGCTACAATTGGGTATTATGAGATTTAATTAGAGGAAATAAGTGATTTTGGTCCCTTTTCTTGGAAACCCGCATGGGTGGAGTATGTTTGTTTTATATATATATTATGATATTGACTCAGGATGTGATAATTGATGAAATTAGTAAGTGGGGATATGTTTGCATTACAATTATGTTCATAGTGAATTAATGGGTAATAATATGATATTATAATGTGATGAAGTATACATTTTGATGCTTTTACGATATGGAATAACATAATGTAGTTCTTTTATTAATATTATAATCTTGGCGTATGCCTATATATGGTACAGTGAGGTAATGAATAATATGGTATTCTTAATGTGGGATGTTATGGAAAAATAAATATCTTGGCGCATTAATATTATGCATTAATATGATATGATGAGTTTATGTGTTGAATAATAGGGTGTATGCATAATGTGGTATGATGACATGAAGATAAAGGATAAGATGGTACGTGCTAATAAAATGTGTTACTAATTCACGTGGTTAAAGTCAAAGGCATGACTAGTCTGTGAATTAAAAGTGAGATGCTTGTGTTAATAAAGTAAGCTAGAAAGATGAAATGATTAATGCTAATAACAGATGATTTTGTTCAGCAATCCTGGGGATTTGGGCTAGACCTACTAATACCCAAGGACCGGCTTGGGGTGCGGTGTTTTTCCCTCCTGGCTTCGGCTGGGAGGAAGTACCCAGTTTATCTGGGGTGCGGTATTTTTTGCCCAAGCTATCGGCTTGAGGCCCGGTTTCCCTCGATGACAGCTGTCGCGAGGAAGTACCCAGTTTACCTGGGGTGCGGTGTTTTTCCCTCCTGGCTATCGGCTGGGAGGAAGTACCCAGTTTACCTGGGATGCGGTGTTTTTCCCTCGATGACAGACGTCGCGAGGAAGTACCCAGTTTATCTGAGGTGCGGTGTTCCCTCGCTGGCATAGGCTGGGAGGAAGACATAGCCTCGGACGAGTAAGACTCTGTGTGAGCATCAGTCCGCATGTTTACTGGGCTGTCGGCTTTCAGTATATTAGGATACTGTGGCTCACTGGTCGACAAACTAATAATATAACTAAGTGTAAATAAAAATGTGAGAGTAAAGAAAGTGGTTGTGGATGAAATGCAGTATGTGGTTAATTTAGAATGAAAAGAGTAAAAGAGACATGTGTTAATATGAATAGTATAAAGTAACTATATTATGTAAATGATTATTTAAGTAAAATACAGTATGGTATGAGTTGTTACACCTTGGAATTGTGTCAAGGAACTACCTGCCCGAAATTTCTTTGGAAATGGTGGGAACTACCTGCCTTGGCATAATTCGCAGGGTGAGTGGGCATGACAGTGGTAATTATTAATGGAAATGAAGAATTAAATAAAGTGAAGATGAATAGTAAATAAAGTGAATTGATAACCAAACTATCGGCTTGAGATGTGATGTGATATTACCCAGACTATGTGTTTGGGGTGCGGTGATTATTACCCAAGCTATCGGCTTTGGGGTGTGATATATTATTGCCCAAACTATGTTTGGGATATGGAGTATAAATTGATGAGAATGAAAGTGAAATTAATGGTAACTTGAGATATAAGTGAAAATGAAAGTAGGTTAATTATCAATTAGATTGGGTAATAACTAAATGATATAACGGGATGAGAATGAGTTATAAAACATGCTTTTGATGCGATAAGAATGAGTATTCAATAAGTAATATGTTAATGATGTGATGAAATGTGAGTAATTGCAATGGGCAATGAAATGTTATATTTGTATCATAAGGCATGAATGAATGTGATATTATGAGGATAGATGCATATGTTTATGATGTGATACTTGATATAATACAGTAAAATAAATACCTGTATTATGAGATTGGTTATGAAAATGGTTATTAAAGAAGGTATGTTGTGATATGAGTTTGTGTATCTTGGAAGTGTGTCGGGAAACTACTCGCCTGCTATTTCCATGGAAATGGTGGGAACTATCTGCCTTGGCACCACTTCCAGGATGAGTAAGTGAGTTGTTGATATAATGCAAGTAAATGAAGTGCATGGGTAAATAAAAATGAAGAAATATGTAGCAGCATCCTGTGGTTATAAATTTATAAATGAAGAATTGGTGATGTGACAATAATTGTGGAAGATGAATTCAAATTGATAAGTAAGGGATTGTATGTGAATCAGTATTATGTAAATGTAAAATAAGGATATATACGAGGTTGATGTGAAGCATGTAATGAAATGTGTGAATTATGGATAATTATATAACCGGATGCGGATTTGAAGAGTATTTTGATATAAAATCGTATTGGTGATGTTTTTATGTTCAGATTTCAGGTTGCATCATCTTAACTTGAAGTTTGTAAGTTTAAAGTATTTTCTTTATACCATTTTAATTTATTTATTAGATTAATAATTATACTCACACCAAAAATGGCTAACCCCTGATGTTTTCTGCGGGTTAGGGGGTCCCTTCCTGAGGGTGGACAACCCTAACTCTCCTGCAGGTTGCTAGCAGCATGGTGAGGTAGTATAGAGCTAGATTTTGTACTTTGTTGGAGCTGATCCATTATCTATGTACTTAGTATATGTAGAAAGGTGAATAGTTGATGTATTATTTTGTATTATGGTAAAAGTATATAGATATAGTGTTGTGATGAGGTAAGAAGGCCCGTACCCACCTCGTTGTGGAGTATTGGGTTCTGTGGTTGGCTTCTAAAAAGGTTTTCCTAAATTTTTACAAAAAATCCTATATGTTTTCAAAGAAATTTATGGTTTTTATTTAATATTTGATATTCTGTTATGAGTTTGGCCCCCAGAGCATAATATTTATATTGCCTGTGTGATTCTGCTCATTTTGGCCTGGAGAGCCCCTGATTGTATTGCCTGTGTTGTGAGGTACGGAATTTAGAGCAGAATTCTGTAAGCCTTTTGTGTTTCGGGGCAGAAATTTTAGGGGAGACTCTGCCAAAATTTTATTTGAAATATACCTATCTAGTTTCGGTTTAAAGTGATATAGAAATTGAAAGAATTGAATTTAGAGGTTTAGTTTTCAAAAGAAAAAAAAATTTGTGGTGTTACAGGAAGTAAATATATGATTTTAGGGATTAAATTCTCAGTTTAGAGGGATTATATATTTTGTTTTTAAAGATGAAAACATTGAGTTCTAAAAGGGGCATTTTCAATTTCTAAACGAGGTAAATTTTAGATTTTTGGATTAAAAGAATTTCAGAATTTTGGGAATGAGATCCATATAATTAAGAGGCTTGTTTCGGTTTGAATTGATTGAATCCCTAGTTGAATAAATTGAACTATCGATGATTTGGAAGTGAGATTTGAAAGTTGATTTTTAAAGAATTTTCGTAGTGATTATGTTTCCATATTTGAAAGTCTTTTATGGTGCTATGAGTTGATTAAAAGAAATGTAATTAATAAAGAGTTTTGTATATTAAACCAAGTTGGGTTTTGATTTGTGAGTTAGGGTTGTGATGGGAACCCTAGAAATATTGTTGCGAATTTCGAGTTGTAAGACTCTAAAGGTTGAGTGGGACCGTAGTATGCCCGCAAATGAGATTTTGTTGAATTTGGCTAATGGGGCTTTTGTTATTGATTTAGAATAGTTAATTCTGGTAGGGTACACCAACTCTAGGCAGAACTGTGATTTTATTTAATTGAATATAATAAACATAAGGACAGACACTAGTGGAGATGTGATAGATCTTGGGAAACGTAAGTATGTGCTCTGTTGCCAGTCGGTCGGATGTATTCCGGGACTGTATATTTCTTGTGTCTCTCTACTATGTTCGCGCGTCGAGGGTTGACATGCCTATTTGCGGAATGTCTAGAAGTGAGACGAATTTAGTATGTTCGTGTGTCGAGGGCTGGCATGCTTATTCACGGAACCTACAGTATGTTTGCGCATCGTGGGTCAGCAGGCCTATTCGCAGAATGTACGATGTATCTGTGCGTCGAGGGTCGGCAGGCCTATTCGCGGGATACACGGTAGGAAGGTGATTCTCTAGAGTTAGAGCGATGCTTGCACATTGAAGGTGCTAGTCTGGTGGGTAGATACTGGGACGTAGGCCTATTCGCCGAGTATCTAGATCTTGTTTCTATCACCGTAGTAGGTTAGTTGCATAACGAAAAATTGAACGCAATAAAGTGGAGAACGATAAGAGCGTGCACCAGACTTATGTAGTATGGGATGCATAGAATCTGACAAGTATGCATTAGAAATCATCATAGGCATTTGTGTTTCCTAATTTGTTTTATGCATGCTTGCTTTCTGTTTTCACTCATACACTTGATAATTAGCCTAGCTTCACTTGTTGTTTATTGTTTATGCATCATTTATTATTGATTTATTAATATGCATCAAGTTTGTGATTGTGAGATTTAGAAGTATCACTAATACTATAGTTCACGTCAGTTGTATTTAACTTACGTGCCCACTTTTCAATAGACTTTTGCAGGGCTTTCAATTATGGATAGCATCGATGTAAATAAAGCTTGGAGTATAAATGCAAATTGAAGATTCTATGTGTTGTAAAGATTTGTAATTAATGTATTTAATTCTACTGTGTTTTGTAAGAAGAAAGGATGTAATAAAAAATTTTAATTTTCCCGATCAAATGGTTTCAAAGCTTGCTTGTCCCAGCTCTTGGGGGAGCTCCATAGCGTCGATGGGGAGGATCGAGCCCTCATTGTGGTGGTGTAACATTCCCGACTAGTTTCTTGGCTTCCTTTGGCTTCCCCTACCCCTGCTGTTATAGGGAACTTCATCTTCATGTAGTAGGCTGAGGCGACCGTGTGAAGGGCTGCTAGCCCCGGGCGACCAAAGACGGCATTGTAAGTAGACTTCATGTCGAAAACCATGAAATCGAGTGCTTCCGTGTGGGTAGTTGTTACTTTCCCCACAGTTACGTCAAGGGTGACTATTCCCTCAATTAGAACTGGGGCTCCGAATATTCCATAGAGAGTGTTCCTGACAGCCTTGAAGCGGTCTCGCTTGAGCTTGAGGCCCTCAAATACATTCAAAAAGATGAGGTTTACTGAGCGGCTGTTATCTACCAGGACGTGATGCACCTCATGATTGACCATACATATGCTGATTACTAGTGCATTGCAGTGAGGTGTTTGAACACCTTCAAGGTCCTGGTCTGAAAATGTGATCGGGACCCCCGAGTTCTTGGGAGGGGGATATTATGCACCGAGTTCACTTCTCGAAGAAATGCTTTCCTGGAGGGGTTAGATGGTCTCCCCATAGGTCCTTCATAGATTGAGTAGAATATCTCCATGCACCCCAAGCCTTTGGACTCGACTGATTTTTCTGGTCGCTTATTCGCTCCTCTTGGAGGAGGTTCGGTGTCGTTCCTTTGGGTGAACTTGGTAAGGTATCCCTGTTGGAGCATAGCTTCTAGCTCGTCATTGAGGGCTCGACAGTCATCAATGAGATGTCCACGATCTTTGTGAAACTCGCACCACTTGTTCTTATCTCTTCTTCCACTTGGGGCATTCATCTTGGGTGGAGGTCGAAGGAGTCCCTCCTTGTCCACTTCCATGAGGACTGTAGAGATGTTGACATTAACTGGAGTATACTTCTCAAATCGAGGTATTGGTGGTGGACGACATTGGCCCGTGACATCCTTTTGGGACTTACTGGGTTTGTCTTTGTTGGTGCTCTTTTGTTTGTTTCCGGATGAGGTCACCTTCTGTTCTTGAGGTTGAATAACCTCCTCCACTCGGATGTATTTCTCGACTCTTTGGAGGCCTAGGGAGGACTTATGACAAGGGAGGCTTTGATCATGATTTACATTGTGCATGGAGGCAGACATGGTGTGGTTGTGTTCAGTGAGGGGATGGACCGAGACTCGGCTGTGAAGCGCAGAACATAACTCTTGAGGGTCTCCCCATCTCCTTGCTTCAAGTTAATTAGGGAGGCACCTGTCTTCTCTGTCTTGTGGCTGGTGATGAAGTGCGTAAGGAAGAGCTCCTCAAGTTGATTGAATAAGAAGATGAACCCTGGAGAGAGTCGAGAGAACCACTCCCGTGCAGATCCTTTTAAGGTAGCTAGGAAAGTCCTGCAGAGGAGGGAGTCGGATGCTTGGTGGATTATCATGAGGATTTTAAAACACTTAATGTGGTCTACCGGATAATTTCCCCATTGTATGACTTGAAGGTTGGGATCTAGAAGTTAACAAGAATAGGAGCCTCAATAATCTTCTTGGAGAAGGGGGTCTGACGAGGCGGTATCTTCTTTCATGTTTTTCTTCGTCCTACTTCAGCAGTGTTAGATGATCTTCCATCTTTCGGAGGCATCGAAGGACGGAGTCCTCTTATTGATCGGATATGATGGATCAATGAGACTCTTCGCGCTGTAGAGGAGTAGAGTTGTGAGGACTGGTTCGTCGGGTCTTAGGAGGAATTATAACAAGGGCCTGAAGAATTTAATGTTTGAACTCTCGGAGTTCTGCTCTGGTGACGGGTACTTCTTCCTCCCTCCATCTTCTAGGGGTTGTTCTGCTAGTTGGAGTTGGATGTCTCGTCTCTTGGGAGGAGTTCTTCTATGGTCCCTTGGGGAGCTGTGGCTTCTTCGCCCCAAGAAGAAGGGAATCTCTTCTCCTTCTGGGAAAGGGATTTCTTCCGCGTGCCCTTAGAGAGGGAGTTCTTCTGTATCTCGGCCTTTGAGGAAAGGGACTCCTCGTGCCTACCTGATGTGACAGATGTAGTCTGCTTGAACGGCCCCTGCATTCGGACTCCTGCTATCTAGAGTTTATGAGATGGCAGAGATCTTATTGAGGTCGAAGTGCCTTGGCAGGCACGGTGGAGGGTGTAGAGATGTAGACCGACTTTCGATTCTCTCTAATGTGTTGTGCAGGGTGTTGATTTCTTCTGGAGCCCCCCGGTGGAAGCTCCTTAGTGGGGGTTGAGTAGGCTGTTGAGGCTGTTCCGGTTGAAAGAGTTGATCCGGCTGAAGGGTATGAAGAACGTCCTCAAGAGAAGGAGGCGGAGGAAGAGGGTTGGCTCATCGGCTTGAGGCCGCCGCCTTCCCGTTCCCCTTTGGAAGCATGACCTAAAACTGTTCTTACCAATGAAGTTTGATTGGATTGCTTTTTGAAGTTTTCTACAAATGGTGCCAATCTGTTGCTGCTAATTTCTGTGTGGGAGCAAACAGATGATATGAATTCTTTTAAAAAAATAAAAAGTTGACCTTTTTGACTCTCGCCGATATTGACTTTCCAATTGTTGTTGACTGTTCTTTACACCGTTGGATCTAGTCTTGATGGTGATGATCACTCCGATTGACCTGCAAAAGTATGATAGGCTGTTGTTTCAAACAACGGCCTAGATTCATTCAGATTTTTATAACCTAGGCCTAGGTTCATTCAATATTTTAGAGAGGCGAAGAGCTATTTGGGATGAAATTCTCAAATTACCCCTTTTCCACTTAAGTGAGATGGGTGATGGGCGGGCTCAATTTGAGCCGTTGATCATGATCAAGAGCGATCCGACGGCTTAGATCACCGTTTTCACACCCATTGAAAACAAACCCGTTTTCAATGGAGCATTCCTCTCTTTCTCTCTTTCTCTCTCTGTATATATATATATATATATATATCTTCAAGTAAACCCTAAAAAATAAACACAAATGCAGTCCATTGGATTCAAAATCTGCAATCCAAATTAACACGTTGTGTCACTCATGGTCGACTGCAATGAAGTCACTCCAATCCGGAGAGCAACACATTTAACTGCACTCACATAAAAGCAACAATATAGATCATGGCAGTGACTGCTCAACTTTGCAGTCGACTGCACAATTGTTCCTATTGCTCTTGGTGTTGTGCTGCTGCCTTGTTGCTGCTGCTTCTTCTCTTGCTATGTTGTGTCTCTCTTTCTCCTTCTCCTCAAGCTTATGCGAGTATATTTGAGTCCACAATCCTAACAATTTATTCCGACTATTTATTCACGTAACTCAATCAGGGATATACTCAATTTGTCGATGGAAGAGTTGGTCTTTGATTTCAAAGCTCTTGCCAGGGAAAAAACTATCAGCACATACTGCGCCAGTCCAAGAGGAATGGTGGATGAATGAGGGGGTTGCTTTTGTTCGCACTTTGCAAGTTGGCAATACTAGACATGATAGTGAGATTATGGGGAAGAGGAAGCGCGGGTCTATCATATGAGAGATCGTGGAAGTTGGAGGTGAGTGTAGAGATTATAGGAGATTTGACCTTATCACATTCTAACCTTATTTCAGATTTTATAAGTTTTTTTAAGTTTGTTTTTATTTTATTAACCAACCCCTTTTATGGTGGGTTTTTGTTTTGTAATTTGGTGTACATAAACTATTGTGTATTCAATGAAATAATATAACATATTCAATCTGTTCATGGTATCAGAGCATTAGAGTTTTTTTTTCATGGCCTCTGATCCTCCTTCTTCCTCCAATGATCCCCTTCACCTCCATCACTCTGCCACTCTTGGCACAGTACTTGTAACCCATGTTCTCTCCTCCTCAAATTACCCCACATGGAGCCGTTCCATTCAAACTGCGTTGGTTGCACAAAATAAACTCGGCTTCGTTGATGGATCGCTCCCCTAGCCTGCCTCAACAGATGCTTCTTTTGCTTCGTGGACTCGTTGTGACGCCATGGTCAAGTCCTTGCTCATCAATGCCATTTCTTCTTAAATTTCCAACAACGTGGTTTATGTCCCTACAAGCTGCGCCATTTGGATGGACCTTCTTGACCGCTTTGCTCAAAGCAATACTCCCCACATCTATCCACTTCGCCAGGACATTGCCCTTTGTCGGTAGGATTCAGCTCCTATTTCGGATTATTTTACTCGTTTGAAGGCTTTTTGGGATGAATTAACTCATATTCTTGTGTTCCCTTCATGTTCCTGTGGCTCTTTCACAGCTTTTCAAAATTATTTTCATCATGAACAGCTTACTCAGTTCCTCATTGGTCTTGATGATGCTCACTCTGTTACTCGTAGCACTATTTTACTCGTAGCACTATTTTGCTAATTGATCCAAGAGGAGCAACAACGGATTATCATGGAGTTGGTGACACCTTCATCGCCGAATTTAATGGCTATGGCCGTCTCCAGCTAGAAGCAGTCCGGAACCGGTGCCTCTTCTTCACGCAGCAGTACATATGGCAAGGACAGATCTTTCCGTGGCACATGTTCCTACTGTAATGGAAAGGGGCACCTCATAGATCGACGCTATCGTCTACATCCCGAACTTGCACCTCTCGGTCACAGGCTTCACCGACCGTCACATACAGCCCCCCTTGCTACCATCACCAATTAACTTGCCCCCAACTTTGACTGGAATGCCTCCTGGTTTAACCCTAGAATTGTTTCAACAGATGATGCCATTTTTTCAGTCTGGTAATGCAAAGCCCTCTGTGAACATGACAGGTACTCAACTTAGTATTTCTTTTCCATCTTTCAATGCCCTCATACATTGGATCATTGACTCTAGGGATACCCATCATATGATTTCTGATCCTTCTTTATTTTTTTCTTCTGTCAAACTCACTGCTCCCTTTTATGTTAATTTGCCTAATGGTTCTCGTGCCTCAGTTTCCCACGTTGGCACTGTGAGATTAAATAACTCTATTACTCTTTCTAATGTTTTTTGTGATCCTTCTTTTGGATTTAATCTTATCTCTATTAGCAAACTTGTCACTTCTTCCCACTGTTCTGGTCATTTTTACCCTGGTTAATGTTTTTTTCAGGACCTGAAGATGAACAGGAGGATTGGATTAGGTGAACAGCGTGTTGGCTTGTATTACTTTGCAAGTCCCTTCAATAAGTTGACCACTGCCAACACAGTTTCTGGATTTCCTAATAATTTTGTTTTATTACATCAGCATTTTGGCTACGCCTCATCAAAACGCTTATCCTTTTTGAACTTGAATTCTGTTAATCATTTTTGTACTGTTTGTCCACTATCCAAACAAACACGTTTATCCTTTAATAAAAGTGTTTCACTTTCTTCAAATGCTTTTGTTTTAATTCATGTTGATATCTGGCGTCCTATCACACTCCATCTCTATGTCGATCTAGATATTTTTTGACAATTGTTGATAACTTTACTAGATGAACTTGGATCTATTTGATGTCTCAAAAATCTGTAGTTAAAACTATTTTGCCATTCTTTTTCAAATTGGTTCAACTCAATTCCACACGACAATTAAACAACTTAGGTCTGACAATGGACCTGAATTTATTTACCTTAGGCCTTATTTTGCTAGACATGGTGTTATTCATCAAACCTCATGTGTTGACACCCCTCAGCAAAATGGCATTGCTGAACGAAAGCACAGAGATTTCCTCAATACTGCTCGTGCTCTTTGTTTTCAGTCCAACCTTCCTATAGAGTTTTGGGGTGAATACATATTGACTGCCACTTATCTCATTAATATATTGCCTTCTTTTGTCCTTTCCAATATCACTCCTTATGAGCGATTGTTTGGTCATCCCCCAGCCTATCAACACATTCATGTGTTTGGATGTCTTGCTTTTGCAACCATTTTAGCATCTTCCTCTCGTTGTAAGTTTTCCCCCAGGGCTCGCAAATGCATTTTTATTGGTTACCCGTTTTCTCAAAAAGGTTATAAATTATATGACTTGAACTCTAAAATGATTTTCACTAGCAGAGACGTTGTCTTTCAAGAATCCATCTTTCCAATTGCTACTCAATCTTCTATTTCATCAGATTCTTTTTTTCAGCCCAACCTTACCCCGCTGCCTAAACTAACTATGCTAGCCAACTCGTTTCTTGACCATAACCCCTTCATGATCCTACCTCGACCCACGAATCCACTTCGGATCTCGCACACCCTCACCCGTCTTCTCCCATCTCTCGGGAGAATTTCTTGGATCTAACCCCGCTTACCAACGACAACCCATCCCTTTCGCATGATTCAGTCCCATCTCCATCTCTTGTTCACTCTTCTCCTGCTCCAGCCACTGTTCCTCTCGCATTACCCACAAAACGTGTTAGCAAGCCGCCATCCTATCTAAAGGACTTTCATTATAATGCAACAGCCATGTCTTCCCACTCTTGTGCCTCCGCTTGTCAAGGTATTTCATTTCCTTTAGAGAATTCAATTTCATATTTTCGCCTTTTCTCCTACTCACCGTTCTTCTGTAGCCTCAATTTTCTCTCTGTCAGAACCTGTTTCGTTCAATCAGGCTGCGTAAGATCCCCTCTGGCAAGATGACATGTCTGCTAAATTCAAAGCTCTGGAACAAAACAAGACTTGGTCTCTCGTTCCGTTGCCGGTAGGTAAGAAGGCAATTGGTTGCCGTTGGTTCTATAAAATTAAACACAACTCTGATGGTTCTATAGAGAGATATAAGGCCTGGCTAGTTGCTGAAGGCTTCACACGGATGGAGGGTCTTGATTACCATGATACTTTTGCCCCGGTGGCTAAGCTTGTTACTGTTCGTTGCCTAATCTCCATTGCCTCTGTTCGTGGGTGGCCTCTCCACCAGATGGATGTCCATAATGCCTTCTTACATGGGGACTTAGATGAGGAGGTTTACATGTCTCTTCCACCCAGATTTGATAGAATGGGGGAGAATATGGCCTACAAGCTCCACCGCTCTTTGTATGGCCTGAAACAGGCCACACGGATATGGTTCCAGAAATTTTCTAATGTCCTTCTCTCTGCAGGTTATGTTCAATCAAAATCCAACTATTCCTTATTTAAAAAAGAAAAGCATCCAATTTTATAGCTTTTTTTGTCCACGTGGATGATATTGTGATCACTGGCAATGACTCCAATGGAATTTCATCTCTTAAGGATCTTCTCAATAAGCAGTTTCATATTAAAGACCTCGGCCCCTTAAAATTCTTCTTAGGAATTGAGGTGGCTCGTTCTTCAAAGGAAATTGTGTTGTCTCAACAAAAGTAAACTCTAGAGATATTAGAAGATATGTGACTCCTTAATTCAAAGCCTTGCGAGCTTCCCTTGGATTCCAACATCTCTCTTTCTAGATATAAAGGCAAAGTATTAGAGGACCCTACTGTCTACAGAAGACTTATCGGAAGATTGCTTTATTTGCAAGTTACTCGTCTAGATATTACTTACTCAGTTAATCTATTGAGTCAGTTTATGAGTAAACCTCGTCACCCTCACTTTGATGCAGCTGTTCGAAATCTCAGATATTTGAAACAGACACCCGGGCAAGGTATTATTCTTCCCTCGAAATCTTCTTTGGATCTTCGAGTTTATTTTGACTCAGATTGGGCAGGTTGTAAGGATAACAAGCGTTCTACATTAGGTTATATTGCTTTCCTTGGTTCTTCTGTTGTTTCTTGGTGCACCAAGAAGCAAACTACTGTTTCTCGTTTTTTGCAGAGGTTGAGTATAGATCCATGGCTTCTGCATGCTCTGAGATTGTTTGGTTGAGATCTCTCTTAAAGACATTTTGTGTTCCCTATGAAAAACTGACTGTCTTGTTTTGTGATAACCAGGTAGCCCTACATATAGCTTTTATTCCTGTTTTTCATGAAAGAACAAAACATATAGAGATCGATTGTCATTTTATAAGGGAGAAAATTCAGCTTGGTGTGATACAAATAGCTAAAGTTCCATCATCTCTACAGTTGGTAGACATCTTCACGAGGCCTTTAGGAAAGGCTCAGTTTCTCAATCTGGTTTCCAAGTTGAACGTGTTAAACATCCACTGTTCAAGTTAAGGGGGAATTTAGAGATTATAGGAGGAGTGTAGAGATTATAGGAGATTTGACCTTATCACATTCTAACCTTATTTCAAATTTTATAAGTTTGTTTAAGTCTATTTTTATTTTGTTAACCAACCCCTTTTATGGTGGGTTTTTGTTTTGTAACTTGGTGTATATAAACCATTGTGTATTCAATGTAATAATATAACATATTCAAACTGTTCAGTGAGGATAGTCAGGGGGAAGAAGAAGGAGGAGGAAGAAGAGGCTGCACCTGCTTCGGATCGACTTGTAGAGAAAGTGGATAAAGGAAAGAAGGTGGATGAAGAGGAGATTGCTCTGAGTTGGGTACTGAAGGGGAATGTGGTCTAATCTATTGTCAATCTGTGATGTTATGATTGACCTGGAATTGGGGGGGGGGGGGGGGGGTTTGCAAAATCCTCCTTTAGATGGCCTGTTAATCATGTATTAAGTTGTAGAGTGTTAGGATTGTGTCTTGAATACTCATTGTTCCGATTAAAAGAAGGTAATATAAAGCACGGAGGTCGAACCGTCAAAGCGAGTAGAAGGAGAACAACAACAGCAGCAGGTGTAAGATAGTTGCGGTCGATCAGTCTTGGTGACAGTCGACCGCACCCCCCGACCGCACCCCCGACCGCTCGAAGTACAGGGAATGTCAGAGAGCGGTACGGTCGACCAGTCTTGTTGGACGATCGACCGCCCACGACACTGTGTTCGTTTTTGGGCTTCGATTTGTTAGGTCGGTTCAGCCCAATCTTCAACTCCAAGTCAGATCGTGCGGCTCCTATTCAGTTACTTCTTTTCTAGGTTATATCGGACGACTGAGGATCAAGATTAGACCTAGGTTTTTTCTCTATTCTTTTATATATATTGTAAACTCCTCCAATATGATAGGGAGTACTTCATAGATTTTTTTCTCCATTGCAAAGAGAGGCTCGAGAGAGAGATAGTTCTTGGTGGGTGAGTTTAATTCCTTGTGTCAAGTGAATCAGTAACTCTTTTTAATCTCTTCTAGTTGAATATTAGATCTCGCTATATTTTTCCCTGGATTAAGCAAAAGCTAACCAGGATAAGTCATCGGTATGTTTGTGTTAGTTTTGTGGATCTACTTGGTTGCCCAATTTATTTGTCTCGTCTACTTCGACTTCCTCATTACTCTAATTAGTTCCGCTGCGACCAGAGGGCGTTTGTTGACACCCCAATCCCAATAACTGGTATCAGAGCTTCAGGTTGCCGAGTTCCTTGGTTAAGATGACAGGCCACAGTATTTTGAAAATCAAGCAGTTCGATGGTAAGATCAATTTTAATCTTTGGAAGACTGACATGTATGATGTTCTTGTTCAAGAACGGTTGCAGTCAGCAGTTAAGAAGAAGGAAAAGCCAACTGATATGAAGGATGACGTTTGGGAAGATATTTGTGAAAGTGCCATAAGTCTGATCCGACTATCCTTGGCGGACGAGGTCAAGTGCAGATTTCTTGAAGAAACTGACGCGGCGAGTTTGTAAGAAAGACTCATAGCTGACTACTCCAGTTCGTCGTCATTAGATCGGATGCATTGGAAGAGGAAGTTGTTCTGTTTATCTATGAAGGAAGGTACCGATCTCCAAGACCACATTACAGAGTTCAATAAGGTATTATCTGAACTTAATGTGATCAACACAGATGTGTGTGAGAAAGATAAAGCTTTCAACCTGATATATTCACTGCCGGATTCATACGAGCCTTTGATCACGACCATGCTTCACGGTAGATCTGCCAAGGAGAGTATTTCGGTAGATGGTGTAATCAAAGCATTGAAAGAAAATCAACTTAGGAAGGAGACCCATAAATCTTCATCGTCTATTCCTACAAGTTGTCTAGCAGTGGATGGTCCTTCGGGGGAAGACAAAGTACTTTGCAAAAGGATTCGATCCGTTGCCGATATTGCAAGAGGCCAGGGCATATCAAGAAAGACTGTTGGAAACTACAGAATCAGGAAAGTGCAAAGAATGGGAGTTTAGCTGCTAATGTGGTTAATGCCTTTGATTTAGGTGGTTCGTGTCTTCTTGTTTCAAATTCTTTAGAAGTGGATTGTAGTTGGTTTCTTAACTTAGGGAGTTCTTCTCATATTTGCTCCGAGAGAAAGTTATTTTCTACTTATAAGTCTACTATGGGGCGTTGTGTGACAACGGGAACTGGGGAGATTTGTGAAGTAGTGGTGAAGGGAAAATTGAGTTGAAGATGCCAGGTCTAAATATGTTTGCTTTAAGGGATGTTTTGCATATTCCTCTGCTGAAACGGAAGCTAATTTCCTTGGGAACTCTTGATGCACGGGGCTGCAGGAGGTGGAGTTTTGTTTGTTTTTCAAGGTCTTCGTGAAGTGATTAGAGGTATGAGAGTGGTTGGGCCAAGCCAACACAATCTCTACAAGCTTTGGAAAATTCGAAAATCCTACGCAGGGGTTGATAGTTCTTTTCCCATTATTCCCGCAAGCTCAGCTAGTTTGCCGCAACTAGAATCATCGAGATGAGACCACGATGTTCGAATATCGTCGAGAGGTGGAGAATGCCTATGGGAAGGTGGAGTTCGTGTGGAGTTTGGCAACTTCATGAGTACATCTACGGAGGTGTGCCTTTGAAGGGGCATACTGGATTTGGTAAGATTGGGTAGAGATCATGTCAACTAGAAGAAGAAGCTATTGTTCTAAGTTTTCTTTGCAAGTGGAATTTGTTAGAGTTTGGAGATAAGTAACACATCATGTGATAGCACTCGTATGCAATCCAAGATGGAGTTTGTTAGGATTGTATCTTGAATACTCGTTGTTCCGATTAAAAGAATGTAATATGAAGCACGGAAGTCGAAGCGTCGAAGCGAGTAAAAGGAGAACAGTAACAACAGGTTCAGGATAGTTGCGGTCGACTGGTTTTGGTGACAGTGGACCGCACCCCCCGACCGCACCCCCGACCACTCGAAGTACAGGGAATGTTAGAGAGTGGTACGGTCGACCGGTCTTGTTGGACGGTCGACCGCCCGCGGCACTGTGTTCGTTTTTGGGCTTCGATTTGTTAGGTCGATTCAGCCTAATCTTCAACTCCAAGTCAGATCGTGCGGCTCCTATTCAGTTACTTCTTTTCCAGATTATATCGAATGACTGAGGATCAATATTAGACCTAGGTTTTCTTTCTATTCTTTTATATATTTTGTAAACACCTCCAATATGAGAGGGAGTACTTCATAGATTCTTTTCTCCATTGTAAAGAGAGGCTCGAGAGAGAGATAGTTCTTGGTGGGTGAGTTTAATTTCTTGTGTCAAGTGAATCAGTAACTCCTTGGAATCTCTTCTAGTTGAATATCAGATCTCCCTATATTTTCCCCCGGATTAAGCAAAAGCTAACCGGGATAAGTCATCGGTGTGTTTGAGTTAGTTTTGTGGATCTACTTGCTTGCTCAATTTATTTGTCTCGTCTACTTTGACTTCCTTATTGCTCTAATTAGTTCCACTATGACCAGAGGGCATTTGCTGACGCCCCAATCCCAACAACTTCGGGATAAGTCATTAGTGTTGTGTTTGTGTTAGTTTGGTGGATCTACTTGCTTGCTCAATTTATTCGTCTCGTCTACTTCGACTTCCTCATTGCTCTATTAGTGTAGCTGCAACCAAAGGGCTATTGTTGATGCCCCCATCCCAACATAGAGACCCAGATGTAATAGGCCTAGTAGAGACTAGATTGGATATTGTTAGAGCTAGCAGGTTTTAATTCAGTACTCTAAGGGAGCGTTTGGTACGCAAATTGGAGAATTCCTAGGAATTGGTGGATTCCTGGGAATGTGAGGGTGGGAATGAAAATTTCCGGGAATGTTGCAATACTGTATTTGGTATACGACATTACATGCTTGGGAATACTTTATTACTGTGTTTGGCATAGTGCAATTCATTCCCATCAATCCATCTCTATCGTAGACATTACGGAAAATACCTTTTTGGCTTTATTTTTTTTTTTAAAATTAAAGTTATCTAATTTAGTAATTGATGTATATGCAAGCATGTGCAAAAGCAATACTGATATATATGGTACAAAACTTTAGTAAATTAACAAATAGATTACTAAAAAAAATGCACTATGATTCCTAGTTAGATGAAAAACATAACAAAAAGGAAAAATGAAATGTATTTATTAAAACGACACATAGGTACTTAAATATATACAAATGAAACAATAAAGTTCATAGAAGCAAATTTCAACTCCACATATTTCAACAAGTTTTAGATAAAAAATAACATAAAAGAATTGAACTCAGAATATGCTAGGCAGTTGGACATTTGCACATGCCAAATAAATAAATAATATAGATTCATAAAGGAACCCAACACCTGAAGATCTAAAAACAACTAAACATTATGGTAAATTAAACACAAAATAATTCTAGTTAAAATGTTCACTTTATTTGAAGCAACTAAAAGAACTGATCCAACAAGTGTGATTAAAAATATCACATTCAACTAGATGTCACCATTCAAAATCGCTTGCACGTAGAAAACTCTATTCTCCTGCGGAAAGTTAAAAAATGCATTGGTCTTTGTACTATCATTACCAATGACAATTGAAACTTTCATACAATCTAAAAGAGCCAACTCATCCATCTTCATCACTTCTGTAGACACCGTACTCTTCCGCTGATTATCTTCGAAAATTGACTTGTAGCAACTTGCTATCTAATTTAGATTTTACTTCGTCTCCTCAAAGAAGTTTCCAAATTATTGCATTTTGACACCAAAATTATCTTGGGTCGTACCTTCTTCTTCTCCACTCGACCTCTCCCTTCTCTTCTTTCTAGAGGAATTACCGGTCTCTACATCTGGAACTGGTTGAGCTTCTGCATTTAGAACAATGAGGGGAACATATGTTGGATCTGTTAAGTCTTCAGCCAATCCGTCAAGCTCAATTACATCCAGAGTATTCTCTTTGTCAATTTTTTTTATTGCATCTGCAGGAGATTATGCTCCCACACCATTTGCACGATCTTTCTCAAACACAATTGACAATTCATCTAGATACGAAAATCTTTTTCCCCTCAACCCAGTTGCATTTGGATGGCTCTGTACATACACATAAGATACTCAAAATCAGTTAGGTATTAATCTCATACTTGAAATTAAAATGTGGCTATTCAAATTAATATAATTGCCTTTCTTTTTGAAAGAAAAAAAGTGTAGCAGATTATGTTTTTGTGTATCTTTGCAATGGAAAATTTATTGCAAAACAAGATCATAAATAATATTAAACATGTACCCAACATAAATGTGGTTTTTATCTGAATCCAACTTTCAAATACAGCTAATTCGCAGATATTGCACTTGTCTGTATCGCTCCAACCAAATCCTGAGGCTTTGTTGCTTAACATCTCTGCAATGGCATTGTATTATTTCCTGAAAGTCTTCACTCTTGACTCGATGTGTGGAGATGCCTTAATTTTAGTGCCATGTATTTCATGCATCCACTTTTCCAATTGCCCCAGATAGCCTGGCTTGAGGGCTCCATTGTCTGCTCTCCATCTTCCACTATTCACCAACTCTTGTAAGCATTCAACCAGTCTCCCATCTTCCACATGAGTCCACACGTGCTTCACTTTGCCATTCTCATTATGATTTTGTGAGTACATACATGTGTTTGACCATAATAAATGCAGAAGAGAAACATGATTTAATAACAACAATAGCTTAAAACTGCAATAGTATCTCAACATAATATGAACTGCCATTTCAAACTTTCTCAAAAAATCAACAGAATTTAAAAAGAACCTCATGAAACACAATCAAACATAACAATAAACTGCAATAGTATCTAAAATGAATAATCAAATAAAGGTTCATCAAAGAGAGTATGTCCATCATAATAAACTATTGCATACGATTCGGCCACATCGCTTGTGCAAGGATATCTCCATGCTGAGTCCATTCATTTGATGCCTCGATATGAGTTATTGAGTCACCTCCTAAGGTTAGGTCATCATTTACGTCTTCTACGTCTTCCTCAAATACGCATTCTTGCAAGCAAATAGTGAAGAAGTGCACATGCAGAAATAATTCGACATTGAATTTTCACCGGATAATGTGAGTCTCATCTTAAAATAGCCCATCTATCTTTTAAAAGACCGAAACAACTTTTAATGACGTTCCTAGCACTTTAATGTTTATAGTTATAAAATTCTCGTGTTGTTTGTGGTTGCTGATCTTGTCTCCAATCATTCAAATGATACCTTTCGCCACGATACGGGGTAAGAAATCCTTCTCCATTCATGTATCCAGCATCACACAAATAATATCCTATTTATCTTCAAAACATATGTTAATATATTGCACATAAATGATTATTAAATAATCCAAACAATACAAATGTATTTGATAATACCTTTGGGAACTACCAATCCATTTCTTCTTAATAATGCATCATGAAGAACTCTAGAATCGATGACCGAACCTTCCCACCCAGGTAGTATATATATGAATTGCATGTCTTGCGAACAAACCCCTAAGACATTGGTCGCTATTCCACTTTTTCTAGTTCTATGCCTTGGTTTTTCAGGATTTGTGGCATACACTTGGATATATGTGTCGTCTAGTGCTCCAAGGCAATTCTTAAACCATTTCCATCTATAATCTACTGAATTCTCCGGAACTGCTACAAGTTTCTTCAACAAAATATCATGTAGACGAAATACTGAATTTAACACTAACTCAAATTGCCTACTTATTGTTTTCTTTGACCTAACGAATTGTCTCTTCATGGAACGATTCTTTTCACTGTGTCCACAAATATTAAGAAACTTTGCTACCATTTCTTCTATGCACATATTTTTAGTTGATTGCAAATTTCCACCAGTTTGAAGTAGAAGACAACTTATGAAAGATTCTCCTATCCATGCGGATGTTCTCCCTACTCAGTTCGTCACTTTGATAAATCAACATTCTCACATTCATGCTACGCTCAACATGTCTATCGTACATGCACCAACCGACCCTTCGACCTCTAAGTCTTGGCTGTCTTATATAGGACATCATAGTAAAAAGACCCATATTTGGAGCAAATACACGTAAATCATGATGACAGTGAACTCATGCATGTCGGGCATATTAGACATCTGCTTATGGTAGAAAAATATAATAGAAGGAATCAAATTCATAGCTGATAATTAGTGAATGCTTGATAACAAAAAGAATTAATGAGGGTGTCTAAATTTTCATGCTTTATAGCCAGAATTGTCTATCTTTTTTCAATTCTGATGTTAATTGTTGTTTAAGAATTAAGACTACAAACACAAGAATTTGAGGGTGTCTAAATTTTATTTAATGATTGTTTCATTGTTTTGACCTTCTACGGCGAAACTTCTCGTCTTTTAAATCCTCCAAGGATGTTTGGTTGCTAACAAATTGTGATTACGAATTGCGCACATTTCCTAATATATTGTGATGAAACACGTGAGCACACTTCCTAATATATTGCTGACAAATTGTGACATTAGTATATATCTTCTAGTCTAAAAAATTACTTTAAAACAAACAGAAAGATAGTTAATGTACTAATATAGTAACTCTTGAGGAATGACATTTAGTTTTGAGGCATGCTAAGATTCAATAGATATGCCTTCACACTGTCTTGGGTGTTGAGAGAAGCCAATGTGCTGGAGTTTGAAAATTATAGCTACTCTTTGTAAAAGTATTCACCACCTTGCAATAGATGTTATAATTGGAAATGCTTGTTCTATTAGTGAGAAAAATAATATTAATATATCATGAGATTTTATTATCATAATGGAAGGATATGCTTGTTCTACTCAATCACGACCGTGAAGTAGTCATAAGTAGACGATAGAAATATTCAACTATGACATAAAATATCATAGATATTTAGATGTTCAATTTTTGTCGTTAAAATGATGCAACACCACTTGTTTCAATAATCAATTACACATTGTAGACAATGGTTCAAATAAATTGATGACATACAAAATCAGTTTCATGTATTCATTGAGAGACTTTATAAATCAGTGCAGTAATTTTAATATTTCACAGTCGGTTTAGTAGCTAATTGTCCGAGTAACCCTGTCAAAGCTGTTCTTTTTCATGACAATGCTGAAGACATAGTTTTCCACGTGCATAGTCAATAGTAGGAATGTCATCTTAAATATAATAGTATTTATTTAATCCTAAAATATCATTTTTGACAAGTAGACTTGATGTAGTACAATACAGAATCAAGAATCAGGTCATTTGATGCTATGTTTGATAAAGTTATGATCTTATTGGTCCAAATTTCAGATAACTCATTTTTGGCTCACACGGTTTGTATTATAAAATGCATAACAAATTTAATAAAGTTCATTTTATTTTTAAACTTTCAGTTTTTAAAATTAGACTTGATTTAATGTAGCATTGAATCAATGCCATTTGTTTAACATTTGATGGAGTTATGGTCCATTAGAAACCCATATTAGATTTCAGAAAACTCAGTTTTCTAGTGCAGTCAGTACTAAATTTTTTAATAATTTCAATATAATTTAAGTTTTTCCTCATTTTTACTTTGATGATCATAGGAATGCATGATGTATCCATCTTAGTTGATGATACTGCAATGAAATCGGAGGAGTTAACAAGTGTGACATGGATTCCTTCACCAAATAGCTTTCGAGTAACTCATGTGCATTGCAGTATCTCATGTGTGACAAGTGTGACTCTAATAGCTTTCAGTTTTCAGTTTTCAGTGTGACTCCAATAGTTTTCAATTTTTAAATAGCTTTTAGTTTTCGGGTTTCAGGTTTCAATTTAACAGTAACTCATGTCCACCAAATAGCTTTCAGCTTTCAAATAGCTTTCAAGTAACAAGTGTGACATGGATTCTCAATGAAATCCGAGTAACTCGTGTGCATTGCACATTGCTAACTAACGCCTGTTAACTATCAATTATAGTGCCATGACCCAGAAATAAAAAATTAGAGAGGAAGAGAAATTAAATAGTTGCTATCTATCTTCTGTATCTACCTAGTAGCACGCGCATAAATTATATAGATTGAAACTCCCTTCTTTCAACCTCAGTTTGACATATCATTCTTCTTTTTTTTGTGGGTCAACATCTTCTTTCTCATCAATTCTGGAAATCAAATTTTCAGAAAATTTAAGAATTGACAATTAAATTTACAGTTGTATTTGAATTTTTTGTACTACAGTTATTATGTACTGATTTTTTTGTAAATTTTCAATGATGTGTATAAACTAAAATCTGAATAACAGATCCTTATTTAGATCATAAGAGACAATGGTTCCTATATAAGGCAGGAAGTAGATTAGGCTTGCGCTGACTTTTGTGAATCCTGTATTACTACTGCTACTACTACTAGCTTTCTTACAATTACAGTTGCTATTACTATACTAACATCCCCCTTATTGAACTCCCCTTCACATCTACTGCTATAAAGAGTTGCTTAATTCATAGACAAGGTAATCTAATCTCAACTATACAGTTTCGGGTGGGAATTACGTTAACCATCAGTGTATAATCAGTCACTCAATTGTTGCAGGTTATCTGAATACCATTAGGTGTTTTTAAAAAGAAGTGGAAAAAAATGGAAACAAGCAGATTTTTTTTTTTTTGAAGAAAAGGTGGAGTTTGGCCACCCTGTTTCATTAATAAGGGATTAATAAAACAAATTCAGAGTACTGAGCCTACTACAAAGTCCTACAAACAAAACAAAAGTACATAAACCCACATCGAACATGGAGGGTGGGACAAAATACATCATATCCCCCCAACAAACCCTGGGGTGGTGGGTATCAGTGATCATAGTAGGTCGTGCTGGCTATCAATCGATCGTCGGTCCGATCTCGATCTCCTCGTCATCAAACTCCTCTACCTGGAATACACTCGCAATCCTTCCTCTAGGACCTGCTGCTGCCACATTAGCCCAAAATGAAATAAAATGCATAATGTGAGTCAAATTGCCAGAATACTATTGCAAGTTTTACGAAGTAAAGATTATTTTTGTCTAGCCGGAGAACCCAGGTCATTGCGGCGATAGCGATATACCACGCTTCTCTCATAGAATCCCTCTCCGACTGGAACTTTGGGCCTACCCACAGGTCCTCGTATGTACTAGGGTATTGATTTTTCTATAGGGTGTTGAGTATCTCTACGAGTACCGCTTTGCTCCTAGGACACTGTAGGAAAAGATGGTCTCTAGTCTCCAGGTCAGCATGGCAGAACCCGCATTGCGAGTCCACATTCGGTTGACGCTTAGCGAGGTTTTCTCTAGTCAGGATCGCATCATTTAGTACCAACCATAAGAAAGCTTTGATTTTTAGCGGGGCTTTCGTTCACCAGATGAAGGCTGACCACTTTGGGATACATCCCCTAAAATGGATGCGAGTGTACATGGAGCGAACCGTGAACTTGCTGTACATTCCAGCGTTGGTGATGTAGGCCTGAAGTTCCATTAGTCTAAACTAAGAACCTAGGTCAAGCGATTGTTTGAAAGATGGTTTCCAGGCGCCTCTTTTCCAGGCTGTGGCCACCCTGTAGTGTGGTTATGATGTCTGCTCATATAAATCGGTGAACAGGGTTCTAAGTGTATGATCCGCACACCACTTATCCCACCAACTTCTGGTGAGTCTGCCATTACCGATAGTTGACTTCACACAGGTGTTGAATGGTTCGTAGGCCTTAGTAATGTCTTTCCAGAACCAGGAAACTTGAGGGCTTATCCTGAAGCCCAGATTTTTCGTTCCATTCCCATGCATGTATCCCTGAATAAATTGTTGTCACCCTTCTCTATTATGGTGGAACACTTTTCCCCACTATTTACCCAGTAGCGCCAGATTCATATCTCAAAGGTCAATTATACCTAGGCCTACATGTATCTTTTTCATGCATGCCTTCTCCCATCTAATTAGGTGATATCCTCCGCGGTCCGGGTCTGCTCCTTTCCATAAGAAACGTTTTCGAGTCCGGTCAATTCTTTGGATTACCCATCGCGGCATTTCAAAGAAGGAGAGATAATAGGTAGAAAGGTTTGAGAGAACTGCATTAATAAGCGTGACTCTCCCTCCCAAAGATAGGGCTTTGCCTTTCCAGCCTGCTAGCTGTTTCTCAACCCGGTCAATAATGGGTAGCCAATCCACCTTTTTGAGTTTCCAGGGTCTTAGCGGCAATCCTAGGTAGTGAATGGGAAAACTCACGGTAGAGAAATTGAGGATTGTGGCATGTTCGCGAGCCTCTTCTGGAGTTAGGGAAATGGGAATGAGAGCACTTTTGTGGAAATTAACCCTGAGGCCAGACCAAGCTTCAAAGCAATACAAAATTCCTTTGAAGACGGTAGTTTCCCCTATGTTTCCATTGCCAAATAGAAGAGTATCGTCTGCATATTGGAGTATAGAGCATCCTTGGCGATTGATTCCCTTGGCCACAGGTACAATCCAACCTGCTCTACTGCACTTAGCTATCATGGATCTTAGAACGTCTGCCACAATGGTAAAAAGAAGGGGTGGGAGCAGATCTCCTTGTCTGAGCCCCCGTTTGCATGAGAATGGGTGACCGGATACCCCATTTACCAAAATAGCCGTTCTGCTGGTGGGAAGACAAGTGTGGATCCATTTGATCCATCTGTCTCTGAAACCTCTTCCAGCAAGCGCTTCCAACAAACAGTCCCATTCAACAGAGTCATAGGCTTTCTCGAAATCAAGCTTCAGGAGGTAGCTCTTAGAATTCGAAGTGTGGCATTGATGAATAGTCTCTTCGGCCGTTGCTATACTATCCTGAATACATCGTTTTTTAATGAATCCCATCTAGTCTTGACTAATGAAGCCATCCATTACCTTTCCCAGTCTGTTAGCGAGAGTCTTGGTAATGATCTTTACAGAGTAGTTAAGGAGGCTTATGGAGCGGAAGTCTCCCACTCGTCGAGAGTCTTCTTTCTTAGGAATCAGCACAACCTCTGCGGAGTTGAATCTCCCTAATTTGAGTTTATGCTCGTAAAAGTCTGTGAACACCTTCAGCAAGTCACCTTTGATTTCCTCCCAGAATATCTGATAGAATAGAATCGGGAAACCATCTGAACCTGGAGCTTTATCTTTTACAAGTTGTTGGACTGCCTTCCAAACCTCCTTCTCAGTGAAGGGTGCTTCGAGGGATTGCAGCCTATGGTCGGAATTGCCTGCTTGCTCTTGCTAGAAATCATGTTGGAGAGGAACTCTCAAGTCCGCTTTGTGCCCAAGAGGTGCTTGAAGTGGGACTGGAAAGCCAGCTTAATAGCAATGTCGCTTGTACCATTCCGGAATCCGAGTGGATCGAGTGAATGAGGTTAGATCTACGGTGGGCACTGGCAACTCAATCCATATGGGCATTTCAATCCCAATGGCAACAAGCAGAAAAATTCGTATGGGCATTTCTGCAAACATACCACATACTATTACTATTATATGTACTAAAGCACAAAAATTTATTAACAACAACTTCAATCCTGAAATAGAAACATCCAAATCTTGTGCTATGCAAACAATCAGAATACTCTAACACCTCCTTAATCCGATGCAACTCTATAATAATTCATTAACGACATGTCCATCACAATTAATGCACTAATTTCATGAATGAAAGTTTAAAATAAACTCATTCAGCATGAGAAATTACCTCTATCGGTTTGGCAATCTGAAGAACCCAAGTAAACCTAAGAAATAAAATAAATAGGGCAAAATGCCTAGCTAGAGAAATTGAGTTTGAAAAGGAAAGATGCATATAAAAAAAAGAAAGATTTCCTTTGGTCTAATTCTCAAAATGTAACATCACGGCTTTACTTCAATCATTCCGTACGACGATTCGGCGAGAGAGAGAGAGAAAGAGAAAGATTCGTTACGGGTGAGAGAGAGAGAGAAAGAGGGATACCTTTGATTCCACTGGAAATGGGATAGAGATGGAAGAGAAAAAGATGAATGGAGGTTATAATGAAGAGGAGAAGAAGAGCGTTGCGTGCTAGAGGTAGAATTTTGTTGGAGGGAACAAGAATGGGTATGCAATAATCCAGAGCGAGATAAGCCAGAAATCTGGAGCGTGTTTTGGGTATGCCAGAAATCTCACTTATGTTGACTCTTAGTTTGGTGTGCACAAAACCTGTCTAAAAATACTAATAAGTTTAAGTTGAGTTGTTCAGATTTTCAGGATCAAATAATATCAATAAGAGATTCAAGAGAGATTCAAGAATAGGCAAAGAAGGAAAGTAATAAAGAAAGATTGCAAGATCAAGTAAAAGAATGAGTAATTCAAAAAGAGCACATGTTGATTGGTGCCCTAGAAAGCTATCAAGACCAGTTGTTGTCATTCCATGTTTGTGAGATTTTATCTGTATTTGATTGATTGATGATTGATTAGTATATGGTAAGAATATAAAGTGGATTCATCATGAACAATACGATTGCTGTTGACTGCACATCATGTCGGTTGACCGCACCACAATCGACTGCACATTATAGCAATATAATGAAAAAGTGGACCATTCATCTTTCGACTTTTCGATTAAAAATGAACGGTCAACTATCCCTTTATTACGGTCAACCGTAACTTGCGATGTTCATTCCTTTTTGAATGTATCGTTTCTATTTTTAATAGATACACTTCCTATTCTATATATTTGGACGAACACGCTGTGTATTCCTCACCTATTACTTTGAGAAAAATCTTCTGAACTAATAAATTCAACAATCAATCCGAGTGTGTGTGATAATTCTTTATTTTCTTCAGTCAGGATCATTAAAGATCTTGAGTTTTTTCTTTTCTTCCACTTCGGTGAGATTGACGGGACTTGTGTTAGAAGTCTTGTGGGTGTAATAGGTCTCTCGGCCTAAATTCAAGAATCACTGTACAAGGGTTTGAGTATAGTGGAATGCATGTGGCGGAGAATTGCTACAAGTAGGTGGTGTGGACGTAGACCTGCGGGTCGAACCACGTTATATCGCTGCGTCAGTTGTGCTTGCTATGCTTGCATCTCTTATCTCTTCTCATTTACTTTTGCAACTCAGTTTTAATTTTCCTTTAATTTTTTAATTCCGCACAATCACCCTATTCACCCCCCCATGGTGATTTACAGTGGTATCAGAGCGAGGTGCTTATCAAAAAGCTTAAAAGCTTAAGCAAAATGTCCAATGGCTGAAATCCCTCTTCCCAAAAACTTGTACTCATCGGAGCCATTCGTTTCCAATGGAACAAGTCTTACACGCTCACCATATTTTGATGGAAAATGCTATGATGTTTGGAAAGTTTGTATGTCTCATTTTTTACAGCTGCTTAGAGAGAAAGTATGGAATGTGTGCATAAAAAAACTGATATTCCAGTCGGTGATGGAAAGACGGCCTTTTCAAAAGCAGAGTTGGCATTAAAAATTGCAAATTTCAAAACTATGACGACTCTCTATGCAGGGTTGAACAATGAGGAATTAATGCAATGCGGGTGAATCGTAAGACAACATACGAGATTTGGAACAACATGTTGAAACAGCATGAAGGAACCACTTCTGAGGTAAAAGCTAAAGTAAATTTGTTTTGTTATAAGTTTGATGTTTTTCGTATGTTGCCAGGACAAAATGTAGATCAAATGCTTTCCTGTTTCGATACATCGCACACGAGCTTGAGAGCTTAGGTAAGGGGTTGGATGACTCATAAGCTGTCTCACGCCTGAGTGAGATGTAAAAGCTGCTGCAATGAGGGAGACCCTTGAGGCAAAGGGATTCGATTACTACATCTTACAAGGAATGCTGAAGACATACGAGATGGAGATGACAGAAACCAAAAGATACAGGCAGAACATCGGGATTGAACCAAAAATCGAAGAGAGAACCATCGCCCTGAAAGCAGAAATCCCGACCATCAAAAGCAGATTCAGACCGTAAGGAGTCAGACGAAGACATCGCCTTATTGACTAAGCAATTTCGTAAGTACTTTAAACATAAAAAATATGGCAGGTATCAAGGAGAAAGAGAAAAGGACAAAGACAACGTATGCTATAGGTGCAAGAAGCCTGGACACATCCGTGCAAATTGTCCTGTCTCACAAGACAAGAATAGGGACTACTACCACTCAAATCCGGGATTGAAAAAGATGGCATTGAAGGCAACGTGGCTAGACTCAGACTCAAGTGAGGATGAGCAAGGTTACAACGATATTGGCTGCATGGCTCTTAGGAATGGTGATGTGCAATCACCATCTCAAGAAGAAGTAATCGAAGAACCCACTTATGATGAGCTAGTAGATATATGTAATGGATTAAAACATTATGCTAAGAAATTGAGTCATGAACTAAGGCAATATAAACAAATTCCGAATGAAGCACATGACTCTTGTATTGCTAAAAATCAAAAACTGAAAAAAAAAATGCTTTGATCATGGAAAAATTTGAGTCATTTAGAAAAGATCATGATGTATTGCTAGAGGAAAATGAACTTTTAAAACAATAAATTCAAGAATTCTTAGAAACACATGATGAAAACTTAAGAGAAATCCATGAGAAATCTATTAATATTGCTAAGCTCACTGACGAGTTAAAAGAATGTAAAAGAAAATTTGATGAGGTAGTGCAAGGTTGTAACGAAACTCTTGAGCAAAATAGAATACTTGATGCTACACTAGACACTCTTCGTTAGAACACAAAAGACGATGAGATGATCAGGAAAAGACTTTGTAAAAAAGTAACTGAGCTCGAGAAAATTGTTGAAAAATACGAAGGGCCCAGTTACCTTATTACTAAAAATTCAAGATCCTATCATGATAATCGAGGGCTTGGTTACGAAGAGCCAATACACCATTAAAAATCTAAATGCATGTCATACACACTTGCATTGTCAACAACATAACTACAAACCAAATCCAAATTATGCAAGTGTGCATGATCCAAGACATAATCGTATCACATGTCATTACTGCTGTAGACTAAGGCATATTTGTAATACCTCGTAATTTCTGAATAGTATAATATATATATATATATATATATATATATATATATATATATATATATATATATATATATATATATATATATAAAGCAGGTTAGAGAAAGTGAGAGGGGGGCCCACGGTTGAGGAAAAAACAGCACGCCTGCTGTTGGTTGGAGACGCTGACGTCACCGTGACGTCAGCATGTATCGGGGCCAACCCCGGTTGAATTGAGAAGGTAGAGATGTTGTGTCTCTCACTTCGAGACGTGTTGCAGGGTCCATAAGTTAGGGTACTGTGCACACGGAATTGGAGAGGAGAGAGGATTGTTGAGATTTGTCCCATATCGGGATTATACAATAATTAATTAAGTATAAATATAATTGCCTATGATCAAGAGTCACCTAATTGGTTAACCACCTTTTGAGAGGCAGCCTGTGGTGGACAGTTGTACTATAAGTATTAATTTGTCTTCTAAAAATAATAAAAATTATTTGAGTATTGGGGCGGAGAGTTACAATATTTCTTACAACTGTTCATTGAAAAAGAATACTAACTTTGTCTGGGTAAGAAAGAATGGAAATGCAGGTTCAAAATCCACTTAGACACATACAAAACTCCATGTAGGTGGGTCGACGCTCTCAACTTAGAAGATTGCAGGCACCTTGATAGAAGATGTTTGATAGGCACAACAAGTTATACTAGCAAAACCTGCATCTCTATCAAGAAAAACGGAGAAGGACCTTGGCCCTTCAGATAAGTATAACACCGGGTAAAATCTACACTTGCTTAAATCTATATCAAGATTATGTACCTCCAAAATAAAGTGTCTAGAGCATCTGTTATTTATCTAATACACTAGATTTGCCCGTAGGCACGTGCCTACGACACGTCTTCAGAATGATACAGCATATGAAAAACCTTTTAAACAGTAAATCAACAATTATGTAGCTCAAGTTTGAATAGTATGAAAATAATTAGTTGTAAATAAAAGTCTATGTTTCCATAAGTGTGTGTGTGTACATATATATATATATATATATATATATATATATATATATATATATATATATATATATATGGGAAATGCTCGGTTGAAAATGGGTTGTTTTTGAAAAACAGCAATCCTAGCCCTCTGATCCGATCAGATCGTGATGAGCAGATCAGATGCGATCCGCTCTGATCGAAGAGTTTTAGCGGAGGGGTAATTTTGGTACTTCACGCCAAAAAACGCTTCAGTTTTTGGGCGTGAAGTTTTTTTGTTGGAAAAATCACTTAGGCCGTTGTTGTAAACAACGGCCTAGGTTGTTTTTTTTTAAAAGAAAATCAACCTCAACAACGGCCAAGGTATGTACAAGTGTTTTTCCAAACACTTGAACATACCCAGATCTCATTCACTCCGTCTTCGTCACAAACTCTCTCTCTCTTTCTTTTGAGCTCCCGAAACCCATCCCCAAACCCTAGTTCTCTCTCCCACCTCCTTTTGTCGATCTCCTTGCCTTCTCGATCTTCCCCTCTTGTCGAAGCCTTTATATCTCTCTCCCTCCCCCGAATACCCGAAACCCTAACCTAACCCCATATCCCAAATCACCTGAACCCTAGCACAAATTCTCCAACGCCCTAGCCTCTTCAACTTGTTCGTTTACAGCAGCGGCTTCTCACATCTTTGCCAACTCTCTCTCTCTCTCTTTGGACTAGGTATTTATTTAATCACAATTTTCTATATTGAACTATGTGAATATGGATGATTTTTTTTTTTCAATTTTTGAGTTTGATTTTTTGTATTATGCATAGTAGTCTATAATTTAGAGAGTATACAATTAGCTCGGATCATGTATGTTGTATATATTTTGTTGACATTTTTGTAGATGTAGTGTTAGTTGTAGTTGTAGAATATAGGAAAATGAAAGAAACGAGATCCAAAAATTTCCAAATTTAACGAGTAGGTCGGACTCATCGCGTAGAAGGTAACGGAACTTGTAGAGGTGATTTCCGTCTCACAGTTTGCAAGATACGTCTGTTTATCACTTTTATTCAATAAAATGGATATAAACCGATACGCGGCCGTATCTTTCAAAACGAGAGTCGAACTGACCTCTGCAAGCTCTGTTGGCTTGTGTTTGGTGTGCCAGACTTGACGGCCAAATTTAGGAATTTTTCCATCTCTTTTGTGTTGTTTTGACACGTATATGAAAAAACTTCAATCTACCTCAGAACTGTTTTAGTACGTTGTCAATAGAAAAATGCTTAAATGAAGTCCAAAAAATACGAAACCGTGCGAATAGGTTGGGCTAACCATTCACAACCCAACACAACTTGTATTTGCGAGTTCCAACCCACGGTTTGCGAGATACGTCAATGTATCGCTTGCCGCTTTTTTTTCAGAGTGAAAGCGATACACGGCCGTATCATTCAAACCGAGAGTCGGAACTGACCTCTACAAGCTCCGTTAGCTTGTGTTTGGTGTGCCAAACTTGATGGCCAAATTTAGAAATGTTTGCATCTCGTTTGTGTTGTTTTGACGCGTATATGAAAAAACTTCAATCTACCTCAGTACTTTTTAGTACGTTGTCAATAGAAAAATACTTAAATGAAGTCCAAAAAATACGAAACCGTGCGAGTAGGTTGGGCTAACCATTCACAACCCAACGCAACTTGTATTTTCCAGTTTCGACCCACTGTTTGCGAGATACATCAATGTATCGCTTGCCACTCTTTTTTCAAGAGTGAAAGCGATACACGTCCGTATCTTTCAAACTGTGGGTCGGAACTCACTTCTACAAGTTGCGTTGGCTTGTGTTTGAGTGGCAGACTTGATGGCAAAATTTTGGAATTTTTGCAACTCGTTTGTGTTGTTTTGACGTTTATATAAAAAAACCTCAATATACCTCGAAACATTTTTAGTATGGTCCCAATAGAAAAATGGTTAAACAAAGTCCAAAAAATACGAAACTGTGCTAGTATGTTAGGCTAATTATTCATAATCCAACGCAACTTGTATTTGCGAGTTTCGACCCACGGTTTGCGAGATACGTCAATGTATCGCTCGCCACTCTTTTTTCAAGAGTGAAAGCGATACACGACCGTATCTTTCAAACCGTGGGTCGGAACTCACTTTTACAAGTTGCGTTGGCTTGTGTTTGGTGTGCCAGAGGTGACGGCCAAATTTTAGAATTTTTGCATGTCGATTGTGTTGTTTTGACGCGTATAAGCGAACTTTTGAAATTTTTGCATTCCCGTTGGTTTGTGTTTGCTATTTTTTGGTGAATAATTAATATTATATATGAGAACTTTGTTACAGAGAAATGGCTAGAACGAGGAGAACCAAAAGGACATCTAGGGATGCTCGGGGGGGAACATTCCACAGAAGTAAGAGAACTATTAATTTGTATTGTGCATTTTGTATTTAGTGATATTTTTAGTACACTAATAATAATTGTGTTTTTGGGTTCATGTAGGTTGGTGCATCCTCTTTGATGGCACCACGTCGTGGTCCGAGACCAATATATATCGGTGAACTGACCTTGCAAGACCGCCATAGATCCACGACAGTGTGGGGTGGGACGATGCAGAGGTGTAATTTCCATACCCACGAGACCATGAAGGTGCACCGACATATTGTTGAGTACATAGTTGCGGTCGGTTTCTACGGAATTAGCATGATGGGTCAGGTTAAAACTCGACCGAGCACTTCTCTCAGCACTCGTGGAGCGATGGAGGCCAGAGTCGCACACCTTCCATCTACCGGTCGGAGAGATGACAGTGACACTACAGGATATAGCGATGATCTCCGGTCTTCCAATAGATGGGTTGGCCGTGACGGGTAATATAAACTTTGATAAAATAAAGCTGTGTAATGAACTCCTTGGTACAGAATTTGATGAGGAGGCCGCGAAAAATAAGAATATTTTTGTCGGATAATCAATCCGACTATCTTGGTTGAAGGGACGTTTTGATGGGACGTTGACTGATGGATCGCCCAACCACTATGTACATCCTACACCAGAGGTTACATTCTAACGGTGCTCAGAGGGGTTCTCTTGCCTAACTCATCCGGGGATACGGTGCACCTCATGTATCTACGATTGCTTGCCAACCTAGACTTAGCTGGTCGGTACAGCTAGGGAAGTTGCGCGTTGGCAATGCTATACAGGTCGTTGTGTTCTGTAGTGCTAGATGGGACCGAGATGACCGGTCCGATAATTTTGTTACAGATTTGGTCATGGGAGCGACTGTACTTGGGTCGCCCCCAAATTAGGAGACCGGCGGACGGTTGGATGGTCGAACCAGAAAATCCTCATCTGTTAGCACCCTAGGGGTATATTGAGAAGGTAGTCGGAGTTACAAAGACAACCCAAAAGGTGTACTAACGTACTACAGAGACGAGCTCGACCAACTACGAGAAGAGTTCGTGATTTGGGTGTCGTATACACCCGAGCAGGTGGGAAGACTACCACTGATGTGCATGACTAGGTCGCAGTTGTGGATGATGACGGCTCTACTCATCAACTTTGGTTTAGTGGAGCATCTGCGGCTGGAGAGAGTCCTTCGGTAAATCGTTCTTCAAAAAGAAAGTCCCCCAAGCTGTGCAAACCTATACGACCATGAGTTACACATCTGAGGGGTACCAGTCGCATGCCTACTCATAATTGGGCAGATTTCCATTATGTTCACGTTCCAGAATGGAACGAGCAATGGTTTGAACTTGTAATTACAAATGTTCCAGAGTATGATGGCAGAGAACAAGGGAAGTACATGCAATGGCTCAAATTATATACACATTTGTACATCTCTCCCGATACAGAACTACCTGCTGGTGTTCAACGAGTAATTGAGGAGAGGGAGATTGAACCACCACCCGCCTATTCTAGTTCACAACCCATGTTCCATCCGAAGGCCTCAGCAATACGTATAGTGGTAAGTATAATCTTTAAATTTTGTTGAATGTTCGTTAGATTTAAAGTTATTGAATTGTTTACTTTTCTGAATCTGTATAATTATTTTTTTTTTGGATTTTTTGTTTTAGATTGATAATACGATGGACATGGCAAAAGAATGTGCGGATGTAATCAAAAGTAATGCGAGCACGGCTATGAAGAGGTTCGCTCAGAGGATGCTCTCTTCATGCTGTACCAATTTAGATATTTTAGGAGAGGCTGAACATTTGGGTAGAGCATTAAGGTCACCGAGAGGGCGACGTATGAGCGTGAGGGGTAGGCCAGCTACATTGATGGGGCAATAACGGGAATGTGAACTCAAAGAACAACAAGCTACATCTTCACATCCATCTCCAGAACAAGAGCAACAAAATGAGAATGAAGAGAGGATTATTGGAGGTGTACAAGAGGAGGGAGGAGAAGAAGAAATCCCTGAGGCGTCATCCCCGCTCCAGCGACGAAATCCTGCTCGGAAGAGGCGAGCACCACAACCATACACGCCCGGTTCTTAGCTAATACTGTATACAATTTGTTTGTTGTAGTAATTTTTTCATATTTTGTTTTTTCTCCTGTTGTAACTTAATATGTGGTAATTGTTGTTCGTAAGTTTAAGTATTGTTGATGTTGTTGTTATTAATTGCTAATAGTCAATTATGTGGTGATTTTGGTGGCCGTACTTAGAAATTTATTTGGAGAGTGTAGGTGATGGGAAAGTGTTTGCAATTTGGGAAAAATTCAAGTGTAGCAGCTGTAGTTGCTGTGTCGAGTTGTAGATATATATATTTTTAAACCTAGGTTAGTTGTTGAAATTTTTATTTTCATCAATAAAAGACAGATAGCAAGACCCCTATATTTTGTATACCTTAGCTAATAGGAAAGAAGTTGAACAATTTGGGGTGCTCTCTGACTTGTTGGAGTTAAGTACAACAACAAGTCAGAGAGCAAGACCCCATATTTTTTATACCTTAGGCCGTTGCCTCCAACAACGGCCTAGGTAGTAGGCCAAAAGTTGCATAATTTGGGGTGCTCTCTGACTTGTTGGAGTTAAATTTCATCAATAAAAGACAGAGAGCAAGACCCTATATTTTGTATACCCTAGGCCGTTGTCTCCAACAATGGCCTAAGTAATAGGTAAGAAGTTGAACAATTTGGGGTGCTCTCTGACTTGTTGGAGTTAAGTACAGCAACAAGTCAGAGAGCAAGACCCCATATTTTGTATACCTTAGACCATTGTCTCCAACAACGGCCTAGGTAGTAGGCAAAATGTTGCACAATTTAGGGTGCTCTCTGACTTGTTGGAGTTAAAAATAGCAACAAGTCACATAGAGCAAGACCCCTATATTTTGTATACATTAGGCCGTTGTTGGAGACAACGGCCTAGGTAGTAGGCCAAATGTTGCACAATACAGCATGCTCTCTGACTTGTTGGAATTAAATACAGCAACAAGTCAGAGAGCAAGACCCTATATTTTTTATACCTTAGGCCGTTGTTTCCAACAACGGTCTAGGTAGTAGGTCAAAAGTTGAACATATTGGGGTGCTCTTTGACTTGTTGGAGTTAAATACAGCAACAAGTCACAGAGCAAGACCCCATATTTTTTATACTTTAGGCTGTTGTCTCCAACAACGGCCTAGGTAGTAGGCCAAATGTTGCACAATTTGGGGTACTCTCTGACTTGTTGGAGTTAAAAACAGCAACAAGTCAAAGAGCAAGATCCTATATTTTTTATAGCTTAGGTCATTGCTTCCAACAATGGCCTAGGTAGTAGGTCAAAAGTTGACCTTTTTGCTTTTTACAATTTTCTCTTCACTCTTTACGAACAATCTCTGTAGAACTTTATACAAAAGATAGATGATCTATGCTGGTATATCGTTTATATATTTTTTTATTTTTCCATTTTTTTACACCTAACTAACCAATATATAATCACGATGGTTAAATATTTACAGAAAATACCAGAAAATATAACATAATCTTGTCATTTGTAAAAAACATTTTATTAAATATATTCTTATCACTAAAATGTATATTCTTCTGCATAGCGTACACCTATCCGGTTATTGGTTAGGGTTAGGGTTAGGGTTAGTGTATTAAGTTGGGTTAGTGTTAACGAGGGTTAAGGGTAGGATAAGGGTAAGCGGGGGTTAGGGGTGGGTTAGGGTTATTGTTAGGTTTGGCTTATTGCAAGAAACAAATTTGCGGTAAGTGCTTGTTTTGGGTTATCATTAATTAGGTTAATATTTGTAGTTGGGAGTTGATAGGTAATGAGTTTTTAGTAAAGAGTTTATAGATATTTAAGTTCTATCAATGCTCTTTATGACCAATATATAAAGACTTGTTTGTGTTATGAATGGAGTATTAAACTCTTTTCAGTAAGTACCACTCAGAACATTCAGAATTACTGAAAAATAGAGGGAAAACAGAATACTCACATGTAGATCCCCTTTTGCATAACCGCCCGCATTTTTCCGTTCGCAGGAATACTCACCTTCAACCAAAGTAGTAAGTTGTAGGTTGTTTAAGGATAGGGTTAGGGTAAGGTTAAGGTTTGGGTTGTGTTTTTTATATTTTTTTACAACTGTCTCTCCACTCTTTACGAACATTGTCTTCTGAACTCTACAAAATAGACATTCATATGTATGTTTTTTGGTTTAAATTTTTTATTTATTTTCATTCATAGATACCTAACTAACCAATATAAAATCGTTAAGGTCAAACGAATAAAAAAAAAATGATATTTTGATTCGTAAAGTGGGCATCACATGTAGATATTAAGTCTATGTCGAGGAATGGAGTGTTCATTTTGTTTAGGATAACTTTGCCTACTATTATTGGAGACTCTTCAAAGTGGGCATCACATGTAGTAAAACAAGTTCAATATGGGAAAAACCTAAAGTACATAACTTGCTTATATTCACATATAGATCCCCACATGTATGAGAAAAATCACATGTAGATCCCCACATGTAGATCATATATGGGAAAAACCACATGTAGATCCCCACATGTATAGCCCAACAAGGTTAAAGACCAAAGAAATAGCTATATATTTACTTCACATTGGAGGTTTATCACTTCATATAGCATCATTGGTCCTTGCTCTTTTTCTCTTCATAGTTTTCCCTTCATTCGGAGACTCTACAAAGTGGGTACCACGTCTAGAAACCCACATTTACAACAAGTCCAATATGGAAAAAATCACATGTAGAAACCCACATGTACATAACTTGCCTACTTTATACGTTTGTTATTACAAAGTGGGCACCACATGTAAATCCCCACATGTACAACCCAATAAGGGAAGAGATTCAGTGCGCTATAGAGCGGAGAGTCATCAGATCCAATATGGGAAAAAACCACATGTCCATAACTTGCCTACTATTAAATTTTTCATTACAAAGTGGGCACCACATGTACATCCCCACATGTATAACCCAATAAGGAAAGAGATTAAGTCTTATATTTCTGACATGACTACTCATTTCATTTCCACTCCAAATACATAAACCACATCAGGAGAAAAGACGACGACGACGAAGATGATCAACATCAAGATGTGAGCCCAATGTCAGTTGATGCTGAGGATGAAGAAGAAAAGCAAAGGTCGAGTGCCGAGAAAGAAGAGGAAGGTGCAAAACCCATCGGATGTGATTGCTGCGACTCAAAAGAGGAAGCAGTATGGTTCTTTTGAATTTGAAGAGAATGTATATAAACTGGTGAGTTTTTAATTGTAAAAAAGATTAAAAATTTTATTATTTTTCAATAGGGTAGGTAGGTTTTCATTGGTATTATTTTATTTTTCTTAATCAACCAATAACCCTTAACACTGCCATAACCCTAGCTTACCCTAACCCTACCCCTAACCCCCGTTAACACTAACCCTAACCTTACACATATAACCTTCATCCTTTTATTTTTTGGAATTATTTTTAAGCATATAACCTTGATAATTTTATATTGGTTAAATAGGGGGGAAATTGGAAAGTAATAAAAAAATATAAACGATATAGAAACATAGATCATCTGTCTTTGGTATATAGTTCCAGAGATACTGTTCGTAAAGAGTTAAGAGAAAGTTGTAAAAAATGAAAAAATAAAAAACTCATCTAATAGGGATGTTACTACTTGGGTTGAAACCCTAACAAAAAACCCATCTAACAAAAAACCTCTAACCCTAACCTTACCCTAACCCTAACCTAGGTGTTACTACTTGGGTTGAAACCCTACACTCACCAATAACCGGATACATGTATGTTTTGCAGAAGAATTTACATCTAATAGGGATTAGAATATATGTAAGGAATTTTTTTTTACAAATTAAATGATTATGTTTTATTTTTATAGTATTTTTTGTAAATATTTAACCACCATGATTTTATATTGGTTACTAAGGTGGAAAAAAATGGGCCAATAAAAAAATATAGCTAAACGATATACAAGTATAGATCATCTGTCTTTGGTATAAAGTTCCATAGAGACTGTACGTAAAGAGTGAAGAGAAAATTGTAAAAATCCCAAAAACTCCAAACCTAGGCTGTTGTTGGAGACAATGGCCTAAGGTATTCATATAAAGGGGTGCTCCCTGACTTCTTGCTCTTTTCAAGTTGGTTAAGTCAGAGAGCAACGCAAAAACTCTAAATTTTAACCTATAACCTAGGCCGTTGTTGGGAACAACGGCCAAGGCTATAAATAAAAGGGGTATTGCTCTCTGACTTGTTGCTCTTATTAACTTGTCCAAGTTAGAGAGTACCCCAAAAACTTCAACTTTTGTCCTATTACCTAGGCCGTTGTTGGAGACAACGGCCTAAGGTATTTGTAAAATAGAGTGTTGCTCTTTGAGTTGTCGATCTTTTTAACTTGTCCAAGTCAGAGAGCACCCCAAAAACTTTAACTTTTTGCCTACAACCTATGCCGTTATTGGAGACAATGGCCAAAAGTATAAAAAAATTATTGTGTTGATCTCTGACTTTTTGCTCTTATTAACTTGTCTAAGTCAGAGAGCACTCCAAAAACTTCAACTTTTGTCCTATTACCAACGGCCTAAGATATTTGTAAAATAGGGTGTTGCTCTCTAACTTGTTTCTCTTTTTAACTTATCCAAGTCAGAGAGCACCCCAAAAACTTCAACTTTTTGCCTACAACCGGCCTAAGGTATAAAAAAATTATTGTGTTTCTTTTTGACTTGTTGCTCTTTTTAACTTGTCCAAGTCAGAGAGCACCCCAAAAACTTAAACTTTTGTCCTATTACTTATGCCGTTGTTGGAGGCAACAACTTAAGGTTAAAAAATTAAGGGTCTTGCTCTCTGTGTTCATGCTCCAAAAACAAAGAGAGTTATTGAAGTCGAAAAAAATTTCAACAAATAACGTAGGTCGTTGTCTCCAACAACGGCCTAGGTTTAAAAATAATAATAATAATAATAATGTACAACTACAACAGCAGCTACAGCTAAGGGTGGCAACGGACCGGGTTAGGGTCGAACTTATATAAGCCCGAGCCCGAGCCCGAATTTTTTTGTATGGCTCGAACCCAGCCCGAATTTACATTGGGCTCCAAAATGTGGGCCCAAGCCCGAACCCAAATAAACAAAAAATACCCGAGCCCGGCCCGATTTAAAAAAAAAACAATTACATGGTTTGTTTTATAGAAAGTAATACAAGACAACATGAGAACATAGATAATCGGAATAATCATTCATAAAAAAGATCTACTACTCGAGCATACATCACATCCAACAATATGAATTCACATTGTTTTTGGTTTATGAATAAAATTTTCGCAATAAGATAACCACGACGACGACAATAAACAGAAACAGTAGCAGATCAGCAGCACATCTCAACCCTCACAACATAAATTACCAGTCTGAAGCTTCATCTTAAAGAACAAGCACATATTATTTGTTCAACAGATTATCACATATATTACTTAGATATTACAGAATAGAAGAGAAGGGAAAAAATGATAATCCCGGTCTTCTCAAGGTTGCAAAAAACATCTATATAATAAATTACAAAGAAAGCTATCAAGTGGCTCTCATTCAATCTCCCCTAAAACCAATGGTCTAGATTGATTCTCCCAAAACATATTTTCCCGCCCAAAATTTCAAATCCCAAAATTAAATTTTCCCCCCAAATCTAAAAAACTCATTACTTTATTACTATCTCTCTCTTCTCTCTTCTCTCTTCACTTTTTCATATTTTTCTCTTTCTCTCTCTCCCTCTCTCTCTCATTCTTTCTTTATTTGCTTAAAAATTTAGATTTTAAGATTTCAAGTTTGTAAAATTTTAAGATTTTAAGATTTTAAGATTTTAAGATTTTAAGTTTGTATAATGAATTTTTATATTTTTTTCAGAAAATAACAAATATCTCTTCAACAGTTAAATTTCATTATTTTCCCTTCTTAAAGTTTTAAGAAGTTGGATATTACACCCTCATTTATAATTATGTTTCAACATATACTAATAGAAACATGGACTTTTATTTAAACTAATTATTGTCATACTATTCAAACTTGAAATACATAATTGTTGTTTTACTGTTTACAGAGCTTTTCGTGTTTTGTATCGTTTCGAAGACGTGCCGTAGGCACGTGCCCACAGACAAATCTAGTGATAATACATACCTCGTTTTTTTTGTTGATCCCCTCATATACAATACAAAAAGATGGTAACTCAACTTAAATAAATAAGATACTTTCAGCTCCCCTAAAGTAGAACCGAAGCTGAAGCACATAGCCAACCAAGCATACTTTCTCGTCATCATCAACTGGAATGTATCATCATTTTACGACTTTTCTTCCATCGCTTATGAGCCAAAAGATAATATAAACAGAGAAGAGTTCTTTTCCGAGCTCATGACTCACGCGTAGATGCAAAACATGAACACAACCAGGCCTTTAGAAGATGTCTCGGTTGAAATGGTTTGGAATTGAGTTGGACTCATGCGCTCTCTGGAGATGGATCCTTAATGTGTAATTGTCCATCTGCACAAGAAAGTAAATTAACTATGTACTTCTATCCTTAATGTGTAATTGTCCAAACATATATTTGCGAAGAACAAAGAAAAGCAGAACAATTAACTTGATCTGTTACATAAAAGCAATCACTAAAAACAGAAGTACTGATATGAAGGCATTCTTCATGATTCCTAATACATCTCTTCCCAAGAATCCTCTCATTCCCGGGAGTCCTCCAATCCACATACCGAACGCTGTAAGTTTTATGTTGTTCTCTTAATAAGTTATTTGGAATTGGTAGGATTTTGCAACTTTGGTGTGTAATTGTTATACAGCCAAAATAACAAAAAACAACGAAACCAAGATATGTTGACAACTGTAATAGTACATTCATAAAACCAAATGTACCAGCAAATATGCTGATGATATTGTACAAACTAATTACACCATAGAAAGGATAAATTCCCAAAGTTGAAGGTAAAGATTAGCTTTAGAATCAGTAAAGTGAACATTCAGTATAGCAAAATGAACATTTAGTATACCTGAATAATAGCTATATCTTGCAAGGAAAACTATGAGGCGGGTGAGGTTATAGTTCAAACTGATATCCTTGATTTTTTTATAAAAGGATAATAGAATGATTTGAAAGGTGTTAATAATATGATATATGATATATCAGAACAATTGTTTGTAATTTCAACTAATATATAAACAAACAAACAAATATCCATCAGTTGCTTGCTAAGTTGTTCAAATGCAAGAATGTTTATCTCCCAAATTAAGAAGGCAACATGAAACAAACATTCTACCTTCCATGATATCAACAATAGCAAATTGACCAAGAAGCAAGAACAATTGAAAAACAAAGAATCAAAGCAAATAAGAAGAATGAGTATACCTCCATAAATGATCCTAGTTGATGCAGCAACTTGATCACTCACATGTTTTTCAAGCCACTTCCTCAAACCATCATGAACGTTAACCTTCAAAGAAGAACATACAAAATAACACAAAGAAAAGTCAGTTGCATCAAAGTCAGTTGCATCAAAGCAGAACATACACAATACACAATAACACTTCTTCTTAACAAAGACCACCTTATACCAATACAGGATATCAATTATGTGTCTGATATATATAGAATATGTGATCACAGTCAATTGCATCAAAGTGTGGAGTAGATAATCAACACTCACAATGGATGACTGACCTTATTTAGTTTCCTATTGTTTAATGCCTAACTGTGGTGAATGCTATGCAAATGTTCAGAGAAAAGTATTAACCCAACCATAAGCCTTTCTTAATCAACGACTTCATTCATTTCTAACAGTAAATTGATAGAAGGAATGAATCCCCACACCAGAGCATAACAGATCCAAAAGATCAAGAGAATAAAAAGTAAATGGATCTCAGGGAGCACAAGCATTTAATTTTCTGTAAAAGAATTACTAAATGCTACAGGTAACTTTATTTCTTCAAATATATAAAAATATATGACAAATAAGATGATATCATAGGGCAGTAAGAATAATAGAATATACGTAATTTGAGTTGAACAGGTCACAAAAAACACTGCTGTAAAGATACTTACACATTTTGCCCCCACTTATCGGTGGCAACAACAACTTTAGCTTCCACAAAGATAACATTACAAAAGAGAGAAAGAGCTAGGGGAGGTGATTTGCACATCTCGCACTAGACAATTACTCTACTGGCCAAGAACTCACTAAATTGAACCCATTCCTCAACCACACTAAGCCACACAAATCAATCACAATTTCCTACTAGCCAAGAACTCACTAAATTCAAACACTTCGAAGAAGACGGAATGGAATCGAGGTTCAGGGTTCCAATCGCAACAACAATGTGCTTTATTAGGGTTTGTGAAATTAACAAGACGTAGAAATTAGGGTTTTACGACGATGCTTACAATGGTTGGAGATTCTTGACGAGGTATCCGATAAGTGACAACTCCTCAAAATTCATGAGTTTCTACCCCTCATCAGCGACTGGAGGTAAGAGGTAGGAGGAGGGGGTTTAGAAACTCCAGGCCGCTATGAGAATAGGGAATGGTCGGCGGCGATGGCAGGATGGTATTTATTGGTCAGAGGTGCGGGCTTAGAAATATAGGGAGAGAGAAGGAGATGTTTTGAATCTTTGCGGAAGACGAAGCGCTCAATGAGATGAAGGGACGGAAAAGGGAGAAGGTTGAGAGACGGGAAAAGGAAAAGGTGAGAGAGAGATGAAAGGACGAGGAAAGGGAAGGGGAGTATCTATTACTATTAGACTTATATAAATCGGGTCAGGTTCGGGTCGGACTCATACACACCCGAACCCGGCCCGAAAATGTAATCGGGCATATTTGTTGAGCCCGGGTCCGAAAAAAATGAAAAAAATCAGGCCCAAACCCTACTAAAAACGGGTCGGACTTGATCGGGCTCGGATCGGGCTCGGGCCAATTGCCAGCCTTAGCTACAGCAGATACAATTGAGTCACCCCCAAAATGAAGCTAAATTATATACAACCCATCAGCTACAAACTCCCAACAACAACAACAACAATATTAACAAACGACACAAACCAACAACACTTGAGTCTCAAGAACATTTACAGTTAACAACCAAAAGTAATTAACCACATGGGCATTAATCTGTAATATACTGAAACGTTACATTAAATAAATTCCAATTCCTAGTGGATCATCATATCTCGAGTCAGAACTCTCTTCATCGGATGGAATTACTTCTTGCGGATTATTTGGCCTTCATTCAAAGATAAATTTTAGTTAGTGAGAAACTCATTTATCACAAATGAAATATAATAAATTTAAACGAGGGACAAACAAATAAAGTATGAGTCTTACCCCTTAAATAAAGTTGGATAATTTCTTGAATCATGATTCATTTGCACAATGCCGCATCTTCGGTACCGTCTCGATTTTTTTATGCGGAGTTGCTCTCTTATCGGCCTCAAACTTTTTGCGCGAGGCCTTTCCTTTGTCGTGCATTGCTGTGGGTAACTTACGCGTGTAGGTATGTGTCTACTCCCTTCATCATGAGGTTGTGCACTACCATGTGGTTTTGAACTACCTCACGGTTCTACACTGTCATGTGGTTGCGAGGCCTATTCTGGTTGTTCACCCAATCCAGGTTGTAGCTGAGAAACCCCATCAATGATCTTCTGCAAATTCTCCAACGTGTATTTGTAACTTTCATTGGAGGAACAACCGAGATCGACAATCTGTTTTATATGGTAGCTCAACTCACAATATCGAGAAGCAAAATTCTCAGTATTGGTTCGGTTGGAACAGATGTATAACTTCTTCTCATCACATTTCTGGTCCATCTTCTTTTAATATATACATCCGGAAGGGAAGTGTTATGGTTGAAACGAAGAGCAGCTAAAATATGCCTACAAGGAATGCCAACGAAGTCGAAGAAGTGACATGTACATGTAATAATTCCTTTGATTTTGTATAATTGAAGAAGGCGAGCCGGTCCTGATTCTCCACATAGTATCACATGGAAGGTTGAATTGTCCGGTGTCTCAAGATCGCCAACGTAACTCACATTGTACATGAAGCTTTTTGTAACTTCATCTTGGAATTTGTAAAAAAAATTTAAAGTGTAGGTTTTCGCCATTTGTGCCTCCAAAGCCCATTCGCTCTTCATCTTCGGTCTCTTCTCACGGTTACGATGATTTTCTTTCAGTTCATCGTGTCTTTGCCTTCCTAAAAAATGGTCGAAGATGACGGCAAATTCATGCAAGGAATATTTCTTTTCTGTATGATGCTTCAGGGCAGAATGTGCTGACTCAACCCGTTGGCTACTCAACATGCCGACCCAAAAAGAATCTTTAGCATAGACGGGTGCCCAACTTTCATGAATATCAAATAGATCGTTCAACCATTTGTTACTCTCTAATCTGTATTGCGAAATCAACAAATTTCATTTTCCTACAATGTCATGTACATATTCGAAATTGTAGATGACATTCTTCAGAGGTTCCCTAAACTTGTCGACATCATTCGAAATACGCACCTCCTGGGGTAACTTATCCAGAATGTGCCAAATACAAAAACGATACCGAGTCTAGGAGAAAACTTTCTTAACTGCAGCGGCGATCCCACGGTCTTGATCGGTGACAATACCGGATGAAGCACGATTCATAACTCCTAACTACTTTTCAAAGAACCATTCAAACAAAGAGGCCGTCTCATTTGGAATGAACCCACCTCCTAAGAAAGTCGATTGCCAATGTTGATTCACTCCAACAAAGGGACACAAATAACATTCCATAACGGTTCGTATTGTACGTGGCATCAAAGCAAATTACATCACCAAATTCTTGATAATTCATCCTAAAAATACCATCAACCCACATATAATGTGACAACCACCCTTCGGGATCTACTTGAATGTCATAAAAAAATGAAGGATCCGTCTGTTTCTTAGATTCAAAAAAATCAATTAACATTGTAGAATTATGTCCTTTCAATGCTTCTTGCGAATCTCTAAGTAAATTTCTAACATCTTTTTCTGTGAATCCTACTTGATCGTGACCACCACTAGCACTTTCGAAGAAGAGCATTTGTCGACATGTCTGGATATTAGCTTGGTTGAATTAATCTATTATCCTTTTATTCGTATTTGACACGAAACGGTTTTGGGGCAAAATATGCCTTCTGCCGGGTGAGGTGAATTCGTGATTGTGTTTTTCGTGAAATGAATACACCACCCACGTATTACTTGCTTTGTTCAATTTTACACGAACGCAAGCCTTGCAACCCGTTCTACAGGTTGTTCCCCATCTACCATCACTATGTTGACTCGGCGACGACCCAGCTTTATTACAAAGATATGACTTATTTACTTCCACTCCTTCCTTTAATTTATTTTCACCTTTACGCATTGCAAAACCCCCACAACGAGCATATGAAGAATAAAAATTTTCGGCCTCAACTAACGTGGAAAACGTCATACCGAACTTTGGTTTTAGATGGTCTTCGACTAACGGCATAGAATCAATGATTGGTTCTACCCCCACAAAATTATCGCCGGCAGCAGAACTCTCTGTATCGTTGTTCATCTGGGGTAAAAATATATTATTGATAAATTAATATACACATCATATATAAAACAGCTTGTTAACAAAAGATTGTGATATATATACATACGAAACAAAATAAGTGACAAACGTCAAAAACGACATCATAAAAATACGAAACTCTGCTATTAGGTCCGGCTTGCCGCACACAAGGTAACAGAACTTGTACAAGTTCCGATCCACAGTTTGTAAGATAAGGTCGTGTCTCGCTTGCTTTCACTCTTGGAAATGAGGAAAATGTGATACATAGACGCATATACCAAACTGTGGATTACAACTCGAAACTACAAGTTGGTATGACTTGTGAGTGGCGAGACTGACCTACTAGCAAAATTACAGATTTTTTCAAGTGGGTTCTCTATTGAAAACTCCTTTAAAACAAAAAAAAATCATGAGAAAATCGCACAATTGACGGCAAAAATAATAATTAAACTTTGTGATTGGGTCGGGCTCCCCACACACAAGGCAACGCAACTTGTACAAGTGAGTTCCGACCAACGGTTTGTAAGATACATCCGTGTATCGCATTCATTCATGAAAAATGCCAACAATGCGATACATTGATGTAGGCCCCAAACCGGGGGTCCGAACTCTCAACTACAAGTATCGTTTCGTAGCGAGCGGTAAGCCCAATATGATCTTCAATTTTTTTTTAAAGATGTCGTTTCGTACTGAAAAGTACCCTCGACAGAAATAAAAAAACTTCAATTGAGGTGGTTGTTTGATATACGGTACAAATCCGCACAAACGAGATCAAAAAATTCCGAAATTTTGGGATTAGGACGGCCGAAATACACATGAGCCAACAAAATATGTAGAGTTAAGTTTTGACTCACAGTTTGCAAAATACACCGATGTATCGTTTTCAATCACAGGAATTACTCGAAAGCGATACACGGCTGTACACTTCAAACCGTAAATCCAAACACACTTCTAAAAATTGCGTTGGCTTGTGCGTGGCGAGCCTGACGTACTCGCAATGTTGCATAATTTTTTTTCTTCTCTTTGTGCGCTATTACTAACATCGAACAACAACCAACAACAACTAATACTACATCTACATCCCCAATAAAACTAGAATTACCTACTCTATAAATACCTACGCATAATATAGAAATTGTACACTCAAACATTGGAGAAAAATTTCCAATCAATTAGCCTACTTAGATCTACTCAAGTAGGAACAAATTAGTACCTTTAACAATGCGGGTGTTCGGAAAGGAGATAGGGGAGGTCGCTGCTCGCTATTGTAGAGAAAGGAAGGGGAGTAGGGTTTGGCTAATTTCTTCAAGAGAGATGTAGGGTTTTCAGATCGATAGAGAGAGAGCTAGGGTTTGGGAAAATGGGTTTCTCGAGCTCCAATAGCGAGAGAGAGAGAGAGTTGTGAGGGAGATGGCGATCTGAGTATGTACAAGTGATTGGAAAAACACTTGTACATACTTAGGCCGTTGTTCGGAACAGCGGCCTAGGTTGAAATTTTTGTTAAAAAAAACAACCTAGGCTGTTGTTTGAACAACGGCCTAAGTAGAATTTTTTCCAAAAAAAAATTTCAAATAACTTAGGCCATTGTTCCCAACAACGGCCTAAGTATAGGTAACTGACAAAAAAAACTTCACGCCAAAATAACGCTAAGTGTCAAATATTTTTTGGCATAAATTTTCAAAATTGCCCCTCCACTTTTTGGACCATTAGTGGGATGTTTCAACGGGTTTCAATCTTAACCGCTCATCACGATCTGATCGGATCGGAGGGCTAGGATTGCTGTTTTCCAACCCGGTTGAAAACAAACCCGTTTTCAACCGAGCATTTCTCTCTCTCTCTATATATATATATATATATATATATATATATATATATAGAGAGAGAGAGAGAGAGAGAGAGAGAGAGAGAGAGAGAGAGAGAGAGAGAATTAAATAAATAAATGAGTTGTTTTGAGGGGGGGATTCGATCGAGAGAGAGAGAGAGAAATAATTAAATAAATTATGGAGTTGTTTTAGGGGATTTGAATTTGAGTTTTGGGAGGAAACTTTTGGAGGAAAAATGTGTTTTGTGAGATTAGATCTGGGCCTTTGATTTTGTGGGGATTGAAGTAGAGCCACTTGATAGCTTTCTTTGTGTTATATATATATATATATATATATATATATATATATATATATATATATATATATATATATATATATAGAGAGAGAGAGAGAGAGAGAGAGAGAGAGAGAGAAAGAGAAATAATTAAATAAATAAAGGAGTTGTTTTGGGGGGATTTGAATTTGAGTTTGGGGGAAACTTTTGGGGGAGGGGGGGATGTGTGTTGTGAGATTAAATTTGGGCCTTTGATTTTGGGGGGATTGAAGGAGAGCCACTTGATAGCTCTCTTTGTGTTTTATTATATAGATGTAATAGGTGAATTTCACAACATATAAATATGTCATAACCTGATATGAGGAAAATCATCTTATCGGTCGACCGACCGGTCGACTGTGTTATACATTTGTTCTTAATCATTCGAAAATGGACCAGTCGACCGTATGGTCGACCGTCCACCCCTATGTCTAAAACCTTTCCATCAAGACTCCTCTTTCGTGAGATGCGGTCAACCGCATATGTGAACCGATCGACCAACCCGCTCGGCTGTCTTGGTTTTTCTCCTTCCTTTATAAATATCCCTTCATCCCTTTCCTCTCAAATCACATGAAAAACCCTAGCCCCCAAACACAAACCCATCTAATAAACTTCACATCTCTTACTATTTTTCAAATTTCTTGAGTGCTTTCTGCTTCTTTGACTCATGGCTTCCTCCGCTCACAAATCGAAGGGCAAGAAAGTCATTGCTTCAAAATCCGTCACTACAGAGGGTATTGTTTTTCAAAACTCAAATTGCGCTGATCTTTATTTCTCTACTCTTTGGAATGCCCCCGTCGTTGCCAATCGGGAAATTAACTTAACATCCTTAGGGGGTCAGTTGTCTATTATGGTTAGGATTCTTAGGGATTTTGGGTGGGAAAACTATTTTTCTACACCTAGCACCCACTCCGAGTCATTGACTCGCCAATTCTATGCCAATCTTGAAGGTCTTGAAGATCTTGAAGATGATGATCTCACTCTCGCCTCTATCATTCTTGGGAGAAGAGTTAAAGTTACTACCTAATATCTCCGTAGGAAATATGAATTTCCCGAAGGGGAATTTGATCCGTATCATCTAGATTTCAAAACCCTCGATTATAAACCTGGCCACAATAAAGATACCGTCAAATCCATGATTGTTCAACTTGAGTTTTCTCACCTCCCTCGTCCCACTCCCACAAATCTTACTGATTCAATCCGTGTTTTAAACAAAATTTTCAATGCCAATATTTGGCCCAAAAAGAATGACAAGTCTAAAATTCGGATGGATCAATCATTTATCATCTTTCTTGTTCTTGGTGAATATAAATTTGATCTTGCCACTTTTATCATTCGCATAATGAATTATGCAACTTCTACAAGTCGTGGCCTTCCTTTCAGTTCCCTCATCTACAATCTTGCCATTGACTCCCGTATCGATGTTGGGAATTTTCTTTTAAGCAAAAATCCTATGCCCATCATTCCTCAACAAATGGGCATCGATGTACCGTTTACTCAGCGGGCGCATCGTCATCAAGCACAACAACAAGAGCGCCAAGCTGAACAGCCCCTACAAGCCTCTTCCTCCTCTTGTCGCAAGAACACCACCTCATATTCCTCATCTTCATTCGTAACTCATGAGCAGTTTGTTGCTCATCAAATACAAGTGTATGGCTATTATGTAAACACGATTGAGTACTTGCAAGGTAAAGAAGACTGGGAAATTCTTCCTCTGCAAAATGATGAGGAAACTGATGAGGAAGATGATGAAGACAATGACGACGACAAAGATGATGGAGGAGATAATGAGGAGTAGATTGTAATAGCAAAATGTAAAATGGCCAAAGAGTTGCATAAATGCTCTTTAATATGCTATGAAGGAATGAATTCATCTCACATATCTAGTTGATTATCTGCTTTACTATTATGTATATGTATTTCGGTCGGTTGTGCGATCGACCGGTCACACATCTGGACTATTGAACACAAGTCTTCTCTAAGAAACACTCTGCTTTCAATAAGGGTTTGCTTTCTATTTCTGCGGTCGACCGGTTCGCTATCTGTTTTTTTGTTTTTCATCAGATTTTGTGTTTTACAGGATGCGCGGTCGACTGTGCGGTCGACCGGTTGGCTCTCGGGTTGGTTCTTTGTTTTCTGCGCTAAATTGGTTTTTGCGGTCAACCGACTTCTTCCCTGGTTGCTCTTTTTTAATGTTTACTGTGAGTTTGGTTTCTTTTGAATCTTCTCCTTTTGAAACTTTTTCTTTTGCTCTTTGCCACATGTTTGTATTGGGAAAATCTAAAATCTATGATATTATGAAGAGCTCTCACTGTATATCAAAGAGTTTCACGATAACGGTATCATGTAAGAAGAGTTTCCTTACGTTCTTTCTATAAAAAAAAATTCTATTTCCCAACTTAATCTCCTGTTTTGCTTACTGTATGGTACTTTATTTTGCAATGGATTTAGGGGGAGTATGTTATACATTTAACTTATTCTATTTTTTTTGCTCCTCTTGGTGTGTTCCAAAAGGGGGGAGAATTCTTTATGAATGTTTTTAACTAAAAATTACTGAAAATAAATGTGAAAATAAATGTGTTTTTCTATGAAACTCTGTATAACATGAAGTATTGAACTAAAGGGGAGTATTTACAAATCTCTCTTAAATGTTCTTTATCTATGAAAACATGTGTTACAGGAAGTATTGAATTAAGGGGGAGTATTTTTATGCCTTATTGTTTATTTTCATTTTCAACATTCAAATGCATGTTTTGTTCACACCAAAATTGGGAGATTGTTGACTCTTAGTTTGGTGTACACAAAACGTGTCTACAGATACTAATAAGTTTAAGTTGAGTTGTTTATATTTTCAGGATCAAATAATATCAATAAGAGATTCAAGAGAGATTCAAGAATAGGCAAAGAAGGAAAGTAATAAAGAAAGATTGCAAGATTAAGCAAAAGAAAGAGTTATTCAAAAAGAGCACATGTTGATTAGTGTCCAAAAAGCTATCAAGACCAGTTGTTGTCATTCCATATTTGTGAGATTTTATCTGTATTTGATTGATTGATGATTGATTAGTATATGGTAAGAATATAAAGTGGATTTGTCATGAACAACACGATTGCGGTCGACCATACTTCATGTTGGTCGAACGCACTACAATCGATTGCACATTATAGTAATATAATGAAACAGTCAACCATTCATCTTTCGACTTTTCGATTAAAGATGAACGGTCGATTGTTCCTTTGTTGCGGCTGATCGTAACTTGCGATGTTCATTTCTTTTGGAATGTATCGTTTCTATTTTTGATAGATACACTTCCTAGTCTATATATTTGGACAAACCCACTGTGTATTCCTTACTTATTACTTTGAGAAAAATCTTCTGAACTAATAAATTCAATAATCAATCTGAGTGTGTGTGATAATTTTTTATTTTCTTTAGTCATGATCATTAAAGATCTTAAGTTTTTTCTTTTCTTTCACTTTGGTGAGATTGACAGGACTTTGTTTGAAGTCCTGTGGGTGTAATAGGTCTCTCGGCCTGAATCCGAAAATCACTGTACAAGGATTTGAGTATAGTGGAATGCTTGTGGTGGAGAATTGCTACAAGTAGGTGGTGTGAACGTAGACCTGGAGGTCGAACCACGTTATATCGCTGCGTCACTTGTGCTTGCTGTGTTTGCATTTCTTATCTCTTCTCATTTACTTTTGCAACTCAGTTTTAATTTTCCTTTAATTTTTAAATTCTGCACAATCACCCTATTCATCCCCGCTAGAGTGATTTACAACTTATTTTTTATGGAAGAATCACAAATCCCACTCTTTTGAAGGGGAATGTATATCCTTCCCAACAAATGATTTTGATTCCCATGGGAATTTAATAATCATTCCAAAACTATACCTATGTCTTACCAAACCAGGTAATCCAGAGGGTAATCCTACATTCCCTTATACATTACCGCGTACCAAAGGCCCCCTAAGTTGTATGGTTCCTTCTGTATCCTATCGACGAATCTTTCTGGTGGGGTTATGTTGTTATGGAAGAAGGATCTTAAGTTTGAATAGTGAAATGCATTTCGAGAAGTTGTATCCATGTAGTATTAGTTAGTGAGATGGGTTTTCCTTTTATTCTTAGCATAGTCTATGCTTCAACAAACTACATTCAGAGCAGAGGGATTTGGTCTGAGGTTGCCTTGGTTTCAAGTCGTTGAATAATACCATGGATTGCATTGATTTCAACTCAGTTCGATCTCAAGAGGACAGGTCAGGTGGTCGCTCTTGGAGAGAGTCTCAGAGCAATGTTGAGTTTGCAGAGTTTCTTATTAATAACAATTTAAACACTTTACTTCCTGGAAATGACACATTCACTTGGTGTAATAACCACAATGACACATTCACTTGGTGTAATATCCAGAATTTTGCGAATTCAAGAATTTATTAAAAATTGGATAGAGCTATTGCAAACTGGGAATGGGAAAAACTGTTTGTGAGGAAGAAAGCGGAGATTGGTTGCGATTATTGTGGGATTCTGGTCGGTACTGAAGGCAGTAATGTAGATGGAACTAGCACTTCTTTCCCAAGAAGATTTATCTTTCACAACTGCCTTCTGCACAAGAAAGAGGAGATTGGTTCATGATTAGTTTAATAAATAAATCACCATCTGTCAATGTACATGGTTCAGACCCAATGAAATTGGTAAATAAACTTTTAAAAATCAAGAGACGGAGCAACGAATGGGTGCATATGAATAATGGTGATTTCAACAGAACTACGGCCAAGTTGGAAGAACATATCAGGAGAACACACAAACTGTTGATGCTGCTAATAGAGTAGGAACGACGGAGGGCAACATTATTAATAATTAGGGCAGAGCAACACAATATTTTGGGAGACAAAGAGCTCTTTTGGAGAATGCCAGGAATTTAAGGTTACAATTTGGAGATGCTGACACTCAGAGCCAGCCCGGAGATCCGGGTTGCCCTAACCAAGTCCATATTTTGTTGCTCCTTAGTAAAAAATAATAATAATAATAACAACAAAAACTAAAAGTAAAATAAAATAAAATAATTTTTTTTTGATAAAAGCATGATTACATTGTCTTTTTTTATCTTCAGTTACACCATAAAGTCAAACAAAATATTTCTAAATTGCTTACGATACTATCGTTTTTTTTTTCCTGGAGCAACTATGATATTGTGGTGTTGTGTAGTATGTTGGTTGTCTATTTGACACATGTTTGCAGTTTTATCTCTAACTTAGCCTCAAGCTGCTGTCCAGGGCATGCTACAGTGCTCTTTACAACCACCTACTTTTTCTCACACAATAGAGTGATAAAAAACAACAGCAAGATGTTAAGGCAATTGTCAGAAGCATCTAATTTCTGGAATACAAGTACATAGTCAACGCACTAATTAAATGGTACTGAAGAATTACCTTGGGAATCTTGCCCTTTGAATTGTAATACTTAACAACAGGTATACTAGATTCCACAAAGACCTTAAAGCGCTTCCTTATCGTCTCAATATTATCATCATCTCTTCCCTGTACAGTTGCCTTTTTAAGTAAGTTTCCAAGATATTATATATCATGCCATTATTTTGAGTTTGCTTCTGAAAATGTAGGGGAAAGAGAGAAGTTAGAAAATAAAGTCCTGATTGCGGTTCAAACGACGCCTCTCCATTTCCTCCTTTGAACATTCAACAAACAGCTTAAACTTGGGCACAATTTTGGTCTGTGAGGAGCAAGAAAAGATTAGCTTCCCGAATATGCATTTCGGTAGGACTAACTATGATATTAAGCTAATCTTTGATAATGAAATCAAGTAGATTCTATCCTTACAATATTCTCAAATGCAACTCGAATCTCCTCATTCCTTGGGAATCCATCGGTGAGAAATTTGTCATTGTCAGTATCCACTATAGCCTTTTGAAGAAGCTTAATAGTTACAAGCACTATTTTACCCTCCTGTATCATTTTTTGAATCATAGTTCCGAAGATAGAAGAAAGAGAATGAGAAACAAATCATCTCACTTTCGAACAACATCTGCATATATACCCAAACATATAATGCAATAATGAACACTATGTTTTTAACTTGCAGTAACTAGAACTCTCCGTATCACACGTGTACAGAAGAACGATGCTTGAAGATAGTTTCATAGCATAAAGATAAGAATGAGAAAATTGTTTTATACCCATTCTCAGAACCAGATTTAATCTCAGCCCGGAGAAGATCTTCCGCACTAAGATCGGTAAACCCATAATGCTCAACAATATTTGCACATTGAGTTCCCTTTCCACTGCCAAACCCTCCAGAAAATATATCAAGACATGAAATTAGAGAAATTTGACTTATACATTACAAAACTTAAGTAGTTCTTGTTGTACCTATGTTAAACTGATTCACAACAGTGTGTTTTGTCCATGTAATTTACAATCAGAAGAAAAATTTATTACTAAAACCCTAACTCCATTTTTACCAAATAGCACAAAATCATCTCCTCAATTCTTGTAAACTAAACCCTAAAACTTTTGAATCTTTTCTACATCAAAACTAACATAACTAAAAGAATCGATCACAGTAGGAAAACCCACACCTGACCTGAAGCGCCTGGATCAGCTGAGAAGCGTCGTCATCGCCACCGCAGCCCCCTGTATGAATGAAACCCTAATTAGAATTAAAAGTTTTCTTTAAAAAATGAAAAAGAAATTAAAAATGTTTCAAAAAAACCTCAAAATTTAAACCCGAGATAAGTCAAGAGTAAGAACTTAGGTTTAGGGCTTTGATGGAAAGGACGAGCCCTAATAAAGTAATAATTTCGAATTGGGGATGAGATGAGTAAGAACATAGGTTTAGGGTTTCTGATTGGGGATTGGAGAACGAGAAAGAGAAAGAGAAAAAGGTCGGGAAGAGGAAAAGGAAGAGAAAGAGAGTAAAAAAATAATTTCAAGCTTTACATGTAGGCCCTTAATAAATTTTATTTTACTATATATATATATATATATATATATATATATATATATATATATATATATATTGAATTTTTTTAAAAAAAAATTTGTTGCCCCATGGGCCAGGGGGTTGCCCAAGCCTGCTGGCTTGTTGGGCTTACCCCTGGGCCGGCCCTTCTGACACTTTTTTGTTTCCCAAATTGGTTAGTGCTACTAGGAGTCGCATTCGGTCCGGTTGGCTGGGCGGGGCCGGAACCGCCCGGGCTTTGCCCGGTCCTGGGCCAACCCAGGCCGGGCTGAAGGATCTCGCGGGCCGGGCCGGTCTAAGAGGGGGGGGGGAATCTAGGCCCGGACCTGGCCCCTGGCCCCAAGGGTGGGGGCCGGGCCGGGCCTGTTTTTAAATATAATATATATATATATATATATATATATATATATATATATATATATATATATATATATTTAAAGGAAGATGAAAGATCAAGTATTAAATTGTAATTTTATAACAATTGCAAAGGACTAATAAATAAAAGAAATTAAAACCAAATTTAAATTGATTTAATAAATTACATGATGTTAAATAAAATTAAGTTCATGAATACAATTTCATACAAATTAGATCAAATTACAAAACAAGGGAATTATTTGAATTTAGAGATCGAGATGGCCTCTATTTAAATTGAAGAGAATGCATTGGACTATTGTCGTGCACTTCTTCTTAACCTAAATATAGAATCTCATCCCCCTAAATTTTTCCAATTATTAACAATACATTATACAAATTACATTCTACTAGTTCTTCACTTATCGCTACTTGTTGATCTGTTTTGTAATTCTTGTAAGTCTTGAGTTCTCTCTTCCGCTTTCATCCAATCTTCGGTGCATACCAACATCTCCAAATTTTTTGCCGTCAAGCGATTCTTGTTCGGACTCATAATCCTGCCACCAAGAGAAAAAACACTTTTCGATGCAACAGTTGACATCGGTACCGTTAGCAAATCTTCAGCCATTCGAGAAATAATACTAAAAATATGTTCATTAGTTTTCCAAAAAGAAAACAAATCTACTACATCATCAATGGGAGGTTATGCATTGTACCAATTTAACTCATTTCGTAATTTGGTTCTAGATTTTTGATTTTAAGAGATTTAAAACACTACTAGTGGCAAGATCTTTTCCCTTTGATAACATAGAAGAAGAAGAACAACTAACATTTTTGTGTTTGTGTAGTGTTAGATGAATAAATTCTATCGTAACTATCATATAAACTATTCAAAATATTTTCAAATTTTGTAATGAAAACAACATGGTCAAAATCATCAATTTCTTCTGCGGAGCATAAGTATAAAAAATCTCAATTAAATTTTTTGTTCCATCTAACTTAATCATGAGATTCATTACACTAGCAACACAATATAATATAGGAAGCGGATGAAAATATTTTAAAATTTTAATATAAGCAGCATAAACCATTTCTCCAATGAAAGGGCCATTTACCAAATTTTTAATTGTTGTCATCATAGTGACAATTGTAAGTAAAATACCACTAGATGTAGATGTATATGTTGTTGAAAATTATAAAGTAACATCATTAAAAGGTTCTAAAAATTTGTACAAACTATCGGCAAAAAATCAAAAATCATCATCTAACATACAATCTTGCATACCCATTGCAATACAGAATTCTCTAAGATTAAAACGATAGTAAAGAACAACACTTAATAAATCAAAAGTAGAATTCCAACGATGTCTAACATTTTCAGGAAAACATTTAAATACAATTCCCCTAAGTTGACATCAATCATGAAAAACTTGATATATTGGACCACTGAACATAATAAAATGAACACAATTTCTCAGTGCCTCAATTTTATCGTGTTCATATTTAAGTGCATCTTGTACACAAAGATTTAAAATATGACAAGCACACCTAACATGAAAAATTTCCAGTTCTAAAGGATTAAGTGTAATTAGCAAACTAGCAATTGCCTTAGTATTATTAGAGATGTTATCAAAACCAATAGTAAATACTTTATCAAAAATACCAAAATTGTTACATGCTTCCATGATGTGTGTGCCAATTATTTCACCCTTATGTGGATATCTAACAAATCCGAATGAAATTATTATCTTTTAAAGTAGCCATTTGGAATCTATCCATTGGTATGCCGTTCACTCCTACCCATACATTCGATGTCAAAGAAACTCTAGTGTTTAGTGACGTAAGTGTTGCTACTAAAAAATTCTTAGCCTCATTGTAAATTAATTTACAATCACCCTTTACTACTTTCCTAGTAATTTTTTTTTTATAATGGGGGTTCAATGCAGTTTGTGCAAAGGTCTCTACATTCCTACTTTTACCAAATGAATAAGGTAATTCATCTCTAATTACTAACTTAACCATTTTTCTACGAACGATATCATGATCGTAGCTATAACTATCAATTTGGCCGGTCTTAGGGTGTATTGTTGTTGTGTGAGGTTGTCTTTATAAAATTCGGGGTGACATTTACTTAAGTTTCGTTGAAATGTACCCGTTCCCGATCCTAGTTTAAACTTATAGTGTTTGACACTTGTTACAAATTTTTAATCCTATATTCTTATCATTTAGTGAAGGGACATAGTCAAAATATTTGTGTACTTCGGATTTGTTCCCTCTTGTTTTACAGAATTGAGATGGGCCTTGTTCTGATCCGATGGTTGTGATTCTATGTCTTCCACTTCTACTTCTATTTGATCCGTGTGTGTTTCATGAATATCAGGAATAGTGTCATAATTGTAAAGTGTTTCTTCACTATCTACATATGGAAGAAGAATGGAAGGAATGCGATGACCACTAGTGGACTCTTGGCTACTATTTTTACCACGTGATCGATTAGATGCCATCTAAACTAGTGTATGTTATAAAAATTAATTGTAGTGTATGTTTTATAATTTTAATTCTACAGAACAAGTAAAGATAGATAAACTAGTGCATATTATATAAAATTATTCTACAAAGCAAATAAAACAACAACCATAAAATTATTATTCTAGTGTATGTTTACCAATTTACCAAAAAAAATATAAAAAGAAGAAAAAGAAGAACAACAAGAAAACCCAATCTAATTATGAGAAATAAATGATAACAAACAAAAATGATAATTATAAAAATTATATAAATACGAAAATACCGTATGAATGTAGAATATATGTTGAAGAATGAAGGTAGAGAGGGTTAAGAGCTTGTAATGTTGATGTTGATAGTTGTTGGATGTTGTTGATGTTGAATCTTGAAAGATAGTAGTTGAATGTTGTTGATGATGAATCTTCAAGGAGAGTAGTTGAATGTTCTTGACGTGGATGATGTTGATTCTTGATTCTTGAAAGAGAGTAGTTGAATGTTGTTGATTGTTGTTGATTGTTGTTGAGAAAGTTGAGAGATAGTAGAAAGAGTTGAGTGAATTTATGAAGAGAATTGAATGAAATGAGGTTGTATATATAGAAATTGTAATTTTTCAATTTACCAAATTACCCCTCAAAAACTAGCTAGTATAAATCCATTGTGGGGTATTTTGGTAGTTTTACACACCCTTTTAATTAAAAACAAATTACGGAAAAAAAAGAAAAAATAGTGAAAATGGGTAACAACCAACAGTCGGCCCGCGGGCCAGCCCGGGCCAGTTCAACCCGGTCCCGGGCTAGTGTTATTTTTATGAAAATTTCTCTAAATCTATCCTATCTTTTATAATCACATTCATTTTCTTATGCTATTTTTCTAGTTTTTTTGCTCTGTTCTTATAAATTTTTGATACTCATAGTTTACTTATATAAGTTTATCTTGTTACATATTTTTATACTACATTTATTTTCTTAATAGTTGCAGTTTTCGGTATACAATAAATGATATTTTTTGGGCGTGTACGAAATTGTTGGGTAATGATATTTTTGTCCTCAGAACTATGAGTATCAAAAATGAATGTGAACTATGAGTACCGAAAAATATACAGTTTACTACGCCCAAGATGAAAAATTGTTGGGTAATGATATTTTCTGTCCTCAGAACTTACTAATAGTTGCAGTTTACTACGGTAGAAGTTGCTGGGTGTTACACTCTCCCCCCTTACAACTTCTACCGTAGTAAGTTCTGAGGACAGAACTGTTCTAAGGGGGGAGAGTGTAACACCCAGCAAAATTGGGTAATGATAATTTTTTCCCTCGTGTGTTATGCACGTGTATTTTGTACCGTTACGAGTAATATTTGTAACATATTTTTATATAAATGTCATCCATATATTATATTCTGATTATTTATATGTTTTCCGTTTTCTCAAAACTCGTTTCAATCCTATTTTTAACCAACTCAAACATTTATTTTAATCTTTGTGTTTTACGTAAATTGCACGTGTTTTCAATACACGTGTCGATTACATATATTTTCCGTTACGTGAAATATCCGTAACATTATTACATATACAAGTTTTGTATTTTGACTGTTTTCATTCTCCCAAATTAATTTTAATATTTTTATGTGCATTGCACGTAAATTTTTCTGTGCATTTTATTTCTGAAATCTTATAAGATGTCATGCACATTTCTTTCTCATTTTATTTCACATTTTGTTATTTTTATCTTATTAAAAACCCATAGGCCTAAAGTTTATTTTAAAGTCCACTAAGCTAATTAAAAGAAAAGTCCATTAGTTAATCTACATTTCTTAAATAAACACTTTTAATCCTACACTTGTCATGTAACAAGTATATATATCTAGGCTATAAACAAATAATTAAACAAATGAATGAGAAGTGTGCACATGTGGGAAATCCAAGAGTTTGCCAATTCATGAAGAAGATGAAGAGTTGGGGGTTTGTGGTAGTAATGGTGGTGGGTGTTTAATTTTGATAATGGGCATTTATATTTTGGGTAATGGGTGTCTCTTCATTCACCCATTTAACCCTATAAATACCACTCCTTTTCTTCAATGAAATCTTGCACCAAAAATTAAAAGAAAAGAACAGATAAGAAAGATGAGAAAAGAAAGAGAGGAAAAGAAAATGTGAGTTATTTGAGTTCTTGCTTGGAGGAAGGAAAACTTGCTAGAAGAAGAAGGGAGTCTCATTCTTGGAGCAAGGAGCCATCTACTAGGAGTTCATTTTCTTTCTTCAATTAAGGTGGGTGTCTTCTTGAACTTTCTAAAATTTTAGTATCATGCATGTGTAGGAAAATTGATATTTAAAATTATTTATACATATAAGTAGTGGTTAATTTGTGATGATGATATTTAGAATAAAAATGCATGATAATTGAAAAATTATCTTGCAGATAAGTTGAAATGTTGTTGTTTGGGTGCATGGTAGTACATCATGAATAAATTAAATGATTTGGATATAGAATTGTACACAAAGTTGGTAATTCATGCAGAGAAAATTTCTGTATTGTGTTTTGTTTGCACTTCAGAAAACCATGTCTAATAAAATAGTTAGAATCTAGAGCTAAAACTTTTTTTTTGAGTGCATCTTGTATATGTCAGGAATATCCCTTTAAAATTTCATAAGGTTTGGAGGTTGTTTACTATTTTAATAAAATCTAAACTCAGAACTAGTTAGTATTTGACTGGTTGCTGAAAATTTGTACACATTTCGGTTCTTTATCAGTTCAGCATTGTAAATGAAATAATTTGAGAAAAGTCAGAACAAAGAAATTGTAGTAGACTCGTTAACATTTCTGAAAAGTCTAAGAAATCAAATTTTCACAAAGAATTGAATTTTATATGAATTTTACAAGACTGTGCAGTGCCAGTATTTCAGTATTTCGACTCTACTGTATATTTAAAAGAATTCAGCATTATAGATACAGTATTTTGAGGAAACTTATAACTAAGAAATTATAGTAGACTTGTATACCTTTATTTTGATATAAAGAATGCAAAGTTTCGTGTCGTATATGATTTTCTATGATTTTTACAAATAGCATGAAATGCAGTTTCTGACTTTGAATTTACTGTCTTTCAATTGATACTTAAACGAGGTGATTGAAAATATATTCTCATTGTTTTAAGTTATATTTTGGGAAAATAGAGATCATATTCATGCATCGATGAGATGTGAACTCAAGAAAATATATATATATATATATGATTAAAGATGTTAAAATTGATTCAAAATGAATTAAAGGAAAATGATAAGATGAATTTTTAATGATGAATTTTTTTTTAGATTATGTTTGAATCATAATTAACTTTTATTGAGAAGGTTTTGATGAATATGAAAAGTGTATTGTGAAAATGAATAGTTTGAAATTGCTCTTAATTGATGAATAAATAAGAATGAATGAAAAGATTTGAATGAAATATGAATACATGAACATGAGTTATAAGGGTATGAGTACCCCAAGTTGTTGAAAATGGAAAGAAGTTGATTCTAGAGGCTTAGTGATACACAGGTACCAGCAAAATCAATGGAAATGAATAACTGATTTTTTGAGAAGTGGCCAATATGGACTGTCGTTCTTGGTATTTTTGTGTAAGACCGGTAGGATGGTAAACCAGCTGTAGGTGGTAATATTTATTTATGTTCAAACTTAAGAATTAGGCACTAAGTGAAGATGTAGTAAACTTGGGCAAACGTGAGTGGAGGGCCTCTATATAGTCGGGCGGTGGATTCCGGGACTGTAATTGCTTACGATGGAGGCGAGCCTTAATTAAATTCGGAATTATGATTGATCGGGTGGTGAATTCCGATATCATGATTAGTCGGGCAGATAGTAGGCCCTTACTCCAGTGTATATGCGTATACCGGGGCTAGAAGGACACTTGCGGGTTGTTCGCACGACGAGGATTCTGTATAGTCGGGCAGTGGATCTCTGGGACTGGAACCCGTACTCGTGGAATGTGTAAACTTTATTTTATTACTGGGTAGTTATCATGACGAGGGATAAAACCATTTAATATGGAATATGTAGATGCTTGCCCTCGGACCTATGTAGTATGGGATGCATAGAATCCGAACAAGTATGCATTAGTGTCATTGTAGCATAATATCTGCATTAGGCATTAAGTCATATCATACATTGACATGTTTAGTATAGTCACTCTTTACACTTTTATATGCATTCAAGTTTGTGATTGTTAAAGTAAGAGATTTCGTTATAATACAGCATTAAGAGGATCGCTGTTTATAACATTGCGTCGGTTATAAGCAACTGATGTGCCTGCAGATTTTCAGTGCAGGGCTTGATTGGATTGGCAAGTACTTAAAGATGGTTGATGATAAAGACTATATTCATGATTTAAGCTGCTGATATTAGAGTTGTACTTCTTGTTGTATTTTATTCCGCTGTATAACTCAGTAATAAGCATTATTGAGTAATAAAAGAAAAGTTTTAATTTCCTTGTAAAATTGTACGAACTAAAGTAAAAGATCATGTTGTACTACGAATTACATATAAATGGAATTCGGGGTGTTACAGGGCCGTTACCGATATTTTTTCACAAATTAACGAACCGGACCGGCCCCTACGTTGGGGTGGTCTGACCCCGGTTCAGCCCGATTTTGGGCAGGCTGGACTGGGCCAAGAACTGAGCGAGCCGGTCCTGGCCCAGCCCGGCCCGAATGCCACCCCTAAGTGCTACGAGACATAATTCTCACATTTCCTTGCTACATGATTTTGAAGGTACTTTGTGTTGGTGTATGCTCTAGAGGCCAGTTGTGTATTGACCTTACTAGTTTATATTGTATCATAACATTTATTTCATATATGAGACATTTCATTTATTGTGTTGTTTAATTAAATAAACATAATAAAGTCCTTAGAATAGTAAATTCAATGCTATGAGATATCAAATACATGACTTGATTGTGAGATCATATTGGTTGAAATTAGTACACTATTCTTGAATGTCTCTAGTCTAGTATTTTTGTGAATTAGGACAACAATAATACATAGAGACTAGCATGTGCGTAGAATGATGACCATTCTCACAGGTCATGAATATGAGATATCAAGTCTTCACATGGGTACATATTAGAGTAATAATATACTGGATTGACCCACCATGAGAATGCTGCATGGATCGTTACATGAGTTTCATAAGCGGTTCTCACATGACCATGGTATAAGCGGTTCTTTAACTTGAATTCACTACGGTTCCCAACATGAGAAGTTATATATTTTAATGCCGTCAAACGTCGCATATAATAAGGTGAATATAAAGTCGACTATTGGACATACAGAGGGATGTGAGTGACTTAGATATAGTTTCTCCCTCTTACATAAAAGGAGCGATATCTTCGGGCCCTTGATTGAGTCAAACTACAAAATACATGGTCGTGCTCAAATGAGTCAATATGAGATATTGATCTCATTTGTTTTAGTAAGTCTACTCAGACATTCAAAAACCAAATATTGAACTATACAAGGGTGACACGCTCTATGCCGTGTGGATAATTAAGATATCTGAACAAAATGACTAGACTATATGGTAACATTGGTCACAGATAGGTTATTTCAAATCACTGTCATTCCCATTACTTGAGTAGTAGTAATGTATTGCTAAACACCGCTCACTGTTTGTAGCACTAAAATAGGATTTTAGTATTACTGTCAACGTAATGAGAACCTATAGGGTCACACAATTAGAATGAATCGAAATTGGGATTTAATTTTATTAGATGAATTTAATTGAAATCGAAGTGAAGTAAGACTTGAGCTCCCAACGTTGGTTTGACAATTAGTTAAACTAATTGGGCCAACCCAAATTAGAACACCCGCACACCTCACTGCTCACTTAGGGGTTGCTGTATATATATATATATATATATATATATATATATATATATATATATATATATATATATATAACAATGCTCCATTGCAAACGGGTATGTAAACCACTAAACCAAAGCTGTTGATGGAAACAACAATCTAGATTATAAACCTAAACCGTTGTTCAAAAACAACAGCTTAGGTTATATACATAAGCCGTTGTTCCGAAAATAACCTAAGCCATTGTTTTTTTTTCTTTTTTTTTGTTGAAGAAAAGGTGGAGTCTGGCCACCCTGTTTCATTAAGCGATTAATAAAACAAACTCAGAGTACTAAGCTCACTACAAAACGAACAAAATAAAAGAACATAAACTCCGCTCCAAACATGGGGGGCGAGACAAAAGCTACCTAGAGTAGCCACAAAGAAAAACAACATAAGCCCCCCAACAAACCCTGGGGTGGTGGGTATCAATGAACAGAGACGGCAGTGCTGTCTATCAATCGATCGTCAGACCGATTTTGATTTCCTCAACATCGAACTCCTGAACCTGAAAAACGCTCGCAATCCTCTCCCTGGGACCTGCTGTGGCCACATTAGCCTAAAATGAAATAAAATGCATAATGTGAGTCAAATTACCAAAAATACTAATGCAAGTTCTACGAAAGTAAAGATTATTTCTGTTTGGCCAAAGAACCCAGGTCGTTGCGGTGATAGCAATATACCACGCTTCTCTCATAGAACCCCTCTCTGATGCGAACATAGGGCCTACCCACAGATCCTTATATACACTAGGATAATGAGATGTCCCTAGGGCGCTAAGTACCTCTACGAGTACCGCTTTGCTCCTAGGACACTACAACAAAAGATGGTCTCTAGTCTTCAGGGTAGCATGGCAGAACCCGCATTGAGAATCCACATTTGGCTGGCGCTTAGCTAGGTTTTCCCTAGTCAGGATCGCATCATTCAGTACCAACCATAGGAAAGCTTTAATCTTTAGCAGTGCTTTCGTTTCCAGATGACGGCTGACCATTTAGGGATACATCCCATAAAATGGATGCAGTTATACATGGAGTGAACAGTGAACTTGCCTTTCTTCTCCAATTCCCAGTACTTCTTATCTGGACCTTGTGAGCAACCAATTCCTGAATTGGTGATGAAGGTCTGAAGTTCCGTTAGTCTAAGCTGAGAGCTTAGATCAAGCGAATATTTGAAGCGTGGCTTCCAAATACCTCTTTTCCAGGCATCGGCCACCGTGCAGTGTGGGTGTGACGTTAGCTCATATAAGTCGGGGAACAGATATCTGAGTGTATGATCAGCACACCACTTATCCCACCAAAATCTCGTGAGCCTGCCGTTACCGATAACAGACTTCACACTGCTATTAAAGGGTTCATAGGCCTTAGTGATGCCTTTCCAGAACCAGGAAACCTGAGGGCCTATCCTGAAGCCAAGATTTCTTATTCCATTCCCATGTATGTATCCCTGAACAAATTGTTGCCACCCTTTTCCACTAGGGTGGAACACTTTCCACCACCATTTGCTCAGTAGCGCAAGATTCATATCACGAAGATCGATAATACCAAGGCCACCACGAATCTTTTTCATGCATGCCTTCTCCCATCTAATGAGGTGATAACCTCCTCGGTCTGGGTCAGCCCCTTTCCATAAGAAGCATTTCCGCATCCAGTCGATTCTCTGGATAACCCATCGAGGCATTTCAAAGAAGGAGAGGTAATAGGTAGGGAGGTTTGAAAGGACAGCATTAATGAGTGTGTCTCTCCTCCCAGAGATAGGGCTTTGCCTTTCTAGCCTGCTAGCCGTTTCTCCACCCGGTCAATAATTGGTAGCCAATCTGCCTTTTTGAGCTTCCCAGATCTTAGTGGCAATCCTAGGTACTGAATGGGAAAACTCTCGGTGGAGCAGTTGAGATCTGTGGCATGCTCAGTAGCTTCATCCGGTGACAAGGCATCCGGTGACCTGGGCACTCTTGTGGTAGTTAACCCTAAGGCCAGACCAAGCTTCAAAACAGTACAGAAAGCCTTTGAAGACGGTAGTCTCCCCTAGGTCGCCATTGCCAAATAGTAAAGTATCGTCAGCATACTGGAGAATAGAGCACCCTTGACAATTGATGCCCTTGGCCACTGGTGCGATCCACCCTGCTCTATTGCACTTGTTCATCATTGATCAAAGTACGTCTACTACAATGGTGAAGAGAAGGGGTGAGAGTGGGTCACCTTGTCTGAGTCCCCATCTGCAGGGGAATGGGTATCCTGCCATCCCATTAACCACTATAGCCATTCTGCTAGTGGTAAGGCATGTGTGAATCCATCTGATCCATCTCGCCCAAAAACCTCTCCCAGTAATCGCTTCTAATAGACAGCCCCATTCAACAGAGTCATAAGCTTTCTTGAAGTCCAGCTTCAGGAGGTAGCTCTTAGAATTCGATATGTGACATTGATGGATAGTTTCCTTGGCCGTAGCCATACTATCCTAAATACATCGTCCTTTGATGAATCTCGTACGGTCTTGACTAATGAGGCCATCCATTACTTTTCCCAGTCTGTTGGCAAGAGTCTTGGTAATGATCTTAACAGAGCAGTTTAGGAGGCTAATAGGGCAGAAGTCCCCGACTCGTCGGGAATCTTTTTTCTTAGGAATCAGCACAACCTCCGAGGAGTTGTATCTCCCTAGTTTGAGTTTATGCTCGTAAAAGTCTGTGAACAGCTTCATCAGATCACCTTTGATCTCTTCCCAGAATATGTGGTAAAAAATTATCGGGAAACCATCTGGACCTGGAGCTTTATCTTTCCCCAGCTATTGGATAGCCTCCCAGACCTCCTTCTCAGTGAAGGGTGATTCGAGGGACTGCATCCTAGACTCGGAGTTACCTGTCTGGTCTTGCCAGAAATTGTGTTGGAAAGGGACTCTCACTTTAGCTTTGTGCCCAAAAAGACGTTTGAAGTGGGACTGGAAGGCCAATTTAATAGCACTGTCACCTTGTACCATACCAGAATCTGAATGGATCGAATGAATGAGGTTGGACCTACGTCTGGCGCTGGCAACTCGGTGGAAGAATGCAGTGTTCGCGTATCCCTCTTTGAGCCACGAAATTCTAGACTGTTGTTGCCACATGATTTCCTTTAGCCGATAGAGCTGGTCAATTTCATGTCTCAGTTGGAGTAATCGATTCCTCTCTTCCTGATGCAGGTCCCTAGATTCTTCAGTTTTCTCCAGTTCCTCAATACCTTCAAGGAGGGAATCCTTTGCTTGCCAAATCAGTGCAAACCTGGTTCAGTTTCATTTCCTGAGCTTGCCCCTGAGTCTTCTAATTTTTTCACACCAAACTACAGTCGACTCACAGCCCGTGGTCGGGCGAGACCAACTCTCGTTGACCATGTGATGGAAGCCTTGGATCTCCAACCATGACTTCTCGAACCGAAACTTAGAAGGTTTCCTAAGCTGATCTTCCCCGGAGGATAAGAAAATAGGCACATGATCTGAGGTTGGTTTGGGGAGTGATTTAGCCGAGGCCAAAGGGAATTTGGTCTCCCAGTTCGTGGAGACCAAGATCCTGTCTAGCTTAGCTAGAATGGGCACCACTTGCATGTTTGACAAGGTAAAAATCCAATGAGAGACAGGGATGTCAACCAAATCCAGGTCCGTGATGACCTCTTTGAACGCTTCTCTGTCATGGTCACTGGAGCCTCTGCCTCTGTGTTCAGAGGCGAATCTAGTGATGTTGAAGTCACCCCCCACTACCCACGGGTGTGGCCAATGTGCTCTGAGTGCCCTAAGTTCCAACCAGAACGCCATTCTAGAGGCAAATGTGTGTGGTCCATAGACCACCATGATCAATTGAGTCCACTGGTCGGATTTTCGTGGGAGCAATACAGACAGAGAAAATTGTCCAGACAGCAGTATAAGTTGGGGTTAAAACCCTGAGTGATGCCCCCCGACGCCCCCATTGATGGGGACATTCTCCATTCAGATACTCGATTACCCCCTAATCTACTAAGCCTATGCATGTGAGATAGCTTGGTCTCTTGGAGGCCGAAAATGGTAGCCTTAGACCTAGCTATGGCTTCCTTAACCATTTTATGTTTGCCCCGCCTACCAAGGCCTCTAACATTCCAGAATAGAGCATCCATTAACTACTAGTAGGGGGATCGTGACTCGTATTGGGCGTCGAGTTCAAATGAAGGTTGACCCTATTGGTCTCCCAACCTCTAATTTTGTTAAGGAGGAAGGTGTTCCTATCAGTATCGGTAACCACAAGACCACAAGTATTGGCTAGACTAAAAATTTTATTATCAGTCATGAAGTTAAAGATAGAAGCTAAGAAGGAGCGCGTACCTCCGTTGCTAGTCCTAGAGGACTTAGCGGCTGCCGCAATCTCTAGATAATCGTCAAGGGACTCCTCGTTAGCCCTCTTGGCCACCTTCCGAACTCTAACGCCTGTGTCTGATGGGCCCTAGCTCGGTACCATCAGTTGGGATGCTGGGTAGGTGGAAGGAACAAACTCAGGGGAAATTGTGTGGAAGTCCACATCAAAATCAAAATCCTCTGAATCCACCGGTTCTTCCTCCGAATATACGAAATCATCTTCAAGATTTAACCTGTCCTCACTGTCGTCTTCAATAGAGAGGTGTGCCAGCTGAGTAATTGACCCCTCGGTGGGCCCAGTACATGCCGTCACTTCTCGCCTATAATTTTTCTCTCCTGTAGTGGACCCCTCAACGAGCCCATTACTTGCCAAGATCTGTTGTTCTTTGTTCAATATCACTTCAATAGACCCTTTTTTTTGTCCCATATAAATGTCCTCTTCAACGGGCCCACTACTTGCCAAAGAATTCCCCTCCCTGGGCCTCTTACCGCAGAGGCCCATATAAATGTCGCCACCCCTATTAATATCTCCACCAATCCGAATACCCTCTAAACTGTTCTTTTTCATGGGCTTGGGCTCTTTTTGACTTTCCTGCGCTTTGATCTCACGCTGAGCCTGTGGAGTAGCATAAGCAAAGTGCTGCTTAAGGTGAAGTAGGTCGGCTTCTTTGACCCCTACAATAGCTGGCACAAAGCGACTGGCTTGCGCAGCGGTCGAGGCCTCAATAACAGAGATCGAGGCGTTGAAAGATGTTTTCGATGCAGAAGGCGCTTCACCTACCGATGCTTCTTTGTATTTTATGCCAAGCTCGTTTCTAACCTCATGTTCCCTCTTCCCCTGTGAAGCAAGCCCTCTGCTTGTTTCTTTCTCTATTGGGACCTCTTCCCTTCCTACGAGCGGTTGTTTGCTCGTCATCTTCTCCAAAATAGTACCTGCCCTTTCCAGCTCTTGTCCCAAAGAGCTGACTTTATCCCCTTTTGGTGCCCTATCATGCTTTAGGTCCAGGTCCCTGGTCAAAAGCATCGCTTTGCTCGTCGTCTTCCCCTTATAGATACTACCCTCTACTAACTCTTGCTCCAAAGCTAGTACCTCTTTCCCTTTTGGAGAGGAATTTTGCATGCCGAGACAAGGGATTTTTTTTCCATTTATAGGGCCTGCATGCTCTGGAATCCCTCTCTGATCCACCCTTTGCAACTTCTCACCAACTATCAGAGGTTGGTAACCAGTTTGGAAAACCTATTGCCCCCCCTTTCCCTGTCTTGTCTTTGACCCTTTGAAATTAACCAAATCTGGTAATGAAACTCGCTCCACTCTCCTACAGCCATCCTGGCTGTTGGCTCCCTTGGTCAAGCTTCGTTCTCGACCAACAAAGTCCGGCCTTGAGACTTGGCGATCTGATCCCTCAACTGCAAGCTCCCAGTACCCTCCATCCCTCTAGCCGCCTTGATCAGTTCTCGATGAGCACGCTCTACTTTGTGGGTCCCATCTATGGTCAGATCCCACTCTGGTAAGGCAACCTGTTTGTAGGAGCAACCATCTCAAAGAGAAGGGGGGTGAGGGGGACGTGATGGGTAGGAGCTCCGACTTCGTCTCTGTGCGCTTGTCGAGCACGAACCGGATGAGATAAGACTCCTCATAGGAGAAAAATTTGGAAAAACGTGGCATTAGGGAGATATCACTGCTCCTGATCAGTATCCTCGCCGATACGATCTCCTATCGGCGAATAGTCTTCTCATCAATGTCCTCCACCGAACCAAAGTCGGAGACTATCTCTTGCAGAGCTTCCTTCTTCCAAAAATGTAGAGGTACGTTATGTATCCATATCCAAAATTTGTCGCCCTGTGGCCGCTCTGCTCCAAAACTCGGTGACCATGCTCTGAACTCCATCTTGAAGTGCCCAAAATCCACAGTTGCCACTCTGGTGACCTCAACCATCTTTTCCGGCGAAGGGAACGAAACCAAAAATTGGAGGTGGCACATTTTCTTAACTACCCAATCTCTGTGGGCCTTCATAGACCACTTAGTGTTAAGTTCTTGGAGGAAATGGGTCTCCGAAGGGCATCCCGACCTTACTCGTGCCACTGCGCACCACTAGCATAGCCATTTTCCCTCATTTTTGATAGTGGGGAGGCTGTTAGCAACTTTGATCGTAGTTGGGTTGTCAGGTGATCTGCCCCTGCACACCTGCCTCTCATCGTCGTTATTGGAGTTGATAACGTTCGTGCAGGTGTAAGACATGTGGCCCCACTTCATACATCCCAGGCACCGAAACTCTTTAGTGCAATCTTGCCGGACATGTCCCAAGTCTCCACAATTGAAGCACGTGACCGGTTTGTGCTTTCCTTTTCTTTGTTTTTTCTGGTTATCTTGAAGGGTTGGTGTTGGAGAGTTGGGTTTTCTTTTTTCTTTCCGGGTTACTTCTTGCCATCTTTCCGACGAATCCTCAATTGGAGTCTGCTCCTCACCTCTTTTAGACCGATCGTTAGGACCCTTCTGTTGGGCCCATACAACGATAAACTTGATAGGGTCGAGGACCACCTCCTTTGGTGGTGATTGTTGGGGGTTGAATGAAGAAGAAGCAAATGGAGGATTGAGGAGTTGATTGTTGGGTTTCAATTTGGATGGAGGACTATGGAGGTGCGTGGGAGATATCGGTTGTGGAGCGGGTGTTTGAGTGGTGTTGGTAGTGATGGCTTTGGTGTCTAGACTGTTGATGGTGCTCTCTGTGACGGTTTGGATGATGGGTTTCACTCCGGAAGGACCTTTCACTGGTAAAGTTTTTGAGTGGGCGATGCTCATGGTCATAGTGGTTGGGTATGTGATTGTACCTGTGTTGTATCGCTAGCTGGTATCGACGTTCATACATTGATCTGTAGGCATGACGCTGGATCGTGGGGGGGTTCTTTTACGCCCGTTGTGGCTAGTAGAGGGACCCCCTCTATGGGCCCGTCCCCTTGAGATCAGCTCCTCATGATGGCAGTGATGATCGTTTCCCCTCTCCCCCTGCCGATGAAGTGTACTCCGGTGTGCCTACGAGGGCAAGTCTGATCCTAGGGGGCTCTCCCTTAGGGGGGAGGGGGGGTTCAGTGGGGTAGGGTTAGAAATAGGGTGAGGAATCAGGGGGGGTGGTGTAGTCGTTGGGGTGACAGAGGTCTATGGAGGAGGTGAAGGAGGTGGAGGGGAGGGAAGGGGAGCTTCAGGTGTTGTAGGGGGAGGGGGAGGGAGGGTTGTAGTGTGGCAGACCCTCTCATTGGGCTCGCACCCACTCAACTCCAACTCCAAGAGCATGGGGGAATGGAGCCGGTGGTCCGAAGGGTGGTTGGGTAGTCGTCACTGGTGTCGCAGCCGGTGCAGCGGGCGTTGAGTTCAGAGCTTCAGTACCATGTTTCACCTTTTGTTATTCGGCACCAGCTGTATCATGTGGGTTACCTAAGCCATTTTTCGGAACAACGTCTTAGGTTCAAAATAAACAAAGCCGTTGTTCCGAACAACGACCTCAATGGTTTGCAATGGAGCATTGCTCATATATATATGTGTGTGTGTGTGTGTGTGTGTGTGTGTAGTATTAAGATTGAAAACCCCCAGCCATCACAGAGTGTGAGAGTGAGAACATGAGGAACATTCCTCTTCCCGCAGCTAGCACCGTGTGTGAGGGGATGCCCAATTTTGATTTGTTTATGTGGATACCATAGAGGCACCACAATGTTGCAGTGCTCATGATTGGCAGACTGTGGAGACAACAGTTCCATCGTTGAGGTAAAATTGCTAACATAGTTTATGGTTTTCATATGGATTCATGGATGGGTTTCAATTTTTTTTCCTTTTTCCGCTACCTATTACTTTGTTGTAAACCTCGAAACCCAACAATTTGCTGAACTTGAAGGCTGAAATTCAATTGGAATTTGAAAGACTATGGGTGCTAGAGGAGAAAGAGTTGGGTGAACGGAGGGTGCAAGAGGAAAGTCAACACATAACGCTGGCAAAATTTATCAGTTAAATATCCAGAAATGTAAATGAGGAGCTTGTTAAGTGATGAAATTAGGGAGGTTGTTTTCTCTCTTTTCGATGGAAAAAATCAAGGAGAAGATGGATTTGGAGCTGAGTTCATTAAGAAACTTTGGGTAGTTGTGAGGGAGGATATTACCAAAGCAGTTCGCTACTTTAAACGAAGAGGAGCATTCCCACAGGAATGCAACAATACTCTTGTGGCCATGATCCCTAAGAAAGGAAGCCTGAGAACTGTGAGTGATTATAGACTGTTGTAACAACTCGGATTTTAAAATACTAGAAATTATTCATTTTTATATATTTTGTAAGGGTGAGAATTATTTTTAAGTGATATCTTATATTATTTATTTTCAATATTGATATTGGTACGAATATTTGTGGTAAATTGGTATTATTGTTATATTAGAGTTAAGAGTTGAGATTTTATGTGAGAAAATATAGTTTATTTTATTTTATAATTTTGGAAAATTATTATAAGATAATTTTATGTATTTGTCTTGTTCGTATTATTATTATAGAAAAGAGTTGGAGTTTAGTTGTAATATTTGGATTTGGAGGGCTTATAGGTAATTATACCTTTCTATTATTATTAAAATACATATTATATTTCCAATATAACCCTTTCTCCATTTTATTTCCTTTTTCTTTCTTCTCCCTTCTTTCCTTCTTCTCCATTCCGATCAAAACCAGAGAAGCACCGAGCCCCATTCCGGCCCTCTCCTAGCTCGAAATCCCGACTCCTTTCTTCATAAAATTTCGATTAAATTAGGGGGCAAGCTAATTGAAGGGTTCTCTACATCGTGGAAGTGTCGGATTTTTGAAAAAGTATACCCTAACTTATTTTATTGTAGGAAATTGAGTTGGATTAATTTTTATGGAGTAGGATTATTATGGTAGAGAGATTTAGAGATGTTGGAATTGGTAGATTTGAGGAATTAGTGGATTGTTAGAGAAATTACAAGTTGTTAGTAAATTAGGGTTTTGGGTTTGTAAAATAGAGATATATATATAGGAATTATCTCTTGTATGGTAGAGAAAAATTGTAGTGAGCCATTAGAATAAATGGGGAGTAGTGATTTTGGCATAAACCCGAACTTTAGGGTTTATGAAATCGGGTGGGAAACTCGATCCAAATAATTGTAGAAAATGCATGTGAGGGTGTAGAGTATTATGAAAGTATTAATATGAATTTAGGATGATTTTTATAGGCTTCCAGCTCAATTAAATTGAGTAAAATGGATTATAGGTGAAAAGTGCACGCCGGGTATTCGGTGAAATGCCCGAGCGATATAGAGGTGAGAATTTGATGAATCCAGAGGGGTAGATGAGTCTCATTATTGTTGTTAACCCTAATTTGAGATATTAGGACAAAGGGATTGAAGAAATTAGGAAATAGGAAATTTTTCTATTAGAAAGCCTCCGATCAATAGGTAAGTTCTTGTATTGGGGTTCGAATTTGAAATCTGTCGATGTAGCTCACCTACATATGTTATTTGTGACATGTGGGTGAAGACGGATTTGAATTTGGAGATCCGTAGGCCGAGTTTTGAGTTTCATGCTAATCGATCCTATAATTTCCTATTTAGGTGGAAAAAGTCAAACTTCGACTGGCTACAGGACGGACGTGGGACATCGTTTGCTCGATCTGTCAGGTGAGTATGTGTATTATAAGTATTTTTATATTGTGGCCGAATTTCGTGGCCTTTTGATATATTTTGTGGGAGTTATGCCAAAAGTGGACTTTTATTGAAAATACGGATTTTTAAGGATCCAAAATGGGTTTTTGAGATATGTGGTGAAAGTGACTATTTTAAGTACATAAAATCTATAGTATGGGTTATTGTGATGTGTTGAAGTATAAAAACTTATTATATTAGCTTGTTTATGCAAATTTTTATCCAGTGCATATTTTGTGCATGTTTTGGGGCATATAGGCCCTTATAGGTAGTTATGATTACATAGAGCATGGTGTATGAGCTAGTATGCTATAATTAGATATTATAAGATTTAATTAGAGGAAATAAGTGATTTTGGCCCCTTTGCTGGGAAACCTGCATGTGTGGTGTATATTTGTGATATATATATAGATGATTATGATGTGTGATGCAATAGTTGATGAAATTAATAATTAGGTATATGTTTACATTGTAATTATGTTCGAAATAAATTAATGGGTAATAATACGATATTATAATGTGATGAAGTATACATTTTGACACTTTTACTATATGGAATAATTTAACGTAGTTCTTCTATTAATGTTATAATTGGGCGTATGCCTATATATGATATAAGGAGGTAATGAATAACATGGTACCCTTAATGTGGGTTGTTATGGCAAAATAAATATCTTGGCACATTAGTATTATGCAATAATATGTTATGATGTTTTGTATGATGATATGAAGGTTAATATTGTGCTCACTGGATATGTATTAAATGGTAAGATAAAAGAAAAGATAAGATGGTGCGTGCTAATAAACTGTCTTTAATTCTCGTGATAAAATCAAGGTGGTGGCTATTATTGAATTCAAAAGTGTAGCGCTGTGGAATAAAGTAAGCTGTAATGATGAAATGAGTAATGTTAATAACAGATGGTTTTGTTGACCAGTACCTAAAGCAATCCTGGGGGTTTGGGCTAGACCTCCTAACGCCCAAGGACTGGCTTGGGAATAGTGGACCCAAACTATGTTTGGGGTAAGTGAATTTTATCGCCCAAGCTATCGGCTTGAGGCCCAGTTTTCCCTCGATGACAGCTGTCGCGAGGAAGCACCCTAGTGGGACTAGTGGTGAGTGTTTGCCTCGCTGGCTTCGGCTGGGAGGAAGTACCCTAGTGGGACTAGGGGTTAGTGGTTTTTCCCTCGATGACAGACGTCGTGAGGAAGCACCCTAGTGAGACTAGTGATGAGTGTTTGCCTCGCTGGCTTCGGCTGGGAGGAAGTACCCTAGTGGGACTAGGGGTTAGTGGTTTTTCCCTCGATGACAGACGTCGCGAGGAGGCACCCTAGTGGGACTAGGAGTGCTGTGTTCCCTCGCTAGTTCGGCTAGGAGGAAGACGTAGCCTCGGACGAGTAAGACTCTAGGAGAGCATCGGACCGCGTGTTTACTGGGCTGTCGGCTTTCAGTATGTTGGGATACTGTGGCTCACTGGTCGACAAACTAATAAAATAACTAAGTGTTAATAAAAATGTGAGGGTAAAGAAAGTGGAAAGTGAATTATGAATTGTGGATGAGAAAGAAAGTAGTTGTGAATGAAGCAAATGTGAAAGAAAATGAGTTATGAGTTAGTGTATGAAAAGAAGTGATAAATGCAGTACGTGGTTAATTTAAAATGATAGTAATAAAAGAGACATGTGTTAATATGAATAGTACGAAGTAATTGTATTATGTGAGTGGTTATTAAAGTAAAATACCGTGTGATATGAGTTGCACCTTGGAATTGTGTCAAGGAACTACCTGCCCGCTATTTCTGTGGAAATGGTGGGAACTACCTGCCTTGGCATAATTCGCAGGGTGAGTTGGTATACTAGTGGTAATGATTAATGGAAATGAGAAATTAAATAAAGTGAAGATGATAAGTGATTGTAGTGAATTAATAACCAAGCTATCGGCTTGAGATGTGATGTGATATTACCTAAACTGTGTGTTTGGGGTGCAGTGATTATTACCCAAGCTATCGGCTATGGGGTGTGATATGTGGTGGCTCCAGATTGTGTTTGGGGATTAAGTGAAAATGATAATAAGATTTATTGTTTATAAGAAAAAGAAATTACTAAAGTGGTGTAGTGAGTTATGAATGAGCTATAAAATGTGTTTTGATGCAATAAGAATGTGCATTCGCATAAGTGATACGGTGATGATGTGATGAAATGCAAGTTAATTATAATGTGTAAGGAGAGGTTATTTTTGTGTTATATGACGTGAATGAATATGGCATTAAGGGAATGAATGCATATGTTTCTGATGTGATACATGATTTAATACACTAAAATAAATACTTGTGCTATGAAAGTGGTTATGAAGATGGTTAATGCAGAAAGTATGTTGTGTTATGAGTTTATATCCATATAAATGGTTATTAAAGAAAGATGTAATAACATCATGTAGTTATATTCATATAATGCTATTATGACGATACTTGTGGAAGAATGAATATTTGGGTTAGAGAATTTAAATTGATAAGTAATGGATTGTATGTGCATTCGTACTATGCGGACGTAAAATAAGAATATATATACGAGGTTGATGTGAAGTATATTATGAAATGGGGGAAGTTATGGATAATTAAACAGTTGAATGCAAGATTGGCAAAGTATTTGATATATCGTCGTATTGATGATGTTGTTGTGTTCAGGATTCAGGTTGCATTATCTTAACTTGGTATTTGTAAGTTTAAATTATTTTCTTTATACTATTTTAATTTGTTATTAGATTAATAACTATACTCACACCAGAAATGGCTGATCCGTTAGTGTTTGGGGGGTTAGGCGAGTCTGAGGACTACCATAGATCCCTTACTGTTACAGGTTCTCATCAGTGCAGAGGTGAGGCGTGGATTGGTAGGATGAAGTTTTATTTTAAAAATTTGTACTAATTAGTTATGTGAATAGTAAAATTTATGATCTAAATTGTATTATGGATGTATAAGCATGTATATGATGATGATGAGTATAGTGTGGGGTGGTGTGGTATGTTTGTGACCCGTACCCATCTCGTTGTGGAGTACCGGGCTCTGTGGTAGGTTTTACAAGGATTTTTCTAAATTTTTACCTCGTTTTTCAAAGAAATTTATAGTTTTTATTTGATATTTGATAATCCGTTATGAGTTTGGCCCCCAGAGCATTACATTATATTGCCTGTGTGTTTCTGCTCATTTTGACCCAGGGAGCCTGTGAAATTATTGCGTGTATTGTGAGCTACGGAATTTTGAGCAGAATTCCGTAAGCTATTTGTGTTTCGGGGCAAAATTTACAGGGAAAACTCTGCCAAAATTTTCCTTGAAATATAACTTTCTTAGTTTATGTTTAAAGTGACATAGAAATTGAAAGAATTAAATTTGGAGGAAAAAAAAAATTTGTGGGTGTTACAACTGTGCAACACTTTGTATAAAGTAATTGCTAGATTACTGGAATTGGGATGGAAGAAACTCCTAGGGAAGAAAATTGAGCAAGCTTGTTAATAATAGGATATATATATTTTGGTGGAGGGAAGAGAGACACAATTCTCAAAACTCCTTTATTATTCAAACTATCTTTTGCATTTTTCTCTCTTCTGCCTTCTTACAACAGAGTGCAACTCAATTTATAGACTCCTAAGACTCTTGATATTCCTATACAGCATAAATGTAGAAACATTAGAAACTTGAAACTTTCATAACTTATTAAAGGTAACTCCAAATTAATAGCCCCTTAATTTAATAGCAAATTAAGTATATTCATCAACACCCCTCCTTAAACTTAATTCTCATCTGTCCTTCATGCCGAGTAGGTTTCTCATTTTCTCAAATAGTCTTGTGGACAGTGGCTTTGTAAAGATGTCAGCTGCTTGGTCCTCGCTTTTCACATGCACTAGTTCTATCTCCTTTTCCTTCACGTGCTCTCGGATGAAATGGAACTTTAGGTCAATATGCTTGCTTCTGTCATGATGGACAGGATTCTTTGCCAATTTGATCGCTGATCTACTGTCCAAGTAAATTTGTGTGGCCTTCTCTTGAGCAAAATTTAGCTCCTTCAGTAACCTTCTCAACCTGATCACATGACACACACAGCCTCCTGCTGCCACATACTCTGCTTCGCACGCAGAGAGTGTCACGACTGGTTGTTTCTTCGACATCCAAGTGAATGTCGTGTCTCCCAAAAAGAACACATATCCCGATGTACTCTTTCGATCATCCACGTCTCCGCACCAATCGCTATCGGAATATCCCACTAGCATGAAATCTTAAGCTTTGGTGTAGAATAACCCAAGGGATTCGGTTCCCCGAATATACCGCAAATATCTCTTCAACGCTCTTAAATGTGTGTAGACCGGCTCCTCCATGAATCCACTTACAACTCCAACGCTATAAGAAATGTCCGGCCTTCTGCATGTGAGATTGCGAAGACTCCCAACTAGACTTCGGTATTTAGTCACATCTACTCGTTCTCCACCGTCAAACTTAGAAAGTTTCACCCCGGGTTCCATTGGTGTCGATACCGGGTTGCAATCCGCCATTTTGTTCCTTTTCAGAATTTCTTTTGCATATGCTTCTTGTGACACAAAATTCCTAGTCTTTTCTCATCTAACCTCCAGACCAAGGAAGTACTTCATCAAACCCAATTCCGTCATCTCGAACTCCCGAGTCATCACCTTTTTAAATTCCTCTATCATCTCACCATTGTTCCCCATAAAGATGAGGTCATCAACATAAAGAGCAATAAACAACAAGTTACCTTTTTCCTTCTTCACGTACAATGCATGCTCGTAGGGACATTGCATGAACCGGTTCTCCTTGAAGTAGGAGTCGATTCGGGTGTTCCATGCTCGAGGCGCTTGCTTCAATCCATATAGTGCCTTCCTTAACTTCAACACTTTACTCTCCTTCCCGGCTTTCATGTATCCGGGTGGTTGCTCCAAATATATTTCATCTTCAAGCCCACCATTTAAAGATGTTGATTTCACATCCATTTGATAGATCGGCCACTTGAATTGTGCTGCTTGGGATATAAGAAGTCGGATTGTTTCCATTCTCACAACTGGGGCAAAGACTTCATCATAGTCGATCCCCGCCTTTTTTCTATAGCCATTCGCAACTAGCCGTGCCTTATACCTTTCTATCTCACCTTGGGCGTTCATCTTTTTCTTATATACCCATTTTACTCCTATGGGCCGATATCCTTCCAGCAACTCCACCAAATCCCAAGTTTTATTTCTTTTGATAGCCCTTATCTCTTCATCCATCGTGGCTTGCCATTTCTTATCTCTCACTGCCTCTTCAAAAGTAATATTCTCGGCATCTGCCAAAAGACATACCAAGTGTACTTCGCTTGTTGACTCATACAGGTCTTGCAGACTTCGCATCCTTAGTTTTCTCAGCTCTTCTTCATCGTCGGATGTTAGAGGGCTTGTTGGTGTGATTATCGGTGCAACGGTTGATGATTCTCCTTTTTCTTCCTCTTGTGTCACCTCCTTTTGGTTGTTCCAATCCCATGTGCTTTCTTCATTCACTTGCATGTCTCGGCTTACAAACACTTTCTTTTCAAACGGGTCGAATAACTTGAAAGCTTTCGTCTTCTCGTCATACCTGATGAACACGTACCTCTTGCTCTTATCATCTAGTTTGGTTCTTCTTTGATCTGGTACATTTGCGTAGGCCACACTACCGAATACTTTTAAGTGTGATACGGTTGGTTTCTGTCCACTCCAAGCTTCCTGTGGTGTTTGATTTGCCAATTTCGCATGTGGGCACCGGTTTTGCACAGACATAGCACATTGCACCGCTTCTGCCCAAAATTCTTTCGGCATGTCTTTGCTCCTCAACATCGGCCGAACCATGTCAAAATAGTTTGGTTTTTCCTCTCGGCCACGCCATTTTGCTGAGGTGAGTAGGGTGTGGTTAAGAATCTCTTGATCACTTGTTCCTCGCAATAGTTTGTGAAGACGGTTGACATATACTCTCCACCTCTATCTGACCGTAAAGACTTGATATAAAAATCGGTCATCTTCTCTACCAACACCTTGAATTTCTTGAACACCTCGATGCCTCAGATTTTTCTTTTAAAAAATAAACCCAAGTCTTCCTCGTATAATCATCAATGAAAATGATAAAGTACCTCTTCTCACCAAATGACTTAGGTGTGATCGGGCCACATATGTCGGTGTGTACCAATTCAAGAGGACTCCTTGCACGATATTTCACCTTCTTTTGAAAAGTGTTCCTCGCTTGTTTACCGAGTACACATCCCTCGCAAAATTTCTTAGTATAGTCCATGTCTAGTAGTCTATGGGCCATTTCCTTCTTTGCTAACTCTTTTAGGCCACCGTAATGCAAATGTCTGAACCGTAAGTGCCACAGTGAGGCTTTATCCTCAATGTTGAATGGCAAACACCTTTCTTGCACATTTCTCAAGTTGAGTTTGAACATTCGATTATTGGCCATCTTCACATGTGCAAGCAACCGCCCTCTTTTGTCCTTCAAGTGCAACATCCGATCTTTCATAAAGACCGAATATCCCTTCTCCAATAGTTGCCCCATGCTAAGGATATTACTTTTCATGTCGGGCACATAGCAGACATCCTCAATTGATCCTTCTTTTCCATCCTTTTGAGAAAAACAAATTTTACCTCGGCCCTTGACTTGAACCTTCGATGCGTCTTCAAATGACACGTGCCCATCCTCTATCTCTTGCATCTCCACAAAGAGGTGTTTGTGCCCACACATGTGATTACTAGCTCCACTATTGATATACCAGACCGTGTCGTTGTCGGAAGCGGTGTCTTTATAGGCCATCATAAGAACACCATCATTTCTTGTCTCCTCTTTTGTAACTAGATTCGCATTTTCGTCCACCTTTTTCTCGCATTCTTTTGTGTAGTGTCCATACTTGCCACAATTGTAACACTCGACATTTGGACGATTTGATGAATAACATTCTTTTGCATAGTGCCCGTACTTTCCACAGTTGTAGCACTCGACATTTGGATGATTTGACCGGCCGCCTCTCCCACGACCGCGTCCTCGACCACGCCAATTCTATTGGTTCTGCTGGCTCTTTTCTTCGGAGTTGTCTCCACGTCCGCAGCCTCTACCGCGACCATTAATACCACGGCCGCGTCAACTTCCTTGGTTTTGATGCATGTACATCACCTTGTCCTCCTTGATAGTTGCTTTAGCTTGTAAAGCCTCCTCGAGCACGTCTTGTTTCTTCTTCTTCTTCCGTTGTTCATGCGCCTCAAGTGAACCAGCATGATCATCGATGGTCATCTCTTCCAAAACCTTCGACTCTTCAATTGCGCATACAATGTTCTCGAAATTCTCGGTCAATGACCGCAAAATCTTCTCCACAACCCTTGCATCGGTTAGGGTTTCTCCATTGCATTTGAGTTGATTTACCACCGTTTGCACACGCATGATGTTGTCGGATACTCCTTCCGACTCCTTCATTTTAATGGCCTCCAACTTGCCTCATAGAGTTTGAAGCCGCACTTGTTTAACTCGGTCAGTGCCCTTGAAGACCTTTTGCAAGCTCTCCTATGCCTCCTTCGAAGTTGCCGCACCAGCAATCTTCTCGAAACCCGACTCATCAACCGCTTGAAATAATAAATAGAGGGTGGTCTTGTCTTTCTTGCATGTTTCTTTCAACGCCTTTAACTGATTCACCGTTAAGTCATCAGTGGCTTCCGGCTCTGTATAGCCAATCTCGACTACGTCCCACACATCTTGTGCTCCGAGCAACGTATGCATCTGAATACTCCAATTGTCGTAGTTCGACTTCGTGGGTAGTGGCAATGGCATATGCCCCAGTGATGTACTCCCAAAATTCACCATAGCTCTGATACTAAATTGTTAATAATAGGATATATATATTTTGGTGGAGGGAAGAGAGACACAATTCTCAAAACTCTTTTATTATTCAAACTATCTTTTGCATTTTTCTCTCTTCTGTCTTCTTACAACATAGTACAACTCATTTTATAGACTCCTAAGACTCTTGATATTCCTATACAATATAAATGTAGAAACATTAGAAACTTGAAACTTTCATAACTTATTAAAGGTAACTCCAAATTAATAGCCCCTTAATTTAATAGCAAATCAAGTTTATTCATCAACAAAGCTCAAGGGGGGTTTGTTCCAGGGAGGGTCATTATTGATAACATGATAATGGTTCAAGAGATATGACATTCGATCTCTATACAAAAGAGAAACAAAAAGCAATGTTGCGCCATCAAGCTGGATATTGAAAAGGCGTACAATTGACTAAACTGGAATTTCCTAATGGTCTTAAAAAGATCGGGTTATAATTGCAAATGGATTGATAGGATCATGGCGTGTGTGATTAGTGTCTCCTACACTTTACTAATCAATGGGGAGAAGATCGCTCTACCCAAGCCACGAAATGAGATTAGACAAGGCGATCCTCTTTCTCCATTCCTTTTCATCACTTGTGCAAATATCCTCTTATTATGTTTGAATGAAGCAATTCAGAAGAAGGATTTTCATGGTTTTAAGATTAGGGGAATGACAAAATAGGTATCACATGTTATATGTGTCGACGATCTTTTAATATTTGCTCGATCAAAGGCAGAGAATTTCAAGTGGCTTAAGAACACTGTAGACAATTACTGTTTGGCATCAGGGTAAAAGATCAACTTGAGAGAGTCTGCTGGCTTTAGAAATTGGGATGAGTTAACCTAGGAGTTGTAAGTGTGTTCCTTTCTTGTTTCCAATGCGCAATGTTGGAAGATGATTTTCATTATTCGGGGTGCCGATTGTGCGAGTACAACCGAAGATAAGTGACTTTGATGAACTTTTGAGTTTGACAAAAAAATGCAACAAAAGCATGCGTTGGGGAAAACGATGCATATATCCTTTTTAGGGTGAATAACTCTGATTAAAACTGTTCTGAATAGTCTTTCCAGCTTTCATATCCCGAGCTATTAATTGTGCTTATGAGAATTCTCACAAGATTAGATGCACATATTTGTAGTTTCTTGTGGGGAGGAAGTGTTTGATATATAGGTATATTCTTAATATACATAAAATATTATTGTGTATAATATTGCATGGGGTTACACGTGGTTGCATGTGTTATCTGTTAGTTATTGGACAGAGTTGAGTGGGCATAAAGCACAGTCTTATCCCATATATACTGCCCTAGTGGTAATGTCTGAGATTAATCAAATTCTGATAATCAGGGTATAATATTTCAAGCAGTAGGGATATTAAACCCTAACCCTAATAATTTCTCTTTTATTATTGTCTCATAATTATCAACACTCCTAAGATATTATAATTTTTAATTTTGAGATTAAGAGAGAAGAGATCGTTGAATCTCGTTGTTGTCTAGATATCCGTTCATCGGGATCTCGCCGCCATGGCCGCCGCCTTCATTGTAGCACTCCGGCATCCTGGCCACTGGTGCCACCATCGTAGCCCATCGGCGCCCCTCTTTCTCCAAACCCTAACTCTAAAGCAGCCTCACTTCTTTTCTTCTTCTCTGTTTGATTTTGAATTGGGAATGTTTGTCGCACCCGACCCGACTCAGTCCGAGAAAGAACCGGGGCCCGAACCAATTGTAAGTCCACTTAGCCCTGAACCTTCATATGAACCTTCATATCTTGGAGTATATTTTGGTTGGTTGTGTACCCGACCCGCAAACCCAAGATCCGAAATTAACTCGCATGCTATTTGGATTTGGTGTTCCCCACGTGATGATGTTGCTGTTGGGTGTTGGGTGTTTTGTTTGATGATGAGTGTTAGGTGTTCTAGTGATGGGGTGGTTGATGTTTGGTGTTTAGTGCTGGTTGGTTGATATTTGGTGTTTGGTGTTTGATATTGGACTAGATCCATACATGTTGGACTGGATCCGATCCAAAACTAAAGATAAGTTATTCACCTACATATATTTTAATAATTTATTTAAATTCTTTGTTGCTAAGTGCTATAATTTAAATATCTATTAACCATTGTTTGTTTATGAATTCGATAATTTTGCTGTACAAATATTTACAAACAATTGGTACAATAGTTTATTTAACTAGTTATGGACTATTAACACTTGATTGTAAAGATAAGTCTACTAGTTGCTTTTATTTTGAATAATTGGCTATGTGCTAAAGATCAATATGTATTTTGACACGTTAAATTACAGTCTCCAACTAAATTGTTGTTCGAATTTGTTAGTGCAAATATTTTGTTTAATTGGCAAATTTTTAACAATTTTGATGATTGTAGGAATTTTAAAATTACCTACAAATTGCATATGTTAGAGACTATGGATATGCATTGTTGTGTGCTAAGGTCAAATAAGTCTGCACTTCGCACGCTTCTCCATCGAATCTAGATAACACTTCTAATGTGAAGTGTCGATATGATCTGCTCTAATCCCTATTAGTATTTTCATGTGTTGAATGCGCTATCCTAACTTCGATTAAATGATATGTGTAACTTTTTCAGAGTAATCACATGTTTAGGAATTTTGATCATAATTAATCTCGTGTTTTAACTAGCATCTCTAGGGTTCTTAAGTGTGTCTTATCATACAGTGTATATAAGTATAGTGGCTAGCCCTCCATTTGCAGTTTAAGTGAAATTGTATATTTTCTTCTCTATTAAAGATTGATGTATAAGTTCTGTAATAAATGTCTGTAACTTAGGTGGAAGCATCCCGTAATGAAGGATGTGACTCTATTAGGGTTAGAAAATGGGTGTTTTATACACCATTTACGAACCAACTTTTGAGCAATTTTTTGAGTAAGATCCTTAATGAATTATTGAGAGATCTTGATTGATTTGTGTTTTCCTCCATGAGTAGATCAAAATCATATATTGGTTTGCTAAAAACGGTTAAGGGGTGAATGAGAAATTGTCTCTGAAAGTGAGACGTTTTCATTCTTGAAATGGGTTAAGGGAACATAGTCCCACATCGGAAAAATCAAAGGAAATAGAAGAGGATATATAGTAACCTCCTTCTAAGCATTGTAAGATAGCTAGAAGAGAGGCTCTCTCTCGTGCGCGCAGTGGGGGTGCAAATCTCGTACCGGATTACATGTGACTTGTGTGCGCCCGCACGACCTGCGGACACGAATGCCGGACCGACTTGACCCCATCCCGTGCAGAGCCACTTTTTGCTACAGTTTTGATTTTTCGTTTTGTAACGGCTGAAATGAATGCAAAAACGGTTCTGTCTGCCGTTTCAGTACTGTATTGAATGTTTTGTCTGCCGTTACACTGAAGGCATTCAAAAGTAATGATTGATGTCTACCGTTACAGTGCCGGCATTCAATTCAGTGTCTGCCGTTACATTGAAGGCATTGAAAGCCTTGTCTGCCGTTGTACTGAAGGCATTCAAAGCCTTGTCTGCCATTGCAGTATTAACCCTGGCTCTATAAATAGGGGCCTCCCCTCTCATTTCTTCCCTACACAACAGAAAACTTCTTCCTTCCTCCTCTGAGTCATGTTTGTTTCTTCCCTCCTGCTGTTTTGGTAAGTTGGTGATAGGAATCAGATGCTGCTGCTCAGTTCGAGATTGCTATGTGGTGCCTAAGTGATCACTCCGGTCGTTGCATCCTGGGAGACAGACGTCTTTGTTCATTCCAGCAACTGGAAGAGGCGAAATCTGTTTTAAGGACACTGTGTGATACACAGGTCTCGACTTCTCAACTTGTAATCTTCAATTAGTTCTTGTAAGTTGTTACTTATTTATTTATTTATTTTCTTTTCATTTTCGTTTTTCTTTTCCCCTCCTATTTCCTTCTCTGTTTTGTGCCTCTCAATCATTTGTGTTATTGTAAAAAAAATTTTATAAAAGAATTTTGTAACAATTAGTTACATTTTTTTCTTTCTCGTTTTTTGTACTGTGTGTGCGAAGTTAAGTTATAACATATTGGTCATTATCTTGTTTAGCGTTTCGAAGATGATGAAGAATGAATGAAGGACAGAACTCTTCGCTCAAAGTGTTTGAGCACTTGGACATTGTTAGAACCACGAGAGAGCAGTCAGTTTTGTAAAAAGTGGTAGAGTCATTTTGTATTAACTCTTATTATTATTATTCTTAATGTTCTGATATAGTCAATGGGATGTGTAAGTTGAATTTAACAAACGAAGCCATTGATAATGGTAGTTCTAATTTGTGTAATCTTTGAATACGGCTAAACAGCCTAGAACATGTGAATTATATATTAAATTGTTTTTTCTTGTTAAAACTCATAACTCTGTTAATTGACTCTTCATTAAAATATGACAAATGTAAAGTTTGTACACAATTGATGATCACTAGAAAACTATTTAGTATGGTCTCTAGGAGTACAGATTTATGATCTCAGTAGCTTTGTGACTAGATGAGACAATGGTTGGTCAGAAGTATTTAATCACTTTTGTTGATGATTATTGAAAGTTTGTCATATATATGAAGCATGAAGCATTTGTTATTTTAATGAATTAAAAATCTAGTTATGCTAAGATCAAAAGGGTTCAGATTTGATAAAGGAGGTGAATATGTTTTAATAATTTTAGAAAAGTTTGTATTTTACATAATCTCTAGTGCACAATATTACCACAGTTAAAATGGTATTGATAAAGTAAGAATCAAACTCTTAGTAAAATGTTGAATTCTATGTTATTGACTATTGTATAACTTTTTATAATTATGGGTGAGTTGTAATGTTAATCATATTCCTAATATGTTACTACACTCTAAATTATTTATACCTTGTGGATTATGACATAAAAATACAAATAGTTTGGTAAAGTGACAACATGGGGTGTGATGCATTTGTTAGAGTACATGACCCTAGAAGGCCTAAAGTAGAATCTATAACAAATATTTGTGTGTACTTAGAAAGTGCATAATGTAGTTCTATGGACATATTTTGGATCTATCTAATTTGTGTTAATGGAATCTAAACTTACAGAGTCTTTTTAGGATGTGATCATCAAATATAAATGTATGAAATTATCTAGTTCTACAGACATGGTCGGTCAATGATTCACAGTTAGAATCAAGAACAAGTCTTACTGATACTTAAAACTTCAATGATAGACGAGTCAAGAAGACTCTTTAGTAGATAATGAAATGAGTTTTTTTGTTATACAATAATACTTAAAACTAGTTGATTTACCGAAAGGGGCTAAAACTATAGTAAATAAGAGGGGTTTTGTAGAAGAAACTTAATTTTGATTGTTCAGTAATAATTTTAATGCACCTTTAGTAGCTAAAGAATTAACTAAGTAAGTGGGGTGGAATGATTTGATGTCTATTAATTTGTTTGTCATATTGCTACAAAAAAGATACTTCCTGCCCTTACATTTTTTGAAAACATTGTTATTCATTAAAGATGTTGTAAACAGTTTTGTACTGGAATTTTTTGTATTGACCTGAAAGTTTTGTACGAAAGGGTTTATTGAACAAGATTTGGAAACTAGTAAAATCACAGTATATTTTGAAACATGTACTAAAGTTGACGCATAAATAATCTGGCAAATTTCTTAAAGAGCCTAGGATTTGAATCAAGTAATTCAGATCAATGCCTTTAACTTTGTGGTGTGTCAAATATAATGGCTATCATTTATTTGTTCATTATTGACATTTTTGTTGTTGGAAGTAATCACTCTAATATAATTGAAATTAAAACAATGCTATCCGAAGAATTTAGTATGAAACAACTAGGTGTTTGGACACAATATTAGGTGTCAGAGTGAGTTTCGGTAGGCAAGTGATAATCCTTAGTCAAACCCATTAAATCAATAATGTGTTCCAAAAGTGGGGATCTAGTGATTGAAAGTGTGTTTTGAAACACCTTATGATTTTGATAAAAGATTGATACTTAATGATGGTGCAACTATGAGATGATAAAAGATTGACACACAACGATGGTACAACTATGAGATAGTTAGATCATTCTAAACTTATTGAAAGTTTGATATATACAATAATTTGCATTAGACCATACATAACTTTTGAGGTAGATATGATCTACAGATTCACTAGTAATTCTATTAATACTCATTGGAGTACCCTTATGAGGCTAATGAGATACCTGGGAGTACCCAAGATTTTGCTATGTGTTATTCTAGTAATCCTTCAGGGTTAAAAAAATAATTTGATGCATTATAGTGCTCAAAATTTAGTGAAAGTCGATCAACTAGTGTACATGTGTTTACACTAGGAAGAACATGTTGAAGAATCTACCACAGCTTGTAGTGCTAATAGCGGAAGTACACCACAAGCAATAGAAACTACTAAGACTTAGATGAACCAAGAACAAGTCGCCACAATATATGCAAGATCTCACAAGAGCATAATCAATATGTAGAGATAACAAATACTTCTTATTCCCCAAGAAATACAAAGATTACAAAGAGATTACAATTCTCAATCTCTCTCCCTCACCATTGAAACACTTAGCACAATCCCCTTCTGAAGTTGAAGAATGATAACAGCTCATCAAATCTCTTTTTTCTCTCTATCAGTGATACAAATCCTAGAGTCTACAGCCATATACATATATCCCCGAAGTAGACCCTAAAAGATAAACACGAATCCAGCATACTTGGCCTAAATCCCATAAGCCCAAATAATACACCGCACCGCTGACGGTCGACCGCACCCCCAGGTCGGTCGACCGCAATGCATAAAGTCCACTCCTGAAGCCCTGGTCGGTCGACTACACGATCAACTGTCCCGCTCTCTGTTGAACCCTGTATACTCGAATATACCTAGTAGCCTAGTTGCGGTCGGGTGGTCAGTCAACCGAACCCCAGGATAGTCAACCGCAACTCTCCAACTGCACTTCTTGTAGCTGTTGTTGCATTCTCTTGCTGTCTTTGTCTTCTCTTCTTCTCTCCAACTTCAAGTACTTCGTGCCTAAGTGTATTTGTGTCCACAATCCTAACAATCTCTCACTTGGACCAAATACACAACACTTCAATGTTATTGTAATCTTTACCTCGCATTATCTCTGCCAATCTCCCACTTTCATGGAAGACTCAAGTACTCCCCATTCTCATGAAGAGTACCTTCGCCACTCCACCACGTAGAGCGCCCTAACCACCCCTCATCGCCTCATGAAGGATGTGCTCCACCAATCTCATAAAGCACGAATACCGGAGAACAACCTCCCATGTCAGAGTCCGTGTTACAAGACTCCCTAACTTGCAGAATCTTTATCAACACCGAACATGGTTCAAAGCCTCTCAATGCACCCTCTGCACTATAAGTCCTCGTGGATGACACTTCCACAAAATCCGCAGACTGTTCTACCCCTACAATCCTATTTTGGTTAACCTCATCGACATCATCCCGCATATCAATACCAATGCTTTCTACCTCACAAGAACGACTTGAAGCTTCGACTGCCATATTGCAAAGTACCCTCACCGCTGCAACGTCTTGCCCTCTAGGATCACTTTCATGGCCAGTAGCTCCCACTAAATTAGTAACCTCCCCTTCACAACTGAAAGAACTCAGTTGCACCTCACACAACCTACTACTCGATTCTGTCTGAGAGTCAACTACAGGAGAAACGCCCTTCACGTCTCTAACCAAATACATCATTCTCTCACACTTTCCTTTAGCAATCACCCTTGAACCTTTAGCTATACGCCACTCCATAATACCAACTATAGTAAACATACCCTCTTTGTCTAGCCATCCAATCGAGATAAGATTTTCTTTCAAGTCCAGAACATGCCTTGTCGTCCGCAAGGCAACACTTTGATCATCATTGGCTTTAATGCGAACAGTACGACCCCTATGTACAGGACACCGGTGACCATTCTCCACAATCATATCTCCAAAAGAACTCTCCTCATAGTCATTAAACACCTCTCTCTTCGAAGTGCAACGAAAAGAAGCTCCCGAATCAATACACAAATCTTGAGTGCCCAACTCTTCCTGAGCTGATAAGCATAACTCTTCAACAAGCCCCACTTGAGCGTCCTTTGGGATATCTCTCTTCGGTTTCTCCTGCTTCTTCTTCATATAAGCCTTGCAACTGTGCATCATGTGACCTATCTTGTGATAACACCAGCACTCAGGCCCATGTCCCCATTGTTGTCATTAGACTCACTCTCAGATAAATTACTCTGATCATTTCTTCTTCAACTGCTCTTAGATCTTGTAACCCCCTGATATGGCTAAAAGTAGGATTCATTCGGGACCGTTCAAATCGGCACAAATCTTGAAGCACTCAGGGGTAAAATGGTAATTTCCACCACAAACGCGTCCGAAATGAGAACTGGGTCTCTTTCCAAGCCGAATAACCCAAAAACGGATCTGTCCTACTGGGTAAGGGTGACGGCCCATTACAAACCAACCCAGGTATTTAAAGAGTGATTCATATTCATGGTTATCTATAAGATACGGTTTAAACTGCCTCTCTTATCATGAAATGAGTTAAACTCCCGTCCTTATCCAAAAACACCGGGAGATAGCGATCAGTGATTATCTCTAAACTGTCTCTACAGGCGATTATAAATACCCCTCCTCCCCCACCATAAAAAGGTAATCAATATTTTTTTCCACAAAGCATTCGTTCATAATCTTCCTAATTACTTACTTGAGCATCAGAAGGTTCATTGCTGGGATCCATCCTGGTGTTTTGAACTTTTTGCAGGTTAAAGGAAGCAGTAAGAAACAATCAAACTTCGGTAAGAAGTCAACAAGTTCGCTTTTACTATTTTTGTAAGAATTCACAAATCATCTATTTACTCCCACACCGAAATTGACAGCAACAAATTGACGCCGTCTGTGGGAAAAGAAAAAGCAATCTAATCACACATTGCTCGTAAAGGTAGTTTCTGAGCTATGCCTACAAAAGGAAAATGGAAGGCAGTGACATCCAGCCGAAGAGCCACTACTCCTCCTCCTCTACAACTCCCAGATCTTCCTCCTCAACTCGACCAACAAGTTCAGCAACTGCAGCCTGAACAGCCTCCTCACAGGTACAAGGGGGCTGCCCCGAGGGGCTCTTGTCGAAGCCTTCAGGGACAACACTCCCACCATGACCACATCTCAGTCCATAATCCCTCAACCGACTCAATGGCCTCTCAAGTCCTCTGGGGCCGGATCTCCGTCAAGTAATAGTTAATCATCAGCAGGGGGTAGACCTCCGAACTCTCTTGAATGAAAGGCGAACCCTTGACAAAGTCCCTCACCCGGAGCGCCAAAGGGCCCATAGAGTTTGGTCCCCCTGCAGGCCAAGGCCTAGAAGAACCCCCTCCTCAAGGAGGCAAAGAGAGTCCCCTCCACGTCATCGGCAGAGAATTCTTACTCAAATAAGTCGAGCTGTACCAAGGGACCGCCGTGCTGGAGGGGCACCAATCACTCAAGCCGAGTTCCAGAGCTTCAAAGAAGATATCCTGCGCGCTCTCAATTTTTCCCCGAATCTGGAACAGCGTGCACCTAGCCCTCGCCATGCCTTGAGTCATAATCAGCATGCGCCTAGCTCTCACCATGCCCCCAGTCATGACCAACGGACACCTAGCCCTTGCCATACCGCCACTCATGAAGGAGAGTCCTGCGGGTTGACTATATCTAACCGGAGGGATGACTCGGTCTATCACAGTCTCCACGAGATGGAGAATCGCCTCAACAGGCTCGACCTGGAAGAAGAATAGCGGGCGAGAAATTTCTGCCCGAGCAGGCCTCCCTTCTCCAGGGCCATCATGGAAGCCCTGGTCCCAGAGACCTTCAAGCCTCCTCACTTCGAGTCGTACAATGAAAAGACAAACCCAGCTGATTACATCGAGAGTTTCAAAACTCTCATGATGATTCACCAGGCCTCAGATACGCTTCTTTGCAAGACCTTCCCAGCCACATTGAAGGGACCGACGAGGGAGTGGTATTGCCTCCTATCTCCCAGTTCAATCTTTTTATCCGATCAGTCCGAAGAACTCTTCCTCACCCACTGCGTCAGTAGCCTCATAGCAGAGAAGACGAGTGCATCCCTATTGGCCCACATCCAGAGGTAGAGAGAGCTCCTAAGGGACTATGTCTGGTGCTTCATAGCCGAGGCTCGGTTAATTGCTTCTCTTGATCAGTCGATGGCCTCTGCAGCATTCCGACATAACATCAATCATGCCGACTTGACAGCATCCCCCGCTAAGAAGCCACACCGGGACTTCTCAGAGCTCCTATTAAGAAGCGAGAAATATATCCGGGCAGAAGAGGCCCTTCACCCTCAGGAACAGAAGGAGCCTCTCTCTGGGAACAAGCAGAAGGGTCCAGAAGAAGAAGGTTTTAAGAAACTCCAGAAGGACAATAGCGGCTAGCGCCGCCCTCCTCCATGCTTTAAAAAGTTTACTCCTCTAAATGCCAGTGTTTTGGCTATCCTCATGGAGTTCGGCAAAGAGGGCCTACTCCAACCTCCTCCGAAAATGAATACACCTGGCAAGAAGAGGAACAAAGACAAGTGGCCACAGGGACCATGGCCACGATACAGACGATTGCCAAGCCGTGAAGGACGAAATTGAGGCCCTCAACCAGTGAGGACAACTTGCCAATTATGTGAGTAAGGATAGAGACGATCCTCCACCACCCCGAGGGGCCAATAAGCTAATTGAGAAACCAGTGGAATCCCAAGACTTCGAGCCAAGGGCAGTTCTGCACTCTATAAACCGAGGGCCGATGGGGGGAGAGTCTAACTCCTCCCGCAAAGCCTTCATCCAATAGTTCAACTCCGTAGAAAACTTTCGCCCTCCCAAGAGTTTTGGTGTCCCAGTTACCTTCTCCGATAAAGACTTGGAAGGCGTCTGAACGCCCCATTGCGACGCACTTGTAATCAGCCTTCAAATGACTAATCATGAGGTACGACGGATCCTTGTAGATAATGGGAGCTCTGTTAACATCCTTTTCTTAGAAGCATTCTAAGGTCTTGGCCTATCCCGAGACCGCCTCAAACCAGAATGATACACTCTAACCGAATTCTTAGGGGCCCCAGTTTCGATCGAAGGGGTGCTCACCCTGGATGTGACCGCGGGAAAACCCCTAACAAGCGGAACAGAAACAATGGACTTCATGGTAGTAGATGTGAAAGCCACCTACACACCATTCTCGGCAGACCAGGCCTAGCCGCACTGCGGGCCGTCCCTTCCGCTTTCCACATGAAAATGAAGTTCCTGACCCCTGCTGGGTAGGAGAAGTTAAAGGAAATTAGGAAACGGCCCGAAGGTGCTATACTATAGCAATAGGAGGGACTCCCTTGACTCGTTAGAAGCCCCTCAGATGGCCCACCAGACTATCTCGGAATCGGTCGACGAGCTAGAGGAAGTCCCATTTTCCGGAGAAGACCCGTCTAAGACCTTTCGAGTGAGTAGGATCCTCCTGCAAATAGTCAAGAAATAGATCATCGAGTGTATCAGCGATAGCAAAGACCTATTTGCGTGGATAGCAACTGTCATGCCTGTTATTTCAGAAGACCTCATCACCCACCGTCTCAGCATCAATTCCGAAGCCAAACCCGTTCAACAAAAGCGTCATAAGTTTGATCCTAATTGCCAGGTAGCCATCAGAGAGGAGGTGGATAAACTCCTCGCTGCTTGCTTTATCCAAGAAGTCAACTATCCTGAGTGGCTCACCAGCATAGTAATGGTAAAGAAAGCTAATGGAAAGTGGAGGATGTGTATTGACTTCACAGATTTGAACAAAGCCTGCTCGAAAGATCCGTTCTCTCTCCCTAGCATCGACTCTCTTATTGACGCCACATCCGGTCACCAGCTCCTTAGTTTCATGGATGCTTACTCCGGATATAACCAAATAAGAATGTTCCCGCCTGATATCCCAAAGACCTCTTTCATGATCGACCAAGGCCTGTATTTTTACTGAGTCATGCCCTTCGGGCTGAAGAATGCTGGAGCTACCTATCAATGCCCTGTCAACCAGGTTTTCCAAGAGCAAATTGGCAGAAATATGGAGGTTTACGTAGATGACATGCTGGTGAAGAGCCTCACCCAAGCAGACCACGCCCACGACCTACAGGAAGCCTTCGATGTTCTGCGAAAACACAAGATGCGACTCAATCCATCTAAATGTGCTTTCGGAGTATCGTCAGGAAAATTTCGGGGCTTCATGGTTAGCCACAGGGGGATAGAGGCCAACTCTGAGAAGATCCGAGCTATTCTTGATATGCCACCTGTATTGCCCCTGCCCCTAGCTCCAACAATTTATACAATTTAGAAGACAAATTAGATACTATGTAGTACAACTGCCCACCACAGGCTGCCTCTCAAAAGGTGGTTAATTGAATTGGTGACTCTTGATCATAAGCAATTATATTTATATATTATTATATTCTTAATCAAATCTGATATAAGACATATACACTTACCTTCTCCCGCTGCACAACCGAAATACACTTATATCCAGATGCGGCCCTCCATGCCACGTCACCCATCACCTGACGAAGTCAACAGCAAATACTGTTTTTCTTCACGTGTGGGCCCCCCCTTCCAAACACAAATCAACTTTCAACATATTAACCAATATGCCATCCTGCATATAATAACCAACAGCCAACTATACTTTCAACATATTATATATATATATATATATATATATATATATATATATATATATATATTATACTCTTTGAAAATTGTGGGGTGTTACTGTAGCGCCCCGATTTCCGAACATTGGGAAACCGTGACACGAGCCAAGACCTTTTCTTCAATTAGTCACAATACACAGAAAAACAGGAGAATTTAAAACTTTTTATTCAATACCCAATGTATTACAAGTCTGAACATTACACAACTGCAATACATTACAATAGAGTTACAATAATACCTTTACAATCCCAAGTATTACAACCTTCAACATCTTACATCAAAGTACAAGAAATGAAGAACAACACTTGGTAACTCTCACTTGAGTACCTCTCAACTAAATAGATAATCAATACATATGCTGCAGCGGAACTAAACATAACACTGACTCCTTGCTTCCCTTGCCTTGAGTCCTCCTGAATTTCGCACCTGTACTTCTGCTACCCAGTACCTATGGAAGTGGGGACGTCAGTATTCACTGATGCTTAAAGGCTGATCATATAGCAGCGAATCTTCCAAACAATATACAAAATATACAAACATAGCAATTGTGTTGGTGTAGTTTAAGTGTTCGTGAGTGCTAGGACTAGACTCTAATGCGATATTTAAGTAGAACTAGAATGCTTCCTCGCATTATGAATTCTAATTATACATAGCCCGTTTCTGACAATACTCCATGACTCTGTGAGGTTGCAGAAGGGGTCAAGTGCCCCCCATGCAGTCTGCTTATGGTGTCTCCGTTTTCCACTACTACCCGGCAAGCCGGACCTCACTCGATCCCGGTATATCGGGCATCGTTCCAAAATTAAACCATAGAGTTTCGCAAGCGCAGGGCAGTGCGAAACCTACCCTGTGGCACTCTCTGGGGTATAGCAAGCGCAGGACTGCACCATGCATCCTGTGGCACCCCAGCCACGGTATTTCAGGAATTAACAGAGCGAGATACGCAACCCGTGTCCTCAACCTGTGAGATGGCACCGTGCGTATCCCTTTGACGGGACGCTTCCTATTCTAATGGCAGCAAGTCTCCGAAAGCAACATGCAGCCCATACTACATGCGACTCCATCTCAAGCCGTTTCTCCATATATAGGGATTTGAACCCACGTTACGCATTCTAATTGTACACGACCTATTCCTGACAATACTCCATGACTCTGTGAGGTTGCAGAGGGGTCAAGTGCCCCCCATGCAGTCTGCTTATGGTGTCTCCGTTTTCCACTACTACCCGGCAAGCCGGACCTCACTCGACCCCAGTATATCGGGCATCGTTCCAAAATTAAACCATAGAGTTTCGCAAGCGCAGGGCAGCGCGAAGCCTACCCTGTGGCACTCTCTGGGGTATAGCAAGCGCAGGACTGCACCATGCATCCTGTGGCACCCCAGCCACGGTATTTCAGGAATTAACAGAGCGAGATACGCAACCCGTGTCCTCAACCTGTGAGATGGCACCGTGCGTATCCCTTTGACGGGAAGGTACAACCCAGTACACCACCTAAGGCCTCCCTCAAGGGACAAGTTGGTCGTAAGGTGCCCCCTACAACCAACTCCTCTCTCTTCGGCAAGGGTCCGAGCAAAAAGACCTTTATAAATCACTACCCTAATGATGTCCCTGACCCGACGATCCTAGGGACGATAATATTATAACATAACATGCTAGGCCTTAAATTAGGCTTCGCAAGACAACTTTACTAGACTGCTCAACCTAGACTTACCAGATCCCCTCAGGATCCGGTTCGTGGCTCATCGATCCAAGACCTCGGTCGTGCGAATATACATGCATGCCGCTATGTCTTGATGGTCGATAGCCCACAACGAACTGTGTACTAGCTAACAGCTATACATGAGTAACAACCACATACGAGCCAATAAGCTACGTATGAAACAACAACTACCTACGAGCCAGGCGGGCCTCGTAGGAGACAACAACGTACATACCAGCCAAATAAGCCGCGTATGAGACCCATAGCTACGTACGGGCCGGTCGGGCCGCGTACGGGACAACCACCTACATACGAGCCGACTAAGCTACGTATGAGACCCACAGCTACATACGGGCCAGTCGAGCCACGTACGAGCACAACCGTGTGCAAACAACCATACAGGTAATCAATCCTAGAAGCAACCAAACGTGCTTACTAACAAACTTGGTCATCTAATATTAGAAGCAACAAAAGAGTCTACTAATATTTTATGGTCGGTATTCCACTAAGGAAGAATCCGAAGGCGACCTAACGGCCTTTATCGGACCAACTATCACTAGTGGTCTTCCCAATCCTTATTACCTCAACTTATAGCGCCTTAAGTACGGCACACAATTGCACGCATATTCCTACGACAATCTAATCATATAACACAACCACCATGATACTCCTAGGTATGAATGTGATTAATGCTTGTACTCATATCGAGCTTAAGCATAACGATCACTACGACCTAGACATGAAGTCCCCTATAGTCAAGCGTAGGTTACGAATGAGCATGAAAGCCTACTACTTATCATCACCAATCACCACAACCCAAGCACGGATGGATACTAATATAACATACAACATTCCAAGGCATAGTAGGTATTCTAACATTACTCCTACAACGTTCTAAGCATATACTTGAACTTTAGCATGGTATATCACATACCTACAATTAACTAGCATGGTATATTACATACCTACAATTGAACTAACATGGTATGTCACTTACCTATAATTAAGCTAACATGGTAAGAAATTTTATCATTGCTCCTACAACATCCTAAACATAGTAAAATTGATCCAAGCATGGTAGGAAACTCTTAGAATTTGTCCTACATCATTCTAACATCATTAGGCATGCTAGATATTTTTAGAATAAATCCTACCATTAACTAAGCATGAAACATGATAGGATATTTTTAGAATACATCCTACAACATTTAAAGCATGAATATGGCTTCTAAATATTTTTAGAAGTGATCCTACAACATGTAAAGCATGAATATGGCTTCTAAATATTTTTAGAAGTGATCCTACAACATGTAAAGCATAAACGTGGCTTCTAATTATTTTTAGAAGTAATCCTACAACATGTAAAGCATAAACATGGCTTCTAATTATTTTTAGAAGTGATCCTACAACAATTATAGCATGAAAATAGCTTCTAAATAATTTTAGGGATAATCCTACAACATGTAGAACATAAACATGGCTTCTAATTATTTTTAGAAGTAATCCTACAACAATTGAAGCATAAACATAGCTTCTAAATAATTTTAGGAATAATCCTACAACATGTGTAGCATGAAAATAGCTTCTAAATAATTTTAGGGATAATCCTACAACATGTAGAACATAAACATGGCTTCTAATTATTTTTAGAAGTAATCCTACAACAATTGAAGCATAAACATAGCTTCTAAATAATTTTAGGAATAATCCTACAACATGTGTAGCATGAGAATAGCTTCTAAATAATTTTAGGGATAATCCTACAACATGTAAAGCATAAACGTGGCTTCTAATTATTTTTAGAAGTAATCCTACAACATGTAAAGCATAAACATGGCTTCTAATTATTTTTAGAAGTGATCCTACAACAATTGAAGCATAAACATAACTTCTAATTATTTTTAGAAGTGATCCTACAACAATTGAAGCATAAACATAGCTTCTAATTATTTTTAGAAGTGATCCTACAACAATTATAGCATGAAAATAGCTTCTAAATAATTTTAGGGATAATCCTACAACATGTAGAACATAAACATGGCTTCTAATTATTTTTAGAAGTAGTCCTACAACAATTGAAGCATAAACATAGCTTCTAAATAATTTTAGGAATAATCCTACAACATGTGTAGCATGAAAATAGCTTCTAAATAATTTTAGGGATAATCCTACAACATGTAGAACATAAACATGGCTTCTAATTATTTTTAGAAGTAATCCTACAACAATTGAAGCATAAACATAGCTTCTAAATAATTTTAGGAATAATCCTACAACATGTGTAGCATGAAAATAGCTTCTAAATAATTTTAGGGATAATCCTTTAACATGTAGAACATAAACATGGCTTTTAATTATTTTTAGAAGTAATCCTACAACAATTGAAGCATAAACATAGCTTCTAAATAATTTTAGGAATAATCCTACAACATGTGTAGCATGAGAATAGCTTCTAAATAATTTTAGGGATAATCCTACAACATGTATAGCATGAAAATAGCTTCTAGCATGATGTAATAAATTCCACATTTACCATTACTACTTTTAATAGAAACATACATCTACTATTGCTACTTAGTAGAAGCATACATGTCTACTACTACTACAACTTTATTAGAAACATATATATATCTACTACTACTACTATAAGTATCAACTAAAATTTATCATAAACATCTACAATTTAGTTACTAAAAAGAGATCTTTATTAACTAGTGGGCATAAAAGAGATCTTTTTACAACTAACTAGTGATTAAATAAAAAGAGAAGATCTTTTTATTAGCTACAACTAGTGATTAAATAAAAGAGAAGATCTTTTTATTAATTTATTTCTACAACTAGTGTTTAGTAAAGAAAAGAAAGATCTTTTTAATTACTTCTACAACTAGTGTTTAGTAAAGAAAAGAAAGATCTTTTTAATAGAACATATGCCTTTATTATTAGTCCAAGGTTTAATCAAGTCCTACAACCTTACATGGTTGTAAACAATGTTCATATGCTTATGTGAGTTAAGTCCTACAACCAACAATGGTTGTATGTCCAACATTATGCAATATGTAGTTCTTTAGTCCAATAACATACAAAACAACAACTATACAATAAAGATGTAATCTTTATATGTGTTAGTAGGGTTTTCTACTACTTTCTTACTTTTATTCATCCTTCACAACAACCACAACACACCCATCAAACCCAAAAAACAAAACAAGAGGATGAGAAGAAGAAGTCAAACAACAAAACAAACAAACAAACAAACAAACAAACAATCAAAAGCAAAGAAGTGAAGAAACCCCCACCTTCTCTAACTTGTTGGAAGAACTAGCTTTGCTACCTTCTCCTTCCCCTAAGCTTGTTAGAATTCTTCTAAGAACCCTACAAAACAAAACTCTCAAGTTATTTGTTCTCTCTTTCTTTTCCTTTCTTTTCTTTCTTTCTTTCTTTCTTTCTTTCTTGTTTTCTAAAATGAGAGAAGTGATGAAAGGAGGGGGTATTTATAGGTGGAGGAGAAGGTGGATAGTGCAAATATGCATGCACACATTTGCAAAAGAAACCCTCCACAAAAGAGGGGCCGGCCCATACCTAGGAGGAGGGGGGAAGTGGGGGAGGTTCTATGTGGGGGAAAATTGACATGGAGGAGGAGTTTTCTAGAAGAGTTCTTAATCCTCTTATGTCTTTGTAACCCTAGGTTTAGTCTCTAAATCAAACCCTAACCATCCTACTAGGTTATAGCAAAATAAGTGTTGTCCAAAATATACAACACATAATTCGTATAACGCACTAATCGACATACTACTCGTATGTGCGCGTATATGTCCGTATACCGGAAAATTTTCGCATAATCCGTATAAAAATAATTAAATCTTGGAAATAATAATAAAATAAATTTTATTATTAGTTCGGAAGATTACGGGATCAATTTGATACAATACGGATGTATACTGGCCGATATCTGGATACAGATATTGTCTAGGAGCGACCCGGGTGAAAATCACCAAAATATTCTAATTTTGGAATTAAAACAAAATAATAATAAAATAATAATAAAATAATAATTTATATATGGTAATATCCGTCCGGGATATTACAATACTCCCTCCTTAGAATAGTTCTGTCCTCAGAACTACGTTAAGTTAGGAAAACAGGCAAACACTCATACCCTAATAACTTGGGGATAGAAAGCTTATGCCGCTTTTCGGCTCCCAAGTGGCTCATCCATGAACTGGTTCTCCAAAGAACCCGACCTTTGTAATTTGGTAGCTACTCCCTCCTTAGAATAGGACGTGTCCTATGAACATCACTTCCAACTTCCAGGATTCTCTCCTGAAATTTTGACGCTTCATGTGGTGTAATTAACCGAACTGATTCTTGAGTTGCCTCCCGCACATACTTCAACTATTGGAAAAATAATTTAGACAGAAGATTATGATGAACCAAGTTGAACAAAACAGTTGCCTAGGTTTTTATATATATAAATCCGACGGGTTACAAAAAGTGTTACATCATATATAACTTCTTCCGTCCAAAATAAACTTCAAAAGATGCAACCTTTAGACTTAGTTGCAGTTCCATATACACATAGTGGTACTGGCTCTACTACCTACTTCAGCTTGCCTTTAACGAGTGCGGACTTTTACTCTTGGGGGACAGGCTCCTTTCCTTTGTTATCCATCCTCAGGGCTAATATACCGCTACTATTCTTGGGAAACTGGAGGCAATTTGGCCTGATATGACAAATCTCTCCGCACCTGTAACAGACACGTGTATCCATCTGAGGGTCCTTTTTCGGGCACTGACTCATGAAATGACCTTGCTCACTACATAGGAAACATCTTTTCGGGTTGGCACCTCCAAGTTTGCCTTTTGTTTTCTGAGTCTTCTGCTTCGGACCTTGGTTCTCGAATCCTGACGCTGGTGTAGGCCTTTTTCCTTGTCGTTGTGGACAGACTGATTTCTCGTGCCCATCCTCCTCACAGAAATGGCATACTAAAACCTTGGCGGTCTCTAGAACTTGCTCCCACTCACGTCGCAGTTGTGCCAATCTGGCGTTGAAATATTTCCGCTCCTCCGCCAAGCATGCTAATGTGGCTATACAAGCATTACCCAGTTGCTTAGCTTGACGATCTATCCTGGCTACGTACTTCATTAGCTTTCTCATTTCTCGATATATGCTGGCTGCCGCCGCCCTGCGTTGATCCATACTTGGCCCTTGCGGTGGTGAAGGCGAGTTCATCTTAAGGTTAACTTGTAGTGAAATCTCCTTCGGCTCCTCACTCGAGATTATCGGATCCTCCATTGCATTCGGCTCAATCTCTTCCATCAATACATCCTTGGTTAGGATATCTTCGAATGCCATCCTAAAATACATATACTGGAATTAGTTCATGTATAGGGAAAATCATAAAACATAAGTTGAAAGGAACAACAATATGAATTACAACTGCCTATAACTAACTAAGACCCGACTCCTAAAGGGCATCCAAGTTTAATTTTCCTGCCGTGTTGGACTGTAAATTGAAGTTAGCTCTGATACCACTCTGTAGCGCCCCGATTTCCGAACATTGGGAAACCGTGACACGAGCCAAGACCTTTTCTTCAATTAGTCACAATACACAGAAAAACAGGAGAATTTAAAACTTTTTATTCAATACCCAATGTATTACAAGTCTGAACATTACACAACTGCAATACATTACAATAGAGTTACAATAATACCTTTACAATCCCAAGTATTACAACCTTCAACATCTTACATCAAAGTACAAGAAATGAAGAACAACACTTGGTAACACTCACTTGAGTACCTCTCAACTAAATAGATAATCAATACATATGCTGCAGCGGAACTAAACATAACACTGACTCCTTGCTTCCCTTGCCTTGAGTCCTCCTGAATTTCGCACCTGTACTTCTGCTACCCAGTACCTATGGAAGTGGGGACGTCAGTATTCACTGACGCTTAAAGGCTGATCATATAGCAGCGAATCTTCCAAACAATATACAAAATATACAAACATAGCAATTGTGTTGGTGTAGTTTAAGTGTTCGTGAGTGCTAGGACTAGACTCTAATGCGATATTTAAGTAGAACTAGAATGCTTCCTCGCATTATGAATTCTAATTATACATAGCCCGTTCCTGACAATACTCCATGACTCTGTGAGGTTGCAGAAGGGGTCAAGTGCCCCCCATGCAGTCTGCTTATGGTGTCTCCGTTTTCCACTACTACCCGGCAAGCCGGACCTCACTCGATCCCGGTATATCGGGCATCGTTCCAAAATTAAACCATAGAGTTTCGCAAGCGCAGGGCAGCGCGAAACCTACCCTGTGGCACTCTCTGGGGTATAGCAAGCGCAGGACTGCACCATGCATCCTGTGGCACCCCAGCCACGGTATTTCAGGAATTAACAGAGCGAGATACGCAACCCGTGTCCTCAACCTGTGAGATGGCACCGTGCGTATCCCTTTGACGGGACGCTTCCTATTCTAATGGCAGCAAGTCTCCGAAAGCAACATGCAGCCCATACTACATGCGACTCCATCTCAAGCCGTTTCTCCATATATAGGGATTTGAACCCACGTTACGCATTCTAATTGTACACGACCTGTTCCTGACAATACTCCATGACTCTGTGAGGTTGCAGAGGGGTCAAGTGCCCCCCATGCAGTCTGCTTATGGTGTCTCCGTTTTCCACTACTACCCGGCAAGCCGGACCTCACTCGACCCCAGTATATCGGGCATCGTTCCAAAATTAAACCATAGAGTTTCGCAAGCGCAGGGCAGCGCGAAGCCTACCCTGTGGCACTCTCTGGGGTATAGCAAGCGCAGGACTGCACCATGCATCCTGTGGCACCCCAGCCACGGTATTTCAGGAATTAACAGAGCGAGATACGCAACCCGTGTCCTCAACCTGTGAGATGGCACCGTGCGTATCCCTTTGACGGGAAGGTACAACCCAGTACACCACCTAAGGCCTCCCTCAAGGGACAAGTTGGTCGTAAGGTGCCCCCTACAACCAACTCCTCTCTCTTCGGCAAGGGTCCGAGCAAAAAGACCTTTATAAATCACTACCCTAATGATGTCCCTGACCCGACGATCCTAGGGACGATAATATTATAACATAACATGCTAGGCCTTAAATTAGGCTTCGCAAGACAACTTTACTAGACTGCTCAACCTAGACTTACCAGATCCCCTCAGGATCCGGTTCGTGGCTCATCGATCCAAGACCTCGGTCGTGCGAATATACATGCATGCCGCTATGTCTTGATGGTCGATAGCCCACAACGAACTGTGTACTAGCTAACAGCTATACATGAGTAACAACCACATACAAGCCAATAAGCTACGTATGAAACAACAACTACCTACGAGCCAGGCGGGCCTCGTAGGAGACAACAACGTACATACCAGCCAAATAAGCCGCGTATGAGACCCATAGCTACGTACGGGCCGGTCGGGCCGCGTACGGGACAACCACCTACATACGAGCCAACTAAGCTACGTATGAGACCCACAGCTACATACGGGCCAGTCGAGCCACGTACGAGCACAACCGTGTGCAAACAACCATACAGGTAATCAATCCTAGAAGCAACCAAACGTGCTTACTAACAAACTTGGTCATCTAATATTAGAAGCAACAAAAGAGTCTACTAATATTTTATGGTCGGTATTCCACTAAGGAAGAATCCGAAGGCGACCTAACGGCCTTTATCGGACCAACTATCACTAGTGGTCTTCCCAATCCTTATTACCTCAACTTATAGCGCCTTAAGTACGGCACACAATTGCACGCATATTCCTACGACAATCTAATCATATAACACAACCACCATGATACTCCTAGGTATGAATGTGATTAATGCTTGTACTCATATCGAGCTTAAGCATAACGATCACTACGACCTAGACATGAAGTCCCCTATAGTCAAGCGTAGGTTACGAATGAGCATGAAAGCCTACTACTTATCATCACCAATCACCACAACCCAAGCACGGATGGATACTAATATAACATACAACATTCCAAGGCATAGTAGGTATTCTAACATTACTCCTACAACGTTCTAAGCATATACTTGAACTTTAGCATGGTATATCACATACCTACAATTAACTAGCATGGTATATTACATACCTACAATTGAACTAACATGGTATGTCACTTACCTATAATTAAGCTAACATGGTAAGAAATTTTATCATTGCTCCTACAACATCCTAAACATAGTAAAATTGATCCAAGCATGGTAGGAAACTCTTAGAATTTGTCCTACATCATTCTAACATCATTAGGCATGCTAGATATTTTTAGAATAAATCCTACCATTAACTAAGCATGAAACATGATAGGATATTTTTAGAATACATCCTACAACATTTAAAGCATGAATATGGCTTCTAAATATTTTTAGAAGTGATCCTACAACATGTAAAGCATGAATATGGCTTCTAAATATTTTTAGAAGTGATCCTACAACATGTAAAGCATAAACGTGGCTTCTAATTATTTTTAGAAGTAATCCTACAACATGTAAAGCATAAACATGGCTTCTAATTATTTTTAGAAGTGATCCTACAACAATTATAGCATGAAAATAGCTTCTAAATAATTTTAGGGATAATCCTACAACATGTAGAACATAAACATGGCTTCTAATTATTTTTAGAAGTAATCCTACAACAATTGAAGCATAAACATAGCTTCTAAATAATTTTAGGAATAATCCTACAACATGTGTAGCATGAAAATAGCTTCTAAATAATTTTAGGGATAATCCTACAACATGTAGAACATAAACATGGCTTCTAATTATTTTTAGAAGTAATCCTACAACAATTGAAGCATAAACATAGCTTCTAAATAATTTTAGGAATAATCCTACAACATGTGTAGCATGAGAATAGCTTCTAAATAATTTTAGGGATAATCCTACAACATGTAAAGCATAAACGTGGCTTCTAATTATTTTTAGAAGTAATCCTACAACATGTAAAGCATAAACATGGCTTCTAATTATTTTTAGAAGTGATCCTACAACAATTGAAGCATAAACATAACTTCTAATTATTTTTAGAAGTGATCCTACAACAATTGAAGCATAAACATAGCTTCTAATTATTTTTAGAAGTGATCCTACAACAATTATAGCATGAAAATAGCTTCTAAATAATTTTAGGGATAATCCTACAACATGTAGAATATAAACATGGCTTCTAATTATTTTTAGAAGTAGTCCTACAACAATTGAAGCATAAACATAGCTTCTAAATAATTTTAGGAATAATCCTACAACATGTGTAGCATGAAAATAGCTTCTAAATAATTTTAGGGATAATCCTACAACATGTAGAACATAAACATGGCTTCTAATTATTTTTAGAAGTAATCCTACAACAATTGAAGCATAAACATAGCTTCTAAATAATTTTAGGAATAATCCTACAACATGTGTAGCATGAAAATAGCTTCTAAATAATTTTAGGGATAATCCTACAACATGTAGAACATAAACATGGCTTTTAATTATTTTTAGAAGTAATCCTACAACAATTGAAGCATAAACATAGCTTCTAAATAATTTTAGGAATAATCCTACAACATGTGTAGCATGAGAATAGCTTCTAAATAATTTTAGGGATAATCCTACAACATGTATAGCATGAAAATAGCTTCTAGCATGATGTAATAAATTCCACATTTACCATTACTACTTTTAATAGAAACATACATCTACTATTGCTACTTAGTAGAAGCATACATGTCTACTACTACTACAACTTTATTAGAAACATATATATATCTACTACTACTACTATAAGTATCAACTAAAATTTATCATAAACATCTACAATTTAGTTACTAAAAAGAGATCTTTATTAACTAGTGGGCATAAAAGAGATCTTTTTACAACTAACTAGTGATTAAATAAAAAGAGAAGATCTTTTTATTAGCTACAACTAGTGATTAAATAAAAGAGAAGATCTTTTTATTAATTTATTTCTACAACTAGTGTTTAGTAAAGAAAAGAAAGATCTTTTTAATTACTTCTACAACTAGTGTTTAGTAAAGAAAAGAAAGATCTTTTTAATAGAACATATGCCTTTATTATTAGTCCAAGGTTTAATCAAGTCCTACAACCTTACATGGTTGTAAACAATGTTCATATGCTTATGTGAGTTAAGTCCTACAACCAACAATGGTTGTATGTCCAACATTATGCAATATGTAGTTCTTTAGTCCAATAACATACAAAACAACAACTATACAATAAAGATGTAATCTTTATATGTGTTAGTAGGGTTTTCTACTACTTTCTTACTTTTATTCATCCTTCACAACAACCACAACACACCCATCAAACCCAAAAAACAAAACAAGAGGATGAGAAGAAGAAGTCAAACAACAAAACAAACAAACAAACAAACAAACAAACAATCAAAAGCAAAGAAGTGAAGAAACCCCCACCTTCTCTAACTTGTTGGAAGAACTAGCTTTGCTACCTTCTCCTTCCCCTAAGCTTGTTAGAATTCTTCTAAGAACCCTACAAAACAAAACTCTCAAGTTATTTGTTCTCTCTTTCTTTTCCTTTCTTTTCTTTCTTTCTTTCTTTCTTTCTTTCTTGTTTTCTAAAATGAGAGAAGTGATGAAAGGAGGGGGTATTTATAGGTGGAGGAGAAGGTGGATAGTGCAAATATGCATGCACACATTTGCAAAAGAAACCCTCCACAAAAGAGGGGCCGGCCCATACCTAGGAGGAGGGGGGAAGTGGGGGAGGTTCTATGTGGGGGAAAATTGACATGGAGGAGGAGTTTTCTAGAAGAGTTCTTAATCCTCTTATGTCTTTGTAACCCTAGGTTTAGTCTCTAAATCAAACCCTAACCATCCTACTAGGTTATAGCAAAATAAGTGTTGTCCAAAATATACAACACATAATTCGTATAACGCACTAATCGACATACTACTCGTATGTGCGCGTATATGTCCGTATACCGGAAAATTTTCGCATAATCCGTATAAAAATAATTAAATCTTGGAAATAATAATAAAATAAATTTTATTATTAGTTCGGAAGATTACGGTATCAATTTGATACAATACGGATGTATACTGGCCGATATCTGGATACAGATATTGTCTAGGAGCGACCCGGGTGAAAATCACCAAAATATTCTAATTTTGGAATTAAAACAAAATAATAATAAAATAATAATAAAATAATAATTTATATATGGTAATATCCGTCCGGGATATTACAGTTACACACACCCTTCCTTCAGAAATCAGCGTCCTCGCTGAGCACGGGCATGCACAATCTAGTGCAGGATTTCCTTTTTAGCCGTTGTGGAGCATCTGCTCTTCTATTCGCCCGTTTATTCATGATCCCGGAATCCACCGCCCGATCAATCATAATCCCGGATTTAATTGAGCTGCCCTCCTATCCGCTCGACTAATTATGATCCCAGAATCCACCGCCCGATGAATAACAGTCTCAGATTTAATTGAGGGTTCACCACAGTCCCGGAATCCACCGCCCGACTAGGTCTATAGTCCCGGAATCCTCTGTCCGACTATATAGACATGCCCCACATCTGGTGTCGAAAGTCGGCTCTGATACCATTTGTAACGCCCTTGCCCCTAGCTCAGACAATTTATACAATTTAGAAAACAAATTAGATACTATGTAGTACAACTGCCCACCACAGGCTGCCTCTTAAAAGGTGGTTAACCGAATTGGTGACTCTTGATCATAGGCAATTATATTTATATATTATTATATTCTTAATCAAATTCGATATGGGACATATACACTTACCTTCTCCCGCTGCACAACCGAAATACACTTATATCAGGGTGGGGCCCTCAATGCCACGTCACCCATCACCTGACAAAGTCAACAGCAAATGTTGTTTTCCTTCACGTGTGGGCCCCCCCTTCCAAACACAAATCAACTTTCAACATATTAACCAATATGCCATCCTGCATATAATAACCATCAACCAACTATGTAACACCCCGTAATTTTCAAAGAGTATAATATATATTGATATGGCTAAAATTGGGGTTAAATCGGGACCGTCCAGATCGATCACGAATCCTGAAGCACGGGGGTAAAAAGGTAATTTCACATGCAGATGGATCCAAAACGGGTATTGGGCCTCCTTCTCACAGAACCAACCACCCGCGAATAGATCCACTTCAATTGGGTACGGGTCCCTACCCGATACAAGCCCAATCCACCAAGAAGAGAATCAGGCCACTGATTTGGTCAAATCAATAAACCTGATTAGCTCTCACCAGGGAATCAAGGCCTAACTTCCCAAAACAGAATAGGAGGATTTTTCTCCTATTTGTTAGGCAGGAAATTAGGCCCCAAATCGTTCCAAAGGCGACTATAAATACAACCCTTCTACCACCGAGACCAGGTTAATCACTCTTTCACCACTTAAGCTCTTTCTTAATCTTTTCCTGATTACTGACAAGAGCGTCGGAGGGTGCGTCGCCGGAATCAACCCCGGTGTTTCGCACTTCCTTGCAGGTTGTGCCAGGAGCAAGAAGGCCGAGTCAATCGTTCAGGTGTTTCCCGGACTCACAAATTCTATCTGTTTACCCCCACACCGAAATCAGCGGTAATAGATTGGCGCCGTCTGTGGGAAACCACCACACGAACGACCTCAGCTTCTTCTTCCTCGCCTTCCATCACCATGCCTCCGAAGAAGAATAGATCCAAAGGATCCAACCGGGTGGCCAACCCCGCCGACCCTACGGAGGATACCCCCATCAATCCAATTCCCCAATCTGGGCTTCCTCCGCCGGCCCAACCGGTCCAGCCTCATCATCCTCAACAACAACCCAACAATGGTCCCGCCGGTCTCAACGGCCAGAAGCTAAAGCAGCCCGTCCAGGACCATGTCTCGGTCCGTAACGGGTCCTCGGACTCGATGGCCTCCCATAACCCCGACCTCAGCCTCACGCTCCAGAACCGCCAGAAGGAGAACGACCTCCGCACGCACCTTGACGAGAGGCGGCCCGAGCGGGAGCCTCCCGACAGCGTCAGGGTGAGCGGTCACCTCGTCGCCGAGACAGGCGGAGATCCCCGTACCGGAGAGGCCGAGCGGCATCTCCCGAACACCGGAGGAGGAGGCCGCGTTCCCCCGAGGATCGGCATCGTACGAGGGACCGCGAGGTACCCATCAGCCGTGCCGAATTCCTCCAGTTTCAGGAGACTGTACTGCAGGCCCTGAACGCCCGTGCCAACAACCAAAACCCCCCGAGGATCCCAACACCCCCTCGGATTCCCAGTCCTCGCCGCCGGTCACGAAGTGCCCTCCAGGCTCCCAGTCATCAGCAACAGTACAGTCCCCGCCGATCCGAGGGATACCGACACCGAAGTCCACGCTCTCCCTCTTATGAGGAAGAGTCCGAAGGGTCATACGGTTACCGGCGAGGGGACAATGCCTTTGACCGCCGCCTCCATGAGGTGGAGAGGCGCATTGTCCGTATGGACCGAGAAGAGGAGTCCAGAGCAGGGACAGTTCGCCCGAACAGACCGCCCTTCTCTCGGACAATCATGGAAGCTCGCATACCGAGGGGTTTCAAACCTCCGCAGTTTCAAACGTACTCAGGCGAGTCCGACCCAGTAGATCACGTCGAGAGTTTTAAGACTCTGATGCTGATCCACCAAGTCTCCGACGCCATACTCTGCAGGACCTTCCCCGCCACCCTTCGGGGTTCGGCTCGGGAATGGTATTCCAAGCTTGCCCCCGCCTCCATCTTTTCATTTGAGCAGTTTGAGACACTGTTCATAACTCACTTTGTGAGCAGCCGACGGGCCGAGAAGACGAGTCTCCCCCTTCTGAACCTCCGGCAGGAAAGGGGTGAGAAGCTGCGGGACTATGTGAAGAGGTTCACTGCAGAAGTCAGGTCGATCGCCTCCTTAGACCAATCCGTGGCAACAGTGGCGTTCCAGTCGAACGTCCTCAACTCCAACCTCCGCTCGTCCCTAGCAAAGAAGCCGCCTACCAACTTCGCCGACCTCCTACTGAGGTGCGAGAAATACATCCGAGCCGAGGAGGCCGAGTCCCTCCCGAACTTCGGAGGACCCTCCTCCGGCTCGAAGAGGAAGGCAACGGAGGAAGAGGGGGCCAAGAAGACAATGAAGGACGGAGGCGGCCAACGTCGTCCTCCCCCCAGGTTCGAGAAATTCACGCCCCTCACAACTAATGTCTCCACTATCCTCATGGAGGTAGAGAAGGAGGGGGTCCTCCCTCCAGCCCCGAGAATGCACAAACCGGCGAAGAGGAGGGACAAAGACAAGTGGTGTCGGTATCACCGAGACCACGGGCACGAGACGAATGACTGTCGGGCTTTGAGAGATGAGATCGAAGCCCTCATCCGAAGGGGGCAGTTGGCGAAGTTCGTGAAGGCTAACGATCGGACAGATCGGAACTCTCCTCCCCCTCGGGGGGCTAACAAGCGCTCTGAGCGGCGCGAAGTAACACCTGAGTTCGAAGAAGAAAGGGTTCTGCATATGATCCACGGGGGCCCCATGGGCGGCTCCTCTAATACGACTCGAAAAGCCTTCGTCCGAGAGGTGAACTCGGTCCACAGTGCTCCTCCTCCCAAGGGCTTCGGAGTGCCCGTGTCCTTCTCCGACGCTGATCTCGAAGGAGTCCGAACCCCTCACTGTGATGCCCTCGTCATCGACCTCCGCATGGCCAACTTCAAGGTGCAGAGGATTTTGGTTGACAACGGGAGTTCGGTCAACATCCTATTCCTCTCGGCCTTCCAGGGGCTCCAGCTGTCCCGAGATCGTCTCAAGCCGGCCGGATATACTCTACACGGGTTCACGGGGGTCCCGATAACCATCGAAGGGGTGATAACCCTTGACGTTACTGCGGGGAGCACCCCTACTACCCGGACCGAGCCCATGGACTTCATGGTCGTTGACGTCCCGGCAGCATACAATGTCATCCTCGGCCGCCCCGGCCTAGCCGCTCTTGAGGCTGTCCCCTCGGCATACCACTTGAAGATGAAGTTCCCCACTCGGTCGGGGGTAGGGGAAGTCAGGGGAAGCCAGGAAACAGCTCGGAAGTGCTACATGACTTCCACCGGGGGACCAGTGCTCTCGCTCGAGACACTCGAGATCCCCGAGCCGAGGGCTCGCCCAACGTCCGAGCCAGCGGACGAGTTAGAAGAAGTACTCTTCTCCGACGAGGACCCAAGCCGAAAATTCCTCGTCAGCAAGTCCTTGCCGACCGTGCTATTCTCCGACCTGGTGAGATGCATCCGGGGTAACCGCGACCTATTTGCTTGGTCGGCCGCGGATATGCCCGGCATCTCCGAAGACTTGCTCGTCCACCGCCTAAGCGTCGAGCCGGGGTGCAAACCGGTTCAGCAGAAGAGGCGAAAGTTCGCTCCCGAGCGACAGCAGGCAATCAAGGAGGAAGTGGATAAGCTGCTGAAGGCCAGGTTCATCCAGGAGGTGAATTATCCCGAGTGGCTGTCGAATGTTGTAATGGTCAAGAAGTCCAATGGCTCGTGGAGGATATGCATCGACTTCACCGACCTCAACAAAGCGTGTCCGAAGGATCCCTTCCCTCTCCCGAACATCGACACCCTAATCGACGCCACCTCGGGCCATGAGCTCCTCAGCTTCATGGACGCCTTCTCGGGCTACAACCAAATCCGGATGTTCCCTCCGGACATCCCGAAGACCTCCTTCGTCACCGACCAAGGCCTCTACTGCTACCGAGTAATGCCGTTCGGTTTGAAGAACGCGGGCGCCACCTACCAGCGCCTCGTCAACAAGGTCTTTCAGCATCAGATCGGCCGAAACATGGAGGTGTACGTTGATGACATGCTCGTCAAGAGCATCCACGGGACCGACCATGTAGCCGACCTCCAAGAGGCTTTCGGCGTGTTGAGGAAGTACAACATGCGGCAAAATTCGAACAAGTGTGCGTTCGGAGTCTCCTCTGGCAAGTTCCTCGGTTTCATGGTGAGCCAGCGGGGGATTGAAGCTAACCCCGAAAAGATCAAAGCCATATTAGACATGGCCCCGCCTCGGAACGTCAAAGAGGTGCAGAAGCTCACCGGTCGGCTCGCAGCCATTGGTCGGTTCCTCTCCAAGTCAGGGGAAAAGTGCCTTCCCTTCTTCAAAGCGCTCCGAGGCGCTAAGGGATTTGAATGGGGCGAGGCACAGCAAGCATCGTTCGACCAGCTGAAAGCCTATCTGGTGAACCCCCCTCTGCTCAGTAAGCCGGTCCCAGGCGAGCCTCTCTTCCTCTACTTGGCAGCCTCCGAGCAGTCCCTGAGCGCTGTCCTGGTCAGAGAAGAGGACCGGACCCAGAGGCCTATTTACTACGTGAGCAAGGTACTTCGGGATGCCGAGCTCCGTTATCCGAGGATAGAAAAGATGGCCTACGCCCTCGTCATGGCAGCAAGAAAGCTTCGGCCCTACTTCCAATCTCATTCAGTCATCGTCCTCACCGATCAACCGCTCAAGCAAGTCCTCCATAAGCCCGAAACCTCCGGCCGGCTGATGAAGTGGTCGATAGAGCTGAGTCAGCACGACATCTCCTATCAGCCTCGGACGGCAATTAAGGCGCAGGCTCTCGCCGACTTCATTGTAGAATCCACCATCCCTGAGGCCGGCCACGTCCCGAATGGACCCCCCATTTGGACAGTCTTTGTGGACGGATCCGCTTGCAGTGAAGGAAGCGGCGCCGGCATTATCCTGAACGGCCCTGATAGCTTCGTCCTACAGTATGCGATTCGCATGAACTTCAAGGCCTCGAACAACGAGGCGGAGTACGAGGCCCTCATAGCTGGCCTCGGACTCGCACGAAGCGCGGGGGCGCAGCGCCTTTGGGTTCACAGTGACTCCCAACTAGTTGTGAATCAGGTCTTGGGCGAGTACGAGGCCCGGGATGAGCGAATGGCTAAGTACCTCGCCAAGGTCCGGGGTCTGATGGGTCAGTTCGAAGAAGCCATCATCCAGCGTGTCCCTCGGGAGGAGAACTCACAGGCCGATGCTCTCTCCAAATTGGCTTCGTCTTCTCTGCAGGGTCTTGAACAGACCGTGCTGATCGAAGTCCTCTCCAAGCCGAGCATCGAAGACGAGACGCCTAGCTCGATGGAGACATTGCCGGTCGCACTGCGGGACAATTGGATGAAGCCACTGGTGGAATTCTTAAGGGATGGAGTTCTGCCTCAAGATCCCAAAGAAGCACGCCGAGTTAGAACCCGAGCCGAGCGCTATGTCTTAATCGAGGGCATCCTATACAAGCGCTCCTTCTCCCAAATAGACGGCCGACCATATCTACGATGCCTCTCTCCGGATCAGGCTGAATATGCCCTACAGGAGCTTCATGAAGGGATCGGCGGGGCACACTCGGGATTTAGGTCCCTGGCACGAAAAGCTCTGAATTATGGGTACTTCTGGCCGACGCTTCTCCAAGACGCCGAGCGACACGTTCGGCAGTGCGGCTCCTGCCAGAAACACTCCAGCATCCGACGCCTCCCTCAAGCCAACCTCACCTCCCTATCGAGCCCTATCCCCTTCGCGATGTGGGGAATGGACCTGATAGGGCCTTTCCCTCCAGCTCCTGGTCAGCTCAAGTTTTTAGTCGTAGCTATCGACTACTTCACGAAGTGGGTCGAGGCCGAGCCCCTCGCCACGATAACCGAGAACAAAGTGGTGCAGTTCTTCTGGAAGAACATTATATGCAGATTCGGCGTCCCGCGCGTCCTCGTGACAGATAATGGGACCCAGTTCACTGGCTCAGCATTCCGAACCCTGTGCGACGACCTCGTCATTCAACAGCGTTTCTCGTCCGTCTCACACCCCCAGTCGAACGGACAAGCCGAGAACGCTAATAAGCAGATCCTTGCGGGGCTCAAGAAGAGGTTGGACAAGTGCTCCAAAGGACAGTGGGTCGACCAACTCCCTAATGTGTTGTGGAACTACCGCACAAGCAAGCGGACGCCCACTGGAGAGTCCCCTTTCAGCCTTACCTATGGGGCCGAGGCCGTAATACCCCTCGAGGTCGGTATTCCTTCCCCTCGGCTCATCGCCTATGACGAAGCGCAGAATGCCAGGGAACTCAGAGGAAACTTGGACCTGATAGATGAACTGAGGGAAAGGGCATCGATTCGGCAGCAAAATTACAGAAGGAGAGTCGAGCTAGCCTACAACAAGAAAGTCCGGCCCGCCAATCTCGAGCAAGGAGATCTGGTGTTGAGAAAGCTAGCCATATCCCTCCCCAGTCAGAAGGGCAAGCTAGCTCCGAATTGGGAAGGGCCGTACCGGGTCACAAAAGTTGTTCGGCCTGGGGCATATCGACTTGAGGACATGGACGGTAGAGAGCTCCCGAGGACCTGGAATGCCGATCACCTCCTGAAATACCAAGAGAGCGCCCCGGCGCCTTTCTAAGTAATCCGAGGTGTCGCGCCATTCCTCTCCTTTAACTTGTAACCTGTTCTATGAATTCTACTATGTAAAACGGTTCGCCGTCAAATATCAAATAAAGAAAGCTCCATTTTGTTTTTGAATTTGCCTGTTTTTTCCTCCCCTCTTACTACACCGATGGTTCGGAGTCCAACACTCGGCTCGACTTTACCTCCTCGGTTCGTCTCCGGACGAACCGGGGGTAGATCGCCGTTCGGAATTGCTCCCACAGCCGTTGAACTATACCAATGGTTCGGAGTCCAACACTCGGCTCGACTTTACCTCCTCGGTTCGTCTCCGGACGAACCAGGGGTAGATCGCCGTTCGGAATTGCTCCCACAGCCGTTGAACTACACCGATGGTTCGGAGTCCAACACTCGGCTCGACTTTACCTCCTCGGTTCGTCTCCGGACGAACCAGGGGTAGATCGCCGTTCGGAATTGCTCCCACAGCCGTTGAACTACACCGATGGTTCGGAGTCCAACACTCGGCTCGACTTTACCTCCTCGGTTCGTCTCCGGACGAACCAGGGGTAGATCGCCGTTCGGAATTGCTCCCACAGCCGTTGAACTACACCGATGGTTCGGAGTCCAACACTCGGCTCGACTTTACCTCCTCGGTTCGTCTCCGGACGAACCAGGGGTAGATCGCCGTTCGGAATTGCTCCCACAGCCGTTGAACTACACCGATGGTTTGGAGTCCAACACTCGGCTCGACTTTACCTCCTCGGTTCGTCTCCGGACGAACCAGGGGTAGATCGCCGTTCGGAATTGCTCCCGCAGCCGTTGGACTATGCCTAAGGTCCGGAACACGTATCCCGACCACTCTTGACTGTCAGCCGAGGGCCGAAGGCAAACACATCCGGTCGGCATCCGAGCAAGTGCCTTCCCGAGCTGGTAAACGGGGAAAACACACTTCCCCCTCAACTTCCGCGCGTGATCTCGATCAGACGGCTCAGATCGTGCCACTCGCGCAAAACGACAAGATAACATTTTCTTGGAGAACGAGCCACCTCGAGATCCGCGCCCACATTCGACAGCTCAGATCTCGCCACGTCGAAACAGAACTCTCGAGAACATCGCCGTGTCAGACCCACTAAGCGACAAATCGCCGTACCCCTGGGGATCCTTTCGGCTAAATAGACACACTCAGTTCAAATAGTTCGGCACGGTCAACACAGTTATAAACAAAGACAGACGTACAAAACACCGAAAGGGAATTTTATTAAATATCGGCGTACAGTACAAAATAGACCATTACAAAAGTGTCGGCAAACAAAACATACAACCCCCGACCCGCTACACTTGTCTTTCATAAAAATGCATCCACTCCATCTTGTTCGCCCTCCTCGGCAGACGGTTCCTCCGCCTCACCTCGAAGCTTCGCCATTTCCGCCCACAGCTGTCCCATCTCCGAGAGCAAGTCGTCCCGTTCGGCAATGAGTTTCGACTGAATGTGCCGAATACTTTTGACCCGAAGAGCATTGCTGAATGCGGTCTGCGAGTCCTCGTCCTGCCCTACAGGGCTCAGCTCGACGATCTTGCTCTCCAAACGTTGTGTTTCGGCCTCCCGGAGACTGAGAACCAACGAAAGGTGACTCCACTCGCCCTCGGATCGGCGTAGCTTCAGATCGACACTCCTGGGGCTCAGAACCACCGTTCCAGAGGTCGCCTCGGATGCGGAGTCATCATTCGGACGCCCGGAGTCCGATCCATGGATCGCCGCGACAAGCTGAAAAATAGGAAAAACGAACAACGCGGTTTCAATACAGTGCCGAAGACAAACACTTAAAAGTTTTTCAGAATTTTTATGCATTCAGACATAATAGTGTTACAAACGGTCGACCAACCCTACAACTAGGTTATTACAACGGACAACAGAAATGGAAAGTGACATAATCAAGTCCTCTTCGGAAGGGGAATGCTTCGGTTTAGGGAAACGCGAGGACGACGAGGCCGACCCTCTGAGCTCGGCCCTAAACCAACGAAGCGCGACCCCCCTTCACTGCTAGTCCTAACAGCCGCACCGACCGATGCCCCGCTCGACGAGACGGCCGCGCTGCTCTGAGCGTCAGTCGGACTATGCCTGGTCGTTAGCGGGCGCGTCGCGAGTTCATAAAACGTGATCCCCCTCTCACTTTCCTCGCGGGTGCACGACGTGCTGCGAACATTAGCCCTCCCCGGCGCAGGTTTAAGCGACGCGATCTCCTCCTCCAGTTCGATAATCCGATCCCTCAAAACGACGTCCTTCGCCAATTTCTTCGATCGAGGGGCCTTCAACGACCCCGAGGCATTGGGACTATCAGTTGCAAGCTGCCGATAGTGGGTGACCTCGATCCCCCTATCTATTGTGATCCTCCTGAGCATGTCGACTTCGGCCAACAGTCTCTTACGCTCAGCCAAAGCCCCCTCCAGCTCGGAGGCCATCTTTTCCCTTTCCGCCGAACACTCCCTCTCCGATAGCCCCAAGTGTTGTACTTCGGCCAAAAGATCGTCGTTTTTGTGCTCGGCGGCTTTAAGCTCCCCACGAAGCCGCTCAACTTCCCCTTCGGAACCAGGACCCAGGGAGCGCTTCCGGAGTTGATGCAGCTCGCGACAGTTCCTCCTCAGGACTGCCCTGACCTCCTCCGCCTGGCCGAGCAGGAGAAACCGCCTCTGCCGGCTGTCTGAGAGTTCACGCTTCAAGTTGGCCAATTCCTTCCGAAGGAAGACCAGCTCCGTGACCGGACCAAACACCACCTGAAAAGCGGAAATAAATCCGAGGCCCAACAGTTGGAGAAATTTACGCCCAAAACGCCCAAAACGCACACTAAGTCCGAGGCTCAACACTTGGACAAATTTTTGGCCAAACAAAATACTTTTCATTCAAAACAAAGGCGGTGGCCAGTCCGCAATAAGGCTTACAAAAAGAAAACAAAACCAAAAAGACTGAAAGTAGGAAGACAACCGAGTCAGGGGTCGACCTTTTTGCCGCTCGGATTCGTCGACCCCTCGGCCTTGCCGTCGCCGTCACCCTCGCCCCCGCCTTCGCTCCAGCTCTCCTCCTCGGAGAGTTCCTCCTCCTCGCCCTCGGCTTCGGTCTCTCCATCGCCTTCGGCGGGTTCCGTCTCACCATCGGGTCCGAGTAAACCCTCGGTGATCCCTTCTTCCCCCTCCACGGGCTCGTAAAAGTCATAGGGGACGAGTCGAAGCCCGGGTTCTTCGCGGCTACGTGGGTCAGGGCACGGCCATAGGCGTCCAGCATATTCTGGATCATGTGCTGCGCGGCCTCCTCTTGCACGGCCTTCTTCACCTCCTTCACCTTCCTCAGGTGGTTGGCCTTGATCCTCGCGGCTCTCTTCCGAGCAGTATCCCCTTCCGACCGAGCCTTGGCCAGCTCATCCTTCAGCTCGGTGACCTCCTTCTCGGCTCCTGACCGAGCGCTGGCCAGCTCCTCCTTCAGCTCGGCCACCTCCTTCTCAAACTTGGCCGCCGTATCCTTCGACGATTGGATAGTGTCGGCCAGCTTCTTCTCCAGGTCCTCCGCTTCGGCGACTCTCTTCGTCGAAAGAAGCAGCTCGGACTCAAGCCGCTTCGCCACCCGAACGCGCTCCGTCCTCTCCTTCTCCTTCTCCTGATCCTTCCTCGCCATCTCCTCGACCAGCCAACTGAAGTGGCAGAGGGTCTGGAAGAGAACAACACGTTAAAATCCGAGCCCAAGAACTTAAAGAAAATTCCAAAGAAAAAATATGAATGAAGAAGGGCTCGACACACTTACTGACATAGTGCTCCGGGCCATCTGCATCACGTTGTCCCCTGCCATCCCGGCCCTCAGGGTCGCTCGGTCCTTCGGGGTCGGCAGGTGCCTCACTGCCTCCATACAGATGTTCCCGTCGCCCAAAAAGCCGTCGACGTTCATCACCTGCCAATCGGGGACGAAGATCTGTTTATGACGCTCGGTCAAGATCTTCTCCGCGCCGGGGGTGAGTGGTGGAACCGGGAGGGACAACACATCAGCCACTCCGAACTCATTGCTCGACGGACCAGGAGCGTCCGCCTCCGGGGTAGGAGCAGGAGCAACCGAGGCCGAGGGATCGAGGTCCACGACCCCACCCTGCTCGGGGACCGCGACCTTTGCCGAAGGGACAAGGACCTCAACCTCTCCCTCCTTCAGGACCGCAACCTTCGGTTGGTCGGCTGCCTTCACTACCAAGGCCTTCTTCGAAGCTCGGCTGTCCTGAGGCGCTGTCGACGGCCTCTTCTTCTTCTCCTGCTCGGACCTGCCCTTCGCCACCAGGGCCTTGTAATCGAGCTTCATGGTCTCTGCAAGAGTCGAACGAAAAAACTTAGAAAATTGAATGCAAACTTTACGGAGAGAAGTATAAATACCAGAATCGTACGAGGGTCGATCGGACTGAGACCCCCACGGAACAGATGCTCTTCGGTGATATCCTTCCAGCTAAGCGTCGGCAGAGCAAGGATCTTCTTCTGGACCTCGGTCTCCGCAGCGTTCAGCGGAACGTCCTTCTTTGTGCGCTTGGGTAGTCCGTCCGCCCAAACTGTCGGTATCACCCATGGCGTCAGATTCCGAACGAGGAAGTATTTGTCCTTCCAGTGTTTGATCGAGTCCGGATTCTCGATCAGTTTCACGCCCGGCCGGGGCGAAAGATAAAACCTCTTCTCGTCTTTTCTCGGCTGAACAGGTCGGAAGAGACTTCGAAAGAGGTACATGGTCGGCTTGGCGCCGATCTCTTGGCATCGGAGGAGGAACGCCACAACTTGCCTCCATGTGTTCGGCATCAGTTGAGCGGGACTCAAACCATACCAAACCAGGACGTCAACCACGAACGGGTGGAGGGGAAAGCGAAGACCGGCAATGAGGGAGTCGACCGGAAAGACGCATATGTCCGGAGAGGACCCAGTGTTGGCTCGGAACCCCGGCCCAGGGAGGAGCAACGTGTACTCGAGAGGGATCTGGAAGCCCTCTCGGACCAGATGAAGGTCCGCTTCGCTAAGAGTCGAGATCTTGCGATCGACCTCGGACAGCTCCCTAGGCTCGTTCTCCTCCACCAGTTTAGCCGTACCTTGGGTAACCTTCTCCAAGATATCCTCAGTATAATCCCGGACTCCTCCCACGCTCGACACGGCGATGGGCTGCCGACCGAACTCCCCCGCTCTCTTCGGCGTCTCCACTATAGTAATTACGGCTTTGCCCTTTCGGGACTCCGCCGCGACTTCTTGGGGCACCTCGGCCACTCCGCCCTCCGCGTCTGGACGAACAACGTCCTGCTCGCTCGGCTCCACTACTCCTTTCTCTTTCTCCCCTCGGCCAACGGCTTGCTCCGAGGCGGGGGTCTCAGCCGAAATCTTAACCATATTTTCCTAAAGAGAGAAGGGAAAGAGACTGACCTTGAAGTGACAGCTACGGTCGGAAACTTCGCCGGAACTAGGAACGCTACCGCGACAGCTAGCGACACCACCAGGGAGCTAAAGACCTCGAAGCAAAGTAAATACGAAAGAGAGAGAGTAAAAGTGAAAAGTGAAGACTTGGTCAAAGGGGGGGGGTAAAGATTTATAGTGAAAATGAGGCGCCTCTTGGACTTCCAGAGCGACTTTTGGGCTACTCTCGAAGCATCTCGAAGGCCCACCACAAAGTCAACCAGCTCGGCAAGATGGGACGAGAATCCGAGCTGCGAGCAAACCGAACGTGGCTGCAATAGAGTCCGCTCGGAATCCGTGCAAGTGCCTTCCCGAGCTGGTAAATGGGGAAAACTCCCTTCTCCCTCAACTTTCGCGCCTGATCTTCATCAGACGGTCCAGATCTCGCCGAGAGCACTAAACGACAAGATAGTGTTTTCTTGGAGAACGCGCCCATCTCGAGATGCGTGTCAGCATCCGGCGGCTCAGATGGCGCCACGTCGCTCGGACGATCGGACCCTTGGACGCCTCGCCTATGCATAAAAGAACCTGGAAAATTTTTGATTATGTTTTAAGGCGCCGCCCTCGGCAGGCGCCCCCCGGGTCCCATGCCTCGGTCGGTATTACGCCGACAACAGGCCCCGGTCGGAAACAGATCGGCACTCCCCCATCTCTAACTCCCCCGGGCTGACCTCCGTCAAAAGCCATCAGCCCGAGAAGGAAGACAGAGATGGGAGGGAACCCATCAACACTCAGAGGTCGAAAGAGACGCACCATCCCGAGCTAGTTGGTTGCAACTAGAAGGCTCGGCTTGTCGAAAGACTCTAACAGCGGCGCCTTCACAGTTGCAACAAACGGACTCGGACGGCCCAGGAGATCAACATCGGACAGGGGTCGTCACTCTCCCACCAAGATCTCCGCCTACTTCGACACTCACTTCGGAGCAACCGAAGAAGGCAGAAGATCTTGGTGAGAGAACGGCGACCCGTCCTTCGAAAGAGGTCCACACCCCGGGTTCGGACCATGGCCGTCGACGCTACTGTCTTGTTGCCCCCCACCCCTCACACCCCTTCGGAGCAGTGAGGGATGGGGAAACAACAAGACAGCGGGGCGACCGCCCGTCCTTCCGAGAAGGCCCATCCCTCGGATCCGGACTACGGTCGTCACCACTCTTGCCTTATTCTCCTCCGCTCCCGACACCCACTTAGGGACCGTCCGGAACGGGAGAAGAACAAGGTAAGAGAGCGACCACCCGTCCTTCGAAGATAACTCATCCCCCGAGTGCGGACTACGGTCGTCACCACTACTACCTCGTTCCCCCTCGCTCCTGACATCCACTTTGGGGCCGTCAGGAACAAAGGGAAAACCAGGCAGAAGAGCGACCACCACTCCGAACTTCAAGAGAGAAGCTATCCAAGGCAGATGCCTCCGAGGTCTGGAACCCAATTTGGTTGTGACGAAAATGACAAAAAGGATGGGATACTTATAGCCCGCCTCCAATAACCAGCCATTACTACCCTCGGAAATTGAAGCGCCGAGTTTTAATTGAGAGAATTATTGATCCCCGGAAGTCGAAACGCCACGCATTAATCAAAGGAATTATTCTTAATGACCTGGGGAAGGGGAATGCCGCACAAACCCCGAGCGTCATTAATACCCTCGGAAGCGAGATCGCCTCCGAACAGATAGCGCCACGACGCTGCTGAACCCCCATACCTTCGGTCGTCTGCCGAGCAGAGGCCTTCCCGAACTGGTAAATGGAGAAAAAAAAGGCACCGAGCTATCTCAGCCGTTGGATCTCCCAGAAATTCACGCTCCCAATGGCGAACGGTTCAGATTGCGCCACGTGCACTAGAAGACAAGATAGCGTTTTCTTGGGAACCGTTCCCGTCTCGAGATGCGTGCCAACATCCAACGGCCCAGATTACGCCACGTCACTCAAGACTTCGGTCGGCTGCCGAACCCCCCATGCCTTCGGTCGGCTGCCGAGCAGAGGCCTTCCCGAACTGGTAAACGGAGAAAAACGCTGCCGAGCAACAGCAGCCGTCAGATCTTTCCGAAATTCGCGCCCATCTGCGATCAGCGGCCCAGATCGAGCCACGCCATAAATCGGTATTTAAATCATTTTTTATCTATTTAATTTGTTTTATTTGTTTAAAAATTGCGAGAAAATTGTTAAAAATTCGGGAAAATTAGCCAAAAATTCTGGAGAGTAATTGAGATTTAGGGGGCACATTTTCGAACCCTTGAACAAACAATTATCGCCCAGAATGTACGGCTAAGGCCCCCGAATGATTAGCAAACGCGTCGCAAAGTTAAACAAGTAGTCCGAAAAAATAGATAAAAACTCTTGAACACCCGATGTGACCAGAGAATTGCCAGCGGCATCAAAAGTTGCCTCACTACCCCCTTTCTAGATTCAAAATCCCACGTCTGGACTCCAATACAACTCCATCAGCCACTAAAACAGCTAAACTACTCCTCAAAGTCTGATCACACTCAGTCTTTAGGAGTGGGGGGCTCGTGATATGCCTAAAATTGGGGTTAAATCGGGACCGTCCAGATCGATCACGAATCCTGAAGCACGGGGGTAAAAAGGTAATTTCACATGCAGATGGATCCAAAATGGGTATTGGGCCTCCTTCTCACAGAACCAACCACCCGCGAATAGATCCACTTCAATTGGGTACGGGTCCCTACCCGATACAAGCCCAATCCACCAAGAAGAGAATCAGGCCACTGATTTGGTCAAATCAATAAACCTGATTAGCTCTCACCAGGGAATCAAGGCCTAACTTCCCAAAACAGAATAGGAGGATTTTTCTCCTATTTGTTAGGCAGGAAATTAGGCCCCAAATCGTTCCAAAGGCGACTATAAATACAACCCTTCTACCACCGAGACCAGGTTAATCACTCTTTCACCACTTAAGCTCTTTCTTAATCTTTTCCTGATTACTGACAAGAGCGTCGGAGGGTGCGTCGCCGGAATCAACCCCGGTGTTTCGCACTTCCTTGCAGGTTGTGCCAGGAGCAAGAAGGCCGAGTCAATCGTTCAGGTGTTTCCCGGACTCACAAATTCTATCTGTTTACCCCCACACCGAAATCAGCGGTAACATATATATATATATATATATATATATATATATATATATATATATATATATATGGAATATGTATGGAATATGTTGGCTGTTTGTTAGGGATGGCAAGTCGGCCGGGTCAACCGCCGACCCACCCGCGACCCGCACGTATAACCCGGCCCGCGAAACGGCAGTTTGGGTTCGGGTCGAACCCGTGAACAGTAACGGATTGACCTAGGTCGCCAAAATACCGAATCAAACCTGCCGAACCCGGCCTGCGAACCCGTTAAAATCACCCCAACCTGCCCGCCAACCTGCAGGTCGACCTGCGGGTTGCGAATCGTTTGACCCGCCACAGATCGACCGTTGACCAGCGGGTCAGCGTGCCGTTGGGTTGGGCACTATACACCAGAGACAGCAACAACGGCTCTTAGAGCCGTTTTGCTATTCTTTTTGGTTTTTTTTAGTTTTTTTAATTTTTAACCCTATAAATACCCCCAAAACCCCATAAAAAAATCACACCTTACTCTCTTACTCTCTTATTACTCATTTCTAAGCAATTTGCGAACAGTTAAAGTATTAAACAAACAAGTGTTCAAGGCATATACACAATCAAATTCCGATCGTATCGAAATCAGAATTCAACAGCGTCTTCAACTCCTCAACTCTCGTCCAACTCCAGGTGGTCAAGTCTTCAACTCTCCTACAAGCTCTTCTCAACTCTTCAATTCCGGATTTGAGGATTTCTACTTCTATTTCTATTCTTATTTTCACGAATTTTTTTATATACACGTATCCACGGTGAACAATATCAAAATTTCATTCATCTCTTCTTCTTATTTTATTTCTATTGTAGTTATAATTTTTCATATCTCAACCATCTGTTGGTTTTTTGATCTTCTCTATCTCAACCCTTTTGTTTTCTAGGTTTTTTTTTGTAACTCATCGCTCCTACATTGTGTAGTTTTTTTTACATACATTACTACATTATGTCTAGATCACGCGGTAGCATTCGTAGCCAAAGTGGGCAAGATTCCACCAGGCACTTTCCGTAGGCCACCAATTGTCCCAATTAGTGAGCCCGCCGAAGAGTTCCATGATTCTCCTACGCAACAATGGAGTACACACGATGAGTTTGTCGGAGACATACAATTAGAAGAAGAACAACAACAACAACCAACCGAAACAACACAACCCCGTAGTGGTAGGAAAAGTAAAGGGAAAATCAGTGATTGGCATAAATTTTACGATTTTATCCCGGACGAAGAAACTTTGGGCATAGGTTTGAAAGTTTGTAAAACATGTTCTAAGGCATACAAATTCAAGAGGGGTGATAGCACCGGTACAATTAGTAGACACCTTCAAAATAACCATACAAACATTCTACCTGGCCAACAAAAAAATCCACCCTATGACCGGTCTAGTTGATAGCCACCCTTATGATCCCGATCTTGTTCGTCGGGAAATGGCCCGATTAGTAATAAAGGAAGAGTTACCATTTTCCTATCCCGAGAGTAGGGATTTGGAAAATTTTAATCAAACGGCCTTAAACCCTCATTTTAGAAGAATCCCGAGAAATACTTGCAAATCGGATTGTTTTAAAGTGTACAATGAACTGAAGGATGCTTTGATTGCAATTTTATAGAGTTTAACTTGTAGAGTTAGTTTAACTTCGGATTGTTGGACGGGTGTCAACAATATTCCAATGATGAGAATAACCTATCATTGGATCGACAATGATTGGATTCTTCAAAAAAGAATCATATCACTTGCCGCGTTGCCCTATCTCAATAGTGGCACTGAAATAGCAAACCGTATTTTAGAAATTTGTGATATTTTTCATATTCGTGATAAAATTATGTGTATTAGTTTTGATAATGTATCTAACAACAATGCAGCAATTGCTACTTTAAAATCTGCATTAAACCCTCCATCTGACAATATTTTTCATATTAGATGTGCATGTCATATTTTAAATTTATGTGTTCAAGCTGCATTAAAAATAGTCGATCCATATATACTTAAAATTAGAAATTGTGTACATTTTATTGCATTAAGTCCCAGCGTATTTCAAGAATGGGAAAATTGGTGTAGGATTTCAAATGTACCTTTTAGAAGATTTCCGAATGATGTTAAACACCGATGGAACTCTACTTTTGATTCACTACATGTTATTACCGAATATAAAGCAGTTGTAAATAATTTTTGTATCGCAAAAAATATGCCAAATTTTGAAATGACTCCCACCGATTGGTTTTATGCCGAATCTTTGTTGAAATTTTTAGAACCTTTTAAAACCGCAACTTTAAAATTTTCAAAATCATATGAATCTACTTCTAGTAGCATATTTATTTCATTAGTTACTATGATGCAAACATTTAACGAAATGTTAAATGATGCTTATGTTGGTGATATTGTAAAACCTGCATACAAAAAAATTTTGAAGTATTTTTATCCTCCTATGTTGATTTGTGTTGCTACCGTTATGGATCTTCGTATCAAATTAGAAGGTACGAAGAGTTTGATTGAAATATTTTTTGCATTACTTGGGGAAAATATAGAAATAGAAATAGAAATTGATTGTGCTTCTTTTTTAAGTAAATTTGAATCTGCATTAAATAACTTGTATGATTATTATGATAGATCTTTTGCTTCTAGTAGTACAACTTCTGTAGTTAGTTCTTCTTCTGCTACTTTCAAAGGTAAGGGTAAGAGTAAATTTGATGATACAACATTTAATTTACTTGCAAAAATTCAATCAAAAAAACCTAGGACAAATCAACCAAATGAATTACATTGGTATAATCAACAAGATTCTGAGTTTTTTACTTCTTCACTAGATATTTTACAATGGTGGAAAGACCATGAACACACTTATAGTATTCTTAAATATATGGCTAAAGATCTACTAACTCCTCCCGTCTCTACAGTTGCTTCTGAAAGTGCATTTTCTTCAAGTGGCAGGGTTCTAACTGATTACAGGAATCGCTTGAAGCCCGACTCATTAGAGATGCTCGTTTGCACAGAAGACTGGCTGAAGATAGGACACAAGGGAAAGTATTATCTACGTCCACAAGTGGGAGCAACTCGCCGGAAGAAGAAGAAGAACAACAACAACAGCAATAGCAACCAAAATGAAGAATTCAAGTCCAACAACAACAAGTCAACAACAACAAATTGAAGGCCATCAACTTGAAGACAATTGTAAATCGATAAAAAAATTGTATTAAATCTTTGCTTGTTATTTCAAATTAGAAAAATTGAAGTAAATTGAAATTGTATATAAGAAATATGTTAGTGTATAAAATAAATTTGTGAATTCTTTATTCCTTATTAGAAATTGTGAAACTTGTATAACTTGAAATCATATGAATAATATTTCAATATTGTTTTGGCAATTTCACTCTTTCAATCTTATTATTATTATTACGGTTTATAATGTTTATTATTATTATTTTTTTTAAGTTAAAAAAATAATAATTAAATAACCTATCTAAACGGGCCAACCTGCGACCCGACCCGAACCGACCCAGGTTGGACCTGAAAGGGTTCATGGGTTGGGCGGGTCGCCATTTTCACTTTTTTACCCAGCCCGGCCCGGCCCAGCCCGGTTAAGCCACCAACCCGACCCGAACTCGCCCAAGTCAACATCCAACCCGGGTGGGTCCGGTCCGGCCCGATCGACCTGAATGCCATCCCTACTATTTGTATAGAAAATTAATACATGATGGCATATTGGTAAATACTTTGAAAAAATGAACCAAGTAGGGGGGCACAGTAATGGAAGCAGCAAACGTTTGGGCTGTTTGACTTCGGTCAAAAGGCTTGTGACGTGGCATTTGGGAGCTGGGGCCCACTGCTATGTGTGCTTCTCTCGGAGAGAGAAGGGGTGAAAGGTATGGGATTAGTCCCATATCGGAAATCAACATTAATAAAATAATATATAAATACTATTTCCTATGATCAAGAGTCACCAATTCGGTTAACCACCTTCTGAGAGGAAGCCTGTGGTGGGCAGTTGTACTACATAGTATCTAATTTGTCTTCTAAATTGTATAAACTGTCTGAGCTAGGTGCAGGGGCGTTACAAATGGTATTAGAGCCGACTTTCGACACCGGGTGTGGGGCATGTCTATATAGTCGGGCGGAGGATTCCGGAACTATAGACCCAGTTGGGTGGTGGATTCCGGAAATGTGGTAAACCCTCAATTAAATCTGGGACTGTTATTGATCGGGCAGTGGATTTCGAGATCATAATTAGTTGGGAGAATAGGAGGGCAGCTCAATTAAATCTGGGATTATGATTGATCGGGCGGTGGATTTCGGGATCATGAATAATCGGGCAGATAGAAGAGCAGATGCTCCACAAAGGCTGGAAAGGAGATCCTGCACTAGATTGTGCTTGCCCGTGCTTAGCGAGGACGCTGATTTCTGAAAAGGGGGGGGGGGGTGTAACACCCCGTAATTTTCAAAGAGTACAATATATATATATATATATATATATATATATATATATATATATATATATATATATATATATATATATATATATGGAATATGTTGGCTGTTTTTATAGAAAATTAATACATGATGGCATATTGGTAAATACTTTGAAAAAATGAATCAAGTGGCGGGGGGGACCACGATAATGGAAGTAGCAAACGTTTGGGCTGTTTGACTTCGGTCAAAAGGCTGGTGACGTGGCATTTGGGAGCTGGGGCCGACTGCTATGTGTGCTTCTCTGGGAGAGAGAATGGGTGAACGGTATGGGATTAGTCCCATATCGGAAATCAACATTAATAAAATAATATATAAATACTATTTTCTATGATCAAGAGTCACCAATTCGGTTTACCACCTTTTGAGAAGCAACCTGTGGTGGGCAGTTGTACTACATAGTATCTAATTATAGATTTTCTTCTAAATTGTATTAATTGTCTGAGCTAGGGGCAGGGGCATTACACCACCTCCCTCTAGTGTTAAGGAGGTTCAGAGGCTCACGGGTCGCCTCGTAGCCATTAGACGTTTCCTCTCTAAGTCAGGAGAGAAATGCCTTACTTTTTCAAAGCTCTTCGAGGAGCTAAAAGTTTTGAATGGAGACAACCGCAGCAAGAAGCCTTTAAATAGCTTAAAGCCTATCTTGTTAACCCTCAGTTATTGAGCAAGCCCGAGCCAAAATAACTACTATACCTCTATTTTGCTACTTCAGAGCAGACTCTAAGTACAGTCCTTGTAAGAGAACAGAATAAAGCACAAAAGCCCATATAATACGTCAGTAAAGTCCTCCAAGACCTCGAACCCCGCCACTCAAAAGTGGAGAAGATGGCATACGCTCTCATAATGGCCAAACTCCGACCTTACTTCCAAGCCAACTCCATCACCGTTCTCACCGATCAACCACTGAAGCAGATGTTGAACAAACTGGAGAGCTCGGGAAGACTCATGAAATGGTCTATCGAACTGAGCCAACATGACATAATTTACCTACCGCGGGCAGCCATCAAAGCCCAAGCCCTCGCCGAATTCATAGTCGAAAGCACAATTCTGGACCCTCCTGTGGAAGACAGAGACTCCCTGTTCTGGAGAGTCTATATTGACGGGTCCTTATGTCTCGAGGGAAGCGGGGAAGGTGTTATTCTAATGGGACCAGATGACTTCATCCTCCAGTATTCTCTTCGTATAAATTTTCGAGCCTCCAACAACGAAGCTGAGTACGATGCCCTAATAGCCGGCTTGCTCTTAGCTCGAAAAGCAGCGACTCGCTACGTAAAGGTATACAGTGACTCTCAGCTAGTAGTTAATCAGGTCCTCGGGGAATCCGAGACAAGAGATGATCGGATGGTTAAATATCTTGCTCGGGTCAAGTGGCTTCTAAGCGCGTTCCAAGGGTCTAAAGTTATCTACATACCACAAGAGGAGAATGGGCAAGCAGATGCCCTGTCCAAGTTAGCCTCTTCGTCTCTTGAAGGACTCGATCATGCTATCCTTATTGAAGTTCTCCTCCTCCCCAGCATCGAGGAAAAACATTATGAACTCATGATGATTCCTCCCTCACCCCCCGAGGAGAAATGGATGAAACCATTGTTTGAATTCCTCATGGGGGGCATGCTCCCAGTAGATCAGAAAGAAGCAAGAAAAATCCGAACAAGGGTAGAGCGCTATACTATCATAGAAGGGATCTTGTACAAACGCTCGTATACTCCAGTTGATGGCCGACCATATTGTAACACATCGAATTTGTAAAATACTGAAAATTCCTGTTTTTATATATTTTGAGTGGTGAAAAATATTTTTGATGTATTTTAGTTAAATATTGATATTGGTATGGATATTTGTGGTAGATTGGTATTAATGATATATTGGAGTTATGGGTCGAGTTTTATATGAAGAAATATTGTTTACCTTATTATCTACTTTTGGAAAATCATTATGAGACAATTTTATGTATTTGATGTTGTTAGTAATTTTAAAAGTGTGAGAGATGGGGGTCTATTTGAAATATTTTGGAGATTGGGGGCTTATATGTAATTATTCCTTATTATATATATATATATATATATATACAATTTTTCCAAATCCCCCCCCCCTCTTTCTCTTTTCCTCTTTCCCTTTTCCTTTCCCTATTTTCTTCCCGATCGAAGCTTGCGGCCGAAACCCATTCGGCCTCCCCTTCTCCCACCCAAATCCGCTTGGTTTCTTCGTCAAATCCAAATTAAATTGGGGGATAGGCTAATTGAAGGGCTCTCTACATCGTGGAAGCGTCGGATTTTCGAAAGGATTTCGAAAAGGTAAACCCTAAATTATTTTATTGTATAAAATTGAGTGTGATTAATTTCTTTTGAGTAGGAGTATTATGGTAGGGAGATTAGAAGATGTTGAGAAGGGTAGAGACGAGAAATTATCAAATTCTTGGTGATTTTACAAGTTGCTAATAAATTAGGGTTTTGGGTTTGTAAAAGAGAATTATATATGTGAGAATTATCTCCTTTATAGTAGTAGAATTTTAGTAGAACTATTATAATAAGTTGGGGGTGATTTTAGTAATTGTTTGGGGATAAACATCTTGTAGGAATTTAAATTTTACGTGCAATGCACGTGTGCATCAGACGTTCGATAAAATGCCTGAGTGATATTAGAAATAGTGTTATTATTTTCTGTGGTTGATTTGGATGTTTTGAGCCTTAATTGCTTTGAAACTTGATAATAGGAAATGTTAACGGCTTCATGTACGGGATGGAGAAGTGATGCTTCGAGTCTTCCCGGGCTGTTAAGTCAGTATGAATGTATTTATGTATTTGTTATTTTAAGAAAATTTTAGTATAATCTGAATGATTGATATGAATCCCGGAATAAGGTGTATGTGTAAAGGGAAATTAGTGTTCGGTGTTGGTATGCGATATGACGATTAAATACTCATATCATGTATTGATATAAATTTATAGATGATGGATTAGTTATATATATATATGGGGATGAGTTATATGTATATAAGGATGTCGGTATATTCGCGATGTGTGAGGTAATGATCAAATTAATAATACAGTACCGTTGTGATGTGCCATATTATGATGTGATGATTTTATATATTAATTATTGTGATATTTTCTTTTGTGTGATGCATTGAAAGGGTAAGTGAGATGGTGATCATTGTTTATGCGAATAAGTTTTAATAAAAGATGAGATGCTATGATGATAAAGGGTGATGTTAATATGAAAAGAAAATGTTAATAACAATAATTTCGGTTGACTTGAGTTGATTCCCCAGGATGGACCTGGGAGAGCAGAGATACCTCCGGATAGACCGGAGAGAGATATGATACCTCAGGGTAGACCTGAGAGAGAGTTGATTCCCCAAGATGGACCTGGGAGAGCAGATACCTCCGGATAGACCGGAGAGAGATATGATACCTCAGGGTAGACCTGAGAGAGAGTTGATTCCCCAGGATGGACCTGGGAAAGCAGATACCTCCGGATAGACCGGAGAGAGATATGATACCTCAGGGTAGACCTGAGAGAGAGTTGATACCCCAGGATAGACCTGGGAGAGCAGATACCTCCGGATAGACTGGAGTGAGTGTTGATACCCCAGGGTAGACCTGAGAGAGAATTGATACTCCAGGATAGACCTGGGGTAAAATGAATATGATATGAAATGTAAATGAGAAAGAGAAGAAAGTATTTGGTGTAGGGGGGTTAGGGAGTCCCTAGACTACCCTAAATCCCCTACTGTTACAGGTCCTCAGCAGCGTAGAGGTGAGGTGTAGATTCTGTGGAGTGAAGCTGTTATTTTAAAATTGTTGGTTAAATCTAATTATGTGAGTAGTGGAAATTTATGATTTAAATTGTATTTTTGATGTATAAGCATGTATATGATGATGATGAGTATAGTGTGGAGTAGTATGTGGTGGTTGTGACCCGTACCCATCTTGTTGTGGTGTACCGGGCTCTGTGGTAGCTTTTACAAAGGTTTTTCTAAAAACTTTACCTCGTTTTCAGAGGAATTTATGGTTTTTATTTGATATTTGATATTCTGTTATGAGTTTGGCCCCCAGAGCATATATATTAATTGCCTGTATGTTTCTGCTCATTTTGGCCTGGGGAGCCCGTGAAATTATTGCATGTATTGTGAGCTACGGAATTTTGAGCAGAATTTCGTAAGCTATTTGTGTTTCGAGGCAAAATTTACAGTGGAGTCTCTGCCAAAATTTTTATTGAAATATAATTTTCTTAGTTTATGTTTAAAGTGGTATAGAAATTGAAAGAATTGATTTTGGAGTCAAAAAAAAATTTGGGGCGTTACACATATCTTCGATGCTTATCCCCCGAAGAGGCCCAGTACGCCCTTAAGGAAGTCTACGAGGGGATTGGTGGCGCTCATATTGGAGCGAGATCCCTCGCTTGAAGGATCCTCAATCATCGCTACTATTGGCCCACACTCCTCGGAGATGCTCAGCAAAGCGTCCGCCACTGCACTTCTTGTTAGAAGTTCGCGTCCATCAAATGGGCGCCCCAAGCCTAGCTCCGTTCCTTATCCAGCCCAATCCCCTTCGCTATGTGGGGGATCAATTTCCTTGGACTCTTCCCACCGGCAACCGGGCAAAGGAAATTTCTCGTAGTAGCAAGCAACTATTTCACTAAGTGGGTTGAAGCTAAACCACTTGCTACCATTACTGAGAACATGGTCCAACAGTTCCTTTGGAGAAATATAATTTGTCGATTCGGTATCCACCGAATCATAGTCACTGATAATGGAACACAATTCACAGGGGCAACCTTTCAGCAATTATGTGCCGACATGGGCTTTCAGTAGCGATTCTCTTCTGTCTCCCACCCTCAAACCAACGTCCAAGCGAAAAATGCGAATAAGCAAATCTTAACCGGCCTTCGCCGAATGCTCGATAGAGATTCCAAAGGCTTATGGATCGAACAGCTCCCAAATGTGCTATGGTCCTACAGAACCACTGAGAGAACCCCTACAGGAGAATCTCCCTTCAACCTCACCTACAATTCCGAAGCGATTATTCCTCTTGAAGTTGGCTTACCCTCTCCTCGCCTGATCGTGTTCGACGAAGAACAAAACTCACACAGTCTCAGAGGCAATCTTGATATCATAGATGAAATCCGTGAACGCCCATTTCTACGCCAGCAGGCGTACAAACAGCAAATCAAAAAGTTCTACAATAAGAAAGTACGGCCTACCGACTTGAAGGAAGGGGATCTAGTTTTGCAAAAACTAGCAATCTCAGCTCCTCGTAGCACTGGCCAAATCTCTACAAATTGGGAAGGACCATATAGGATCTCCAAAGTGGTTCGTTTGGGAACTTACCGACTTACAGATGCGGAGGGTCAGGAGATACCAAGAACTTGGAATGCAGAGAACCTGATGAAGTACCATGAGGGTGTTCAAACACCGCTTGAAGCAACTTCTGCCTAAAGCATTTCATAATGTTTTTGTTTCACTTAGTTGTATTCTTTATGTAATAATGGCTTGCAACTTAGAAGCAGCCACTTAGTTCTCTTTTATAAAAGCTGTTTACTTTTCCGTAAAGCTGTTGTCAAAAACATGATTGATTTGCTTCAAGACCTACACTACAAACTTGCCTCAAAACGTACACTCTAAGTACGAAAACACTCAAACAACAAATTCAGAGTCAAACACTTGGTTCGACGCCACTTTAGCCACTTGCAAACGAGCAAGTACGAAGTAGCTCACCATTCGGAATTACTCACGCAACTGTTGAAAACTTTCAAATGACAAGTTCAAACTTTAACACTTGGTTCGACGCAACTTTAGCTACTTGCAAACGAGAAAGTGCGAAGTAGCTCATCATTCGGAATTTCTCCCACAACTGTTGAAAACTGTAACGCCCCGCACTCAACTCGTACGCACACAATTAACTAAATTCTAGCCACGCCCACCACAGGCACCATCAAAAGGTGGGTATACCCGTTAGGTACCTTTATCACTTGGAAATCCTAATATATCTCTCTTTCTTCTCTCCTTCTTCACCGATATGGGATTTATTCCCTTCGGTCAACCCCGGTCAAAGCACACCACTAGCACACTTCCATTCCTTCATATCATTCCTTCATTCATTTAATACCTCTATAGCCCCGTAGATCATCTCATAGACTCATCACACCATCAATTCCCATAGGATCTTCTATATGTCACAATCAACCACTCATTCTTTCCTTCTTCTCTTCCTTCCACGTCATCACTATCCTTCCATTCTTTCTTTCTTATAATTCTCATTCTTATATACTACTATATATATACTATATATATATACCATACTAGTATATATATATATATATATACTCTCTAGGAATACGGGGTCTCAAATTCACCCCGTCTTAAGAATTCAGTGTCCTCGCTGAATACGGGATGTGCAATCTAGTACAGGATCTTTCTTTCTAGTCGAATATAGACTTGTCTCCTAATCACTGCCCACACAGGGTCTTACGCATCTCATACACATATCACTCACTTCTTATATACAAGTCCTACATTCGATGTCGAAAGTTGGCTCTGATACCATCTGTAACGCTCCGTACTCAACTCGTACGCACACAATTAACTAAATTCTAGCCACGCCCACCACAAGCACCATCAAAATGTGGGTATACCCGTTAGGTACCTTTATCACTTGGAAATCCTAATATATCTCTCTTTCTTCTCTCCTTCACCGATATGGGATTTATTCCCTTCGGTCAACCCCGATCAAAGCACACCACAAGCACACTTCCATTCCTTCATATCATTCCTTCATTCATTTAATACCTTTATAGCTCCATAGATCATCTCATAGGCTCATCACACCATCAATTCCCATATGATCTTCTATAGGTCACAATCAACCACTCATTCTTTCCTTCTTCTCTTCCTTCCACGTCATCACTATCCTTCCATTCTTTCTTTCTTCTAATTCTCATTCTTATATACTACTATATATATACTATATATATATACCATACTAGTATATATATATATATACTCTCTAGGAATACGGGGTCTCACAAAAACTTTCAAACGACAAGTTTGGAGTCCAACACTTGGTTCGATGCCACTTTAGTCACTTGCAAACGAGAAAGTTCGAAGTAGCTCACCATTCGAAATTGCTCCCACAACTATTGAAAACTCTTAAGCGACAAGTGTTATCAAACACTGAGAAGAACGACTCTCTCACACTTAGCCAAAAAATCTTTTTTTTATAAACGAGAAAATACAAGTGTTAGCAAACACTTAGAGAAACGACACTTAATCACTTGGACAAAAGAAATACTGCTTATTTCACAAATAAGAGAGGTTAGTGTTAGTGTAGGTGCCCTAGAGGCAATACAATGATATTATGTAATCAGTATTATTGACATTATGTTCTTTTTATATTAATAATTTATTATGCTTCGTATTTACTGCGATATAATTATTAGCATGATAAATGTCCTTAGATTATTAATACGAACTATATGAACTTGAGATTATATATAGTATAATAATCTTAAATGTCCCTAGTCGAGTATTATTATTATTAGGACAGTAATAATACATTGAGACTAGTATGTTGATTGATTGATGACCACTTCTCATGGGTCATTAGTATAGAGATACTAAAATCAATACATAGGTAAATGTAAGAGTACATTGTACTGGACAGACCCACTGTGAGATTCTACATGGAATGAATTAATAAGTGTCATAAGTAATCTCACTGTGATAATGGTGTAATGGTCCTCTGACCTGAAATCATTATATTTCTACACGAGAATTAATGTACTTTGATTCTATCAAAAGTTATCTTTAATCGGGTAATGATAAAGATAATTATTGGGTTCATTATGAATCGTGTGAGAAATATGAATGATCTAGAGGGAATTTAACCCTCCTAATTTTAGGAGTGATATTATCGGCCTCTTGTTTGAGTGAGACTATGAAATGCATGGCCATGCTCAAATATTGATTTGTTTGAATAGTCTACTCATCGATCAAGAAAATAAAGATTAAATTATTAAGAGGATGACACGTCCCATGCCTCTAGTTTAATCTATAATATCAAGGTTAAAAGGATTATATTACATGGAAACATTAATCACGAAAGGTTTAATTGAATCACCAATTATTGTTATTACTTGGGTAGCAATGATGTATTACTAGATGCCGCTCATTGTTTATAATTTTATTATAAGATAATAAAATTATTGCCAACGTAATAATAACCTATAGGGTCACACACTTAGAACGTTTAAAAGGAGTATTAGTTTAAATTCGGAATTTAAATTAAGTGATTCGAAATTAGTTAATTAATTGAGTTAGACTTAATTAATTAAAGGATAATTCGAATCATTTAAGTGATAAAACCAAATCAGATTGGTCTTATCAGAAGCCAAACTGATTATGGTTAATTCGAATTTAAATAATAAAACCAAATCAGATTGGTCTTATCAGAAGCCAAACTGATTACGGTTAAGCCCACCTCTTATCTCTCCCTATAAATACATAGAGATGTATTAGTTGATTTTTTTTTTGACAAATCCGTTTCCACAGAAACCCTAGCCGCTCAACTGTTGAGAGGTGAAAGAGAGAGAGAGAGAGAGGCAAGGATCATCGGCTAGTACCGGCTCCCTTGATCGTTGGACGATCGGACGTTCGTGTGGACTGCCTTAGAGACGCGGATCTAGCTACTAGGGCTGCGTGGTGATTGCAACCTCCATCTTTCAGCCTTCGAAAGCTCCGAAAGGTAAAATTTTATTTCTCCATTATTAGCCAATTCTTATACACGGATCCTAGGGTTAGGGTTTCGGATCTGTCTTTTTCGCTGCGTTTGTGCCCCGAAACCCTTCAGTGGTATCAGAGCAACGTGTATAAGGGGCTGATTTGGTTACATGTTTACTGCATTCGATGCATGTATGCATGTTTTATGAATCTGCCTTGATGCAGTTATGTGATATGTCGATATAATATGTTATGTCGATCATATATGATTCTGTTATGCTATATAGATTGTGATTTGTTGATAATTAGGTAAGTTTTACCATCTGCTATGAATGTTCAGTAAGCGATTTGTATGTTATGCATGTAGAATGGTTTATATGGTGATATAAACTGATGGACAGATAGTGTTTGGACACGATCTGTAAACTGGGACATGATATGAATGTATATGATACATGGTTCCGGAACTGTATTTGATGCAGTGGCGGCAGAGACTAAAAGATATGATCTGTTGTTCGAAATCGATAATTTTTAATAAGGATAGTCCTCTGGAATTAAAAAAATTTTCTGATTTCGAGCTGACCGGTCAGCTCGACCCCCGCCGGGGGCTGCCGCCCCCGGACCCCGCCCGGGGGCTGCCGCCCCCGGACCCCCGCCCAGGGGCTGCCGCCCCCGGATCCCTGCTGCATATATATATATTTGTGTGTTCTTAATTGTTTATAAGAGCATGGTGCTGGTTATGGCCTTAAGACCCTTAGATTAATGGTTTATGTTTTGGTTTTGTAAATACGACTTGCATGTCGTTCTCTTCATTCTTGTAATTGTATAATCTCGAATGTAACTCGAGTTTTATTATGTAAGTACATAAGTACAAGTTGTTTCTCTTCATTCTTGTAATTGTATTATCTCGAATGTAACTCGAGTTTCATTATGTAAGTACATAAGTACAAGTTGTTTTCATTTATTCAATGTAATGTAATTGAAGATTGAAGGGCGATCCAAGAGATGAAGCAACCAAGGAGAATGAAGACATGTAATTGTATTTATATTTTCCACCATAGATTGACCTCGATCCTTTCATCAGCTTGAAAGGATCATGTAGGATAAAGGCCATAACCAAGCACGTTTACTTACTGCACTTTACATATTGATGTATGAATGTTTCTGTAGAATACACTGTGATGCATGCTTCAATTAGATTAATACTGTATTAATATATGTATTAGATACATCATCCATGCCATGCCTGCTTAAACAAAATAAAACATGTAACGATGAAAGATGAACATTAAACAAACGATCATGAGATTCTCGTGTTTATGAAACACGGCAATTAAATATAAATTTCATTGATTCAACGATTGAATGATTTTGTCAACAACGGATCACGAATCTGTAAGAAAAGGGGTGCCAATAATGCCGTCTGTGCGTTAACCTCTGATCTGGAAATCATTCATTCAACGAATTTTGATTTGAAATATTTAGTTCCAAGAAAAGGGAATCTCTTTATGATGGGATCATGATCGTTTACAAGTAAACCCCTTAACAAAATATTAAGTTAATTAGATGCTTTCCAATGAATTAACACTCATCAAAGCCTAGATCATAAGGGGTGGGTTTGCCAAAGTAGAGCACTCCTTTTAATCGTGGTTAGGTGCGAAAGAATAAAAGTGATATTCGTCATGTTAATCATTGGGACCAACTTAACTAAGTCGTCACAATAGGATTGTGGATAGTGAACTTAGAAGCATAGAGTTTGGCGAAAAATTTATTAGATAAATTAGAACAATAGTTGTTCACCAAACTATCCAAGAATTATATGTGATATAATTGACAAAAGTTGTCTACCTAAATAGTTATGTTTTGGGAGAATTGGCCAACGCTGACTCAAGGCATAATGAAATATGGATCTTGGCTCACTAGAAAATAAGTTTCCGAATTAATAGTAAGGGCTATTAGTTTGAACAAAATAGTGGGAGGTATATTAAGTTGAATGTACCATTATCACTTGAACATAATTAATTATTTGACAATCTAACTTATCTTATGCATTTTAAACATTGTAGATATTAAATGGCACAAAACACAAACAACTCTTTCTCCGTGCGATCAGTCCTTGAGAAGGACAAGCTGACAGGAACAAACTTCCTTGACTGGTCTAGGAATTTGAGGATTGTCCTCAGGCAGGAGCGTAAGCTCCAAGTTGTTGAAATTCCTCCACCGGTCCATCCTGGTGACGGTGCAACTCGTGCTCAACTAAATGCTTACCAGAAGCATATTGATGATGCGACAGACGTTGCCTGTCTCATGCTTGCAACTATGAGTACTGAGCTTCAGAAGCAGCATGAGCATATGGATGCTTATGCTATGCTTGAGCATCTTAAGACGATGTTTCAAGTACAGGCTCGTCAAGAAAGGTTCAATACGTACAAAGCAATCTTTAACTGCAAGCAAGGAAATAACCCGGTTGGACCGCATGTTCTGAAGATGATTGGGTATTTTGAATACCTAGACCGTTTGGGCTCCGGGCTTTCTCGAGAGGCTCAAATAGATATTATCTTGCAATCATTGAACAGCAACTATGCCCAGTTTATCATGACTTTCATCATGACCGAGCAAGACAAAACACCCACTGAATTGTTGGCACTGTTAAGAACTACCGAAGCCAACATGCAAAAGGCACCTGAAAATGCTCCCATAATGATGGTGGGCAATAAAGGTGCTAAGGGAAAGGGGAAATGGAAAGGCAAGAAAAAGATTGGATCTAATGCAGTTGCTCCTTCCAAGCCCACTTTCAAGAAAGCTCTCAAGCCTAAAGGTGGTGTTGCTAAACCTGATAAGGGTGATTGTCACTGGTGCAAGAAACCAGGTCATTGGAAGAGAAACTGTCCAGCTTATTTGGAAAGTCTGAAGAACGTGAAATCTCTGAATATTTCTGATTCAGGTATTCATGTTATAGAAGTCAATTTATCTACTTCTACATCTTGGGTATTGGATACTGGATGTGGTTCTCACATTTGTATTAATGTGCAGGGACTTCAAAGGAGTAGATCTTTGGCAAAGGGAGAGATCGACCTACGCGTTGGCAATGGAGCAAAGGTTGCTGCTTTGGCCGTAGGGACTTATTATTTGTCGTTGCCCTCTGGGCTTATTTTAGAACTTGAGAACTGTTATTACGTGCCTGCGATTTGCAGAAACATTATTTCTATTTCTTGTTTGGACAAGAAGGGTTTTTCGTTTATAATAAAAGACAATTGTTGCTCTTTTGCTTTAAATGATTTAACTTATGGTGTAGCACGTTTATTTAATGGTTTATATGTTCTAGATCTTGATCTTACTCCCGTCTATAATATGAATAAACGTCTTAAAGCAAATGACTCAAATCAAACATACCTTTGGCATTGTCGATTAGGCCATATAAATGAGAATCGCATATCCAAACTACATAAAGATGGATTTTTGGATAAGTTTGATTTTGAATCATACGATGAATGTGATGCTTGTTTACTTGGTAAAATGGCAAAAGCTCCTTTTACTAAAATAGGTGAAAGGGCCAACGAACGATTAGAACTAATACATAGTGATGTATGTGGTCCAATGCGTTCTATGGCTAGAGGTGGCTTTTATTACTTCATAACATTTACTGATGATTTCAGTAGATTCGGATATGTGTATCTTTTGAAACACAAATCTGAATCCTTTGAAAAATTCAAAGAATTTAAAGCTGAAGTAGAAAAGCAAATAGGCGGAAGTATTAAAACTCTTCGATCTGATCGAGGAGGTGAATACTTAAGCCATGACTTTAAGAATTACTTAAAGGAGTGTGGTATAGTATCACAGCTCACTCCTCCTGGAACACCACAATGGAATGGGGTTTCTGAAAGGAGAAATCGTACCTTGTTGGACATGGTACGATCGATGATGAGTCATGCTGAACTTCCAATAAGTTTCTGGGGTTATGCCCTAGAAACGGCTGCATATACACTAAACCGAGTCCCAACTAAAGCGGTTCAAAAGACTCCATATGAGATATGGACTGAGAAACGTCAAAGCATGTCATTTATGAAAATATGGGGATGTGAAGCGTTTGTGAAACGTATGATCTCTGACAAGCTTGGACCAAAATCAGATAAGTGTTATTTTGTGGGGTACCCGAAGGAAACTAAGGGTTACTTCTTCTATAATCCGACCGAGAACAAAATAGTTGTTTCTCGCACTGCTGTGTTTCTTGAACGAGAGCTAGTCTCCAAAAGAATCAGTGGGAGGAAAATAGAACTCGATGAAGCTCGAGACCCACAAGATAATGTTGAACCCGAATTGGAAATTGAGCAGGATATTCAAGATAATATTCAAGATGAAACTGCTCAAGAAACACAGATTGTTCGTAGATCTGGTAGGATTCGCCATCAACCTGAGAGATATTATGGATTTCTCTTAGTAGAGAATGGTGATTTGATGCTCATAGATCAAGATGAGCCCCTTACCTACCAAGATGCTATGAACAGTCCTAACTCTGAGAGATGGCTAGAAGCCATGAAATCTGAGATGGATTCCATGTATGATAACCAAGTATGGACTTTGGTTGATCCACCTGAAGGGGTAAAACCTATAGGGTGCAAATGGGTTTTCAAAAAGAAAATCGACATGGATGGAAATGTTCAGACCTATAAAGCTAGGTTAGTTGCAAAAGGTTTCAAGCAAATTCATGGTATTGACTATGATGAAACTTTTTCACCTGTAGCTATGGTCAAATCCATTAGGATTTTGCTTGCAATAGCAGCTTATCATGATTATGAGATCTGGCAGATGGATGTCAAAACAGCCTTCCTTAATGGGAGCCTTGAAGAGGATGTGTACATGACACAACCTGAAGGTTTTGTCAGTCCAAGGGATGCTAGAAGGATATGTAAGTTGCGTCGATCCATTTATGGACTGAAGCAGGCCTCAAGGAGGTGGAATATTCGTTTTGACCAGACAGTCAAGGAATTTGGCTTTATTCAAAACGAAGATGAATCTTGTGTTTACAAAAGGGTTAGTGGGAGCCACGTGGCATTCATAGTATTATATGTTGATGATATATTACTTATTGGGAATGACATACCTTCTCTACAGGCTGTTAAGACTTGGTTGGGAAAAAATTTCTCAATGAAAGATTTAGGCGAGGCGACCTATATATTAGGGATCAGGATCTATAGAGATAGATCCAGAAGATTGATCGGCCTAAATCAGAGTACATATATTGACAAAGTACTGCATCGTTTTGGGATGCAAGATGCTAAAAGGGGATTTGTCCCGATGTCTCATGGGATATCAATCTCGAGTGACAATAGTCCTAAAACATTGGATGAAAAGGACCGCATGAGTAAGATTCCATATGCTTCTGCAATTGGATCTATCATGTATGCAATGATATGTACTCGTCCTGATGTGTCATATGCTTTGAGTATGACGAGCAGGTTCCAGTCTAATCCAGGTGAAGGTCACTGGACAGCTGTCAAGAACATTCTTAAGTACTTGAAGAGGACTAAAGATTCATTCTTGGTATATGGGGGAGAAGAGAGATTAGTGGTAAAAGGTTACACTGATTCTAGTTTCCAAACAGACAAGGATGATTCTATATCCCAGTCTGGTTTTGTGTTTTGTCTCAACGGAGGTGCTGTAAGCTGGAAAAGTTCAAAGCAAGAAACAGTAGCTGATTCTACAATGGAGGCTGAGTATATTGCTGCTTGCGAAGCAGCCAAGGAGGCAGTTTGGATCCGAAATTTCATCACAGGGCTTGGTGTGGTTCCATCGATAGTAGACCCTATCGATCTTTATTGCGATAACAATGGAGCCATAGCACAAGCAAAGGAACCAAGATCGCACTCCAGGGCGAAACATATACTTAGAAGATATCACCTTATTCGTGAGATTAATGAACGAGGAGATATACATATATGTAAAGTGCAAACTAATGATAACGTAGCTGACCCACTGACTAAGGCTTTGTCGCAGCAGAAGCACGAAGGTCACACTAGTTCAATTGGTATTCGATACATGAGTGATTGGCTCTAGTGCAAGTGGGAGATTGTTAGTGTAGGTGCCCTAGAGGCAATACAATGATATTATGTAATCAGTATTATTGACATTATGTTCTTTTTATATTAATAATTTATTATGCTTCGTATTTACTGCGATATAATTATTAGCATGATAAATGTCCTTAGATTATTAATACGAACTATATGAACTTGAGATTATATATAGTATAATAATCTTAAATGTCCCTAGTCGAGTATTATTATTATTAGGACAGTAATAATACATTGAGACTAGTATGTTGATTGATTGATGACCACTTCTCATGGGTCATTAGTATAGAGATACTAAAATCAATACATAGGTAAATGTAAGAGTACATTGTACTGGACAGACCCACTGTGAGATTCTACATGGAATGAATTAATAAGTGTCATAAGTAATCTCACTGTGATAATGGTGTAATGGTCCTCTGACCTGAAATCATTATATTTCTACACGAGAATTAATGTACTTTGATTCTATCAAAAGTTATCTTTAATCGGGTAATGATAAAGATAATTATTGGGTTCATTATGAATCGTGTGAGAAATATGAATGATCTAGAGGGAATTTAACCCTCCTAATTTTAGGAGTGATATTATCGGCCTCTTGTTTGAGTGAGACTATGAAATGCATGGCCATGCTCAAATATTGATTTGTTTGAATAGTCTACTCATCGATCAAGAAAATAAAGATTAAATTATTAAGAGGATGACACGTCCCATGCCTCTAGTTTAATCTATAATATCAAGGTTAAAAGGATTATATTACATGGAAACATTAATCACGAAAGGTTTAATTGAATCACCAATTATTGTTATTACTTGGGTAGCAATGATGTATTACTAGATGCCGCTCATTGTTTATAATTTTATTATAAGATAATAAAATTATTGCCAACGTAATAATAACCTATAGGGTCACACACTTAGAACGTTTAAAAGGAGTATTAGTTTAAATTCGGAATTTAAATTAAGTGATTCGAAATTAGTTAATTAATTGAGTTAGACTTAATTAATTAAAGGATAATTCGAATCATTTAAGTGATAAAACCAAATCAGATTGGTCTTATCAGAAGCCAAACTGATTATGGTTAATTCGAATTTAAATAATAAAACCAAATCAGATTGGTCTTATCAGAAGCCAAACTGATTACGGTTAAGCCCACCTCTTATCTCTCCCTATAAATACATAGAGATGTATTAGTTGATTTTTTTTTTGACAAATCCGTTTCCACAGAAACCCTAGCCGCTCAACTGTTGAGAGGTGAAAGAGAGAGAGAGAGAGAGGCAAGGATCATCGGCTAGTACCGGCTCCCTTGATCGTTGGACGATCGGACGTTCGTGTGGACTGCCTTAGAGACGCGGATCTAGCTACTAGGGCTGCGTGGTGATTGCAACCTCCATCTTTCAGCCTTCGAAAGCTCCGAAAGGTAAAATTTTATTTCTCCATTATTAGCCAATTCTTATACACGGATCCTAGGGTTAGGGTTTCGGATCTGTCTTTTTCGCTGCGTTTGTGCCCCGAAACCCTTCAGTTAGAAGCGTTATTGGGCAAACGAGGCTGTTACAAAAAGACCCAAAAAAAATCTTTCACAAAAAGTTACAACAGTTATTCGACGAGCAAAGCTAACTGTCGTCACTTTAACTCTTCCGTAGAAAAGGGATATTCCTCTTCAAAGACACGCGCGGTTTGCGACCTCCGACGGAAGCACCAGCTTTAAACTTCTCCCATGAGCGACCTGAAGTCATGTCCAATCCTACAGAGCGAGTCGCACCATCAGGGCCCACGACCCTCTCTACTTCACCAATCGACACCATACTGGAGGAGTCGGCCACGCCACTTTGAGCATCACTAGGGTTCCTTGGGGCTTCAGGCAAGTGTAGAGCTAGTTCTTGAAAAGGCCTCCCCTGGGCTTGCTCTTCACGAGAGCAAGAGGTGCTCATAACATTGCGTTTTAAACTTAGTTTCTCTGCCTCTAATTCAACGAGCCTCTCTTTGAGAGAGTCATCCATCACCCTAAATATCAAACAGGGCACACCACTCACACTACCACCCTGCGAGAGCTTAAGGATTGACCTTCTGAGATGGGCTGCTTCAGAACTCTTCTCAAGCAAAATGTTTTTTAGTTCGTCTCTTTCAGCTATAACTGCGAACAGAGAACAGCGAAGCACTTTTAGTTACGAAGGTTTCCTTATAGCCACCGAACCATGATCTTCCACGCCCTCAGGGGGAACTTCTCGAAGTATCTCATCTTCACACTGCATTTCAACATCTCGGCGAGCCAAGACTCTCCTCAAATGACCGAGCTCCGTCTCCGCTTTCGATAGCCTCTCTCGTGAGCGAGAAAGCCCTAGCTCGGCCACCAAAAGTTTAGAGCGAAGGCGACTCCTCATCGACCTCGTACACAACAACCTATTTGCAAGATAAATTGATAGATTACTCTATCAAAATTGACAAGTCCACAAGACAGGCAAAAAAGTTTTTTGTGCAAAAAAAAAACCAAGTCTCATAGATCAGAAACTATTTTCATTGCAAAAGTAAAAGATACAACTAGCAGTAGCCAGTCCGCTCAAAGGAATCCTTACAAAATCAAAAATAAAGACAACTAAAATATAAGAAGATGAAGAGAGGTCAAGGATCGACCTCAGTCGACTGAGAACCGGGGGGAGTAAGCTCCTGACCGACCTTTTTGGTTGCTTCGGGGGCCACCACCATGGCAGATAGGGGGTTCGATGCGGTCTCTTCTGCCTCTTCCTCGACCTCTTCGTCGTCCTCATCCTCGTCCTCTTCCATGCCTTTGGGGATGGAGGCATAGAGAGTGTACCCCAAAGTTTTAAACCCTGGAGTTCGTGCCTTTAAGTGAAGAAGGGCTCTGACGTATGCCTTTTACATGTTCTCCCGGAGGTAGCCCTTTGCTTCGTCCCGAGCGACCTTCACCACTTCATCCTTCTCTGTGGCCGTTTTTTCCTTCTCTCGGATCAGCTGTTGCTCCAACCGAGCAATCTTCCTTTCGACTTGGTGAGGGCGGACTCCAAGAGCACAATCTGCCCTGACTGCATCTTAGACATGCGAGTCATCTCGTCGAGCAGCTTCTGAGACATAGCGCGCTCTGCCCTATCTTTATCGCTTGCCGCTTTCAGTTCTTTTTCTTGTTCGGCCATTCGTTTCATCAAATGTCTGAAGTAGCAAGTGATCTGTGAAAAAAGAAGTTTAAATCCACATTCATAAAGTATTGAACAACAAAAACCAAACAGAAATGAAGAGCTTACCTCCATGTTGGCCATAGCGATATCAAGAGCGTCGTCGCTAACTGACCCCGCGTCCATTGCTGCTCGGTCCTTTGGAGTCGCGAGGTGGTTGATCGCCTACATGCAAGAGGTCGAGTCACCTAGAAAACCATCGTGCTTCATCGCACGCCAGTCTGGGACAAAAAGCCTCTTGTGCTCCTCCGTCAGAATGGTCTCTGCGGCGGCAATCAGGGAGGGTGCCTTAAGAGCCAGAGCAGCCCTTAGAGTAAAGTCCCCGGTCGAAGCAGCGGACGGGGCAGGTGGCGGCGACTCATGGTCCACCACAGGAGACTCACTCGACTGACCCCGAGCAGCCTTCGAAGTGGATAACTTCGCAGTTACTCTCTTCCCCTTCCTCTATTCGAGAGCCTTTTCCGCTAAGCGTCGTTCGATCCGAGAGCATTGAATCAAAGTCCATATCGAGATCCTCTGCAAGAGAAGTCACGAGTCAGTTAAATTAGAAGATATAGCGGGGCGGATAAAGAAAAGTAAAGAAATAAAATTAAAAGTTGCATACTGGGGTTGATCGAACTAAGACCCCCCTCCCCGAACAGTTGTTCTTCTATCACTTCTCTCCAATCTAGGGAAGGCCGATCTAAAAGCGTCCTAACCATCTCATCCTTCTCAGGACTCAGGACATATTCGAATTTTGTGCTCTTCGGCACTCCATCCTTCCACCTCGTGGGTATATCCCAAGGCTGGTTACTGCGTACTATGAAGAACTTCTCCTTCCAAAATTTGATCGAGTCGGGATTCTCGATCAACTTTATGCCACAGCGAGGAGTAAGATAAAACCTATACTCTGACCTGTTCTTTTGATGTACCTTATAGAGCTTCCTCAAGACATTCAGTCGTGGCTTGATCCCTGCCACCTAACAGTGAAGGACGAAGCCGTTCACATGTCTCCACATGTTCGGCATGAATTGGATGAACCATCATAGAACTTCAGCGGTAAACGGGGGGAAAGGGATATGAAGCCCCACGTGGAAATCATCAAAAGAGAAGAAACAGGCGTCGGGGGATATTGGCGTACAAGCTCTAATACTTGGTCCCGGTAGTATAAGTCCGTACTCCCTCAGAATCATAAAGCAACCCCGGATCACGCGCAAGCTCTTCTCTGTGAGAATTGTGGGGATGTCATCCACCTTCGAGCGTTCGTAGGGCTTACTCTCCTTGTACAGGAGAGCCATACAATGTTCGACTCGAGGAAGGAGATCGACAGAATAATCTCTAACTCGGATAAGGCCCGATAAGACGCTCGGCAGCCTACCGAGCTCCCCCACACCTCGTCTACTCTTCATGATCTCTTCGACTATAACATATCCCACAACCTCCTTCCTTTGATCTTCCCTACTCAGGATGGCGAGTGACCTATCTTCGACCGGTCCTGAGGGGGAGGTCTCTCATCCGGAAGACACTCTAAACATCTTTGATAAAATAAACATATATGAATAAAATATATATTTTTTTTTACCTTGGATGTGACGTTTACGGTCGGAATACTCTCCGAAAAGAGAAAGATCGCCGGAACGCTCTGACAACTCCGATATGAGCTAAGAAAATTCTGTGAAGTAAGAAGTGAGAAATAGGGGGGGGTTGAAAGATTTATAGATTGAGAGGCGACTCTAGAACTTCTTGAGCCTTCAAAGCAGTTGAAAAGCCCAAAGGTAGGGAAAGCCCATGAGATAGGAAGGCTAAACATCAAGGAACAAGCGCCAAACAATGTTGTTGACTGGTCAATGGTCAACATGAGACACGTGTCGTGCAGCTGAACCATTTCCAACGTTCGGCGTCTTGCACCGACCAAACGTGTCCCCGATCGAAAAATCAGAGAAAATCGTTGACTAGTCAACGGTCAACGGTCAAACAGTGACACAAATTGAGCATCTGAGCCATCAGAAATGCTCAGTGTCATAAGCCGAACAAATGTGTCCCCGATCGAAAAATCAGAGAAAACTGTTGACCGGTCAATGATCAACGGTCAAAACGGTGACACGTGTCGAGCATCCGAGCCATCAGAAATGCTGGGTGTCAAATGTCGAACAAACGTGTCCCCGATCGAAAAATCAGAGAAAATCGTTGACTGGTCAATGGTAAACAGTCAAATGGTGACACGTGTCGAACATCTGAGCCATCAGAAATGCTTGGTGTCATATGCCGAACAAACGTGTCCCCGATCGAAAAATCAGAGAAAATTGTTGACTAGTCAACGGTAAACGATCAAAACACCATGCCTCACTTCGTGGAGCCGTCCACGTCATTCGGTACCAAAAACCGAACAAACATGCACTTGAACGAAATATGGCCAAAAAGCATCGCCTCCCGATGAGAGCTTGATCATAATCAACGAATCAGATTTTACCACATAGATCGGTTCCAAAATCTGAACAGATCTGCCTCCTGATGCGAGCTTGATCATGATCAATGGCTCAGATTTCGCCACGTCGTGCATAACCAAAATCCAAATAGATCTGCCTCCCGATGCAAGCTTGATCATGATTAACAGGTCAGATTTTGCCACGTAGATCGATCCAAAATCCAAACAGATCTGCCTCCCGATGCGAGCTTGATCATGATCAATGGTGCCACGTAGATCAGATTCAAAATCAGATCAGATCTGCCTCCCGATGATAGCTTGATCATGATCAACGGCTCAGATTTCACCACGTCGTTTGGATCCAAAATTCGAATAGATTTGCCTCCCGATGCGAGCTTGATCATGATCAACGGCTCAGATTTTGCCATATAGATCGGATCCAAAATCCGAATATATCTGCCTCCCGATGCGAGCTTGATCATGATCAACGGCTCAGATTTTACCACGTCATTCGGATCCAAAATCCGAACAGATCTGCCTCTCGATGCAAGCTTGATCATGATCAACAGCTCAGATTTTACCACGTAGATCGATTCCAAAATCCGAACAGATCTGCCTCCCGATGCGAGCTTGATCATGATCAACGGCTCAGATTTCGCCACGTCGTTCAGATCCAAAATCCGAATAAATCTGCCCCCCGTTGCGAGCCTGATCAAGGTCAACGTATAAGATCTTGCCACGTCGCTTGGATCCAAAATCTGAATAGATGCACCCCCGAACGAAAAACGGCAAAAGAACTTTGCACCCTATGCGGCTGGATCAAGATCAGCGCCTCAGATCACGCCATGTCACCAAAACGCCTGACTGCCTCATCACGACCGTCCAATCACCTCAACGCGCGAGCTGACTCATGATCAACGGTCGTGATCTAATCTGGGTAATTTATTTTATTTATTTCCTTTAATTTAGTTATTAAATCAAATTAATTATTTAAAAATTTGAAAAATGATTAAAAATTTGAAAGAATTAATTAAAAATTTCGAAAAATAATTTGTAATTTTAGAAAAAATTGTTTTTAATTTTTCTGAAAAGTAATTAATTAGAACAATTAATTAAGATCTTTCGAAAATTAATTATTACTTCGTAAATTGAATAAATAATTCGAAAAGTAATTAAAAATTTGGGAAAATCATTGGAAAATCCAGAAAATACTACAACCAAATTTGAGCCATATACAAGCTCAATTGAACCCAGCGTGAGAGTCCAACATACCCGAAAACTCCGATACAATCCTGTACGCCATTAAAACAAGAAAACTACTCCTCAAAGCATGTTGAACTCAGTCTTTAGGAGTGGGGGGATTCGTGATATGGCTAAAAATACGATTCAATAGGGACCATTCAAATCATGCACGAATCTTGAAGCACTCAGGGGTAAAACGGTAATTTTCACCACAAATGGGTCCGAAATGGGAACTGGGTCTCTTTCCAAGCCCAATAACCCAAAAACGGATTTGTCCTACTGGGTAAGGATGACAACCCATTACAAACCAGCCCAGATATTTAAAGAGTGATTCAAATTAATGGTTATCTATAAGAGGTGGTTTAAACCGCCTCTATTATCATGAAACGAGTTAAACTCTCTTCTTTATCCAAAAACACTGGGACATAGAGATGAGTGATTATTTCTAAATTATCTGTAACGGTGACTATAAATACCCCCTCACCATAAAGAGGTAATAAATATTTTTTCCACAAAGCACTCTTTCATAATTTTCCTGATTACTGACTTGAGCATCGGAGGGTTCGTCGTCGGGATCCATCCCGGTGTTTCAAACTTTTTGCAAGTTAGCGGCAGCGGTGAGAAATAGTCAAACACTGGCAAGAAATCAACAGGTTCGCTTTTACTGTTTCCGTAAGAATTCACAAATCTCTGTTTGCTCCCACACCGAAATCTGCATCAACACCCCCATTTCTGCAAATACACATTCCTGAGTATTTTGTGTATTTTGATTATTTATAAATTTATTTTTGTTTTAAATTCATTTTGGATCTTCTATCAAAGTCTTTTCTAATCGACAATTATATTTATTTCAAATAATGATATATTTTAACTTTATTTTCTATTCCTAATTGGTCGACTATTTATATTTTAGCCCAAATCAAATATATTATTACTATCTGGATTTTAATAAATTTGATATATATATATTATAATAATAATAATAATAATAATAATAATAATAATAATAATAATAATAATAATAATAATAATAATATAATAATAATATTATTATTATTATTATTATTATTATTATTATTATTATTATTATTATTATTATTATTATTATTTCTTGATTGTTTATTAAAATTCATCTGTTGTTATTTATTAGTTTGTGAAAGCCTTTAGATCTTAATCTATATTTTATTATTATTGGAGTATGAATTTTTTGTATACTATCTGATTTAATTAATTAATATGTACTACTATATTGCTATTTATTATATTTTTGCCTAATCTTATTATTATTCTTTCTTTAATTGTTTATTAATTTGTGAAGGTCCATAGATCTTAATCCATCTATTATTATTATTTATTATTTTAAAGTCCAAACAAAGTATATTATTAACATATGATTTTATTTTTGTTGGAACCCTAAAATTTTGGTACAACTTATTTAAATTTTGTATGTTGAATACTCTAATTTATCTAATATATTTCTACTTATTTTCCTATTGATTCTAAACCCATAACCCGTTAACCCATTACCCTATAATCCATCTCCTTATTAGATCCTTAACCCTATAACCCGCTACCCAATAACCTACCCTAACTCTATATATATGACTGTGTAACCCTAATCTTAATTAAAACTCTAATTAACCCCAACCCGCAACCCGTTAACCCGAAACCCATTAACCCATTAGCTAACCCTATTTAATCTCTGTTTTAACCCTAATCTCTCTTTCACCATAATTAATCCACTTCCTAATCACAGCCGCCACTTCTAAAACCCCCCGATCCTGTTCACCTTCTTCCTCCATCGCCATTGCTGCGCACTCCTTCCGCCGCTCCATCCTTGCCATTGCCGCCCTCTATGGCTGCCTTCGTCTTCGACGCCATCAGCCGTCGGCCACCATTCCTTCTGTCATCTTCTTCCTCCCTACCTCATCCGCTATTGCTACACCACGACCACAGCACTGCCGTTGCTCTTCTCCCTCACCTCCACCACCACTCGATCCACTGCTGCTGCTCAGCCATCACCACAACCACCGCAGTCATCCTCTTCACAACCATCACCTTCCTATCCTTCTTCCTCTGTTTTCTTTCGAAACAGAGCCTCCGTCATCCTGTTCCCTCGCGAGCCCCTACCACTGACGCCACCACAACCTCAATGCCAATGACAACCTCCTCCCCTTCCCCTTCCACATCTACAGCCTCCACGTCATCATCTCCTACTACTGCCGCCGTCGACCCATCGCCAAGCTCCTGCCTTTGCCTTCGGCCACAGCCAACACCACCACCATTCTTGCCATTGTTGTTGTGGAACTTACTGTTCGCTGTTCTGGGAGTTTCTGTTTGCTGTTCTCATTGTTGTACATTGTTTGCACGTGTTGTTATTCCCGCTGTTTGCACGTGTTGTTATTCTCGCTGTTTGTACGTGCTCTCGTTGTGCCGTCGTTCGCATGTGTTGCTGCCGTCACTCGTCTCTCTTCTGTTCATCGTTTATAAAGCAAGTACCTTGTAATTTTTTATTGTTCCATACAAGCTTTTTATTTGACCTCCCGCAATTAGTAATTTTACTTGATTATCGTGTTTTGAAACTCATCTATGTTTATGAAAAATATCTTTACAAATTTCAATTGATTGACCCGTTGATTTGTTTATGCCTTGAAATCCTTCCATGATTAAATCACTCGATATGTATGTTGAATCGAATCAATCCATTTGCCTCTATGGTTCGATTCCCAACAAAAGATCATAGATATCGATTTGTATATTTCTGTCCTGCTGTATGTTCTAATTTGTAGTCAGATTTTGAGCTAGTTGCTTTCTGAATTAGTTAGAACATTATAAATAAGAGTTTTAGCCCCCTGAGTCTAGTTTCCAGAACTTTTGACGAATCTGGAATCCGATGTGCAGATTGCAAGATATGCTTTTTTTTAGTGCTATGACGTTTTCGATTCCAGATCACTATTTTGAAGTATATTTTCTCATTGAACTATTTTAAATATCATGTTAAAAGTTTAATTAAGACATGATATTTTCCAGTATGTTAAATAAACATGCATAAGGGTTGATTTATGATTTTTATAAGACTTTTTCAAAGAATTTATAGTTAATGTTTATATACAAGAATTCAACCTTGGCTTGCTGTTCGAATACGAAATCTTAAAGAATTGACTATTTGACCTCGCTATTACATTTTTAATATATCGTGTGTATATGCGTTGGAACCGGCATGAAGTCTCCTTTATGGAACCTCTGACGGTACCTGATTCACTTTTCTTTAGCAACAGAAAAGTGAGTTTTTGTACAGTGAATTTTTGTACAACAACGTATTGGTGTAACACCCTGAATTTTTATTTAATGAGAATTATGGCTTTTTACGTGTAGTGCACGTAGAAATTTTGTATGTATATTTTCTTACAAAATTATCTCTTATAACATGAACAAATGAACATTTTTTTCTCCCTTTATTTTATAAAAGCCTCTTTTAAAAGCCTAAGAGTGTTTTTTTAATTTAAGCCCACCCTAATAAATTAAAGTATTTTATTAAATGGCCCATGAGCCTAAAGCCCACTATTTTTGAAGCCCACAAATTAATTAATCTTTTAATTGTCACCACTTGTCATGTAGATACAGTTAGTAAGCAATTAATTAATTAATTTTGGTAAAACATTATAATTGGGGGTACTAGAAAGGGCACGTGCACACACTAGAGTGTGCATTGCACACCTTTCTAGGGGTGGCCGGATTATGGATAGAGAGAGAGGGAGAGTGGGTGTAATTGAGGGGAGTGGTTATGTGATCATGGAAGTTACTACAACTTCCCAATTCATCTTGGTCCTTAATCCGTAACTCCTTGATTAAATCTTAGCCCTCCATTTCACCCTAAAACTAGTATAAATACCCCTCCCTTCATGCATACAATACTAGGAAAAATAATTGAAAGAAAGAAGATTGAGAGAGAGTAAAAAGATTGAGACCATTAGTTGTGTGTGTTCCATCTTGGAGGCCGGTTACCCATCATCACCCTCAAGCAAGGCTTGGGTTGCACCAAGGAGCAAGGAGAAGGAGTAATTTGCAATCCATTCTAGGAGGAGAAGGCTACTTTCTTGCATTCTAGGAGTTTTCATTTGTTTCTTCAACTATAGGTGGGTGTTTTTCAATACTGCTAAATATAGGTACCATGCTAGGGATGTTTGCTAAAATAGTTGAGAAGAAATTGATAAATTGTAGTCTCATATTTGGTTGATTAGAGATAAAATAGTAGCTTAAAGATTGACTGTTAAGATGTTTGCTAATGAAGATGTGAAATTGAAATACTAGAATCAATTTTATCATCATGCTTTATGTCTATGAATTATGCTATGTGAGACAAATTTGTACTTATGAGACACAAATTGACTAAATGCATATTGTAGGATAAATTGTTTGAATTTGAACAATCCAATTGTAGAGAACAAGATCTAGTGCTAAATAAAGACATAAAGTGGATTTTGGCCAGTTAGATTTATAAATTATGTAGAAATGTTAAGTGTTCTCAACGTCAAAATTATGGACATAGAACACCAAAAAAAAATGCATGTGTTATTGATAAATAATGAATTTTAAAATACTAGTTTACTGTACTTGTATATACATTAGAATCTGGAGAGTTTTGACTCAAAAAGAGAAGAAAAGAACTAAAAATATTTTGGGAATTTGGAAAACCTAGCAGCATCGATCGACTGATTAGATTGAAACAGTCGACTGCCCTGATCTTTTTATTTTCGAGTTTTTAATCTTTGCGGAACAGTCGACTGATCATAGTGTAACAGTCGACTGCCCTAATCTTTTTATTTTCGAGTTTTAATCTTTGCGGAACAGTCGACCGATCACAGTGTAACAGTCGAATGCCCCGATCTTTTTATTTTTCGAGTTTTTAATCTTTGCGGAATAGTCGACCGATCATATATTTATAACAGTCGACTACCCTGATCATCTTATTTTCGGAATTTTAAATCATTGCGGAACAGTCGGCTGACCATGTTTTAACAGTCGACTGCCCTGAAGTTTCAACTAATGTCTGGATTTCCGTGAGATAATTTTCCATAACCTGTGGCCTAGTATAAATAAGAATTTGTGACTATTTTTGGCAAGAAAGAACTTATTATTTTATTGGTTGAAATTGTCTCTGAATAAAGAAAAATACATGCCTTGTTTAAAAGAGTTTTGAAATGAGTTTTGGCAATGAAAGTGTGAATGTTTGATAAAATGACAGTACGATAAATTCATGGTAGTCGAATGAGCTATGAATGTGACAAGTTAGAAAAACGAATTCTTTTGTTATTGCATGAGTTGTACATGGAAGTGAAATTGAATGTCATGATGAATTATGAAAGATTTTACGAGCATGAGTATGCAAATGCTATGAACATGAAGGAAAATTAATGCTAATCATGAAAAAGATTTATTCAATTTTTTATTCTGAATTGAAATTGAGAACTAGAGTGTAGTTAAGCCTCATACCGGCATTGAAAAGAGATGTGCTGAAATGAAAATTTGAGATGAAAAGACCAAGATTGGGTCATGTTGAATAGATAGTTAAGACCGGTATAGTGGAAAGGCTAACTCTAGAGAATTAATTTTGTTCATGATTCAAATAACTAAGGACTAGATACATAGTGAAGAGGTGATGAAAATAAAAGAAAAACACGGGTATGAGGGTCTTGGAGCTACGGAGTGAGAATATTCACAGGTTGTCTTCACGATGCATCGTGACATGACGTGGATATATCTCCAGGAGTCCGTACTGCAGGCGACGCTCGTGGGGTGTTTGGTGACTGTGGGTGGTGTCATGTCCTATGATAGAGGCTGAATTGTCCACAGGCTGTATTCACGATGCATCGTGACATGACGTGGGATTTCCCTCCAGGCTGTCTGGACATGAGCTCGTACTCATAGAACATCTAGGATACTTATCATAGTTACAGTAGTAGATTAAGTCATAGCGAGAGATTGAACCCTACAAGATGAAGAACGATTAAGGGCTTGCCCTCAGACCTATGTAGTATGGGATGCACAGAATCTGAACAAGTGCGCATTAGTGTCATGTAACATAATAACTCCATTAAGGACTAAGCGCACTGCACAACACGACATCTATAGGATAGTCCCTTTAGCTTTGGTTGTGAACAAGTTTGTGGTTTGTTAAGTGTTGAGAATCGTTATACTGTTTCTGGCATAGAGAGGATGGCCGTGTATAATATTTTGTCAGTGAATGAACTGACGTGCCCACAGTTTTACATGCAGGGTAAAGATGCTTGACAAATTGAAGTAGACATGCTGCTCAAAGATTGATTTAAATGCTGTTTCATGTAATTAGTATAAAATTGCTTCCGCTGTAATAATGTAAAGGCATAATATAACTCTGATATAAGAAATTTTTAAATTTCCTTGTAAAATTGTACGAAAGAAGTGTAAAGATCCTGTGGAACTTCGAATTTAGTTGTATTTGGAATTTGGGGTGTTACAATTGGTGTCTAGAATTGTAACTTCTTGTCCTTGATTGTAAATATGCTTATATCTTGCATTTAATTAATCAAACATGCATTTCATAGCCCTTGATACTTTCTTGATCATGTCTCGATACTCGTTCTAATCATTGCATGTTCATGTATAATTATCGCAAAAAGAATAACAAGCTGGGGTAATAAGGAAAAGACCTAGTAGTGGACATTATAGGAGATTGCACTCGGAAGGGGGCTCGTGTTTCCCGTGTTACATGTTACTGACCAAGTTTTATAGTCATGAGAAGACTCGAGTACATGACCTTATAGAATTCACCATTAGAGTTTAAACGTTAACTTGATTGTATGCCACAACCTATGGTATGAGATGCAGGATTAAGTGCATTAGTTAGGATTTATAAAAGATTACTAGACTAGTGATTAACTCTGAACACGTGCATAATTCATGTTTACAAGTTATATGCTACCTGTTTATAAGTTACTTGATTCTTGTTTACAAGATTTCCTGATCCTGTTACAAGTTTACAAGTTGCATGACTCCTGTTAGAAGTTTGCATGATTTCCGTTTACATGACATATTCCTGTTACATTATTCCTTATTCCCGATTAGTTATATTTTGAGACTTGTTCCAGTTGTTACCTGCATTACCTTGATCATGTTATATTACATTTGCATCACCAGTTTTTGTTTCCTTTCTTGTCCAGTCCTTATTGCTTTCTTGTTATATATGTTGTTTCTCGTTATCATGTTCTTTTCGTATTTGAATTCGCAGTTCTTATTGTTCCTTGTTATATTCTTGTTCTTGTTCCCATTTTTGCTTGTACTACTTGCGGCCCGCAACTTGCTCTAACGGGTGCTCCATCCATCTTTCTTTTGAGTTATGTTATACAAGTATAGACAATGGGTTACTGAAAGAACTCATCGAGCTGTTATTGCATTGCATATTCTTGGACTATTTGGTAAGTTCTTGTATTTTTAGTATTGGTTATTGTATTATATTCTCGTTTATATGATTATTATTGCATTGTTGAGCTTACTAGTATTGTACAGCTTATGGATGATATGATTTGGCATACTTATATTATTCGCTGGGCCTCAGTTACGTGCCTGTGTTCCCATATAATGGGAAGCGGGGCGTGACTTGGGAAGCGGGGCGTGGCAGATCTCCCACGTCTTCTCTCAATAGACACTGCGGAATCTCTAGAAGATAATGGTGGATATCCCCCATTTCTCACCCTTCTCACCTCCTCGTTTAGAATGCTACTCACCACATCTTATAGAGTCATCGAATCTGTTATAGTGCCTGTAATAGTTTGTTCCACCATACCATAACTATCTGGTAAAGTAGATAGAAGTAACAATGAATGCCCCCTCACTGAAAACTTCAAACATGCAGCTTTCATCTGGTTATAAACCATACAGTAATTGTTCACATGTTTTTCTACTGAACCCCTTTCATTCAACTTTATATTAACCAATTTCTTCATATGAAGAATTTGATTAGATGCCGACAGTTTCTCATACATATCCGTGAGAATCTCCATAGCCTCCTTTGTGAACTTTGCCTTTGAGATATGAAATAATGCCTTCCTACTCAGCCCCAACTGAATCTGCCATAGCACCTTCTAATCCAAACGATTCCAATCTGCTAGGAACTTCACATCATTGTCTTCACCTTCCGGCTTCTCATCAAACGACAGACCATCAAGATTTTTTGACGAAGATATGCTCTTCATCTGAATCTTCCACATCGTGAAGTCACTCCCATCGAACCTCTCGATCTTCGACATGCTATCGGCCATCTCGAACCTAGTGTTCTAATATTACTTGTTGAAGAATCTACCACAACTCGTAGTGCAAATAGAGGAAGTACACCACAAGCAATATAAACTACCAAGACTTAGATGAACCAAGAACAAGCCACCACAATATATGCACAATCTCATAAGAACACAATCAATATGTAGACATAACAAATACTTTTTATACTCCACAAAATACAAAGATTACAAAGAGATTATAACTCTCAATCTCTCTCCCTCACCTTTGAAACACTCGACACAATCCCTCCTGAAGTTGAACATGATAATGGTTCACCAAATCTCCCTTTTCTCTCTATTAGTGATACAAATCCTATAGTCTACATCCATATATATAGCCCCCAAGTAAATCCTAAAAGATAAACACGAATCTAGCTTACTGGGCCTAAATCCCGTCAGCCCAAATAACACACATCGCCAACTGACGATCGACCACACCCCAGGTCGGTCGACCGCAACGTGTAAAGTCCACTCCTGAAGCCCTGGTCGGTCGACTGAACGGTCGACTGTACCGATCTCTATTGAAACATGTAGACTCAAAGATGCCTAGTAGCCTAATTGCGGTCGGGTAGTCAGTCGACTGCACCCCAAGGCAGTCGACTGTAACTTTCCAACTGCACTTCTTCTAGCTGTTGTTACATTTTCTTGTTGTCTTCATCTTCTCATCTTCTTTTCCAACTTCAAGTACTCCGTGCCTAAGTGTATTTGAGCACACAATCCTAACAGAACATACATATTATGGAGATCAAAAGAAAAACAGACATTGCACTCCCATCCATAAAATCAGACCTCTATGTATATCCTCTGCAGAGGAAGAAGTTGAGTGGATTGAAGGACTTGTTGCTAGTCATTCATTAAGAAGTTTAAAGTAAACTCTCTAATTCTGTTCGGCGACTATCAAGTTACAATGCACTGTAGCTCATAACTCACTCTATAATGGTAAGAAGAATACATTAAGACTGAAAGAAGCCTAGTTGAACTTTCCCATAGATAAGGTGCAATTGAGATAAAGTATGACTAATGCTCTTGCTAAGAGACTTGAAAGTAATCTAATTATCAAAACCGTGGAAAAAATAGAGTTAAAAGCTGTTGAGGTAAAAACTTTAACATCCTGATTGTTTTGATATTTAGAATTCAATTGGAGCCAGTTCAAACTTAAGCATCAATTAAAGGTCATCTCCAACCCACTCCAAAAGGGAGTGAAAAAGTGGTTTGGAGTTGGATTTCCTTCTCCAACCCATCGCCAACTTTCACTCCATTTTGGAGTGGATGGCGCTGCGTGAACAATGGCGCGCTACCGTTCACCCAGCGCTATTCTCTTTCCTTTTTTTTAACACCCCCCCCTCCACCACCACCACCACCAAAGTTTTCAAGTTTTTTTTTAAAAACCTAATTCTACATTTTCTAAACAAAATTAATTACATTTTACTCTCAAAAATGAAATTTAATTTAATTATGTTCTATATATTATTTATTATTGAAGGTTTTCATTTTTATATTGAGTATAATTAATATTTAGAAAATAATATGAAATCTCAATTACAATATATAAAAACATCGAACATTTTAGGACGACCTTACTTAAAATTCCATAATCATTTAAATAAAAAATAATGCAAAATATATAATGCAAAATACAATATTCAAACTGAACTCGTGCATTAAAAAAATTAATGCAAAATATATAACACAATAACATAACATACAGAAGACCAACAATTTAGAATGGCGAGAAACCGGTTCCGGATCCTCCACTATCATTGAAAAACTGCCCAAAAGCATCAGAAGAAGACCCTTGATGATGTTGTTGTTGTTGTTGAGCTCTTTTCTGAATAATTCTTGCTTGTTTAACTCGAAAGAACCCACACACGTTTGGATCAGCAATGTAATTTAAGTCTCTTAATTAAATTTATTTTCTTCTCTCATTGCTTTAAGGGCCAAATTTTGTCGTTGAATTTTCAATTGTTCCTTCCTGTCGAAGCTGGTCTTTTTTAAGATCTCCAGTAGCTGGTCTTTTTTAAAATCATAAATAAAAATATAAAAGAATTAGCTAGATATATAACTGACTACCCAAAAGAAGAATTAGGCATAACGGAAGAAGGTATGAAGAAGTTAAAAGCAATAACAAAACTTAATATAAATATTTTGGAAATAGAAGATTTAATGGCAAATCCTAACCCAGTAGAATTAGAAGAAGCCTTGAAAAATCTAGACATAACAAATGAAGAAGTAAAAATGGACCAAGATAAGATTATGATGAACACATTATTATTCACTTTTTAGAGCAATAATCTTAATATAATTAGACATTTAAAAGCTCTATATATGGTATTTAACTCTTTGTAGCGCCCCGATTTCCGAATACCGGGAAACCGTGACACGAGCCAAGATCTTTTCTTCAATTAGTCACAATACACAGAAAAACAGGAGAATTTAAAACTTTTTATTCAATACACAATATGTTACAAGTCTGAATATTGTACAACTGTAATACCTTACAATAGAGTTACAATATTGCCTTTACATTTCTAAGTATTACAACCTTCACATCTTACATCAGAGTACCTCTTACTTAACAGATAATCAATACATATACTGCAGCGGAACTAAAACATAGCACTGACTCCTTGCTTTCCTTGCCTTGAGTCCTCCTGAATTTCACCTTTGTACTTCGACGATCCAGTACCTATGGAAGTGGGGACGTCAGTATTCACTGACGCTTAAAGGCTGATCATATAGCAGCGAATCTTCCAAACAATATACAAAATATACAAACATAGCAATTGTGTTGGTGTAGTTTAAGTGTTCGTGAGTGCTAGGACTAGACTCTAATGCGATACTTAAAATAGAACCAATTATACACAACCCGTTCCTGACAATACTCCATGACTCTGTGAGGTTGCAGAAGGGGTCAAGTCCCCCTATGCAGTCTGCTTATGGTGTCTCCGTTTTCCACTACTACCCGGCATGCCGGACCTCACTCAACAAGGTTGCAGGTGCGGTCTAGTTCCGCCACTGCAGTCATATAGTGGTGTCCATGTTTGCCACTATTGCCCAGTGTATCGGGCTTTAATCCAAAATCCAAATCATAGGGTTTCGCAAGCGCAGGGCAGCGCGAAGCCTACCCTGTGGCACCCTCTGGGGTATTGCAAGCACAGGACTGCACAATGCATCCTGTGGCACCCCAGCCACGGTATTTCAGGAATTAACAGAGCGAGATACGCAACCCGTGTCCTCAACTTGTGAGATGGCACCGTACGTATCCCTTTGACGGGAAGGTAGAGCAAGGACGCTTCCTATTCTAATGTCAGCAAGTCTCCGAAGCAACATGCAGCCCATAAATACATGCGACTCCATCTCAAGCCGTTTCTCCATATATAGGGATTGAACCCGCGTGACACATTCTAATTGTACACAACCTGTTCCTGACAATACTCCATGACTCTGTGAGGTTGCAGAAGAGGTCAAGTCCCCTTATGCAGTCTGCTTATGGTGTCTCCGTTTTCCACTACTACCCGGCAAGCCGGACCTCACTCGATCCCAGTATATCGGGCATCGTTCCAAAATCAAACCATAGAGTTTCGCAAGCGCAGGGCAGCGCGAAGCCCACCCTGTGGCACTCTCTGGGGTATCGCAAGCGCAGGACTGCACCATGCATCCTGTGGCACCCCAGCCACGGTATTTCAGGAATTAACAGCGCGAGATACGCAACCCGTGTCCTCAACTTGTGAGACGGCACCGTACGTATCCCTTTGACAGGAAGGCACAACCCAGTACACCACCTATGATCTGCCTCAAGGGACGAGTTAGTGTAAGGGGCCCCCTACGACTGACCCCTCTCTCCCGGCAAAAGGGTTTAAGTAAACCGATCCTTATAAGTCACTATCCTAGTGATGTCCCTGACTCGAACGATCCTAGGAATGACAACATTATAACACAACGTGCTAAGCCTTAAATTTGGCTTCGCAAGACAACTCTGCTAGGCCGCTCAACCTAGACTTACCAGAATCCCTCAGGACCCGGTTCGTGGCTCATCGATCCAAGACTTTGGCCGTGCGAATATGCAGGCCGCTACCCTAGACTTGGATTTCGTCTATACTCCGGTCCTCGATCAACCTACCCTGGTTAAGATTCGACGGTACCCAAGGAGTGACTCCTCCACAGTTCCTTAGGGTAGAAACATATGTCTTGATGGTCGATAGCCCTTAGGGTGGTAACATCACCCTAGATAGCACAACTAACTGTGTACTAGCTAACAAGCTATACACGAGTAATAACCACATACGAGCCAACTAAGCTACGTATGAAACAATAACTACCTACGAGCCAGGCGGGCCTCGTAGGAGATCACCACGTACATACCAGCCAAATAAGCCGCGTATGAGACCAACAGCTACGCACGGGCCGGTCGGGCCGCGTACGAGACAATAACCTACATACGAGCCGACTAAGCTACGTATGAGACCCGCAGCTACATACGGGCCAGTCGAGCCACGTACGAGCACGACCGTGTGCAAACAACCATACAGGTAATCAATCCTAGAAGCAACCAAACGTGCTTACTAACAAACTTAATCTTCTACTATTAGAAGCAACAAAGGGATCTACTAGTAGTCTATGATGGGTATTGTACTAGGGAAGAACCGAAGGCGATAAAATGGCCTTTATCGGACTAACTATCCCTAGTGGTCTTCCCAATCCTTCCTACTTCAACCTATTGCGCCTTAAGTATGGCATACAATTATAAGCAGCTTCTTACGACAATCAATCATATAACACAACCACCATGATATTCCTATGTATGAATGTGATTAATGCTTATGCTTACATTGAGCTCAAGCATGAAAATCACTAATGTCCTTAAACATAAAATTCTCTATAGTCAATCGTAGGTTACCAATTGAGCATGGAAGCCTACTACTTATCATAACCAACCACCATCACCCAACTAAGCAATATTCCAAGGTATAGTAGGTAGTCCTAACACTACTCCTACAACATTCTAAGCAAGTATTACTCTAGCATGGTATAGAACCCCACATAAATCACTACAACTAGCTATGGGTAGTTTCTTTACTTTAAGCATGAACATCATAGTATGGGTATCCTTAACTTAACATGATTAATAATTAGCATGATACCTACTTACTTAGCATAAGTCATGATCATCTACTAACATAACATACACTTCTCTACCATTTATCTAACATGGTATACAATTTGCATACAATTTAAACTAGCATGATATGCAAAGTACTTACAATTAAGCTAGTATGGTATATCGCTTTCCAACAATTAAACTAGCATGGTATATGATTTCATCATGGATCCTACAACACTCTAGGCACAATGAAATTTATCCACACATGGTAGGAAACACTTGGATTGAATCCTACACATTCTAAGCCTAACTAAGTCACTAAACATAATAGGAAACTTTAGGAATGAATCCTACAAAATTCTAGCATAAGTGAGTTACTAAACATGATAGGAAAAGAATCCTACAACATTACCAAGCATGCTAGGAAAAGAATCCTACAACATTCTAAACGTTAAGCATGGTAGGATATTTTTAGGAAAAGTCCTACAACATGCTAAACATAAAGCATGATGGGATAATTTTATAAAACATCCTACATCTAATTAAGCATAGAATCATGGTAGGATATTTTTATAAGTAACCCTACAACTAATTAAGCATGAATATGGCTTCTAAATATTTTTAGAAGCAAAGCCACAACTAACTAAGCATGGTAAACATGGTAGGATATGTTTTAGAAGCAATCCTACAACTAACTGAGCATGGATATGGCTTCTAATTATTTTTAGAAGCAATCCTACAACTAACTAAACATGAATATGACTTCTAATTAATTTTAGAAGTGATCCTACAATATAAGTAGTATGAATATGACTTCTAATTAATTTTAGAAGTGATCCTACAACATAAGTAGTATGAATATGACTTCTAATTAATTTTAGAAATGATCCTACAACATAAGTAGCATGAATAAGGCTTCTAATCATTTTTAGAAAAGACCCTACAACATAAGTAGCATGAATAAGGCTTCTAATCATTTTTAGAAAAGATCCTACAACATAAGTAGCATGAATAAGGCTTCTAATCATTTTTAGAAAAGATCCTACAACATAAGTAGCATGAATATGGCTTCTAATCATTTTTAGAAGTAATCCTACAACATTAGTAGCATAAATATGTCTTCTAAATATTTTTAGAAGTAAAGCTACAACTAACTAAGCATGGATATGGCTCCTAATTATTTTTAGAAGTAATCCTACAACTAACTAAGCATGGATATGGCTTCTAAGTATTTTTAGAAGCAAAGCTACAACTAACTAAGCATGGATATGGCTTCTAATTATTTTTAGAAGCAATCCTACAACTAACTAAACATGGATATGGCTTCTAATTATTTTTAGAAGCAAAGCTATAACTAACTAAGCATGGATATGGCTCCTAATTATTTTTAGAAGCAATCCTACAACTAACTAAGCATGGATATGGCTTCTAAGTATTTTTAGAAGCAAAGCTACAACTAACTAAGCATGGATATGGCTCCTAATTATTTTTAGAAGCAATCCTACAACTAACTAAGCATGGATATGGCTTCTAAGTATTTTTAGAAGCAAAGCTACAACTAACTAAGCATGGATATGGCTTCTAATTATTTTTAGAAGAAATCCTACAATACTTGAAGCATAAACATGGCTTCTAAATATTTTTAGAAGCAATCCTACAATATTATTAGCATGAATATGGCTTCTAAATATTTTTAGAAGCACTCCTACAACATTATACTACTACTACTACTCCTATTTTAATCAAAACATAACTATCTACTACTACTACTACAACATACAACTTTACTACTATCACAACATACAACTTGCTACTATTACTACTACTTCATTCTCATAAAAAGAATCACAACATACAACTTACTACTATTACTACTACTTTATTAATCAACATACATGCTATTACTACTTCATTTATTACCTACTACTACTTATTATTTTAGCTTACTACTACTTAGTTACTTACTAATCTAGTGATAAAGAAGAGATCATTTTTATTTTATTTTACTTTACTTTACAAAAGAAAGATCTCTTTAATTAACTACAACTAGTGATTAAAAGAAAAGGAAGATCTTTTTATTATTTCTACAACTAGTGATCAAAATAAAAGAGAAGATCTTTTTGATTAACTACAACTAGTGATTAGAATAAAAGAAAGATCTTTTTATTAAGCTACAACTAGTGATTAAAAAGAAAGAAAGATCTTTTTATTAAGTTACAACTAGTGATTAAACAAAAAGAAGATCTTTTTAATTATTTCTACCACTAGTGTTTAGTAAAGAAAGGAAAGATCTTTTTGATTATTACATTAGTTCAATCAAGTCCTACAACCAACAATGGTTGTATTGTTCAACAATATGCAATATGTATGGTTCCATATCAAGTCCTACAACCTTACATGGTTGTATGCAAAAGTTTATGTGCATGTGTTCCTTTAGTCCAAGTAGTTTACTTTTTATCATACAACAACAACCAAAAGAACTATTTTTAGATGATTCCTACTACCACATACCACATAATAACCATACCAAAAAGAAAGGGTAAACAAGAGGGTAAGAAGAAGAAGAACATCAAAAACCATCATTCAATAAACAAACAAACAACAAACAAACATACAAACAAAGCATGAAGAAACCCCCACCTTATTTTTTTCTATAGGAAGGACTAGCTTGCTTTTTCCTTCTCCTTCCCCTAGCTTTTTGAAAGCTTCTAAGAACCCTACAATAAAACTCTCTTTTGTTAGTATGAGACCTCTCTTTCTTTTCCTTTCTTTCTTTCTTTCTTTTTTTCTTTTCCTTTCTTTTCTTTCTTTCTTTCTTTCTTTCTTTCTTGTTTTCTAAAATGAGAGAAGGAGGAGAATGAAGGGGTATTTATAGGTGGAAAGGAGGGTGGAGATTTAAATTGTGCACCTACACAATTGTACAAAGGCCCCCCCTCATAGTGGGAGGCCGGCCATGCTTAGGAGGAGGGGAGAAGTGGGGGAGGTGCTATGTGGGGGGGAGGTTGATGTGGAGGAGGGATTTTTCTAGAAGAAATTCTTAATCCCTTATGTAAACTTAACCTAGGTTAAACCTCCTAATCAAACCCTAACCATCCCAACTAGGTTTTGTCAAAGCAAGTGTTGTCCAAAAATACACAACACAATTCGTGTAGTGTACTAATCGTCATACTACTCGTATGTGCGCATATATGTCCGTATACCGGAAAATCTTTGCATAATCCGTATAAAAATAATTAAATCTTGGAAATAATAATAAAATAAATTTTATTATTAGTTCGGAAGATCACGATATCAATTTGATACAATACGGATATATACTGGCCGATATCTGGATACAGATAGTGTCTAGGAGCAAACCGGGTGAAAAATCACCAAAATGTTCTAATTTTGGAATTAAAACAAAATAATAATAAAATAATAATAAAATATCAATTTATATACGGTAATATCCGTCCGGGATATTACACTCTTATTCTCTCTTTTCCATAGGAAACAGCGTAAAACAGCAAAACGAAGCAGATTCAGGACTTCAAAGATGATACACAGAAAAATGTAGAGGAACAGTCGACTTATTCCCAAGAGCAGTCGACTGGCCTGATCAAAGATGAAATCTACAGAAGTCTCGACTCAGTCAACTGGTCCAGAGATAAGTCGACTGGTCTGCGGCGGAGTAAACAAACTAAATCTTCAAAGATACACGTGCATCTAATTTCAAATCTATTTTGAATCAAGATTTTATGAAGCGAATCAAATCTAAAGACAGGGTATTTCCAAGTGGATGTGGTGAACGGATAAGGAAGGAAAGGAGAAAAGAGAAAGATATTAATCATCAAATCAAATAAAGAAGGATCTTCCTGAAAAAATGGAAACCCTAATTCTCAGCCGTACTCTATAAATATCAGAAGAGGTCAACTTAGAAAAGGGGATGATCATATATATCTCTGGGAAGCGACTCAATCACCAAGTTCCTGAACAAACATCGAGAGCATCACTCCATCAACATCGAAGAAGGAGAGAGAAGATCCAGCAACCAGAAGGCAGTCGACTGTGTGACAGCCAGCCGACCATATTGCCGGAATCCATTAGTTTATTTCTTCTTCTTTCTTTATTCTTTTATGTTGATCATGTATTCAAACTTGTTAAGCAATAAAGTTATTATTATGTGGAACTAATTTCATAGTTGGGTAGATCGAAACCGTAGTTATGTAATGCTATTTTCTTCTGAACTCTTCTATGTTACTTATTGATTGAATCTAATTGAATTGGTATAGGTTTATGATAGTCAAACTAGTTTTCAAGACTGAGAGCAGTCGACTGAGGTGAGAGCCAGTCGACTGACGTACAGAACTTGGGAAGCTCAAGTTTGGATATCATTTATCTGAATCTGTTATATGAGCATATTGAGACGACCGAATCTCGTGCTCATAATTTGTAACAAAGGAATCTTTAGGGGTTCTTGGTTCAATCAACTTAGAGGATCTAGATCTTGTAATATCCCGGACGGATATTACCGTATATAAATTGATATTTTATTATTATTTTATTATTATTTTGTTTTAATTCCAAAATTAGAACATTTTGGTGATTTTTACCCGGTTTGCCCCTAGACATTATCGGTATCCAGATATCGGTCAGTATATATCCGTTTTGTATCAAATTGATATCGTGATCTTCCGAACTAATAATAAAATTTATTTTATTATTATTTCCAAGATTTAATTATTTTTATACGGATTATGCAAAGATTTTCCGGTATACGGACACATATGCGCACATACGAGTAGTATGACGATTAGTACACTACACGAATTGTGTTGTGTATTTTTGGACAACACTTGCTATGACAAAACCTAGTTGGGATGGTTAGGGTTTGATTAGGAGGTTTAACCTAGGTTAAGTTTACATAAGGGATTAAGAATTTCTTCTAGAAAAATTCCTCCTCCACATCAACCTTCCCCCCACATAACACCTCCCCCATTTCCCCCTCCTCCTAAGCATGGCCGGCCTCCCTCTTTTGGGGGTATTTTGTGCCATTAGGTGCACTTACCACTCCCACCTCCTCCTATAAATACCCCCTTCCTCCACCATTCTCTCATTTTAGAAAGATAGAAAGAAAGAAAGAAAGAAAGAAAGAAAGGAAAAGAAAGAGAGGTTTCATACTAACAAAAGAGAGTTTTATTGTAGGGTTCTTAGAAGCTTTCAAAAAGCTAGGGGAAGGAGAAGGAAAAAGCAAGCTAGTCCTTCCTATAGAAAAAAACATAAGGTGGGGGTTTCTTCATGCTTTGTTTGTATGTTTGTTTGTTGGTTGTTTGTTTATTGAATGATGGTTTTTGATGTCCTTCTTCTTCTTACCCTCTTGTTTACCCTTTCTTTTTGGTATGGTTATTATGTGGTATGTGGTAGTAGGAATCATCTAAAAATAGTTCTTTTGGTTGTTGTTGTATGATAAAAAGTAAACTACTTGGACTAAAGGAACACATGCACATAACCTTTGCATACAACCATGTAAGGTTATAGGACTTGATATGGAACCATACATATTGCATATTGTTGAACAATACAACCTTTGTTGGTTGTAGGACTTGATTGAACTAATGTAATAATCAAAAAGATCTTTCCTTTCTTTACTAAACACTAGTGGTAGAAATAATTAAAAAGATCTTCTTTTTGTTTAATCACTAGTTATAGCTTAATTAAAAAGATCTTCTTTTTGTTTAATCACTAGTTATAGCTTAATAAAAAGATCTTCTTTTTGTTTAATCACTAGTTGTAACTTAATAAAAAGACCTTCTTTTATCACTAGTTGTAATTAACTAAAAAGATCTTTCTTTTATTTTTAATCACTAGTGGTAATTAATTAAAAAGATCTTTCTTTCATTTTTAATCACTAGTTGTAGTTAATTAAAGAGATCTTTCTTTTGTAAAGTAAAGTAAAGTAAAATAAAAATGATCTTTTACCACTAGTAATAAATAAGATTAGTAAGTAGTAGTAAGCTAAAATAATAAGTAATAGTATGTAATAAAATGAAGTAGTAGTAGCATGTATGTTGATTAATGAAGTAGTAGTAATAGTAGTAAGTTGTATGTTGTAGTAGTGGTAGTAGATAGTTATGTGTTGATCAAAATAGAAGTAGTAGTAGTAGTAGAATGTTGTAGGATATTTTCTAAAAATATTCCTTTATGTTTTGTGCTTAGAACATTGTAGGATTGCTTCTAAAAATAATTAGAAGCCATATCCATGTTTAGTTAGTTGTAGCTTTGCTTCTAAAAATAATTAGAAGCCATATCCATGCTTAGTTAGTTGTAGGATTACTTATAAAAATATCCTACCATGTTTACCATGCTTAGTTAGTTGTAGCTTTGCTTCTAAAAATAATTAGAAGCCATATCCATGCTTAGTTAGTTGTAGCTTTGCTTCTAAAAATAATTAGAAGCCATATCCATGCTTAGTTAGTTGTAGCTTTGCTTCTAAAAATAATTAGAAGCCATATCCATGCTTAGTTAGTTGTATCTTTGCTTCTAAAAATAATTAGAAACCATATTCATGCTACTTATGTTGTAGGATCATTTCTAAAATGATTAGAAGACTTATTCATGCTTCACATGTTGTAGGATCATCCCTAAAAATATTTGGAAGCCATATTTGTGCTACTAATGTTGTAGGATCACTTCTAAAAATAATTAGAAGCCATTTCCACGCTACTTATGTTGTAGGATTATTCCTAAAAATGATTAGAAGCTATGGAAGCCATATTTATGCTACTTATGTTGTAGGATCATTTCTAAAGATGATTAGAAGCCATATTCATGCTACTTATGTTGTAGGATCTTTTCTAAAAATGATTAGAAGCCTCATTCATGCTTCACATGTTGTAGGATCATTTCTAAAAATGTTTAGAAGCCATATTCATGCTTAATAAGTTGTAGGATTACCTCTAAAAATATCCTACCATATTTCCATGCTTAGAATGTTGTAGGATTGTTTATAAAAATATTCCTATCATGTTTTAGGCTTAAGAGGTTGTAGGATGCTTTCTAAGAAATTCTATCATGCTTATGTTTAGAAAATCGTAGGATTCATCCCTAAAGCTCCTACCATGTTTAGTGATTTATTTTATGATTAGGAAATTGTAGGATTCATCCTAGGAATTTCCTACCATGGTTAGTAGTCATTTACGCTTAATGAAGATTCATGCTAGATAAGTGGTAAAAGAATTGTATGCCATGCTAGCTAAATTGTAAGTAAGTTGTATGTCATGCTAATCTAGATTGTGAGTAAGTTGTATACCATGCTAAAGTTCAAATACTTGCTTAGAATGATTGTAGGAGTAGTGGTAGAACTACCTACTATGCCTTGGAATGTTGCTTGTTTATACTAATAGGGTTGCGGTGATTAGTCATGATAAGTAGTAAGCTTTCATGATCAATTTATAACCCATGCTTGACTATAGTGGACTTCATGTCTAGGTCGTAAGTGATTTTCATGCTTAAGCTCGATGAAAGCGTAAGCATTAATCCCATTCATACATAAGAGTATCATGGTGGTTGAGTTATACGATTAGATTGTCGTAGGGAGATGCTTGTAGTTGTATGCCATACTTAAGGCGCTATAAGTTGAGGTAATAAGGATTGGGAAGACCACTAGTGATGGTTGGTCCGATAAAGGCCGTTAGGTCGCCTTCGGATTCTTCCTTAGTGGAATACCGACCATAAAATATTAGTAGACTCTTTTGTTGCTTCTAATATTAGATGACCAAGTTTGTTAGTAAGCACGTTTGGTTGCTTCTAGGATTGATTACCTGTATGGTTGTTTGCACACGGTTGTGCTCGTACGTGGCTCGACTGGCCCGTATGTAGCTGTGGGTCTCATACGTAGCTTAGTCGGCTCGTATGTAGGTGGTTGTCTCGTACGCGGCCCGACCGGCCCGTACGTAGCTATGGGTCTCATACGCGGCTTATTTGGCTGGTATGTACGTTGTTGTCTCCTACGAGGCCCGCCTGGCTCGTGGGTAGTTATCGTTTCATACGTAGCATATTAGCTCGTATGTGGTTGTTACTCGTGTATAGCTGTTAGCTAGTACACAGTTCGTTGTGGGCTATCGACCATCAAGACATAGCGGCATGCATGTATATTCGCACGACCGAGGTCTTGGATCGATGAGCCACGAACCAGATCCGGAGGGGTTCTGGTAAGTCTAGGTTGAGCAGCCTAGTAGAGTTGTCTTGCGAAGCCTAATTTAAGGCCCAGCACGTTGTGTTTATAATATCGTCGTCCCTAGGATCGTCGAGTCAGGGACATCATTAGGGTAGTGACTTATAAAGGTCATTTTGCTCAGACCCTTGCCGAAGAGAGAGGAGTTTGGTTGTAGGGGGCACCTTACGACCAACTTGTCCCTTGAGGGAGGCCTTAGGTGGTGTACTGGGTTGTACCTTCCCGTCAAAGGGATACGTGCGGTGCCGGCTCACAAGTTGAGGACACGGGTTGCGTATCTCGCTCTGTTAATTCCTGAAATACCGTGGCTGGGGTGCCACAGGATGCATGGTGCAGTCCTGCGCTTGCTATACCCCAGAGAGTGCCACAGGGTAGGCTTCGCGCTGCCCTGCGCTTGCGAAACTCTATGGTTTAATTTTGGAACGATGCCCGATATACTGGGATCGAGTGAGGTCCGGCTTGCCGGGTAGTAGTGGAAAACGGAGACACCATAAGCAGACTGCATGGGGGGCACTTGACCCCTTCTGCAACCTCACAGAGTCATGGAGTATTGTCAGGAACAGGTCGTGTACAATTAGAATGCGTAACGTGGGTTCAAATCCCTATACATGGAGAAACGGCTTGAGATGGAGTCGCATGTAGTATGGGCTGCATGTTGCTTTCGGAGACTTGCTGACATTAGAATAGGAAGCGTCCCGTCAAAGGGATACGCACGGTGCCATCTCACAGGTTGAGGACACGGGTTGCGTATCTCGCTCTGTTAATTCCTGAAATACCGTGGTTGGGGTGCCACAGGATGCATGGTGCAGTCCTGCGCTTGCTATACCCCCGAGAGTGCCACAGGGTAGGTATCGCGCTGCCCTGCGCTTGCGAAACTCTATGGTTTAATTTTGGAACGATGCCCGGTATACCGGGATCGAGTGAGGTCCGGCTTGCCGGGTAGTAGTGGAAAACGGAGACACCATAAGCAGACTGCATGGGGGGCACTTGACCCCTTCTGCAACCTCACAGAGTCATGGAGTATTGTCAGGAACGGGCTATGTATAATTAGAATTCATAATGCGAGGAAGCATTCTAGTTCTACTTAAATATCGCATTAGAGTCTAGTCCTAGCACTCACGAACACTTAAACTACACCAACACAATTGCTATGTTTGTATATTTTGTATATTGTTTGGAAGATTCGCTGCTATATGATCAGCCTTTAAGCGTCAGTGAATACTGACGTCCCCACTTCCATAGGTACTGGATCGCCGAAGTACAAAGGCGAGATTCAGGAGGACTCAAGGCAAGGGAAGCAAGGAGTCAGTGTTATGTTTAGTTCCGCTGCAGCATATGTATTGATTATCTATTTAGTTGAGAAGTACTCAAGTGAGAGTTACCAAGTGTTGTTCTTCATTTCTTGTACTTTGATGTAAGATGTTGAAGGTTGTAATACTTGGGATTGTAAAGGTATTATTGTAACTCTATTGTAATATATTGCAGTTGTGTAATGTTCAGACTTGTAATACATTGGGTATTGAATAAAAAGTTTTAAATTCTCCTGTTTTTCTGTGTATTGTGACTAATTGAAGAAAAGGTCTTGGCTCGTGTCACGGTTTGCCAATGTTGGAAATCGGGGCGCTACAGAGTGGTATCAGAGCTAACTTCAATTTACAGTCCAACACGGCAGGAAAATTAAACTTGGATGCCCTTTAGGAGTCGGGTCTTAGTTAGTTATAGGCAATTGTAATTCATATTGTTGTTCCTTTCGACTTATGTTTTATGATTTTCCTATATCTGAACTAATTCCAGTATATGTATTTTAGGATGGCATTCGAAGATATCATAACCGAGGATGTATTGATGGAAGAGATTGAGCCGAATGCAATGGAGGATCCGATAATCTCGAATGAGGAGCCGAAGGAGATTTCACCACAAGTTAACCTCAAGATGAACTCGCCTTCACCACCGCAAGGGCCAAGTATGGATCAACGCAGGACGGCGGCAGCCAGCATATATCAAGAAATGAGAAAGCTAATGAAGTACGTAGCCAGGATAGATCGTCAAGCTAAGCAACTGGGTAATGCTTGTATAGCCACATTAGCATGCTTGGCGGAGGAGCGGAAATATTTCAACGCCAGATTGGCACAACTGCGACGTGAGTGGGAGCAAGTTCTGGAGACCGCCAAGGTTTTAGTATGCCATTTCTGTGAGGAGGATGGGCACGAGAAATCAGTCTGTCCACAACGACAAGGAAAAAGGCCTACACCAGCGTCAGGATTCGAGAACCAAGGTCCGAAGCAGAAGACTCAGAAAACAAAGGGCAAACTTGGAGGTGCCAACCCGAAAAGATGTTTCCTATGTAGTGAGCAAGATCATTTCATGAGTCATTGCCCGAAAAAGGACCCTCAGATGGATGCACGTGTCTGTTACAGGTGCGGAGAGATTGGTCATATCAGGCCAAATTGCCTCCAGTTTCCCAAGAATAGTAGCGGTATATTAGCCCTGAGGATGGATAACAAAGGGAGGGAGCCTGTCCCCCAAGAGTAAAAGTCCGCACTCGTTAAAGGCAAGCTGAAGTAGGTAGTAGAGCCGGTACCACTATGTGTATATGGAACTGCAACTAAGTCTAAAGGTTGCATCTTTTGAAGTTTATTTTGGACGGAAGAAGTTATATGTGATGTAACACTTTTTGTAACCCGTCGGATTTATATATATATGAAATCCAGGCAACTATTTTGTTCAAACTTGGTTCATCATAATCTTCTGTCTAAATTATTTTCCCAATAGTTGAGGTGTGTGCGGGAAGCGACTCAAGAATCAGTTCAGTTAATTACGCCACATGAAGCGTCAAAATTACAGGAGAGAATCCTGAAAGTTGGAAGTGACGTTCATAGGACACGTCCTATTCTAAGGAGGGAGTAGCTACCAAATTGCAAAGGTCGGGTTCTTTGGAGAACCAGTTCATGGATGAGCCACTTGGGAGCCGAAAAGCGGCATAAGCTTTCTTTCCCCAAGTTATTAGGGTATGAGTGTTTGCCTGTTTTCCTAACTTAACGTAGTTCTGAGGACAGAACTATTCTAAGGAGGGAGTATTGTAATATCCCGGACGGATATTACCGTATATAAATTGATATTTTATTATTATTTTATTATTATTTTGTTTTAATTCCAAAATTAGAACATTTTGGTGATTTTTACCCGGTTTGCCCCTAGACATTATCGGTATCCAGATATCGGTCAGTATATATCCGTTTTGTATCAAATTGATATCGTGATCTTCCGAACTAATAATAAAATTTATTCTATTATTATTTCCAAGATTTAATTATTTTTATACGGATTATGCAAAGATTTTCCGGTATACGGACACATATGCGCACATACGAGTAGTATGACGATTAGTACACTACACGAATTGTGTTGTGTATTTTTGGACAACACTTGCTATGACAAAACCTAGTTGGGATGGTTAGGGTTTGATTAGGAGGTTTAACCTAGGTTAAGTTTACATAAGGGATTAAGAATTTCTTCTAGAAAAATTCCTCCTCCACATCAACCTTCCCCCCACATAACACCTCCCCCATTTCCCCCTCCTCCTAAGCATGGCCGGCCTCCCTCTTTTGGGGCTATTTTGTGCCATTAGGTGTACTTACCACTCCCACCTCCTCCTATAAATACCCCCTTCCTCCACCATTCTCTCATTTTAGAAAGATAGAAAGAAAGAAAGAAAGAAAGAAAGAAAGGAAAAGAAAGAGAGGTTTCATACTAACAAAAGAGAGTTTTATTGTAGGGTTCTTAGAAGCTTTCAAAAAGCTAGGGGAAGGAGAAGGAAAAAGCAAGCTAGTCCTTCCTATAGAAAAAAACATAAGGTGGGGGTTTCTTCATGCTTTGTTTGTATGTTTGTTTGTTGGTTGTTTGTTTATTGAATGATGGTTTTTGATGTCCTTCTTCTTCTTACCCTCTTGTTTACCCTTTCTTTTTGGTATGGTTATTATGTGGTATGTGGTAGTAGGAATCATCTAAAAATAGTTCTTTTGGTTGTTGTTGTATGATAAAAAGTAAACTACTTGGACTAAAGGAACACATGCACATAACCTTTGCATACAACCATGTAAGGTTGTAGGACTTGATATGGAACCATACATATTGCATATTGTTGAACAATACAACCTTTGTTGGTTGTAGGACTTGATTGAACTAATGTAATAATCAAAAAGATCTTTCCTTTCTTTACTAAACACTAGTGGTAGAAATAATTAAAAAGATCTTCTTTTTGTTTAATCACTAGTTATAGCTTAATTAAAAAGATCTTCTTTTTGTTTAATCACTAGTTATAGCTTAATAAAAAGATCTTCTTTTTGTTTAATCACTAGTTGTAACTTAATAAAAAGACCTTCTTTTATCACTAGTTGTAATTAACTAAAAAGATCTTTCTTTTATTTTTAATCACTAGTGGTAATTAATTAAAAAGATCTTTCTTTCATTTTTAATCACTAGTTGTAGTTAATTAAAGAGATCTTTCTTTTGTAAAGTAAAGTAAAGTAAAATAAAAATGATCTTTTACCACTAGTAATAAATAAGATTAGTAAGTAGTAGTAAGCTAAAATAATAAGTAATAGTATGTAATAAAATGAAGTAGTAGTAGCATGTATGTTGATTAATGAAGTAGTAGTAATAGTAGTAAGTTGTATGTTGTAGTAGTGGTAGTAGATAGTTATGTGTTGATCAAAATAGAAGTAGTAGTAGTAGTAGAATGTTGTAGGATATTTTCTAAAAATATTCCTTTATGTTTTGTGCTTAGAACATTGTAGGATTGCTTCTAAAAATAATTAGAAGCCATATCCATGTTTAGTTAGTTGTAGCTTTGCTTCTAAAAATAATTAGAAGCCATATCCATGCTTAGTTAGTTGTAGGATTACTTATAAAAATATCCTACCATGTTTACCATGCTTAGTTAGTTGTAGCTTTGCTTCTAAAAATAATTAGAAGCCATATCCATGCTTAGTTAGTTGTAGCTTTGCTTCTAAAAATAATTAGAAGCCATATCCATGCTTAGTTAGTTGTAGCTTTGCTTCTAAAAATAATTAGAAGCCATATCCATGCTTAGTTAGTTGTATCTTTGCTTCTAAAAATAATTAGAAACCATATTCATGCTACTTATGTTGTAGGATCATTTCTAAAATGATTAGAAGACTTATTCATGCTTCACATGTTGTAGGATCATCCCTAAAAATATTTGGAAGCCATATTTGTGCTACTAATGTTGTAGGATCACTTCTAAAAATAATTAGAAGCCATTTCCACGCTACTTATGTTGTAGGATTATTCCTAAAAATGATTAGAAGCTATGGAAGCCATATTTATGCTACTTATGTTGTAGGATCATTTCTAAAGATGATTAGAAGCCATATTCATGCTACTTATGTTGTAGGATCTTTTCTAAAAATGATTAGAAGCCTCATTCATGCTTCACATGTTGTAGGATCATTTCTAAAAATGTTTAGAAGCCATATTCATGCTTAATAAGTTGTAGGATTACCTCTAAAAATATCCTACCATATTTCCATGCTTAGAATGTTGTAGGATTGTTTATAAAAATATTCCTATCATGTTTTAGGCTTAAGAGGTTGTAGGATGCTTTCTAAGAAATTCTATCATGCTTATGTTTAGAAAATCGTAGGATTCATCCCTAAAGCTCCTACCATGTTTAGTGATTTATTTTATGATTAGGAAATTGTAGGATTCATCCTAGGAATTTCCTACCATGGTTAGTAGTCATTTACGCTTAATGAAGATTCATGCTAGATAAGTGGTAAAAGAATTGTATGCCATGCTAGCTAAATTGTAAGTAAGTTGTATGTCATGCTAATCTAGATTGTGAGTAAGTTGTATACCATGCTAAAGTTCAAATACTTGCTTAGAATGATTGTAGGAGTAGTGGTAGAACTACCTACTATGCCTTGGAATGTTGCTTGTTTATACTAATAGGGTTGCGGTGATTAGTCATGATAAGTAGTAAGCTTTCATGATCAATTTATAACCCATGCTTGACTATAGTGGACTTCATGTCTAGGTCGTAAGTGATTTTCATGCTTAAGCTCGATGAAAGCGTAAGCATTAATCCCATTCATACATAAGAGTATCATGGTGGTTGAGTTATACGATTAGATTGTCGTAGGGAGATGCTTGTAGTTGTATGCCATACTTAAGGCGCTATAAGTTGAGGTAATAAGGATTGGGAAGACCACTAGTGATGGTTGGTCCGATAAAGGCCGTTAGGTCGCCTTCGGATTCTTCCTTAGTGGAATACCGACCATAAAATATTAGTAGACTCTTTTGTTGCTTCTAATATTAGATGACCAAGTTTGTTAGTAAGCACGTTTGGTTGCTTCTAGGATTGATTACCTGTATGGTTGTTTGCACACGGTTGTGCTCGTACGTGGCTCGACTGGCCCGTATGTAGCTGTGGGTCTCATACGTAGCTTAGTCGGCTCGTATGTAGGTGGTTGTCTCGTACGCGGCCCGACCGGCCCGTACGTAGCTATGGGTCTCATACGCGGCTTATTTGGCTGGTATGTACGTTGTTGTCTCCTACGAGGCCCGCCTGGCTCGTGGGTAGTTATCGTTTCATACGTAGCATATTAGCTCGTATGTGGTTGTTACTCGTGTATAGCTGTTAGCTAGTACACAGTTCGTTGTGGGCTATCGACCATCAAGACATAGCGGCATGCATGTATATTCGCACGACCGAGGTCTTGGATCGATGAGCCACGAACCAGATCCGGAGGGGTTCTGGTAAGTCTAGGTTGAGCAGCCTAGTAGAGTTGTCTTGCGAAGCCTAATTTAAGGCCCAGCACGTTGTGTTTATAATATCGTCGTCCCTAGGATCGTCGAGTCAGGGACATCATTAGGGTAGTGACTTATAAAGGTCATTTTGCTCAGACCCTTGCCGAAGAGAGAGGAGTTTGGTTGTAGGGGGCACCTTACGACCAACTTGTCCCTTGAGGGAGGCCTTAGGTGGTGTACTGGGTTGTACCTTCCCGTCAAAGGGATACGTGCGGTGCCGGCTCACAAGTTGAGGACACGGGTTGCGTATCTCGCTCTGTTAATTCCTGAAATACCGTGGCTGGGGTGCCACAGGATGCATGGTGCAGTCCTGCGCTTGCTATACCCCAGAGAGTGCCACAGGGTAGGCTTCGCGCTGCCCTGCGCTTGCGAAACTCTATGGTTTAATTTTGGAACGATGCCCGATATACTGGGATCGAGTGAGGTCCGGCTTACCGGGTAGTAGTGGAAAACGGAGACACCATAAGCAGACTGCATGGGGGGCACTTGACCCCTTCTGCAACCTCACAGAGTCATGGAGTATTGTCAGGAACAGGTCGTGTACAATTAGAATGCGTAACGTGGGTTCAAATCCCTATACATGGAGAAACGGCTTGAGATGGAGTCGCATGTAGTATGGGCTGCATGTTGCTTTCGGAGACTTGCTGACATTAGAATAGGAAGCGTCCCGTCAAAGGGATACGCACGGTGCCATCTCACAGGTTGAGGACACGGGTTGCGTATCTCGCTCTGTTAATTCCTGAAATACCGTGGCTGGGGTGCCACAGGATGCATGGTGCAGTCCTGCGCTTGCTATACCCCAGAGAGTGCCACAGGGTAGGTTTCGCGCTGCCCTGCGCTTGCGAAACTCTATGGTTTAATTTTGAAACGATGCCCGGTATACCGGGATCGAGTGAGGTCCGGCTTGCCGGGTAGTAGTGGAAAACGGAGACACCATAAGCAGACTGCATGGGGGGCACTTGACCCCTTCTGCAACCTCACAGAGTCATGGAGTATTGTCAGGAACGGGCTATGTATAATTAGAATTCATAATGCGAGGAAGCATTCTAGTTCTACTTAAATATCGCATTAGAGTCTAGTCCTAGCACTCACGAACACTTAAACTACACCAACACAATTGCTATGTTTGTATATTTTGTATATTATTTGGAAGATTCGCTGCTATATGATCAGCCTTTAAGCGTCAGTGAATACTGTCGTCCCCACTTCCATAGGTACTGGATCGCCGAAGTACAAAGGCGAGATTCAGGAGGACTCAAGGCAAGGGAAGCAAGGAGTCAGTGTTATGTTTAGTTCCGCTGCAACATATGTATTGATTATCTATTTAGTTGAGAAGTACTCAAGTGAGAGTTACCAAGTGTTGTTCTTCATTTCTTGTACTTTGATGTAAGATGTTGAAGGTTGTAATACTTGGGATTGTAAAGGTATTATTGTAACTCTATTGTAATATATTGCAGTTGTGTAATGTTCAGACTTGTAATACATTGGGTATTGAATAAAAAGTTTTAAATTCTCCTGTTTTTCTGTGTATTGTGACTAATTGAAGAAAAGGTCTTGGCTCGTGTCACGGTTTCCCAATGTTGGAAATCGGGGCGCTACAGATCTGATACCAATTTCTAGAACTTTAAGTGTTTGTTCGTTTCCACTGTTCTTATGTTTTCCCTAAGTATAACTTAGTAGATACCATGCTAGATACTTACGGAAAGAAACAAATTAGAGTAGATACCATGCCTAATTCTTGGCTTAGGGAAACATTACTTTAAGGAGTAGATACCATGCCCTTGAAGTGAACAAACATGAGTAATTAGAAGTAAGTTCAGAAGGTAGCTTAGCATTATTAACTATTGGTGGAGATCAACAACCCAACTATTCAAGAGATATTTGTGATTCAACACCTCTCATCTTAGTTTTAATCTTTTAGTTCTTTTAGAATATTATGACAACTCTTATTCATTTTTATTATTAGTTTTATTGATTAGTAAGTTGAGGTCTACAATCTCTGTGGGATCGACCCTTGCTATTACTACGATTCTATAAACGATTCGTGCACTTGCGAGGTTTTATAATTTGTGTCTAGGTTTATCTATTTATTTAGGTATCTAGATTTCCAACAACAAGTTTTTGGCGCCGTTGCCGGGGATTGTTTAGTATTTTAACTTACAAGTCAGTAGAATTTTTATTAGTTTTTCTTTTATTTTATTAATAATTTTTCTTTTAGGTTACAGGACTTCGGTGAATGCACGGTAGACGATCACTTCGTCCAGAGCTACTACCTATTGACGCAGAAACAGAACGAACTTTGTACAGACTAGGTAAGCTGTTTTCAGCCAACCAGTCGACTGCTGTACGGACCCAGTCGACTGCACAGAGACAGATTTCACAGGGAAGAATGGCTGAAGAAATACAAAATCGAGTGCCAATGCAGGACAAATTCACTCCTAAGAATATTGAGCAACCTTCCTGCATTGCTTTTCAACCTAATGCTACAGGGAACATGCACCTATCTCCTCATTTACTTAGTATGGTTCCCCACTTTAGTGGCAGACCAGATGAAGAGCCTCATCTTCATCTGCAAGACTTTTTTGATCTTTGCAGGACACAAAGCGTCCAAGGGCTTACCGCTGAACAAATCAGGTTAATCTTGTTTCCTTTTTCTTTAAAACTTAATGCTAAGTTGTGGTATAATTCTTTGGAACCATGATCAATTAATTCATGGGAGCAATTGGCAACGAAATTTTTAAAAGAATTCTTTCCGGCCCAGAAAACCAAACAACTAAAAAGGGAGATTCAACTCTTCCAACAAAAGGATGGAGATTTATCCTTCGAGGCATGGAAGGATTTCAAAAGCAAGCTTCTCAAGTGTCCTACTCACAATCTGCCTAAGGATGATCAGGTACAAGCTTTTTATGAAGGTTTAAATGATACTAATAAGGCAATTGTGGATGCAGCTTGCAACGGAATTTTGATGAGGAAAAGTGGAGAAGAAGCCATTGAACTTTTTGAAGAACTCAGTGAGAACTCCCAACAATTCTCAACAAGAAGGGGACCTAGGAAAAAACAGGGAGTTTACGAAATCTCTAATAGTAATAACATTCAATTAGAAATGGCAAACATGAATAAGAAAATTGATATGCTTGTTAATGCAATGTCGACAATGGGTGGAGTTAAAAATCAAACAAATGAAATGTGTGCAATTTGTTCTCATTTAGATCACACAACTGATACATGTCCCATGTCTACTTTCACAGATCAGGAGCATGCGAATTATGTGGGTCGAGGAGTATTTCCACCAAAGAACAATCCATACTCGAATACATATAACCCAGGATGGAGGAATCATCCAAACTTCTCATGGAGCAATAATCAAAATAATCAAGGGAATCAATTCACACAAGGACATGCACGAAACCCTCAGATGGGAAGTGGGTTTGATCGACCAGCTCCAGAACAGAAGAAGTTGGATTTTGAGTCCACCGTTCTTCAATTACTCCAACAACAACATCAAACAAGCAACCAACAAGGACAAGCAATTCAGAAGTTAGAAACACAAATTGGGCAAATTGCAAAAGAGCTAAGCGAACGAAAGGCAGGAGAACTTCCTTCACAAACCATACCAAACCCAGGAGGTCAAGAACAACTCCAAGCAGTGACTACTTTAAGAAATGGTAAGGTAATTGATAACAAGGTTGAAGCACCTATAGACAAACCAGACACACAACCTTCAAAAGCTTTGGAGACAAATAAGGTAAGAGAAAAAGTAGGGACAGTTCCACCACCATTCCCTCAAAGGTTAGTCAATAAAAAGAAAGAACAACATTTATATGACATCTTTGAAACTCTCAAAAAGGTAGAAATTAATATTCCCCTACTTGATGCTATCAAACAAATTCCTTCTTATGCCAAATTTTTGAAAGATTGTTGTACTCACAAAAGAACATTTCAGGTTAAGGAGGATGTTGCTTTGACAGAAGAAGTGAGTGCTGTGTTATTAAGAAAATTACCACCTAAACTGAAAGATCCAAGTAGTTTTACTATTCCTTGCAAGGTTGGTGAGCACTTCTTTGAGAAGGCACTGCTAGACTTGGGGGCAAGCATCAACCTTCTTCCTTATTCTGTTTACGAAAAGCTTGGATTGGGGGAACTCAAGCCAACATCCATCACTTTGCAATTGGCTGATCGCAGCATAAAAAGACCTAGAGGTATTTTAGAAGATGTCCTAGTTCAGGTAAATGATTTTATTTTGCCTGCTGATTTTGTTGTGTTAGATATGGAGGAATCTTCTATGTCATCATCTCTACCGATCATATTAGGTAGGCCCTTTATGAGTACAGCTGATATAAAAATTTGTGTTAAAAAGGGTATTATAAGTATGAAGATAAACGGAGAAAAAGTGGAATTTAAAATGTTTGATACATTAAAATTACCACAAGATGATCATGAATGCTATAATATTGATGTGGTGCAGGAGATTGTTGATCAAACATTTCAGGTACATAGCGTTGAACCACTTCAAGCCACAATCACTCAATCTCTAACTTTATCTCATGTTGAACAGGAATACGATGACTGGAGGATTGCAGAGACAGTACATCACCTTGAAACTCCACAGTCATATTCAGGTAAGTCTGCACCTTTCTTTGAAAAATTGGTGTCTGATAAAAATTGTTCTTCTACAGATCAGGCAACTGATGAACAGGGTAAGTCGACTGGTGTTCTAACCAGTCGACCTAACCCAGACACCCAGAACAAGTCGACTGCTGACATGGACCAGTCGACTGTACAGAAACTCCCAGACATAGAACTTAAGCAGTTGCCCGACCATTTGAAGCATGCATTTTTGGGCAAGAACCACACGCTACCAGTAATAATTGCTGCAAACTTGAGTGCACAGGAAGAATATAAGTTGCTGAAGGTATTACGAGAACACAAGAGTGCAATAGGATGGACCATTGCAGACATCAAGGGAATAAGTCCATCCAAGTGCATGCATAGAATATTGCTTGAAAACGATGCAAAACCTAGCAGGGAGGCACAGAGAAGGCTCAACCCCAACATGAAGGAAGTGGTAAGAGCAGAAATTTTGAAGCTACTAGATGTTGGCATCATCTATCCTATCTCAGATAGCAAATGGGTAAGTCCTATACATGTAGTTCCTAAGAAAAGTGGAGTTACAGTGGTAACAAATGAAGAGAATGAACTTATCCCAACAAGAGTAACCACAGGATGGAGGGTATGCATTGATTATAGGAAACTGAACAATGAAACCAGGAAAGATCACTTCCCTCTCCCTTTTATTGATCAAATGTTAGAAAGATTAGCAGGGTATAGTCATTATTGTTTTCTAGATGGTTATAGTGGCTATAATCAAATTGCTATTGCTCCAGAAGATCAAGAAAAGACCACTTTTACATGCCCTTTTGGTACTTTTGCTTACAGGAGGATGCCGTTTGGATTGTGCAACGCACCAGCAACATTTCAAAGATGCATGATGAGCATATTTTCAGACATGGTGGAAAGATTCATTGAGGTATTTATGGATGATTTTAGTGTTTTTGGATCTTGTTTCGATGAATGTCTTAACCATTTGCAGCTTGTACTAAAAAGATGTGAAGAATGCAATTTAGTGCTGAATTGGGAAAAGTGCCATTTCATGGTACAACAAGGTATTGTGTTGGGACATGTAGTGTCAAAAAGGAGAATAGAGGTAGACAAGGCAAAAATTGATATAATATCGAAACTACCCCCTCCCACTACAGTTAAGGGTGTTAGGAGTTTTCTAGGACATGCAGGGTTCTATAGAAGATTCATAAAAGATTTTTCAAAAATCTCCAAACCCCTTTGTGACTTGTTGGCTAAGGATGTTGAGTTTGTATGGACAGAAGAATGTACAAATGCTTTTAACACATTGAAAAATCTTCTCATTTCTGCACCTATAGTCATGGCACCAGATTGGAGCCATCCTTTCGAGCTCATGTGTGATGCAAGTGATTATGCTTCAGGGGCTGTTTTAGGTCAACGAATCAATAAGAAACCTCATGTTATTTACTATGCTTCTCGAACTTTAAACGATGCACAGCTAAATTATTCCACTACTGAAAAAGAAATGTTAGCTGTTATTTTTGCTGTAGAGAAGTTTAGATCATATTTAATTGGTGCCAAAGTTATTGTTTTTACTGACCATGCTGCCTTGAGATATTTGTTTGCTAAAAAGGATGCTAAGCCTAGATTAATCAGATGGGTGCTGTTACTTCAAGAATTCGATCTTGAGATTAGAGATAAAAAAGGAAGCGACAATGTTGTTGCAGATCACATGTCCAGGCTACTGCACGAGGAAGAGAGAAATGTGCCCCCGCTGAATGAAAATTTCCCAGATGAACAACTATTTGAAATCAATGTGCAATCTCTCGGGGCAGTCGACTGGTCCTTCCACCAGTCGACTGGACTCTCTGAACAGTTCCCCTGGTTTGCTGATATTGTCAATTTTCTAACTGCTCATGTTTTTCCTCCAGGTATGACACATCAGGAAAGGAAAAGATTGGTGGATCTGAGCAAACACTATTATTGGGATGATCCTTATTTATTCAAATTTTGCTCTGATCAAATTATAAGAAGATGTGTGGCAGACGAGGAACAAAGGAGTATTCTACAACATTGCCACCAATATGCATGTGGAGGACATTTTGGGCCAAAGAGAACAGCACTTAAGGTATTGCAATCTGGTTTTTATTGGCCTAAAGTATTCAAAGATGCTTTTTCTTTTTGCAGGACTTGCGACAAATGCCAAAGGACAGGCAACATCTCTTCTAGAAATCAAATGCCACTGCACAACATACAAGTAATCGAGCTTTTCGATGTTTGGGGAATCGACTTCATGGGTCCATTTCCTAACTCATTTGGTTATTTATATATACTTGTTGGTGTGGATTATGTGTCTAAATGGGTCGAGGCTGTCCCCTCACGAACTAATGATCACAAAGTTGTTGTCAAGTTTTTGCAGGAAAACATTTTCACTAGGTTTGGTATACTACGAGCAATAATTAGTGATGGAGGGAGCCACTTCAATAACTTCCCATTTGCTTCTTTGATGAAGAAATATGGGATTACACATAGAGTGGGAACTCCATATCATCCTCAAACCAGTGGGCAGGTGGAGATTAGCAACAGAGAGATCAAGAGCATCCTGGAGAAGACAGTCAATACAAGCAGAAGGGATTGGTCACTACGCTTGAACGATGCCTTATGGGCCTATAGAACCGCTTTCAAGACACCCATTGGCATGTCACCATACCGTTTGGTCTTTGGAAAAGCATGTCATCTGCCGGTAGAATTGGAACACAGAGCTTATTGGGCTATCAAAAAGTTCAACTTTGATATGAAACAGGCAGGTGACAAAAGGAGATTGCAATTAAATGAGCTTGAAGAATTGAGGCACGATGCATATGAAAATGCAAAATTGTACAAGGAAAGAACCAAGTTGTATCATGATAAACAATTAGCAAGGAAGGAGTTTTATGAAGGACAAAAGGTATTGATCTACAACTCAAGATTAAGACTCTTTCCAGGCAAGCTTAAGTCACGATGGTATGGACCATATATTGTCACAAAAGTCTTTCCACATGGTGCATTGGAAGTCCACAGTGAAGAAAAAAATCAAACATTCAAGGTGAACGGGCATAGAGCGAAGCCATACATAGAGATGAGTCTAGAACCGCAAGAGGAAGATGTGAATCTTCAAACCATTCAATACATAGCATGACTCATCATGTCTAGCTGAAGACATGAAACACAGCGCTTATTGGGAGGCAACCCAACTTTTTAGGGGAGTATTTACACTTTCCTTTACTTTCTTTAGTTATTCATTTTTATTTTTCAGTCTCTCCTTACTAGATGGTAACACATGCCTATATCTTATGTTTTGTGCGAACATTGAAGACAATGTTCCATCTAAGTGTGGGGGTATTAGTTAGTTATATTTGGAATCTTTTGAATTCTTTTAGGATAAACAATTTCTTATAAAGTAAGAGTAAGGATACTTATTTACTTTAGGATTGTTGAGTTTCATAATTCCCTACAAAATTGTGCGAGTCATGCGATTATACATAATAAACAAATGTGATGCTTTTTCTGATAATTATTTCCTTTAGATCTAGTCCTAAATCGAGTTTAAGTAAATAGAGTGATACAATATATGTATATATTTGAATAAAGTCAGTCTACTCCAATGTTTTGAGCGCTTAGTAACTAGGGGTATTCATCACCAATGTTTACCTTTACGTCAAACGGCAACTTGAAATATGAGTATGCAAAGCACTTTAATGTTTGTGACTTGTTGAGTAACCGGGTGGATACATCACAAATGTTTCGCATTCGCGTCAAAAGACAAGTGACAACTTTAAAGAAGAGACTATAAAAAAAAAAAAAAAAAAAAAAAAAAAAAAAAAAAAAAAAAAACCTCTAGTTTGCTACTGGATTTGTAGTAGAGAAAAGGGATAATCACAGACTGAGTAGTTGCATACTATAACTACATTAATCGCATGACAAATATGATTAAGTTTGGGGATTATGACAGAACAATTGCACTAGAGAAAGTGGGTATGTTCAATTTTACTTTATCTGAAATTGTTTGTAGTTTTATATTTTTCATATTGATGTCCACATAATAAGAAATCTTGATGGTTGAGTTCATTCTGATTATTACTCCCTTGTTCATAAATTCACTTTTTGCTTGAGGACAAGCAAAAGCTAAGTGTGGGGGTATTTGATGAACACATTATTATTCACTTTTTAGAGCAATAATCTTAATATAATTAGACATTTAAAAGCTCTATATATGGTATTTAACTCTTATTCTCTCTTTTCCATAGGAAACAGCGTAAAACAGCAAAACGAAGCAGATTCAGGACTTCAAAGATGATACACAGAAAAATGTAGAGGAACAGTCGACTTATTCCCAAGAGCAGTCGACTGGCCTGATCAAAGATGAAATCTACAGAAGTCTCGACTCAGTCGACTGGTCCAGAGATAAGTCGACTGGTCTGCGGCGGAGTAAACAAACTAAATCTTCAAAGATACACCTGCATCTAATTTCAAATCTATTTTGAATCAAGATTTTATGAAGCGAATCAAATCTAAAGACAGGGTATTTCCAAGTGGACGTGGTGAACGGATAAGGAAGGAAAGGAGAAAAGAGAAAGATATTAATCATCAAATCAAATAAAGAAGGATCTTCCTGAAAAAGTGGAAACCCTAATTCTCAGCCGTACTCTATAAATATCAGAAGAGGTCAACTTAGAAAAGGGGATGATCATATATATCTCTGGGAAGTGACTCAATCACCAAGTTCCTGAACAAACATCGAGAGCATCACTCCATCAACATCGAAGAAGGAGAGAGAAGATCCAGCAACCAGAAGGCAGTCGACTGTGTGACAGCCAGCCGACCATATTGCCGGAATCCATTAGTTTATTTCTTCTTCTTTCTTTATTCTTTTATGTTGATCATGTATTCAAACTTGTTAAGCAATAAAGTTATTATTATGTGGAACTAATTTCATAGTTGGGTAGATCGAAACCGTAGTTATGTAATGCTATTTTCTTCTGAACTCTTCTATGTTACTTATTGATTGAATCTAATTGAATTGGTATAGGTTTATGATAGTCAAACTAGTTTTCAAGACTGAGAGCAGTCGACTGAGGTGAGAGCCAGTCGACTGACGTACAGAACTTGGGAAGCTCAAGTTTGGATATCATTTATCTGAATCTGTTATATGAGCATATTGAGACGACCGAATCTCGTGCTCATAATTTGTAACAAAGGAATCTTTAGGGGTTCTTGGTTCAATCAACTTAGAGGATCTAGATCTGATACCAATTTCTAGAACTTTAAGTGTTTGTTCGTTTCCACTGTTCTTATGTTTTCCCTAAGTATAACTTAGTAGATACCATGCTAGATACTTACGGAAAGAAACGAATTAGAGTAGATACCATGCCTAATTCTTGGCTTAGGGAAACATTACTTTAAGGAGTAGATACCATGCCCTTGAAGTGAACAAACATGAGTAATTAGAAGTAAGTTCAGAAGGTAGCTTAGCATTATTAACTATTGGTGGAGATCAACAACCCAACTATTCAAGAGATATTTGTGATTCAACACCTCTCATCTTAGTTTTAATCTTTTAGTTCTTTTAGAATATTATGACAACTCTTATTCATTTTTATTATTAGTTTTATTGATTAGTAAGTTGAGATCTACAATCTCTGTGGGATCGACCCTTGCTATTACTACGATTCTATAAACGATTCGTGCACTTGCGAGGTTTTATAATTTGTGTCTAGGTTTATCTATTTATTTAGGTATCTAGATTTCCAACAACAGATTACAGCAAAACCTTCAGAAATTCCGAATGACATGTACGAATTCTTAAGGCCACCACCTAACAAAAGACCTTACAAATTATCATGAAAATGGCAAAACACAAAAAGAAGAATGCAACTCGGAAAAGACAAAGAATAGGAAACCCCAAAATATGAAACTACAGAACACAACGAAAAAGGAATTGCAGGGAATGGAGAATGGTTAGACCTAGATTGTGTAAAAGACGTAGATAGGAAAATTGAAGAATGGGTAAAAGCGTCACTAATAGTAGTATTTAGACAGAATCTTATAGGAAACGCATTTGAGAAATTTATAGAAGCCACCTTTATAGGTGTAGTAGCAAAATGGTGGAATAGATTAAAGGAAGAAGAAAGAAATACTATAAGAAAATCACGACCAATTGATGACAGAGGAACTGAAGAAACCTCAGCACAATGAACCTTAGGTCTAAAAGAAATAATTACAAATTACGAGATAGCAATAAGAACAGAATTCAGTGTATATGATAAAGGAGAAAAACACACCATATATAAAAAGAATCAAGCAAGATGGAGACTAAGTAACATAGAAATATGCGACATGTGTTATTTTGACAACTATGCTTGCGAATTCTGTGAATATTTTCAGGATAGTTATTATACAAAAGAAGAACGGAGTCCAATTTTGGACTCATTCTTTTTAAAACTACCTGATCCAAAGAGTATAAACATATATAATGCATACATAAGTGAAAAAGTAAAACCAGAAGTAGACACTTTAGGGTATAAAACGCAATTCGTAAAAGATTATAGGGACAAAGTATGCCAAGATGCTAGAGCAACAATGAAATATTATAGAACATATAAACAAAGAATTTGTTGTGAAGATGCAAGACTAAATCATTGGGGATGCAATAATAACTATAAATATACAAAGAAGAATAATCACAAATTCCAAAAATATAAACCAAAATATAGAAAAACTTTTAAGAGATATAGAAAACCCTATAAAAAATACCTTAGAAACAAAAATAAAAATAAAAATAGACAGTATACGAAAAATCCTAAGAAATGCAATTGTTACATATGTAGAGAGGTAGGACATATATCACCAAATTGCCCTAAAAGAATGAAAAAATAAAATGTAAAATACATAGAAAAAATTGAAGAAATGAATAATATGAACTATGAACCCATATAATATGATGAAGAATGGTCAGAAATAAGTGAAGATGAAGAAATAATGGTAATGGAAGAAGATAGTGAAAGTAGTGAAGGTGAAACAGAAGAATGTAAAATAAATATGATGACAGGAATAACAGAAATAGGAGAACCTTCAGAAAGAAAAGAAAACAATGAAGAAGTAAGAGAAAGAATGTGCTTTGACATACAAAAATATGATAAAATAAGAGCTATTAAATTAGATATAAATCCAAAAGAAATCTTTAAATTACCAATATTCGAAAGAAAGAAAAGTACCATCATAATAGCTAGAAATAATGAACAACCTATAGACATTGAACAAGCACAAGGGAAAACCATAATTCCATTAATAACCGATAGAATAATAAGACAAGAAATAAAAAAATACCTGAGAAAACTAGAAAGACATTAAGACACATACATTCAGGAGCAGTACAAATAATAATAAAAGCCTATTTTAAGGAAGGGATGAATACACCCCTGGAAATATACCTAATGGATGATAAGATAATATCAAGTACACAAGATGCCTTATTAGGAATAGTACAAGAAAACCTAATGTACCAAAAGATAAAATTTACAATAAAACCTAATTTCTCTATAAGCATGACAAAAGAAAATAAAGACAAAAGTCTAATCATATATCATAGGTTATCAGGAATAGAAATGATAGAAAAAAAAAGCAAAGTTATGAGTATACAAATAAGAAATATTTATGCTTTCACTAGCAAACATGAAGTAAAAAATAGAAATACAGATAATTTTAAAATAGAGCGGCTATTCAGCGAAATTATAAGATACAAACCAGCTAGAGAAAACCCTAAAATGACTATACCAAATTATATAGAATTCAACTTTAATAAACCAAAAGAAACTGGATAAGGAAAAGCACCACAAATAATGTTCGGAAAGAGATCACTATCAATAAGAAATAAGCAACAAGTATTGGAATTCATACCAATAATAAATACATTAGAACACCAAAACAATAACTAATTTAAAATAGAAATAGAATATTATGACGATGGGAAATGGAATAAACAAATAGCCTTAGTAGATACAAGAGCTACTAATTCACACATTAAACAAACAAATGTAAAACCACTGAATTAATAATATTAGAAAACCCATATTACTACATAGACTATTACGATAATAGACATCCAATTGTACATAAAATTATACTACCACTAAGGATAAATGGTAAAAAGGAAATGTTATTACATTTACACGTAGACCCAGAACACCATGTTAATGAAATGCTATTAGAAACTAACTTCCTTACATCAGTACAACCTTACTCAATTCAAGAAGAAAAAATCACAATAACGGTAAATAATAAAAGTATGACAATAAATAGAATATTAGATAAATGAATCCATTAAGAGAAACAAAAAACACAATATACATACTAACAGAATTTTTTTACGAAGGATACAAATCGAGGAACTACCATAGTCTAATAGACACCAGAGCAGGCACTAGCTGATGCCGCAAAAATATACTACCAAAATGGAAACAAGATGGATATAATAAAAAATCAATAACTGGATTAACTGGACAAACCATCATACTTGATAAGTATCAACAAAATGTTAATATACAAATAGGAAGTTACATACTAAGAATACCAATAATATACCAGTTTGATGATATGAATAATAATGTGCCCTTAGGATGACTTTTTCCAACAATACTACCCTATAACCATATCACATAAATCGGTTGTATTTACGACACATTGCCAACACCAAGTAATAGCAATTAGAATAACCCAACCATATTCTAGAACCGACCTACCACACATCAGAGTTTCTTCAACCAAGCGTGGTGAATATCAATATTTACCAAACAAAACTAGAATACAACAAGTCTAAGAAATAACTACAAAAGAAATTTTACAAAAACAAATAGAAGATTTGTGCGGAGAAGATCCCTTGACAAAATGGGACTTAAGTAAACCCACAACACACATAGAGATAGATAAGAACAAAATAATAGAAATTAAACATATAAGACATACTCTAACAGATTTTGAAGAGTTCAAAATACATATAAAAGAATTAATAGAAAATAATTACATAAGAAAATCACAAAGTCCACATTCATCACCAGCATTCATGTAAGAAAGCATTCAGAAGAAAAAAGAGGCAAATCTCGAATGACAGTAAATTATAAGGAACTAAATAAAAATACTAAGAGGTTCGGATACCCACTAGCAGACATGCAAATACTACTTAACACAGTAAGAACAAGAAAAATATATTCGAAATTTGATTGTAAATCAGAATTTTATCATGTAAAACTAACAGAAGATTCAATACCTTTAACAGCATTTAGCACGCCTCAAGGATTTTATGAATGGAATGTATTATCATTCGGTTATAAAAATAGCCCAGGAATAGTTCAAGAGTATATGGATAAATTTTTTGAAAAATACAACAATTACATATTAGTATATGTAGATGATATTCTAATAGGATCCGAAAACGAAGAACAATATAAAGAACATCAACTAAAATTCATAGAAATAGTGAAAAATGCAGGTATTATACTATCAAAAAAGAAAATGGAATTATTCAAAACTGAGATAGATAGGAACAAAATTATCACATGAAAGAATAGAATTACAACCACAAACAGCAGAAAAAATAAAGACTTTTCCTGATGTCCTAAAAGAAAAAAGAGAAGTACAATCTATAATAGGGTTACTAAATCAAACAAGATGTTACATACCAAATTTATCAGCAAAAACAAATTGGTTACAACAAAAACTGAAAAAGTTTAAGAAATGAGAATGAACCCCTGTAATACCCTGATTTGTCGAATATATGAAAGATTATTTATTTTTATATATAGTGTGCACGTGTAATATTTTGGCTATTATTTTCAACATGATGAATAAGAATATTGTTTTCTATAAAGCATTTTTTTACCAAAGCCCAAATGTTAATTTACTTATCCTTCTTTTAAAATAATTATTTTGGCCCAATTAATTTAAGCCCATGGATTTAATCCCTTTTACTATTTTTTTTCTACAACTTGTATGTGTAACATTTCTTTTAAAAAAAAAAGGGACTTGTTATTTTGATGTACAAAATTTTGTAGGGTGGTTTGTGTGTGCACGTGCATAAAGCACAAATCTTGGCCGGTTTTGGGTAGAGAAGTGGGCATCATTGTGGGTGGTTATTTTGGAGTGTGGGTGGTTATCACAACTTCCTAGTGCATCCTAGCCTTTGATCCTATAACCATCTACTAAATCCTGGCCTTCCATCTCACTCCTTTTGGTGTATAAATACCCCCCCCCTCTCATCCATTGTTCTTTACACTAAGATTATTTTATGAGATTATTATTGTGAGAGAGTTGTGTGTGGAGACCGGGCATCATCATCTGGAGATCTTCGGCAAGGAGCAAGGTGCATTAAGGAGCTTTTCTGGACTTCGATTACTTCGTCAATAAGGTGGGTGTTTCTCGGGACTTCTAAAGCAGAAAATATGCCATATTTGTGATGATTAGTACTATGCTCATGAGAAGTAAATTCAAACGTACTAGAATTGCTTGAGTATGTTTATGATGATAATTGTGGAAGACTATTAGTGAAATATTAGCACTGCAAACAATGACGTTTGGGTCGGTACAGTCGACTGCCGTTTGGATAAGTCGACTGGTACGAGACATCTGCTACATGTTTTGTTAGAAGTTTCATGACATAAATGTGTATAATTAAAATGAAATAGTAAGGCTAAACTCATATTCTTCATGGTATACATGACTGAGGAGCCATGAGCATGTGGAAAAAGAACTAGCGATGATTAATAAAACTAAGAATGATCTGGGCAGTCGACCGGTGTTATGAACAGTCGACCGATGTTTTGTTTAAACTATGAATAATCCAGTAGTTTCTTGAAATGAAGTATTTTTCCATTGTGTTATTCTAGTGTAATGGATTGAGATTAATATTTTCACCTCTGCAAGAAAGTTATGAATAAGTATAAATGCATGTTTAAACACTTCCTTGAAGAAAAGATAATGTTAGTTACTTGAAATTCCATACTGCGATATTACTGAACAATTAAGAGATTTCGTGTTTATGAGACATGAACGTATGTATACTGTAAATTGACATCATGATGCAAGTGTATGTAAGAACTGTAAGAAAGATAATCCCTTAATCTGAAATATGAATCTGTCCAGTCGACTTAATACGAGTAGCAAGTCGACTGAGCTGAATATGGATATGTACTGTTGAGACTAGGACAGACGACTGATTTGTTGACAGTCGACTGTTACGTGGATAACATTTTGAACATAAAAAAGTTGCGGGACAACCGACTGGCCATGTGCAGCAGTCGACTCTCCCGAGTGTTTATGAAGAACTTGTATTGACTGAACAAGTCGACTGGTCTTTTTCTAAGACGACTGTACAGAGTAGATTTTGATATGACAGAGATTTCATTTTTTTGATTACTGCTAAGAGTTGTGAACTTTATGATTGATGTTGATGAACTCTTTCTATTGCTGTATGAATTTATATGAATCATAGTTTGAATTGAGAAATTCACATGAAATGAGTCATACTTTGAATGAAGAATTACATGAATATGAAAATTAAGAATATGATATGCTGAGGCAATGAAAATGAATTCATGAGTTAGAATTGCTCAAATTGGAAGTTGTGAATTGGAAATTGAAGAAAGGAGTAGCTAAGTCTCCCCCGGCAATGGAAATGAAATGAAAAATGAGAATTTAAAGACCAAGGTTGGTCATGTATTGAAATGAATGAATAAGTCCGGTTTAGTGGAAAGGCTAACTCCAGAACTTTAATTTTTATTCATGATTCTATTAAAATAAGGACTAGTACATAGTGGAGATGTGATGAAAGTAAGAGAAAAATATTGAGTATGAGGGCTATTGGGTAGCGGCGAGAGCGTATCCCAGGAATTTCCATGATGAGTCTGGGTGAGGATACTACTCCAGAGTACCGTCCCAGTGACGACGCTCGTGGGATGTTTGAAGACTACGGGTGGTGTCATGTCTATGGTGGGAGCAGAATTACCACAGGATGTCTGCATGATGAGTCATGTCAGCGATGGGATTCCCTCTAGAGTACCTAGACATGAGTTCGTAGGTCGGAAAATATCTAGGATACTTACCGTAATTACAGTAGTAGATTAAGTCATGATGAGGGATTGAACCCTACAAAAAATGAAGAACGATTAAGAGACTTGCCCTCGGACCTATGTAGTATGGGATGCATAGAATCCAAACAAGTGTGCATTAGTGTCATGTAAATTAAATAATTGCATTAAGGATTAAGTGCACAATCACAACACGACATCGTTAAGATTTCCCTCTTTTCTTTTATTTTTGAATGTGAACAAGTTTGTGATTTGTTAAGAAATGAGAATCGTTATACTGTTTCTGGCATAGAGAGGATGGCCATGTATAACTATCGTCGGTTGAATAAACTGACGTACCCACAGTTTTGTATGCAGGGTAAATGACATGTTAAAGGTTAAAGAGGAATGGATGCATAAAGATTTTACCATGTTGTTGTACATTTATTTAAATGTTGTAAATTTTTACTTCTGCTGTGCAAATGAAAAGTGTAATATATGATGTAAACTCTGATGTAAAGTGAAAAGTTTAAGTTCCTTGTAAAGTTGTACTAAAGAAAGTGAAAAGATCCTGTAGAACATCTCGAATTCAGTGTATTTGGGATTCGGGGCGTTGCAGAGTGGTATCAGAGCCACGCTTTCTACGCTTTCTACACTTGTACAAATTTATAAGGAACGCCACCGTAGAAGTGGACATTAGAGTGTGTGTTTGAGTTTAGAGATTTAAATGTAAGTGACTTACATTTGTGTTTCTCTATGACTTATGCTCCTTCCTTCCTACTTTCTAAGATGGCTGATCACTTCGACCCTACTGGAGACGACGACTGGCATATCATTGAGGAAGAGTACCATCCTGGACAGGCTGATTCTGAGGATGAGTATCACCCTGGGCAAGCAGATTCTGATGAGGAGTGGTCTGTATCTCGAGAAATTACCCCACCTCCAGACTCGTCTGACGATTCTTCTTCTGATGAAGAGGAGGGACCAGTTCTGAGTAGCACTGTTGCTTCTCTTCAGAGGCAGGTGGAAACCCTGCGAGAGAGAGTTGGAGTATTGGAAGCTCAACTGGCGAAGCGAAAGGACGATTTTTCTATTCTCAGTCACCGGATATGGAAACTTAATCCTTTGATGATGCTCCCTATTCCTTCGCGGCATAATTCAGATGTGTTTTTCAACAGACACATTAATATTCAGCTGGGTTTTAGCCAAGAAAGGGTTTTCTCTGCATTGTATAATCACTCGAGACAATCCAGTAAAGAATTATAGGTGTGTATCACTAACAATCCTTTATCTTTCATTTTTTCTATATCCAACCATGAGTTCATGAATTTGTTACTTTTAAGGCCTAAATGTGTAGATTCTAATTAAGAACTTATCAGTTATAAGTAGAAATTTCAATTTACTTCATCAAGGACATATATGGGCTGCTATACTAAGTCATGCTGAACAACATATTATTTCTCTAAATATGGAAAAATGAATCTCAAGTCTCCATCATTACAGATAATTTTTTTTTTTTAAACCTGTCCAATAGTGAGCAGCATTTCACATGATAATGAAGTGTCAAGAACATAGAGAGTGTACCCAACAATGCATGCCTTCTTTCTCTGTTCTGCCATGGTTCAAGTGGGGGCAATTGGCAATTTGTTACTTCTCAAGGCTAAAATGTTTATATCATAATATAATAGCCAATCAGCTTATTAGTGAAAGCTTCATCTACACTTCAGATGTTAATACATAATAACCTTGTTATGGGTTGATCAAATATAGGAATCAATGTCAAGTGTTGAATGAATGGCTATAATTATAAAACTAAAAATACTATCGTCTTTTAGTTATGATATCATAATAAAAATATACAAAAGGAGTAATGAGCAAATCCTTTTACAGCTACAAATTCGAAATTATCACAATTTCACAAATAATTATTTTCACAATACCTAGGGTTTCAGAAATAGAGAGGTAGAGGAGGACGACAACCAAGCAACGGGTGCGAGAGCGAACGACGGCGGCGGGTGGGAGAGCGAAAGGCGGCGGTAGGTGCGCGAGCGAACGGTGGGATAGAGCTTGAAGAGGGAAAGAGAGAGAGAAATTGGGGAGATTGTGGGAAAGTAGGGTTTCAAAAATTGGGAATTGTGGAAAATAGAGAGGGAAGTAGGGTTTCGCCATGGATTGAGCGCGAAGAGGGAAAATAGGGTTTCTCTGGTTGAGCGAGGAGAGAAAAAAGATAGCGCGAAGTGGGAAATTTGGGGGAATATAGATTTTATTAACAAGATATTAATTCCTGGCGTTTGAAAATGCCGGGGTATACTACTAACCCCGACATTTTCAACAAACGTCGGGGTATATTTTCAACCCTCTGGCGCTTATTAAAAAACACCGGGGTTTTCCTGACGAAACTACCCAAATGCCATAGTAGGTTCGCCGGGTTTTCCCATATATTTTGTAGTGGATGTGAACCTAATGGACCGTTTGGTGCGACGCTGGTGGACCGAGAGGTTCCTCTCAACCATCAACTCCAATAGTGGTGAATTGATATTCTCCACTGTTTGGCGTGTCACCTTGCTATCTAGCTTAGTTTCGTTTATTTTCTTTCCAATGAGAATTGTTCGTTGTATTTTTGTTCTTTTTAATTTCTTGTTCAGTAGTTTGTACTTTATGTAATTGCCTTTGGGCCCTTTTGCAAAAAAGAAATAAAATGAAATAAAATTGCACATCAATTCACAAAAGAGCTCTAATGGTGCGTTTGGATCGGGTATTAAAAACAGTTTTCAGTTTTTAATTTCAAAACAATGGGTAATTTTGTTTGGATACAAATTTTTCGAAAACTCATTAAAAAATTTCACACTCAAAACCTATGTTTAAAATGAATTTTTTGAAAGAAAAAAAAACCGTTTTCTGTGCTAAGTTTTTTCATTCCCAACCAACATACTGTATTTGTATATCTATATGTATATATGTATACATTATGTACGTATACCAGTGTAGTCGAAGGCGTAAGGCGCAATGCAATTTTACTACCCCGTACAAAGTCTGAGGCGTAAGGCGCAATTTGAGGCGTAAGTGTCACTTAACCGATGCGCACTATTACTTTTGGGGTTTTTAAAATTTATAAATAAGATTATATAAACAAGATTATATCATTGCAACAAAATTTATCATACAATGACCAAGATAACTGTGTAAGTTATCATTTTTGTAAAACTACAATGTGTTCCTCTGTAATGTATAACTAAAATGTGTTTCTTGCCCTAAAGAAGAAGTGTTACAATTTGTTCCTTTGTAAAACTACAATAATATCATGTTAACCTTCAATTCATAGTTTCATACAGTAATGAGCATACAGTAATACAGTAATGAAGATACTTACCATGCAACATATAATATTACAGTATCACAGTTTTGAGCATACAGTAAAACTATAAAAGTATCAAATTAAATATTGCAGTAATGAGCATACAATATTACAATATTACAGTCTTAGTAAATAGTAAGGTATTTTGAAATTTTACAGCAATAACATAAAGTTAACCGACCATAAAATTTGGTCATGCTCTACAGTGAGATATGATGTAATTGTTTGAATAAGGCATGGTTTGTAGCGCCCCGAATTTCTAATATGAGACTTAGAAAATACGTGGCACTTTCCCAGCGATCCACTTCAATGTAACAACATACATAGTACAAAAACTCAAATCATTTTATTCCAAATTCTTATTACAATAATCTTTTCAAATTTGCAGCGGAAATGCAACACCTTGAATTAAAACATTCTTTTACAACACTTCTCTTTACAAAATTTACACAAGGCTCTATTACATCACTTATAATCTCTAAAGCTAACTCAAGCATCCAAGCCTCCAAACTCTAAGCAACAACCTGCATCATATGAGGCTAGAGTTGAACCCTAACCCCCAAACTAAAGGGGTCAGCCATAAATGGTGTGAGTGATATAAACAACAAACATAAATAAACAATAATCATAAATTCTCAAGCAACATGTACTGAACAAAAATACATAAACTGAACATGTAATATGAAACAAGAAACGATAGGCCAGTACATGCGTGAACCAAGTCGAGAATCAATAACACCGATCAAATATCCATCAATCAATCACTCTCAAAAATGTACAGCTCAACTGTACTGTACAGTCGACTGAATAAGGCACTAGTCGACTGATCACTCCCAAACTCCTGATTATCAAACATTCTCAATATCACGTTACATGTCCAACGATCAATCACTAATAATGCCATAGATCGGATATTCGGTGATCAGTCACTAATAGTAACTCCCAACACCGCAGATTCTATCCATCTACAAAGACTAAAAATAACACAGATCGAATATTCGGTGATCAGTCACTAATAGTAACTCCCAACACCGCAGATTCTATCCATCTACAAAGACTAAAGAAAGCACAGATCGGATATTCGATGATCAGTCACTAATAGTAACTCCCAACACCACAGATTCTATCCATCTACACAGATCGGATATTCGGTGATCAGTCACTAATAGTAACTCCCAACACCGCAGATTCTATCCATCTACAAAGACTAAAGATAACACAGATCGGATATTCGGTGATCAGTCACTAATAGTAACTCCCAACACCGCAGATTCTATCCATCTACAAAGACTAAAGTCTTGAAAGAACACTCAAGATTCTGAAAAACTCATCATCACCAGTCGACTTTTACTGCAGTAAGTCGACTGCCCCGAGAACCAATATCCAAGATTATAACAAGTGCTATAAGTCGACTTAATATTCCATCAGTCGACTTACCCGAGACAATTACCAATAATTCTCAAGAAACATTCCAAGTGCTAACAGTCGACTTAACAAATCATCGGTCGACTGTCCAGACGAGATACTGATCAATACTTTACAAACATAATACTCGGCAGACCAGTCGACTGAATATGGGTCTCAGTCGACTGTCCCGAAGAATTCTCAAAAGTCCAAAAGGTGCATCAGTAGCGTCGTACCAGTCGACTGAATCGTAGACCAGTCGACTGTCGGCCTACAATTCTCACAAATTAGGTCTGAAATCAATAATCAATACTGGAGTCTATCTCAATACCAAATCTCTTCCTCAACTCAAATCTAATTCGTTTCGTAATCACAAGATCCAGAGATTCAACCATCCAATTTCTTATTGTCGTAACTATACTCAAATCTTAACATGTTTCAAGCGATCAAGAATTGTCAATCGAGATCTACTAATCTTTCATGGATTTCACATGCATAATAATAATAATAACTATTGCATCGACCACATACAAGATACAAAATATCAAAACAATCAACACATAATCATTCACATAAAACAAAACAAAGTTCATATCACTCACCTTTAGAATTGCAAAGATCCAATGGAAAGCCTTCTTCTTGCTAGATCCAAGAACTTCTTCTTCAATCGCCAAGAGAATAAGGGGTACAATAAGATCTGAGTTGTGCAGCGAATGACGGCTGCAAACTCCCTTATATAGGCCAGGAATCAAGTATTAGGGTTTCCAAATATATTTGCAAAACAATCCCTTCAGAATACAATTATATATATATATATATCTACTCTTGGAAATTCATCTAAAATTCATTAAATTTAGGATTTAAAAGAAAATATACTTCTAAATCTTAACCAATACCCTTCAAAATGTCCAGAATACAAATTTTGCATTTTAGTCCTTAAAATGTCAATTTTGCAAATAAGTCCTTCTTTTCTCAAAAATTGCAAATAGTATCAATTAATTTCAGAAAAATCTGGAAAAAAAATAGTAAATAATTCCCAAATAATAAATAATGATTTTTCATAGAGAAAACTTAATTTTTCAAACTTCTCAAGAGTCATTTGCACGTGTTTTGCACGTGTTCAAAAGATAAATCTTTTAGAAAATATCAATTAAATCCTCAAAATTCATTTAAATTCATTTTCAAATAATAAAAATAATATTTGAAAATACAGGGTTCTACATCACTCCCTCCTTAGAAGAGTTCTGTCCTCAGAACTACGGCTAATGAGGTCCGAACAACCCACTAACAATGATTGAAAACTCAAGGGTAGAAACATAAATCTTAGGAAATACAGTCACATCAAAGAATGCATTCCAACAAAACAAACACATCATACATAGGAAACAAATCATGCAAAGAATTCAGAAAATCAATCTTCCGCTGCGCAACTCTGATAACTTGCCATCGGAAGCCAACTGCAACAACTACTGAACTCCTGCTTCCAACTCTGACCTTCTGCTTCATCCTTCCAAGGATCAGTGGCCACTCCCTCCTTAGAAAGGACATGACTAAGGATAGCCACCTCAAGACCTTGCTTGGAAACACCTTAAGCTCCATACTTAAGAATAGTAATCAATGGGCGATACAATTGTATGCAAGAAAATAGTATCAAATAAAACTTTGTCTTTATTCCATTAATCCAATTAAACTTGTTACATGAAGAAAATACTCAATCCTCAATTATTTCCAAAATAAAGTTTTACTTAATACAAAGAAAATTCTTGCACACACAGATCATATTTCTGGATTGCCCGCATCCTCCTTAGTCAATGCGAACACTTGCCCCTGTTTCGGATCCTTGCCTTTCTCTGCCTTCTCTTTCTTCAGCTGTGGACATTGTGGTCGGATATGCCCTTCTTGACCACACTGAAAACAAGTCTGCTTTGCTAACTTCGGACATTCCCTCCTTCTATGTCCTGTCTGCCTGCAGAAATAACAAGTCACTTCCTGAGTTGCCGGTGCCTTCTGCACTGGATCACTGGACTTGCTCTTCTTCACTGGGAATTCCTCCCCATCCTGATCATCTGCTGGCCTCTTTTTCTTGTTCCAAGTCTCTCGCTTCACCCGGGACTGGTCCATATCCTCCTCGGTCATAGCTGCTCTCCTGACCAGCTTGTCGAATCTTCTGATGCCCAACGGAACCATCCTTGACCTCAAGTTTGGCCTCAAGCCCTGCTCAAACTTTTTGGCCTTCTTTGCTTCATCCACGATCAACTTTGGCGCATACCTCGAAAGTTGAGCAAATTTAGTCTCATACTCCCGCACGGTCATGCTACCCTGCTGAAGGTTCAAGAACTCAGTCGCTTTCTTCTCTTGTACATCAAGAGGAAAGAAGCGATCTCTGAACTCCTCCAGAAAAGCTTCCCATGTCAGCTGCTGATCTCCCAGAGTCCTCTTCAGCGACTCCCACCAGATACCAGCGTCCTTCTCTAGCTGCATCGAAGCTAACTTCACCTTGCTGGCTGTCGGAGTCTCCGACACCTCAAAGATCGTCTGCATCTTCCTAATCCAGTCATCTGCTGCTGTTGGATCAGCTTGTCCCTCAAAGACTGGCGGCCTCATCCTCTTAAAGGATTCAATCTGCTTAATCGGATCAGCGTTCACCAATCCATGTCCGGCTCCATGATTTGGCTGCGAATTCTGCTGCTGCGCTTGCTGCTGCGCCACATTGAGTGCCATCAGCGTATTCAACGTCTGATATACCTTGGCAAACTCAGCTTCCAGGTCGATCCCATTTCCTCGGGAACTACCAGACCCATCCTCGTTGTTGCCTCCATTCCTGCCCCTGGGTGCAACCATTTTGAATACTGCAAAACGAGGGAAAAGTTAGAGCGTCACACAATTCATACTCAAATCAATACCCTAAGGCAAAACCATAACCATGCCCCAAGCCAAACATCATGTTTTAACCCTATGTGATACTCACACTCTAATGTCCACACCTAGGTACTCACTCTATAGTGTCCACACCTAGGTTGGTTTTCATACTATGTCTATTATTATCATTGAAGCATGCTCTGATACCAAATCTGTAGCGCCCCGAATTTCTAATATGAGACTTAGAAAATACGTGGCACTTTCCCAGCGATCCACTTCAATGTAACAACATACATAGTACAAAAACTCAAATCATTTTATTCCAAATTCTTATTACAATAATCTTTTCAAATTTGCAGCGGAAATGCAACACCTTGAATTAAAACATTCTTTTACAACACTTCTCTTTACAAAATTTACACAAGGCTCTATTACATCACTTATAATCTCTAAAGCTAACTCAAGCATCCAAGCCTCCAAACTCTAAGCAACAACCTGCATCATATGAGGCTAGAGTTGAACCCTAACCCCCAAACTAAAGGGGTCAGCCATAAATGGTGTGAGTGATATAAACAACAAACATAAATAAACAATAATCATAAATTCTCAAGCAACATGTACTGAACAAAAATACATAAACTGAACATGTAATACGAAACAAGAAACGATAGGCCAGTACATGCGTGAACCAAGTCGAGAATCAATAACACCGATCAAATATCCATCAATCAATCACTCTCAAAAATGTACAGCTCAACTGTACTGTACAGTCGACTGAATAAGGCACCAGTCGACTGATCACTCCCAAACTCCTGATTATCAAACATTCTCAATATCACGTTACATGTCCAACGATCAATCACTAATAATGCCATAGATCGGATATTCGGTGATCAGTCACTAATAGTAACTCCCAACACCGCAGATTCTATCCATCTACAAAGACTAAAAATAACACAGATCGAATATTCGGTGATCAGTCACTAATAGTAACTCCCAACACCGCAGATTCTATCCATCTACAAAGACTAAAGAAAGCACAGATCGGATATTCGATGATCAGTCACTAATAGTAACTCCCAACACCACAGATTCTATCCATCTACACAGATCGGATATTCGGTGATCAGTCACTAATAGTAACTCCCAACACCGCAGATTCTATCTATCTACAAAGACTAAAGATAACACAGATCGGATATTCGGTGATCAGTCACTAATAGTAACTCCCAACACCGCAGATTCTATCCATCTACAAAGACTAAAGACTTGAAAGAACACTCAAGATTATGAAAAACTCATCATCACCAGTCAACTTTTACTGCAGTAAGTCGACTGCCCCGAGAACCAATATCCAAGATTATAACAAGTGCTATAAGTCGGCTTAATATTCCATCAGTCGACTTACCCGAGACAATTACCAATAATTCTCAAGAAACATTCCAAGTGCTAACAGTCGACTTAACAAATCATCGGTCGACTGTCCAGACGAGATACTGATCAATACTTTACAAACATAATACTCGGCAGACCAGTCGACTGAATATGGGTCTCAGTCGACTGTCCCGAAGAATTCTCAAAAGTCCAAAAGGTGCATCAGTAGCGTCGTACCAGTCGACTGAATCGTAGACCAGTCGACTGTCGGCCTACAATTCTCACAAATTAGGTCTGAAATCAATAATCAATACTGGAGTCTATCTCAATACCAAATCTCTTCCTCAACTCAAATCTAATTCGTTTCGTAATCACAAGATCCAGAGATTCAACCATCCAATTTCTTATTGTCGTAACTATACTCAAATCTTAACATGTTTCAAGCGATCAAGAATTGTCAATCGAGATCTACTAATCTTTCATGGATTTTACATGCATAATAATAATAATAACTATTGCATCGACCACATACAAGATACAAAATATCAAAACAATCAACACATAATCATTCACATAAAACAAAACAAAGTTCATCACTCACCTTTAGAATTGCAAAGATCCAATGGAAAGCCTTCTTCTTGCTAGATCCAAGAACTTCTTCTTCAATCGCTAAGAGAATAACAATAATATCTGAGTTGTGCAGCGAATGACGGCTGCAAACTCCCTTATATAGGCCGGGAATCAAGTATTAGGGTTTCCAAATATATTTGCAAAACAATCCCTTCAGAATACAATTATATATATATATATATCTACTCTTGGAAATTCATCTAAAATTCATTAAATTTAGGATTTAAAAGAAAATATACTTCTAAATCTTAACCAATACCGTTCAAAATGTCCAGAATACAAACTTTGCATTTTAGCCCTTAAAATGTCAATTTTGCAAATAAGTCCTTCTTTTCTCAAAAATTGCAAATAGTATCAATTAATTTCAGAAAAATCTGGAAAAAAAATAGTAAATAATTCCCAAATAATAAATAATGATTTTTCATAGAGAAAACTTAATTTTCCAAACTTCTCAAGAGTCATTTGTACGTGTTTTGCACGTGTTCAAAAGATAAATCTTTTAGAAAATATCAATTAAATCCTCAAAATTCATTTAAATTCATTTTCAAATAATAAAAATAATATTTGAAAATACGGGGTTCTACATGGTTTCATGATTATAGTAAATTATGAAATGAACTAGATTCATAATTTTGTTTCAAAGTAACTTGCAAAAACATCATAAGCAAAGATAGACGAACACCCAAGAAAGAAACCAAAAAAGTGTAAAATTAGAAAGGAAAGAAACCAAAATAAGCGTGGAGAGCCTGGAGATTGAGGAGTAGGAGTGTCGCCGGCGCAGCTGATCTACTTCCATGTAGCCGCCGATCTATTGTATCCTGTCGTGTTGCCACCAAGCTACTTCATTGTTGCCGCCGATGCTATTGTGAGGGGGGATGAAGAGGAGTGCAGATTGAGGAGTTAGGGAAGTTGAGATTGAGGTTAGAGTTTAGAATTGGGGATGAGAAGGTGAGAGAGGATTGGGAGAGTTACGGGATTTGAGAATGGTTGAAAATGGATCGGATTGTAAAAACGGGTCAGGTCGGGTCTGTTATATTCAGGCGCGCCTTTTGCTTGAGGCGAAGCCTCGAGCCTTTGCTAAGGAGCGTCTAGGCGAAAGCCTGATTGAAGTTTCAAACAAAGGGGGAGTCTTAACTGAGACTTAAGGCTCAAACTGCTGTTAAGCTTGAGCCTTGAGCCTGAGCGAACCTTCAACTACACTGACGTATACAATATGTATGTATATGTATGTATAAATAATAGTATGTTATTATTATTATTATTATTATTATTATTATTATTATTTTATATATATACTATTATTATAATATATTATTATTTATAATAAATTGTAATATATAATTATTATATATTATTATATATATGTATATAATATGTTTATTATAATAAATTATTTTATATTATTATATATCAGTATGTATGTATCAATATGTATGTATATATATGTATACAACATGTATGTATCAGAGTATATATACTATATATACATACATTATATTATATATATACATACATACACTATACAGTTTACCAAACGTCTTTTATACTTTAATTTTGAAAAAAAAAATATTTTATGAAAAAGTTTACCAAACAATACTTTAGTTTGATTTGCACAGTATGCTGGGGCTATTCTTGAAATGTTTATCCGTGGGGGAGAGAGATTGTTTCTTTAATTTCAAACCGTAACGAAAAGTTAAGGATAAAAATATCCTTTAATCTAATTTTGACCTTTCATATCTAGGGGCTTGACTAGGGATGGCAACTGGGCCGGGTCAACCGGCGACCCACCCGCGACCCGGCCCACCAACCCGGCCCGTTAAAATGCTTCGCGGGTTCGGGTCGAACCCGGTGAACAGTACCGGGTCGACCCGGGTCGCAATTTTCGCGAATCGAATTCGCGAAACCCGGCCCACGAACCAGGCCCAACCCCTGAATTTGACCCGCCAACCCGCGGGTCGACCCGCGGGTTTCGACCCGTTCGACCCGTGACGGGTCGACCGTTGACCCGTGGGTCGAACGGTCGAAAATCTGGCCGTTCGGGACAGAGCCGTTTACAACGGCTCAAAGAGCCGTTTGGTTTTTTTGTTTGTTTGTTTTGTTTTTATTTTTCCCCACTTATTTAGCCTATAAATATCCCCTAAAAATCTCAAAAAAAATCACACCTCACTCTCTTACTCTCTCTACTATTATACATCATTTGTAAAGAAATTTTGAACAATTGTAGTATTCATCAAACAAGTGTACAATGAGGCATATACACAATCAAATTTCGGTCTCAACGTCTTCAACTCTCTTCAACCCTCGTCAAATCTACTTCAACCTCTTCTCAACTCTTCAATTGCGGAATCGGCAAAGCGCTCCTCCATCTTTTCTATTCTATTCTTATTTTAACGGTTTTTTTTTACATATGCGTATTCTACGGTGAACAGTATCAAAATATCTCTATCTCTCTCGTTAATTTTTTTTTGCGTTGTAGTTAAAATTATTGTTCATTTTTTTGAACTTCTCTATCTCAACCCGCTTGTTTTTTAGATTTTTTTTTGTATAATTCACCGCTCCTACATTGTATATTTTTTTTTACACACTTTACTTTAGCACATTACTACATTATGTCTAGATCACGCGGTAGCGGTCGTAGCGGACAAGATTCCTCCTCCTCTTCACGTAGGCCACCAATTGTCCCAACTAGTGAGCCCGCCCAAGATTACATTGATCCTACTATGGAACAATGGGGTACACACGATATGGATGTTGTAGGTGACATTCAATTAGAAGAAGAAGAACAACAACAACAACCCGAAACCACACAACCCCGTAGTAGTAGAAAAAGTAGAGGAGAAACTAGCGATTGGCATACGTTTTATGATTATATCCCGGACGAACATACTCCGGGTATAGGTTTGAAAGTGTGTAAAACATGTAGTAAAACATACAAATTCAAGAGGGGTGACGGTACCGGTACAATTAGTAGGCACATACAACATAATCATAAAGAACTTCTTGATCAAATACAAGGCCAACAAAAAATCAACCCTAGGACCGGTGAAGTAGATAGCCACCCTTATGATCCCGAACTTGTTCGTCGGGAAATGGCCCGATTAGTCATTAAGGAAGAGTTGCCATTTTCCTATCCCGAGAGCAGGAACTTGGAAAATTTTAATCAAACGACCTTAAACCCTCATTTTAAAAGAATTCCGAGAAATACTTACAAATCGGATTGTTTTAAAGTGTACATGGAAATGAAGGACGCTTTGATTGTAATTTTATGGAGTTTAACTTGTAGGGTTAGTTTAACTTCGGATTGTTGGACAGGTGTCAACAATATTCCAACGATGAGAATAACCTGTCATTGGATCGACAATGATTGGATTCTTCAAAAAAGAATCATATCACTTGCGTCGTTGCCGTATCCCCATAGTGGCGCTGAAATAGCAAACCGTATTATAGAAATTTGTGATATTTTTTATATTCGCGATAAAATTATGGCTATTAGTTTTGATAATGTATCTGACAACAATGTAGCAATTACTACTTTAAAATCTGTATTAAATCCTCCATCTGACAATATTTTTCATGTTAAATGTGCATGTCATATTATAAATTTATGTGTTTCATATTATAAATTTATGTGTTCAAGATGCATTAAAAATAGCTGATCCATATATACATAAAATTAGAAATTGTGTACATTTCATTGGATTAAGTCCAAGCATTTTATAAGAATGGAAAGCTTGGTGTAGGGTTAGAAATGTTCCTTTTAGAAAATTTCCAAATGATGTTAGACACCGATGGAATTCTACTTTTGATTTACTAAATGTTGTCACCGATTATAAAGCAGTTGTAAATGATTTTTGTATCGCAAAAAATATGCACAATTTTGAAATGACTCCCCCCGATTGGTTTTTTGCCGAATCTTTGTTGAAATTTTTAGAACCTTTTAAAACCGTAACTTTAAAATTTTCAAAAACATGTGAATCTACTTCTAGTAGTATTTTTATTGAATTAGTTAGCATGATGCAAATATTTAACGAAATGTTAAATGATGCCTATATTAGTGACATTGCAGTACCTGCATTTCAAGAATTTTTGAAGTATTATTTTCCTCCTCCTATGTTGATTTGTGTTGCTACTGTTATGGATCCCCGTATCAAATTAGAAGGTACGAAGAATTTGATACAAATATTTTTTGGATATTTAGAGGACAATGTAGAATTAACAACTGATTGCGCTACTTTTTTAGTTCAGTTTGAATCTACGTTAAATAACTTGTATGATTATTATGATAAACATTTTGCTTCTAGTAGTATAACTTCTGTAGTTAGTTCTTCTTCTGGTAGTTCTAAAGGTAAGAGTAAAAGTAGAATTGGTGATAGAACATTTAGTTTACTTGAACAAATTCAATCTAAAAAATCTAGGACTAATCAACCAAATGAATTAAATTGGTATAACCAACAGGATACTGAGCCTACTCTTTCTCCACTAAATATTTTACAATGGTGGAAAGAACATGAACACACTTTTAGTATTCTGTCAATTATGGCTAAAGATTTACTAACTCCTCCTGTCTCTACAGTTGCTTCTGAGAGTGTATTTTCTACAAGTGGCAGGGTTCTATCTGATTACAGGAATCGGTTGAAGCCCGAGGCGTTAGAGATGCTCGTTTGCACAGAAGACTGGCTGAAGGCTGAAGATAGGACACAAGGGAAAGCACTATCAAGTTCCACAAGTGGGAGCAACTCGCCCGAAGAACAACAACAACAATAATAGCTTTGCTTGTTATGTCAAATTAGAAAACTTGTACTCAATTAAAATTATATATAAGAAATATGTTATTGTATAAAACTTATTTGTGAATTGAATTCTTCATTTCGTTATAAATTGTTCAAATTGTATAACTTAAATTCATATGAATAATATTTCAAAATTTGTTGTCAATTTCACTCTTTCAATCTTATTATTATTATTACGATTTTTATTGTTTATTAGTATTATTACTTACTTAGTATTATAATTAAACATCATTTGGGGATATTTGAAGAATTGTAGTATTATTACTTATTAGTATTATTAATTACTTACTTACTTAGTATTATAATTAAACATCATTTGGGGATATTTGAAGAATTGTAGTATTATTACTTATTAGTATTATTAATTACTTAGTATTATAATTTTTGAAGAATTGTAGTATTCATCAAACAAAGATATGGTTGTTTGTATACATCATTTGTAAAATTATTATTATTATTATTTTAATTTAAGCAACCAAAAAAATATATATATATATTAAACGGGCCAACCCGCGGGTCGACCCGGCCCAACCCGGGTCGAACCCTAAAGGGTTCACGGGTTGGGCGGGCCACCCAAACGAAAACTTAGCCCGGCCCGGCCCGGCCCGTATAAGGGTGCAACCCGGCCCGGCCCGGCCCGGTCAAGAATTCGTTCCAACCCGTACGGGTTGGGCCCAGCCCAGCCCACTCGACCCGTTCGCCATCCCTAGGCTTGATATATCTCAGATAAGTTGTTATACTTCAAATTCTTTTAGGCTGCGGAAAGAGAAGTTAATGGTTTGCTTTAGAGAACTAAACTTAAGCTTTCGGCATGACTTAATACGCATCCTAAAAGCATAATTCATGTAGGATAAATGACGAAAGCAAAACAGAAAGGCCCACCAAATTCTCCTTCAGCCTAGAAGAATTTGGAAGAAGGCAACCCATAGATTAAATATGAAAGGCTTACATCAGTTTCACGGAGCCTTGTGCTCCACAACCAACCACATCTTGATAGGAGAACAGTAATTGAACTGTTGTTGATTTTGGACTAGTATTTTAGTAGTCGTATTGTATCAGTCATTTATTTATTTTTATTTTTATTTTATTTTTCTCGAAGAAAAATGTGAAATATGACCACCCTGTTTCATTAATAAGAAATTAACCAAACAAACCCAATATACAGGGTCAAATTACAATTACAAACTACAGACAGAAAAATAGAACATGAAGCGATATAACCAGTACATACAATCAGAGCTCACTCTAACACCCTTAGAGGGTGCGCCACAAAAATCAACACCCACAACCCGCCAGGTCGAACCAGCCACAGCTTGTCCCTGACCACCACCTATAATGTACTGGACCCCATCTTGGGCCCAATCACAAAGCGGGGACCAACTAATTGTATGTACGTCAAGTAAGCTTCGTACACCGTCTTCACGGCACGCACACACCCACCTGAAGTGAATCACGCGGGAATTGGATATTCGCCGCTCCCATCCTTCTCCTCCCCACCTCCCACAACCTCACCAAAACATACTCACACTCTGCCCAATCGATGTCACAACCAAAGGAGAGCTGTGGAGGGGATACCTTCACTTCTCTCACGCTTTAGCTCTCACAAGCGATTTCTCACCAAACAAAACTCTCGCTCACCCTAACCACGGACACAGTCAAAGAGAGCCATGAAGAGGATACCTTCACCTATCGCACGCTTTTACTCTCTCAAGTGATTTCTCACAAACACAAATAAATACCTGCATAGAGTAGTGAGAAGCAACATCTTTACTCTCTCACTCTCTCTCTCACGCAAAACCTGAAACAAATCACAACTAACAGAAGTATCACCTTCACCTCTCGCCCCTGCGGGCGATGGACTTTGTAGATTTCAGGTTCAAATGACGAGGGCGTAGTGGCGGTGTTGTTGCTAAGCCTGTGACAGTTGGTTAAAGGAGGTCGAATTCAGGGTGTGACTCCCACATTGCCAACCAAACACACAAACATCTCCAACTCTACATTTCCCCTCAGCACACCTTATGGCAGACCCCGTCTGTGGGCTCAAGCCCCACCCTGTGCTGTAACGAGTGAGCGCATCTCATGGGGGGACCCCACCTTCGGGCCCTAGCCCCACAACCGTGTTGCACATCACTCTTTACACCGAGTCAAAACCAAACTCAGACAACTCCTCCACTCCTCTCTCACTAATAATACCGCTGCGGTCTCTAACTCCGGCACTGCCATCATCACGTACTCTCTTCTTCGCATACTCAACCAGCATCTCAACATCCAAATCGCAACTGCAGATCATCGCGATTGGCGTTGAGTGCGAGGATGTAACCCCTAATCCCATATATACATGTATTTTCGTATTTTCCGTATTTCAATTCTTTGAAATTTTCTTCTCGCTTTTAAATTCAATTTTTTTTCTGTTTTAAATTCAACAATTATATTTTTAATTGATATTTTCTAATTTAGAAGTTTATTTCTTATTCTTATTATATTAATTATTTATATTTTAGCCAAAATTAAATTTCTGTTAATTGATCTATTTTAGTCTCAATTATAATTTTATTTTTGTTATTTTTAACGAAAGCCCGGATTTTTTTTTCCTTATTGGATTTTAAGCCCATCTTATACTCATTTGAATTATATAAATTTCTGGTCCAATCACATTCCTTTCTTTTTGTAATTGTATTTGTTTTGAAGCCCAATCATGCCCAACCTGAAACAACTATCACCTCAACCCTTCATTTCCAAACTAAAACCCCAACATTTAATTGCTCTAATATTTAATTCATTAAAACCCCTTTAATTTTAATTACTTTTATTAATCCCCTCAAGTGTAACTCCTTCTCTCTCTCTCTCTCTCTCTTCCTCACCGACTCTCTCTCTCCCTCGTATATTTCTTCTCCTTCTTTTTTTAAATACCCACCACAGAAACCCCCCATTTCCCTGTTCTCTCTCTCTCTCCCATCTTCTTCCTCCCGCTCTCTCACCCTCTCTGTTTTGAACCCAAAGCCCCGCTTGATCTCCGCCCTCCTCCGCTCGAACCCAACCACCGTCAAGCACCCATCTCTGCTGCCATTCTCCATCCCCCTTACCACTCCATTATCGACTATCGTTGCCATCTCCCGTTGCCTTTGATCCCGAGCTCCACCTTGTCACTACCCCACCGCAACTACCCCTAACCTCTGCTCATCCCCTACCCCCCGCATCGTCTTCAATCTCTGGAGCAACACCTCGTCATCATCTTCTCCCTCGCTCCTCGCCAACTCCGCTCAGCCTTGAGCACCGCTGCACTCGACCCTCGAACTCATCACCTCCTCGCGCCCCATCACCTTTCGTCCTCTGCCTGCTGCTTCTCTATTTTCCCGCCCAAAACAGAACAACCAAACCCCGTGCCCTCCTTCAGTCGATCCCCGCTCGAGCCCCACCGTCGATGCCTCACTTTGTCAGTGCCGCTAGCCACTGCCGTCCAATCCGCCGCTGTCACCGAAGTCGAGCCACGCCGAAGTCTCCTGCCGCTTTCTCTCTCCCCCTTGTTTGCTATTTGGTGTTGTAGAAGAGGGGGATTGTGTGTTGGTGTTTGGTGTTTGTGGGGGGGGGGATTCAATGTTTGTTGTTTGGGATTGATTGATTACTATTTTTGCTGTTTGGTGTTGCACATAGAGCGCACGTGCTTGTAATTTCTCCGTATTCGTGCTTCGCTGCCCGGGTATCTGTTCTCGTTATTCTGGTGTTCGATATCAACGTCTAATCAGGCAAGTATCTCCTTGTACAAATCATTTGTTCTCGTACAAGCTTTCTTTGTATAATACCGCAAGTATATTCTTTGTCTCTAATTCGTATTCTTCGGTCGAATTGAAATCTGTTACTATACATAATCTGTCGATCCCGTATTCGCACATGATCGTGAATACCTTGTTGCCACATGCATTACATGAACCCGATTGATACACACATATGTACTCTTAGGATTACACATGATTATGTGTATGAATGTCTCACTCGTGATAGTAGTTTAAATATAATATCTTGTTATTGTTGATTAAAATTAATAAAAGTAACAAGTCGGGGTTTAAGAAAAAGACCATAGTAGTGGACAATATAGGTAAGTGTACTCAGAAGGGGGCCCGTGTTTTCCATAATTACAAGTTATATGGAACTAAGTGTCACGTAGAACTAAGTGCCACGTCAGGGATTGACGGGGGCCACCTCTAGAATCTACGGCGGCCACCTCTAGAATCCATTACATGATTATAAGTTTACATGTTTCACGCTACAAGTTTACACCCTACATATTCCACGTTACAAGTTTGCACGTATCTCGAACAAGATACAATTGACATGTTTTTTCCGAGTATGTGACCTATAAAATCCACCACTAGGCCTAAACGTAACTGATTGTATGTAGTAACCATGTAGTAAAAGGATGGATGCATGAAGTGCTACCTAGATAGAATTAATAAAAGACATAAGATTAACACATACACTTGCATAATCCAATTACATGTTACATGTTCTTGTTGACTTGTTCACTTGATTACTTGTTTACATGCCACTTATTTCATGATATCTTGTTCATGATCCTGTTTACATGTTGTATTTCTCCTATTACATGATTCTTGATTCCTTACTCTTTCCCTGTTTTTGTTTCGTTTTGTACTTGTTCCCTTAGCTTGTACCACTTGTGGCCCGTGACTTACATTAATGGGTATCTTCTTATTTTTTCTTTTGCTATAATGTACTTGCAGACCCGAATGGAGAGTTACCAGAAGGTATTGCTGATCAAGTATTTTAGTCATGTTTATTTTCATGTTAGTTTAGTTCATATTTATTTCATGCTACTCTCTATTGTAATCCGGGCATGTTTGACCCGTAACTACTTTGTAATCCTAGCTATTGGTTATGTTATGGACTATGTCATGTGCTTTTGTTATTCTGTTGTGATTTTACATGTCTGCGTGGTTGTTTTGTTATCTTGTTGTTGAGTTACCTGTACAGCTTATGAATGGTGTATTCGCATTATTCGCTGGACCTCAGTCACGTGCTCGTATTCCCGTATTTTTGGGAAGCGGGGCGTGATAGGGTTTTTAGTGGTATCAGAGCTCAGGTTTGGCTAATGTGTTAGTTTGACTAATACATTAGACAGGCTTGACTCAACCAGGTTAACTCAACAACATGTGCACCACGTTGATCACATGGATAATGAATAACCAACATATAATCTGGATGCTAACCGTTTGATTTTATTACAGGCCATGGCTAGAAAGGGTACCTCTCCTCCCCGTGCTAGGGATGACCAATCTAATGAGCCCACTATTACACAAATTATGCAAATATAAGGGGAGGTGCTTCTTCCGGCGGTCAGCCGGAAGAGCCAACTATCGCTCAGGTGATACAGATGCAGCGTGAGGAGAATGAGCTGCTGATGCAACAGATGATGCAGATGTAGCGAGAGCATAGTGATTTGATGAGGGGGGCTTTGGGAGCTGTCAACAGGGGGGCCGTGTACCTGTGCCCGAGGTGCTGCCACCGAGACCTGGCAATGTAGCTGACTTCATGAGGCTACGCCCAAAAAAGTTCTCTGGCACTGAAGGTCCACTTGAAGCCGAGCAATGGCTTATCTGGACTGAGCAGTTATTGACAGCAGCACGGGTGGCAGATGCTGATCGTGTGGATGTTGTGAGCATCTAGCTGGTTGACCTTGCTCACATCTAGTGGCGAGCTGAAATGGAACGAATAGTGCGCGCCATCGCCTGGGCCATTTTCAGAGAGAGCTTTCTCATGAAGTTCTTTCTTGATGTCACTAGGAATGAAATGGAGCGGCAATTTGTCGCGCTAACTCAGGGGAGTCGGATCGTATATGAATATGCTGTGGAGTTCACCCGACTGAGTCGTTTTGCCACTTCCATGGTGGCGAATGATGAAGATCAAGGCCGATGTTTCTTGTTAGGATTGGATATTAAGATTCAGGATCGCCTAGCTGCCTTGCAACTTCGATCCTATGCCGACATTCTGGAGGCTGCCAGAAGCCAGGAGCAGACTAGTATGAGGAAGTGTGCTATTCAACGTTCTGTCTCGCACCTAGGTGGGACAATTTGGAGGCCAACCCCCGCTACTGCTGCAAGGTTAATGCCTTACCTGCTTGCTACTCCGAAGAGGGATGTGATCTATGACTATTGCCAGAAAGCCGGTCACGTACGTCAAGACTGCAGGTTGGCGAATCACCAATGCTTCGCTTGTGGATCTCGTGACCATGTACTCCGAGAATGTCCACATGCAAGAAACAGCCCAGTTGCCAGAGGGCCAATCCAGTAGAGAGCACCAGTTCGAGCACCACCGCTTCCACCGCAGCAGCAAATCTATGGTCAGAGGTCCGCAGCTCCTGGGAGAGGGCAGACCTACAACTTGATTGCAGAGGAAGCTGAGACAGCTGAAGATATTGTCGCAGGATTTCAGTTATATTCTTAGACTTAGCCTTTGGTACTATCTTAGTTAACTCATTCCCTGCTCATACCTTATCTAATCTCGATGTCATCACCACTCGTTTATCTTCATTGTTTCCTGTTTCTCAAATCTCTTGGGTGTTACATTTGCTCTGTCCTATATACCGCCTACGCAAATTTTGAGGACGAAATTTTGTTGTAAGGTGGGTAGGATTTGTAACTCCTAATCCCGTATATACATGTATTTTCGTATTTTCAGTATTTCAATTCTTCAAAATTTTCTTTTTGCTTTTAAATTCATTTCTTTTTTGTTTTAAATTCAACAATTATATTTTTAATTGATTTTATTCTGATTTAGAAGTTTATTTCTTATTCTTATTTTATTATTTATTTATATTTTAGCCAAAATTAAATTTATGTTAATTGATCTATTTTATTCTCAATTACAATTTTATTCTTGTTATTTTTAACGAAAGCCCAGATTTTTTTTCCTTATTGGATTTTAAGCCCATCTTATACTTATTTATATTATATAAATTTTTGGTGCAATCACATTCCTTTCTTTTTCTCCTAATTGTATTTGTTTTGAAGCCAAATCAAGCCCAACCCAAAACAACAAGTATGACCCCAACTCTTCATTTCCAAACAGAAACCCCAACATTTAATTACTCTAATATTTAATTCATTAAAACCCCTTTAATTTTAATTACTTTTATTAATCCCCTCAACTGTAACTCCTTCTCTCTCTCTCTCTTCCTCACCGACTCTCTATCTCCCTCATCCATTTCTTCTCCTTCTTTTTTTAAATACCCACCACAGAAACCCCCCATTTCCCTGTTCTCTCTCTCTCCCATCTTCTTCCTCCCACTCTCTCAACCTCTCTGTTTCGAACCCAAAGCCCCGCTCGACCTCCGCCCTCCTCCGCTCGAACCCAACCACCGTCGAGCACCCATCTCCGCTGCCATTCTCCATCCCCCTCACCACTCCATTATCGACTGCCGTTGCCATCTCCCGTTGCCATTGATCCCGAGCTCCACCTTGTCACTACCCCACCACAACTGCCCCTAACCTCTGCTCGTCCTCCCCTCCCTGCATCGTCTTCAACCTTCGGAGCGCCACCTCGTCATCATCTTCTCCTTCGCTCCTCGCCAACTCCGCTCAGCCCTGAGCGTCACTGCACTCGACCCCCGAACGCATCACCTCCTCATGCCCCATCACCTTCCGTCCTCTGCCTACTGCTTCTCTATTTTCCCGCCCAAAATAGAACAACCAAACTCCGTGCCCTCCTTCAATCGATCCCCGCTCGAGCCCCACCATCGATGCCTCGCCTTGCCAGTGTTGCTAGCCACTACCGTCCAGTTCACTGCTATCGCCGAAGTCGAGCCACGCTGAAGTCTCCCGCCGCTGTCTCTCTCCCCCTTGTGTGCTGTTTGGTGTTGTAGAAGAGGTGGATTGTGTGTTGGTGTTTGGTGTTTGTGAAGGGGGATTCAGTGTTTGCTGTTTGTGATTGATTGGTTGCTGTTTTTGCTGTTTGGCGTTGCACGTAGAGTGCATGTGCTTGCAATTTCTCCGTATTCGTGCTTCGCTGCCCGGGATTTTGTTCCCGTTATTCTGGTGTTCGATATCATCGTCTATTCAGGCAAGTATCCCCTTGTACAAATTGTTTATTCTCCTACAACCTTTCTTTGCAAAATATCGCAAGTATATTCCTTGTCTCTAATTCGTATTCTTCGGTCGAATTGAAATCTGTTACTACACATAATCCGTCGATCCCGTATTCGCTCATGATCATGAATACCTTGTTGCCACATGCATTACATGAACACGATTGATACACACATATGTACTCTTAGGATTACACATGATGATGTGCATGAATGTCTCACTTGTGATAGTAGTTTAAAAATAATATCTTGTTATTGTTGATTAAAATTAATCAAAGTAATAAGCCGAGGTTTAAGGGAAAGACCATAGTAGTGAAAAATATAGGTAAGTGTACTTGGAAGGGGGCCGTGTTTCCCATGATTACAAGTTATATGGAACTAAATGCCACGTAGAACTAAGTGCCACGTCAGGGGTTGACGGAGGCCACCTCTAGAATCTACGGGGGCCACCTCTAGAATCCATTACATGATTACAAGTTTACATGTTTCACGCTACAAGTTTACACCCTACATGTTCTACGTTATAAATTTGCACGTATCTCGAACAAGATACAATTGACATATTTTTTCCAAGTACGTGACCTATAAAATCCACCACTAGGCCTAAACATAACTGATTGTATGTAGCAACCATGTCGTAAAAGGATGGATGCATGAAGTGCTACCTAGAAAGAATTAATAAAAGACATAAGATTAACACGTACACTTGCATAATCCAATTACATGTTACATGTTTTTATTGACTTGTTTACTTGATTACTTGTTTACATGCCACTTGTTTCAAGATATCTTGTTCATGATCCTGTTTACATGTTGTATTTCTCCTATTACATGATTCTTGATTCTTTACTCTTTTCCTGTTTTTGTTTCGTTTTGTACTTGTTCCCTTAGCTTGTACCACTTGCGGTCCGTGACTTGCATTAACGGGTATCTTTTTGTTTCTTCTTTTGTTATAATGTACTTGCAGGCCCGAATAAAGAGTTACCATAAGGTGTTACTGATCAAGTGTTTTAGTCTTGTTTATTTTCATGTTGCTTTAGTTCATGTTTTATTTCATGCTACTCTCTATTGTAATCCGGACATGTTTGACCTGTAACTACTTCATATTTCCAGCTGTTGATTATGTTATGGACTATGTCATGTGCTTTTGTTATCCTATTGTGATTTTACATGCCTGCATGGTTGTTTTGTTATCTTGTTGTTGAGTTACCTGTACAGCTTATGAATGGTGTATTCGCATCATTCGCTGGGCCTCAGTCGCGTGCTCGTATTCCCGTATTTTTGGGAAGCGAGGCGTGACAGAGGCCATGGTGGCGGTAGCGTTGTCTAAAGAAAGAAACTAACCCCTAACCCCAGGCTTCTTTGCACGCACAACCAACCCTCGAAAGGCTCCCTCGACTGTGATGGTCGACGACGCTTCAGCAGGGATGACGGGGTATCGATCGCGATGACAGGGATGACAGTATCCCTCGATGCACGGCAATTACGTCTTGAGATAGGCATCACTCGATGGAAGACAACGATCGGGGATCGATGGCGCTGGAGGAGCGCAACGACGGGGGAGATCACTGGTGACAGGTGGGGGGTTCGCTGGTGACGGGGGCCATCTCCGTCGAAGGAGCACAATTGGAGGGAAAGTGAAGGGAGGGAGAGACAAGGGAGGGACGAAGGAGGCCCTAGCGGACGACAGGGCGGCGGCGACAAGCCCTAGCTGCCACCCCCACCTATCTCAGATCTAGGGTTAGTTTTTGAGGTGCTTGTGGGTTAGTTTCTCTCTATAGACTTTTCTAGAGAGAGATTTATTGACGCTACAACTCTAGACTTCATTTAATTTTTGTTTGTTTGTTTTTGTTTACGCATATTTCAACTGTTATAATTTGTGGACCTAATACACTAGCATAAGATGTTTGAAGAAGGATAAACACAAAGCAGCAATGACGAAGCACAATAGCAAGGCAAAAGAAGCAGGTTGCAGTAGAACAATACAGTAGATATCGCAGTCGACTGTCGTGTCTGTTGAATTGACAGTTGATGAACCAAATATTATCCACTTTTAGGAGCAATAATCTTAAGGCAATTGGACATTTAAATGCTCTATATGTGGTATTTACGCTTCTTTTCTCTTTTTCCATAGGAAACAACCAAAAGCAGCAAAACGAAGCAGATTCCAGATTAACACAGACTTTGAGGATGAACTCAGAATATTACAGAGCATCAGTCGACTGACTCTTCAACCAGGCGACTGAACAGAGAGTTTGATAAGGCTTGGCACAGTCGACTGCTCCCCAAGCCAGTCGACTGGTATGCGGCGAGTCAGAAGATAATAACAGATGCATCCTCATCCAAATCCGAATCAAAATTAAGTTATCCAAACCCAGGTGTTTTCTGCGAATAAGAACTTCTCAAACAATCAAAGCAAGAAGCACGTGGTGAGCAGATAAGGAAGGAAAGAAGACAAAGAGACAGAAATAAAAGGCTGATGCAGATAAGGAAAGAAATAACAAAAGAAGAGGACTTCTCTGCAAAAGTACAAACCCTAATTCTCTTCTCTTGTTCTATAAATACCAATCAAGAAAGAAGCGAAAAGACTCTCTCGCTGACTCTCTTCCGCACGCATCTTGAATCACCGAATCACAAAGTTCCAGAGCCATCAACAAGAAGCACTTTATCAGCATCAAAGAAGAAGAAAGGAGATCAAGCATTAAGAAAAGAACGGCCGGTCGACTGTGTGACAGCCAGCCGACCTATTTGACCGAACTACATCAGTTTATTTCTTCTCTTTCTTATTCTTTTATGTTAACCATGTATTTGAACTTGTTGATTAATAAAAGTATTATTATGTAGAACTAATTTCATAGTTGGGTAGATTGAAGCCGTAGTTATGTAATGCTATATTCTTCTGAAATCTTCTATTTTACTTATTGATTGAATCTGATTGAATTGATATAGACTTATGATAATCAAATTTGTTCTCAAAGTTCTGAGAGCAGTCGACTGAGGTGAGAGCCAGTCGACTGACGTACAGAACTTGAGAATATCAAGTTTGTATTACCATCTATCTGAATCTGTTATATGAGCATATTGAGACGATCCGTATCTCGTGTTCATGACTTGTAACAAGGGAATCTTTAGGGGTTCTTGGTTCAATCAACTTAAGGGATCTAGATCTGATACCAATTTTTAGAACCTTGAGTGTTTGTTCGTTTCCACTGATCTTATGTTTTATTTAAGTACAACTTAGTAGATACCATGCTAAACACTTGATGAAAGAAACGAATTAGAGTAGATACCATGCCTGATTCTTGGCTTAGGGAAACATTACTTTAAGGAGTAGATACCATACCCTTGAAGAGAACAAACATGAGTAATAAGAAGAAGTTCAGAAGGTAACTCAGCATTACTGACTATTGGTGGATATCTAAACCCAACTACTTCATAAATACTTGTGATTCAACACTTCTTAATTTAGTTTTAATCTTTTTATTTCTTTTAGATTTTTAAAACAACTCTTTATGATTCTTAGTCTTTTTATTGATTAGTAAGTTAAAGTCTACAATCTCTGTGGGATCGACCCTTGCTATTGCTACGCTTTTATAAACGATTCGTGCACTTGCGAGGTTTTTAATTTGTGTCTAGTTTTATCTATTTATTTAGGTATCTAGATTGCACAACAAGTTTTTGGCGCCGTTGCCGGGGATGGTCTAGTATTTTAACTTATAGATCAGTAGAAAGCTTTTATTTTTCTTTCTTTCTTTTTAATTTTATTATTAAGTATTTTTCTTTTAGGTTACAGAATTTTGGTGGATGCACGGAAGGAGATCACTTCGTCCAGAGCTACTACCAATTGATGCAGAAACAGAACGCACTTTGCATAGATTAGGTCGACTGACTGCGACCAACCAGTCGACTGCTGCACGAAACCAGTTGACTGCTCAGAGACTTTGTTCACATACAGCAATGGGTGAGGAAATGCCAAATCGAGTGCCAATGCAGGACAAGTTCACACCTAAGAATATCGAGCAACCTTCCTCCATAGCATATCAACCGAATGTCACAGGGAACATGCATCTATCTCCTCAGTTACTTAGTATGGTTCCCCACTTTAGTGGCAAACCAGATGAAGAGCCTCATCTCCATTTACAAGACTTTTTCGATCTTTGCAGGACACAAAGCGTCCAAGGGCTCACCCCTGAGCAATTCAGGTTAATCTTGTTTCCTTTTTCCTTAAAACTTAACGCTAAACTATGGTATAATTCTTTGGAACCAGGATCAATAAACTCATGGGAGCAATTGGCGACAAAATTCTTAAAAGAATTCTTTCCAGCCCAAAAGACCAAACAGCTGAAAAGGGAGATTCAACTCTTCCAACAAAAGGATAAAGATTTATTTTTCGAAGCATGGAAGGATTTCAAGAACAAACTTCTCAAGTGTCCTACGCACAACATGCCTAAAGATGATCAGGTACAAGCTTTTTATGAAGGTTTAAATGATACTAACAAGGCAATTGTGGATTCAGCTTGTAACGGGATCTTAATAAGGAAAAGCGGTGAAGAGGCCATAGAACTATTTGAAGAACTCAGCGAGAATTCACAACAATTCTCAACAAGGAGGGGCCCTTCAAAAAAACAGGGAGTTTACGAAATTTCTAATAGCAATAACCTTCAATTAGAAATGGTAAACATGAATAAGAAAATTGATATGCTTGTTAATGCAATGTCGATGATGGGTGGAGTTAAAAATCAAACAAATGAAATTTGTGCAATTTGTTCTCATGTAGATCATACCACTGATACATGTCCCATGTCTTCTTTCACAGATCAGGAGCATGCAAACTATGTTGGTCGAGGAGTGTTTCCACCAAAGAACAATCCATTCTCAAATACATACAACCCAGGGTGGAGGAACCATCCAAACTTCTCCTGGAGCAATAATCAGAATAATCAAGGGACTCAATTCACACAAGGACATGCACAGAACTTCCAAATGGGAAGTGGGATTGATAGGCCAGTTCAAGAACAGAAGAAGTTGGATTTTGAATCCACTGTTCTTCAATTGCTCCAACAACAACATCAAACAACCAATCAACAAGGGCAAGCAATTCAGAAGTTGGAAATGCAGATTGGCCAAATTGCGAAAGAATTAAGCGAATGAAAGGCAGGGGAACTTCCATCACAAACTATACCAAACCCTGGAGGCCAAGAACAGCTCAAATCAGTAACAACTCTCAGAAGTGGTAAGATAATTGACAACAAAATTGGAACACACACAGAAGAAGCAGAAACACAACCATCAAAAATTGTGGGTTCCAACAAGGTAAGTGAGAAAGAAGGAACAATTCTGCCACCATTCCCTCAAAGGTTAGTCAAGCAAAAGAAAGAACAACATTTATTTGACATCTTTGAAACTCTCAGGAAGGTAGAAATTAATATCCCCCTACTTGATGCTATTAAACAAATTCCTTCTTATGCTAAATTTTTGAAAGAATGTTGCACTCACAAAAGAACATTTCAGGTTAGGGAGGATGTGGCTTTGACAGAAGAAGTGAGCGCTGTCTTATTAAGAAAATTACCTCCCAAACTAAAAGACCCAGGTAGTTTTACCATTCCTTGTAGGATTGGTGAGCACTTCTTTGAGAAAGCACTACTAGACTTGGGGGCAAGCATCAATCTTCTCCCATACACCGTCTATGAAAAGCTAGGATTGGGGGAACTCCAACCAACATCCATCACATTGCAGTTGGCGGATCGCAGTATCAAAAGACCTAGAGGTATTTTGGAAGATGTCCTAGTTCAGGTAAACGATTTCATTTTGCCTGCTGATTTTGTTGTGTTAGACATGGAGGACTCTTCAATGCCATCTTCTCTACCAATCATCTTAGGTAGGCCCTTTATGAGTACAGCTGATATAAAAATTTGTGTTAAAAAGGGTACTATAAGTATGAAAATAAACGGAGAGAAAGTTGAATTCAAAATGTTTGATACACTAAAATTACCACATGATGATCATGAATGCTATAATGTTGATGTGGTTCAGGAGATTGTTGATCAAACATTTCAGGTACATAGCGTTGAACCACTACAAGCCACAATTACACAATCTGTCACTTTATCTAATGTTGAACAGGAGTATGATGAATGGGGGATTACAGAGACATTACATCACCTTGAAACTCCAAAGTCATACTCAGGTAAGTTTGCACCTGTGTTTGAAAAATTAGTGACTGATGACATTTTTGTTTCTGCAGACAAGTCGACTGGTGTACTATACAAGTCGACTGGTGGACCAGACAAGTCGACTGGAGGACAGGATGAGTCGACTGCACCAAGACTTCCAGACATAGAGCTTAAGCAGTTGCCCGACCATTTGAAGCATGCATATTTGGGCGAGAACCAGACGCTACCTGTGATAATTGCTGTGAACCTGAGTGCACAGGAAGAAGATAAGCTGCTAAGGGTATTACGAGAACACAAGAAGGCTATAGGATGGACCATTGCAGACATCAAGGGAATAAGTCCATCCAAATGCATGCATCGAATACTCCTTGAGAACAACGCAAAACCAAGCAGGGAAACACAGAGAAGGCTTAACCCAAACATGAAGGAAGTAGTAAGAGCAGAGATTCTGAAGCTGCTAGATGTTGGCATCATCTACCCCATCTCAGACAGCAAATGGGTAAGTCCTATACATGTAGTGCCTAAGAAAAGTGGAGTCACAGTGGTGACAAATGAAGAAAATGAACTTATCCCGACAAGAGTGACCACAGGATGGAGGGTTTGCATTGATTACAGAAAATTGAATAACGAAACCAGGAAAGATCACTTCCCTCTTCCTTTTATTGATCAAATGTTAGAAAGATTAGCAGGATATAGTCATTATTGTTTTTTAGATGGTTATAGTGGCTATAATCAAATTGCTATTGCTCCAGAAGATCAAGAGAAAACCACTTTTACATGTCCTTTTGGTACTTTTGCATACAGGAGGATGCCCTTTGGATTGTGCAATGCACCAGCAACATTTCATAGATGCATGATGAGTATATTTTCAGACATGGTGGAAAGGTTCATCGAGGTATTTATGGATGATTTTAGTGTTTTTGGATCTTATTTTGATGAATGCCTTAACCATTTGCAGCTTGTGCTTAAAAGATGTGAAGAATGCAATTTAGTGCTGAATTGGGAAAAATGCCATTTCATGGTACAACAAGGTATTGTGTTGGGACATGTGGTGTCAAAAAGAGGCATAGAGGTAGTCAAAGCAAAAATCGATATAATATCAAAACTACCCCCTCCCACTACAGTTAAGGGTGTTAGGAGTTTTCTTGGACATGCAGGGTTCTATAGAAGATTTATAAAAGATTTCTCAAAAATCTCCAAACCCCTTTGTGATTTGTTAGCTAAGGATGTTGAGTTTGCATGGACAGAAGAGTGCACAAATGCTTTTAATACACTGAAAAATCTTCTCATTTCTGCACCTATTGTCATGGTACCAGATTGGAGCCATCCTTTCAAGCTCATGTGTGATGCAAGTGATTACGCCTTAGGAGCTGTTTTAGGTCAAAGAATCAATAAGAAACCCCATGTTATTTACTATGCTTCTCGAACTCTAAACGATGCACAGCTAAATTATTCCACTACTGAAAAAGAAATGTTAGCTGTTATTTTTGCTGTAGAGAAGTTTAGATCATATTTAATTGGTTCTAAAGTTATTGTTTTCACTGACCATGCTGCTTTGAGATATTTGTTTGCTAAAAAGGATGCTAAGCCTAGGTTAATCAGATGGGTGCTGTTGCTTCAAGAGTTCGATCTTGAGATTAGAGATAAAAAAGGAAGCGACAATGTTTGAAGAACAGTCAGTGCAAGCAATGTGGTGGTCAAGGAAACAAAGTTTGAAGAGTTATGCTTATCAGTAAGGGTGGAGTTGGACACACGAGATTGGTTTATTAATTCAGGTGCTTCTTTTCATTGCACTACGAGGAGAGATGTGTTTAAGGACCACGAAGAGGTTACTTTCGGAGATGTGATCGTGGGTAACGGTCAGCGGTGCCCTGTGATTAGAACAGGAACTGTTTGCATAAAAGCCAGTGATAGGAAAGAGACTGTCTTGCGGGACAATAGGCATGTCCCAAACTTGAGTGCAAATCTTTTCTCAACGGGATGGCTAGACAAAGAGGGTTTGTCGACTGCATTTGGTAGTAGAGAGTTGAGTGGTGTGTATAACTGCAGGTTCAAAAGTGTTAGCAAGAGGAAAGTGTGAGGGATCACTGTATTTAGTACGAGACGCGGTGTGTCCTTCTACTGTAGTTGACTCTCAGACAGAATCAAGATGTAGGCTGTGTATGGTACAACTGAGATCTAAGATCTGTGGGGGGCAGATGCAGATTGTTGCACATTTAGTAGGAGTTGTTGGTCATCGTAAGAAGGATCCAAGAAGAGAACAAGAGTTTTCTGCGGTGAGGGTTCTTTATGATATGGCAGAAACTTTGAGTCACTCTTGTAATGTTGAAAGCATTGGTATCTGTAGCCGCTAAATTTGGTGTGGGGGCAAACAGATAGTATTTGTGGATTCTTAGGAAAACTGAATAGCAAACCTGTATACTTGTTCCGTCGGAGTTTGACACTGACTCCCGCCGTATACCTGCAAAAAGTGCAAGACACCGGGGTTGTTCCCGGCGACGCACTCTTCGACGCTCAAGTCAGTAATCAGGGATGATTAAGAAAGAGCACAAAAACTGGAGAAAGATTGATTACCTCTTAATGGAGATGGATGGGGGGTATTTATAGGCGCTGCTGGGATCAAATTAGGAATGTAATCCTTGTGGTTAGATAAGGAATGTAATCCCTAATCCCCAGTGAAAGGATAGATATGAATCAGGGCCGTTGATCAGGATTAACCAGAAACCCTAATTCTATCCTTTCTGGATCGGGTTTGCTGCGGGTTGGAACCCGCACCCAGTTGAGGTGGATCCGTTCGCGGGTTAGTGGGTCTTCGAGGAGGAGAACCAGTACCCGCTTCAGACCCATTGGTAGGTGAAATTACCATTTTACCCCCAGGCTTCAAGATTCGTGTCCAATTTGGACGGTTCCAATTTAACCCCATTTTTAGCCATATCACGAGCCCCCCACTCCCGAAGACTGAGTTTAATCAGCCTTTGAGGAGTAGTTTTACTGTTTTAATGGCTAGTGGAGTTGTATTGGAGTCCAAATGGAAGGTTTTGAATCTTTGAAGAAGGTAGTGCGGTGATTTTTCAAGTTGGTGGGACTCTAAGTTGTTCCTGAGTTTCTCTGGTCATTTGGTGATTTCTATCTATTTTTTTCGAATTATTTATTTAATTTTGCATTGTGTTAACTAGTTGTTCGGGGGTCTTAACAACACATTCTAGGTAATAATTGCTCGTTCAGGGGCTCAAAAACGTTCCCCTGAATTTGTGATTATTTTCTAGAATTTTTAGTTAATTTTCCCGAATTTTTAGTAATTTTTTGCAACTTTAAGTAAATAAAACAATTTAAATAAATAAAAACTAATTTTTAATACTGATTTATGGCGTGGCGCAATCTGGGCCCTTGATCAGCGCCGAGCGCGATTTTCTGGGCGATCAGACGATCCGCGCTCCTTGGCAGATAGTTTCTTCGTATTCGGCTCGGCGGGTCGGCACATGGCTCGGAATCAGCCGAACTACGTGGCGTGATCCTGGACGTCCATCTCAGCGCGTATCTCCAAAAAATGCGATCTTGTCGTTTAGTGAACGTGACAAGATCTGAGCCGTCCATCATGACGAGCGCGTTTTTTGACAAGATCCAATGGCTGAGGACGGTCGGCGGATTTTTTCTCCATATACGAGGGTCGGTTCCTTGTCCCCTCGGCTCGGCAGGTAGCTCGGAATCAGCCGAACCACGTGGCGTGATCCTGAACGTCCATCTCAGCGCGAATCCCCAAAAAACACTATCTTGTCGTTTAGTGAGCGTGGCCAGATCTGAGCCGTCCATCATGGCGAGCGCGTTTTTTGACAAGATCCAATGACTGAAGAGGGTCGCGGATTTTTTCACCATATACGAGGGTCGATTCCTCGTCCCCTCAGCTCGGCAGCTCGGTGCTGATGGCCGAGGCCTGGAGTTAGAAATTTTGAAGCGTCGTCAGCCCGTTCTCTCCCTTCGGCTCGGCAGCTCGACTGCTTAGCCAGGCTGTTCAGTAGCTCGGCTAGGCAAACCGGTGGCACGCAGCTCGGAAGGTACACGTGGTCAGATCTGGAGCATCCATCGTTGCGTGAATCACGAGGGTTGGGTTCAGATCACGAGAAAATGTTATTTTGTCATTTTGTGAGCGTGGGGCAATCTGAACCGTCCATCATGTCTTGACACGAATTTTGGAGAGATCTGACGGTGATTCCGCCTCGGAAGAATTTTTCTCCGTATTTGAGGGTCGGTTCCTCGTCCCCTCGGCTCGGAAGCTTGGTGCCGATAGCCGAGGCATGGATTTGGACGTTTTGAAGCGTCTTGGATTTGAAGCGTCGTCAGCCTGTTCTCTCCCTTCTGCTCGGCAGCTCGGCTGCTTAGCCAGGTTGTTCAGTAGCTCGGCTAGGCGAACCGGTGGCACGCAGCTCGGAAGGTACACGTGGTCAGATCTGGAGCATCCATCGTTGCGTGAATCACGAGGGTTGGGTTCAGATCACGAGAAAACATTATTTTTTCGTTTTGTGAGCGTGGCGCAATCTGAACCGTCCATCGTGTCTTGACACGAATTTTGGAGAGATCTGACGGTGATTCCGCCTCGGAAGAATTTTTCTCCGTATTTGAGGGTCGGTTCCTCGTCCTCTCGGCTCGGAAGCTCGGTGCCGATAGCCGAGGCATGGAGTTGGACGTTTTGAAGCATCCTGGATTTGAAGCGTCGTCAGCCCGTTCTCTCCCTTCGGCTCGACAGCTCGGCTGCTTAGCCAGGCTGTTCAGTTGCTCGGCTAGGCAAACCGGTGGCACGCAGCTCGGAAGGTACATGTGGTCAGATCTGGAGCATCCATCGTTGCATGAATCACGAGGGTTGGGTTCAGATCACGAGAAAACATTATTTTGTCGTTTTGTGAGCGTGGCGCAATCTGAACCGTCCATCGTGTCTTGACACGAATTCTGGAGAGATCTGATGGTGATTCTGCCTTGGAAGAATTTTTCTCCGTATTTGAGGGTCGGTTCCTCGTCCCCTCGGCTCGAAAGCTCGGTGTCGATAGCCGAGGCATGGAGTTGGACGTTTTGAAGCATCCTGGATTTGAAGCGTCGTCAGCCCGTTCTCTCCCTTCGGCTCGGCAGCTCGGCTGCTTAGCCAGGCTGTTCAGTAGCTCGGCTAGGCGAACCAGTGGCACGCCGCTCGGAAGGTACACGTGGTCAGATCTGGAGCGTCCATCATTGCGTGAATCACGAGGGTTGGGTTCAAATCACGAGAAAACGTTATTTTGCCGTTTTTTGAGCGTGGTGCAATCTGAACCGTCCATCGTGTCTTGACACGAATTTTGGAGAGATCTAACGGTGATTCTGCCTCAGAAGAATTTTTATCCATATATAAGGGTCGGTTCCTCGTCCCCTCGGCTCGGAACCTCGGTGCTGAAGCGGACTTAGTAGCTCGGTCGCTTAACCAGACTGTTCGGTAGGTCGGCTAGGCGAACCGGTGGCCGAGTCGTGGACTTGAGCGCTTTGTTGGAGTCTTTGTTGTGAAACTGAAATGTCACAACTCTCCGCTTTGGCGCTTTGGCTTCTTAGCGGGCTTTTAAGTTCCCAAGGAGGCCCAAACGTCGCACTGGGGTTATAAGTTCTAACTCCCCCACCCCCAAGCTCATTTCTCACTTTTCACTCCAAGATTTCACTTTTACTCTCTGTGCTCTCTACTAGCGGCAATTTTTGCTCCAAGGCAGTTACGTTAGCTGTCGCGTGGGCCAGGCGATTTTCGGCGAGCTTATTCCGACCGTGAACGTCACTTCAAAGTCAGTCTTCTTGCCTTAGCTTTTTTCTAGAGATGTCAAGGGTGAACTCGGGGAGTGAGGCCTCGTCCTCGGGCGATAGTGGTGCCGAGGAGAGGAGGGAGATGGAGATCCGAAGGAAGGGGAAGCAAGTAGCCGAGCCATCTGGGGCCGAGGCGAGGAAGGAGAAGAAGAAGAGGAGGGTAGTGGCCCAATCTCCTATGGTCGAGGTGATTGTGGAGAATCCAAGGCAAGCCCCTGAGATGGGCCGGTACCCTTGTGTACTGTCTGGACACGCTGGGGTTAGGCAGTACGAGGGCGACCTCTTGAAGAAGGCGGTCATCGGTCAGTCAGAAGTATACGAAGAGAACAACTCGGTTCTGACCACCGAGGCGGACGAAATTGGATCGGTGCTATCCGAGAGGGACCTGCTCCGGATCAGAAAAGGGTTCGCCATCCCTCCGGAGTACAAGTTAATTCTCTCCAGCCCCGGGATGCGAGCGAACTCCAAGCTGTCGTCGTCGGATATGTGCATGTTCGACTACGACTCTCTGAATGCCGGACTGCGCTTTCCCCTGCACCCCTTCATTTGTCTGGTCCTCGGGTGGTACTGCATTGCGCTGACCCAATTCATGCTTAACACATGGCGTCATGTGAATGCCTTCCTGCTCCAGTGCCGCAATGCCGAGGTCGAGCCGGACCTGACGGTCTTTCGAAGCATGTATCGGATAAACCGGATGCACAAGACCAAGCATCGATACTACTTGGCAACGAGGAAGGGTGTTCGGATTATAGAAAACCCAGACTCGATCAAAGGCTGGAAGGAAAAGTTCTTCATATTGAGGGAGCCATCGATGCTGCAAGTTCCGAGCCGATGGAAAGTAGAGGTGCCAAAGTTTGCGAGGGCCGACCCAGAACTTACTGTGGCTGAGGAGGAAGTGGCGAGGAAGATCGTGGCCCTCCCGATGTTGAGTTGGAGGGAGATGACCGAGGAGGTGCTATACGGGTCAGGCCTTAGTCCGATCGACCCGAGTATGCTCCTGACATCTCGCATTTTTTTTCTAAGTCTTTAGCTCGTTTTACTGACTCTTAATTTGTTTGTTGTTTAGTACAGAAGCGCCGAAGATAGACTTTACGGCCATGATGAATGAGAGGGGTAAGGTGGCCGATGGAAGGAAGAGGAAGAGGCCGAGCACGACCGCCTCATCAGGTCGGCCTCTTAAAGTTGCTTTGGTAGTCGTTCCACCTCCCCCCGTTGCTGAGGTCCCCTCGCCGACGGTGGTTGTTGTCGAAGAGCCCTCGGCTCCTGTTGCTTCTGCCCCGGTCGGTGGGGCCTTCGACGTCTCGGCGGCATTGTCGCTTGAGGCTCCGCCGTTGGCTGCTCAGGCCGAGGTGATCTTGACCGAGCAGCACAAGCAGCTGTTCGTTCCAAACTGGCGAGTCAAGAATCATGATGGATTCCTCGGAAACTCGCAGATGTCGATGCAGGTCGTCAAACACTTGGCGACTCTGAAAGATCAAGCCGCGCTGAAGGCGGGGACGGTTGGCGACGACACCTATGAGGTTGCTTGGTCGCTCGTATCGGTAAGTTTCTTTTGAGAATTTCTTTAAGACTGTCATTCGGCCCTTATCTTGTGCTCACCATTGTTTTGTTTTGGCAGGCCACTTGTCACATCAACCATCTCCTTGAAGCGTTCGCCGAACAAGAGAAGGAGTTGAAGGCCGCCAGTGATAAAGATAGGGCGGACAAGGTGAAGGCGGTTCGGCAGCTCGAAGCGGAGCAGAGGCAAGCCGAGGGCTTGGAGGTCCAGGTTGCCGATCTTGTGGCCGACCTGGAGCGAGTAAAGGGGCGGCTCACTGAGGAGGCTGCCAAAGCCGCCAAGGCTGCCGAGGAGCTGGCGGCGACAGCGAAGGCTCTGGCCGAGGTGAAGGTGGAGAAGGAGGCCTTGGCAATGAAGATCAAGGCCAAGGTCGAGGCCGAGGCGAAGAAGCACATGGCCTCGAACATGGAGAAGTCCTACCAGAGGGCGCTCGACCACGTTCAGGACCGCGTCCCCGACTTCAAGCGGGTCGGCCACAGGTTGTGGTCCGAATCCGCATCAGACGGAGAGGAGGAGGGAGGCGAGGCGGAGGAAGGTGACGAGGTAGAGGGAAACGACGACGAGGAGGTAGTCGCTGATGTTTTGGTGACAGACTCCCAGATCGGGGCGAGAAACGAGGGGCCGTCTGGCGAAGCGCCTGTGGTCGAACCGACGCCGCAGGTGGACCCCTGATCTTCTCGTCTTTTTGTAATTTTTCTTTCTTTTCAAAAGTGTAACGCCTTCTTGCGGACTGGCCACCGTTTTTTCTTTTATGAATGAAAATCTTTGTTTCAAATTTGTGCAAGTGTTTGGGTCGGTCTATAGTTTCCTTGTCGTGACGTCCTTGTATTTCAGATCCTCGAACACGCCCTAAATACCGTAGCAACTCGGCGTCGCGCTGGGTTGTTTAAGCAATCTCGCGAGGCTCGCCTCGTGGGTGAAATCGAGCTCACCAGGAGGTTGATGTTCAACATGGAGAAGAAGAACAGCGAGCTTCTGGCCGAGGTGCACCATCTCCGGATAGTCGAGGAGGAGCTATCAGCGAAAGAGGCAGAGCTAGCCTCGGTGCTGGCCGAGCGAGATGAGCTCGAGTAGAAGGTCGAACAGCTGCAGAGGGTCACGGTCGACAAGAGCATCGAGGTGACCAACTTACGTCGCATTATATCCGACAGCGCTGAGTGCCCCGGTTCGGCAAAACTCCCTCGATTTAAGATAATGGTTAAGGATGACACTCTGAAGGATAGGATCGTTGAGCTCGAGGAGGAGGTGGCTCGACTGAAGCCTCAGCCTGTGAGGGCTAATGTCCGCAGCACTTCCTGCACTCGCGAAGAGAGAGAACAGGGGATCACCTTCTACGAGCTAGCGACTTGTGGCCAAGTTATTGGTCGGACAGCAGCCGACGCACAAAGCGGAGTAGCTGTTAGCTCGAGTGGAGCCTTGGTCGGAGCCACCGTTAGGATTAGTGGCAAGGCGGCGTCGCAGTTCGTTGGCCTAGAGACAAGCTCGGAGATAAAAAGACGGAAACTCCGATTGTCTCTTAATCAAAACGTCCCTGTCCCGAGGAGGCACTAAACGAGTTGTGTCGAGCCTTTTACTTCTTGCATCGTCTCTGTTGTTGTAATAACACGCCTTGTAAATTTATTTAGTTGCTTTCCCGCTGTAACTGTCTACCTTGTAAATTTACCAAGTGTTTTAATAAAATCGAAGTTGTTTTGTTCATCGTTGTGCCGTGGTCGCCTTATTCTCGACGCCGAACCATAAGGACCCATAGTTGTCTTTTTCGAAGGTTTTAGCCGCGGAACTTTAGTTTTTCGGCTCGGAGTATACCGAGGTGTGATAGCTCGGATTTCAAATGCGATCCACGTGGCTCAATCTAGACGGTCGATCATGATCGTGGAACGCATCACGAGGTAGGAGGCACGAATTCCCAAAAAATACTATCTTGTCGTTTTGTGGAAATGTGGCACGATCTGATCCGTTCATCACGTTCTAGCACGCATTTTGAGATGATCTAACGGCGAAATTGGTTCAGAAGAATTTTTCTGTAGCGCCCCGATTTCCGAATACCGGGAAACCGTGACACGAGCCAAGACCTTTTCTTCAATTAGTCACAATACACAGAAAAACAGGAGAATTTAAAACTTTTTATTCAATACTCAATATATTACAAGTCTGAATATTGTACAACTGTAATACCTTACAATAGAGTTACAATATTTCCTTTACATTTCCAAATATTACAACTTTCACATCTTACATCAGAGTACCTCTCACCTAACAGATAATCAATACATATACTGCAGCGGAACTAAAACATAATACTGACTCCTTGCTTTCCTGGCCTTGAGTCCTCTTGAATCTCGCCTTTGTACTTCGGCAATCCAGTACCTATGGAAGTGGGGACGTCAGTATTCACTGACGCTTAAAGGCTGATCATATAGCAGCGAATCTTCCAAACAATATACACAATATAGCAATAGTGTTGGTGTAGTTTAAGTGTTCGTGAGTGCTATGACTAGACACTAATGCGATACTTAAAATAGAACTAATTATACACAACCCGTTCCTGACAATACTCCATGACTCTGTGAGGTTGCAGAAGAGGTCAAGTCCCCTTATGTAGTCTACTTATGGTGTCCCCGTTTTCCACTACTACCCGGCATGCCGGACCTCACTCAAACAAGGTTGCAGGTGCGGTCTAGTTCCGCCACTGCAGTCATATAGTGGTGTCCATGTTTGCCACTATTGCCCAGTGTATCGGGCCTTAATCCAAAATCCAAATCATAGGGTTTCGCAAGCGCAGGGCAGCGCGAAGCCTACCCTGTGGCACCCTCTGGGGTATCGCAAGCGCAGGACTGCACAATGCATCCTGTGGCACCCCAGCCACGGTATTTCAGGAATTAACAGAGCGAGATACGTAACCCGTGTCCTCAACCTGTGAGATGGCACCGTACGTATCCCTTTGACGGGACGCTTCCTATTCTAATGTCAGCAAGTCTCCGAAAGTAACATGCAGCCCATAAATGCATGCGACTCCATCTCAAGCCGTTTCTCCATATATAGGGATTTGAACCCGCGTTATGAATTCTAATTGCACACAACCTGTTCCTGACACCTACACGTGACTCGCGAGGCTGCAGATGTGGTCATGTGCCACTGTTGCATTTCGCCCGTGGTGTCTATGTTCGCCACCGCGACCCGGCTAACCGGACCTCACTCAAAATAGACGAACCCAATATATCGGGCGTCATAACAAAAATCAAACCATAGAGTTTCGCAAGCGCAGGATAACACGAAGCCTACCCTGTGGCACTCTCTGGGGTATCGCAAGCGCAGGACTGCACAATGCATCCTGTGGCACCCCTAGCCACGGTACTCCAGGAATTAACAGAGCGAGATACGTAACCCGTGTCCTCAACTTGTGAGACGGCACCGTACGTATCCCTTTGACAGGAAGGCACAACCCTGTACACCACCTATGATCTGCCTCAAGGGACGGGTTAGTGTAAGGGGCCCCCTACGACTGACCCCTCTCTCCCGGCAAAAGGGTTTAAGTAAACCGATCCTTATAAGTCACTATCCTAGTGATGTCCCTGACTCGAACGATCCTAGGAATGACAACATTATAACACAACTTGCTAGGCCTTGAATTAGGCTTCGCAAGACAACTCTACTAGGCCGCTCAACCTAGACTTACCAGAATCCCTCAGGATCTGGTTCATGGCTCATCGATCCAAGACTTTGGCCGTGCGAATGCACGCCGCTTCCCTAGACTTGGATTCCGTCTATACTCCGGTCCTCGACTAACCTACCCTGGTTAAGATTCGACGGTACACAAGGAGTGACTCCTCCACAGTTTCTTAGGGTAAGAACATATGTCTTGATGGTCGATAGCCCTTAGGGTGGTAACATCACCCTAGACGAGCACAACTAACTGTGTACTAGCTAACAAGCTATACACGAGTAATAATCACATACGAGCCAACTAAGCTACGCATGAAACAACAACTACCTATGAGCCAGGCGGGCCTCGTAGGAGACAACCACGTACATACCAGCCAAATAAGCCGCGTATGAGACCAACAGCTTCGTACGGGCCGGTCAGGCCGCGTACGGGACAACTACCTACATACGAGCCGACTAAGCTACGTATGAGACCCACAGCTACATACGGGCCAGTCGAGCCACGTACGAGCACAACCGTGTGCAAACAACCATACAGGTAATCAATCCTAGAAGCAACCAACCGTGCTTACTAACAAACTTAATCTTCTATTATTAGAAGCAACAAACGAATCTACTAGTAGTCTATGATGGGTATTGTACTAGGGAAGAACCGAAGGCGATAAGATGGCCTTTATCGGATTAACTATCCCTAGTGGTCTTCCCAATCCTTCCTACTTCAACCTATTGCGCCTTAAGTATGGCATACAATTTCAAGCAGCTTCCTACGACAATCAATCATATAGCACAACCACCATGATATTCCTATGTATGGATATGATTAATGCTTATGCTTACATTGAGCTCAAGCATGAAAATTACTAACGGCCTTAAACATAAAATCCTCTATAGTCAATCGTAGGTTACAAATTGAGCATGGAAGTCTACTACTTATCATAACCAACCACCACCACCCAACTAAGCAATACTCCAAGGTATAGTAGGTAGTCCTAACACTACTCCTACAACATTCTAAGCAAATATTACTCTAGCATGGTATAGAACCCAACATAAGTCACCACAACTAGCCATGGGTAGTTTCTTTACCCTAAGCATGAACATCCTAGTATGGGTATCCTTAACTTAACATGATTAATAATTAGCATGATACCTACTTACTTAGCATGAATCATGATCATTCACCAACATAGCATGAACAAACACTTATCTAAGCATGGGTACCATGTAAACACGAGTATTCATATAAACTAGCATGGCACACAACTTAATTACTATTAAGCTAGTATGGCATAGATAAAACTAGCATGGTATATGATTTTATCAAGGATCCTACAACACTCTAGGCACATTAAAATTTATCCAAACATGGTAGGAAACTCTTGGATTGAATCCTACACATTCTAAGCATAACTAAGTCACTAAACATAATAGGAAACTTTAGGAATGAATCCTACAAAATTCTAGTATAAGTGAGTTACTAAACATGATAGGAAAAGAATCCTACAACATTACCAAGCATGCTAGGAAAAGAATCCTACAACATTCTAAACGTTAAGCATGGTAGGATAAGTTTATAAAATATTCTACAATTAATTAAGCATAGAATCATGGTAGGATATTTTTTATAAATAATCCTACAACTAGCTAAGCATGGATTATGGCTTCTAAGCATTTCTAGAAGCAAAGCTACCACTAACTAAGCATGGTAGGATATTTTTAAATGCAATCCTACAACTAATTAAGCATAGATATGGCTTCTAATTATTTTTAGAAGCAAAGCTACAACTAACTAAGCATGGTAAGCATGGTAGGATATTTTTAAATGCAATCCTACAACTAACTAAGCATAGATATGACTTCTAATTATTTTTAGAAGCAAAGCTACAACTAACTAAGCATGGTAAGCATGGTAGGATATTTTTAAATGCAATCCTACAACTAACTAAGCATGGATATGGCTTCTAATTATTTTTAGAAGCAAAGCTACAACTAACTAAGCATGGTAAGCATGGTAGGATGTTTTTAAATGCAATCCTACAACTAATTAAGCATAGATATGGCTTCTAATTATTTTTAGAAGCAAAGCTACAACTAACTAAGCATGGTAAGCATGGTAGGATATTTTTAAATGCAATCCTACAACTAACTAAGCATGGATATGGCTTCTAATTATTTTTAGAAGCAAAGCTACAACTAACTAAGTATGGTAAGCATGGTAGGATGTTTTTAAATGCAATCCTACAACTAATTAAGCATAGATATGGCTTCTAATTATTTTTAGAAGCAAAGCTACAACTAACTAAGCATGGTAAGCATGGTAGGATATTTTTAAATGCAATCCTACAACTAATTAAGCATAGATATGGCTTCTAATTATTTTTAGAAGCAAAGCTACAACTAACTAAGCATGGTAAGCATGGTAGGATATTTTTAAATGCAATCCTACAACTAACTAAGCATGGATATGGCTTCTAATTATTTTTAGAAGCAAAGCTACAACTAACTAAGCATGGTAAGCATGGTAGGATGTTTTTAAATGCAATCCTACAACTAATTAAGCATAGATATGGCTTCTAATTATTTTTAGAAGCAAAGCTACAACTAACTAAGCATGGTAAGCATGGTAGGATATTTTTAAATGCAATCCTACAACTAACTAAGCATGGATTATGGCTTCCAATTATTTTTAGAAGTAATCCTACAACATATAAAGCATGAATATGACTTCTAATATTTTTAGAAATGATCCTACAATATTAGAAGCATGAATATGACTTCTAAATATTTTTTAGAAGTAAACCTACAATATTGGTAGCATGGAAATGGCTTCTAAATATTTTTAGAAGTAATCCTACAACATTAGTAGTATGGAAATGGCTTCTAAATATTTTTAGAAGCAATCCTACAACATTTTACAACTACCACTACTCCTATTTTAAACAAAACATAATTATCTACTACTACTACTACAACATACAACTTACTACTATTGCTACTACTTCATTCTCATCAAAAGATCACAACATGCAACTTACTATTATTACTACTTCTTCATTCTCATAAAAATCACAACATACAACTCACTACTATTACTACTACCTTATTAATCAACATACATGCTACTACTACTTCATTTTATTTCATACTACTACTTATTATTTTAGCTTACTACTACTTGGTTGCTTACTAATCTTTGTTATTACTAGTGATAAAAGAAAGATCCTTTTTATTTTACTTTACAAAAGAAAAGATCTTTTTAATTAGCTACAACTAGTGATTTAGAAATGAAAGAAAAGATCCTTTTTAATTAATTACAACTAGTGATTATAAATAAAAGAAAGATCTTTTTAATTAATTACAACTAGTGGTTAAATAAAAAGAAGATCTTTTTATTAAGTTACAACTAGTGATTAAATAAAAAGAAGATCTTTTTAATTATTCTACCACTAGTGTTTAGTAAAGAAAGGAAAGATCTTTTTGATTATTACATTAGTTCAATCAAGTCCTACAACCAACAATGGTTGTATTGTTCCACAATATGCAATATGTATGGTTCCATATCAAGTCCTACAACCTTACATGGTTGTATGCAAAAGTTATGTGTATGTATCTTTTTAGTCCAAGTAGTTAACAACATTCAAATGAGAAAACTCATACAACCACACCACTACAAAGTAACCATACCAAAAGAAAAATAAACAAGAGGGTAAGAAGAAGAAGAACATCAAAACCATCATTCAAATAAACAAACAAACAAACAAACATACAAACAAAGAAAGCATGAAGAAACCCCCACCTTATTTTTTCTATAGGAAGGACTAGCTTGCTTTTTCCTTCTCCTTCCCCTAGCTTTTTGAAAGCTTCTAAGAACCCTACAATAAAACTCTCTTTTGTTAGTATGAGACCTCTCTTTCTTTTCCTTTCTTTCTTTCTTTCTTTCTTTCTTTCTTGTTTTCTAAAATGAGAGAATGAGGAGAATGAAGGGGTATTTATAGGAGAGGATGGGAGGTGGTAAGTGCACCATATGGCACAAAATAACCCCAAAACAAGGAGGTGGGATTGGGGGGAGGTGTTATGTGGGGGAAAATTGATATGGAGGAGAAATTTTCTAGAAGAATTTTCTTAACCTTCTTATGTAACCTTAACCTAGGTTAAACCTCCTAATCAAATCCTTAACCATTCCTACTAGGTTATAGCAAAATAAGTGTTGTCCAAAATATACAACACATAATTCGTATAATGCACTAATCGACATACTACTCGTACGTGCGCATATATGTCCGTATACCGGAAAATCTTCGCATAATCCGTATAAAAATAATTAAATCTTGGAAATAATAATAAAATAAATTTTATTATTAGTTCGGAAGATCACGATATCAATTTGATACAATACGGATATATACTGACCGATATCTGGATACAGATAATGTCTAGGAGCAAACCGGGTAAAAATCACCAAAATGTTCTAATTTTGGAATTAAAACAAAATAATAATAAAATAATAATAAAATATCAATTTATATACGGTAATATCCGTCCGGGATATTACATTTTCTCCATATACAAGGGCTGGTGCCTCGTCCGATCGGTTCGGGGTATTGAGTGAGCGCAGTGGAGCCGAACGCTGGACTCCGAACTGCTAGAGTTGCTCGACGGTTGAGGGAGCAGTTCCGAATGGAGATCTGCTTCTAGCTCTCTTACGAGCGAGCTTGCGAAGAAGAGTCGAGCCAAGTGTTGGACTCCGAACCATCGGTAGAGTTGTTCAACGGTTGTGGGAGCAGTTCCGAACGGCGACCTACTTCTAGCTCGCTTACGAGCGAACTTGCGAAGTAGAATCGAGCCGAGTGTTGGACTCCGAACCATCGGTAGAGTTGTTCAACGGTTGTGGGAGCAGTTCCGAACGGCGACCTACTTCTAGCTCGCTTACGAGCGAACTTCCGAAGTAGAATCGAGCCGAGTGTTTGACTCCGAACCATCGGTAGAGTTGCTCGAAGGTTGTGGGAGCAGTTCCGAATGGCGATCTGCTTCTAGCTCGCTTACGAGCGAGCTTGTGAAGAAGAGTTGAGCCAAGTGTTGGACTTCGAACCATCGGTAAAGTTGTTCAACGGCTGTGGGAGCAGTTCCGAATGGCGACCTACTTCTAGCTCGCTTACGAGCGAACTAGCGAAGTAGAATCGAGCCGAGTGTTGGACTCCGAACCATCGGTAGAGTTGTTCAACAGTTGTGGGAGCAGTTCCGAACGACAACCTACTTCTAGCTCGCTTACGAGCGAACTTGCGAAGTAGAATCGAGTCGAGTGTTGGACTCCGAACCATCAGTAGAGTTGTTCAACGGTTGTGGGAGAAGTTCCGAACGGCGACCAACTTCTAGCTCGCTTACGAGCGAACTTGCGAAGTAGAATCGAGCCGAGTGTTGGACTCCGAACCATCGGTAGAGTTGTTCAACGGTTGTGGGAGCAGTTCCGAACGGCGACCTACTTCTAGCTCGCTTACGAGCGAACTTGCGAAGTAGAATCGAGCCGAGTGTTGGACTCCGAACCATCGGTAGAGTTGTTCAACAGTTGTAGGAGCAGTTCCGAACGGCGACCTACTTCTAGCTTGCTTACGAGCGAACTTGCGAAGTAGAATCGAGTCGAGTGTTGGACTCCGAACCATCAGTAGAGTTGTTCAACGGTTGTGGGAGTAGTTCCGAACGGCGACCAACTTCTAGCTCGCTTACGAGCGAACTTGCGAAGTAGAATCGAGCCGAGTGTTGGACTCCGAACCATCGGTAGAGTTGTTCAACGGTTGTGGGAGCAGTTCCGAACGGCGACCTACTTCTAGCTCGCTTACGAGCGAACTTGCGAAGTAGAATCGAGCCGAGTGTTGGACTCCGAACCATCGGTAGAGTTGTTCAACAGTTGTAGGAGCAGTTCCGAACGGCGACCTACTTCTAGCTTGCTTACGAGCGAACTTGCGAAGTAGAATCGAGTCGAGTGTTGGACTCCGAACCATCGGTAGAGTTGTTCAACGGTTGTGGGAGCAGTTCCGAACGGCGACCTACTTCTAACTCGCTTACGAGCGAACTTGCGAAGTTGAATCGAGCCGAGTGTTAGACTCCGGTCCATCAGTAGAGTTGCTCGACGGTTCTGGGAGCAGTTCCGAATGGCAATCTGTTTCTTGCTCGCTTACGAGCGAGCTTGCGAAGAAGAGTCGAGCCAAGTGTTGGACTCCGAACCATCGGTAGAGTTGTTCAACAGTTGTGGGAGCAGTTCCGAATGGCGACCTACTTCTAGCTCGCTTACGAGCAAACTTGCGAAGTAGAATCGAGCCGAGTGTTGGACTCCGAACCATCGGTAGAGTTGTTCAGCGGTTGTGGGAGCAGTTCCGAACGGCGACCTAGTTCTAGCTCGCTTACGAGCGAACTTGCGAAGTAGAATCGAGCCGAGTGTTTGACTCCGAACCATCGGTAGCCTTGCTCGAAGGTTGTAGGAGCAGTTCCGAATGGCGATCTGCTTCTAGCTCGCTTACGAGCGAGCTTGTGAAGAAGAGTTGAGCCAAGTGTTGCACTCCGAACCATCGGTAGAGTTGTTCAACGGTTGTGGGAGCAGTTCCGAACGGCGACCTACTTCTAGCTCGCTTACGAGCGAACTTGCGAAGTAGAATCGAGCCGAGTGTTGGACTCCGAACCATCGGTAGAGTTGTTCAACAGTTGTGGGAGCAGTTCCGAACGACAACCTACTTCTAGCTCGCTTACGAGCGAACTTGCGAAGTAGAATCGAGTCGAGTGTTGGACTCCGAACCATCAGTAGAGTTGTTCAACGGTTGTGGGAGAAGTTCCGAACGGCGACCAACTTCTAGCTCGCTTACGAGCGAACTTGCGAAGTAGAATCGAGCCGAGTGTTGGACTCCGAACCATCGGTAGAGTTGTTCAACGGTTGTGGGAGCAGTTCCGAACGGCGACCTACTTCTAGCTCGCTTACGAGCGAACTTGCGAAGTAGAATCGAGCCGAGTGTTGGACTCCGAACCATCGGTAGAGTTGTTCAACAGTTGTAGGAGCAGTTCCGAACGGCGACCTACTTCTAGCTTGCTTACGAGCGAACTTGCGAAGTAGAATCGAGTCGAGTGTTGGACTCCGAACCATCAGTAGAGTTGTTCAACGGTTGTGGGAGTAGTTCCGAACGGCGACCAACTTCTAGCTCGCTTACGAGCGAACTTGCGAAGTAGAATCGAGCCGAGTGTTGGACTCCGAACCATCGGTAGAGTTGTTCAACGGTTGTGGGAGCAGTTCCGAACGGCGACCTACTTCTAGCTCGCTTACGAGCGAACTTGCGAAGTAGAATCGAGCCGAGTGTTGGACTCCGAACCATCGGTAGAGTTGTTCAACAGTTGTAGGAGCAGTTCCGAACGGCGACCTACTTCTAGCTTGCTTACGAGCGAACTTGCGAAGTCGAATCGAGTCGAGTGTTGGACTCCGAACCATCGGTAGAGTTGTTCAACGGTTGTGGGAGCAGTTCCGAACGGCGACCTACTTCTAACTCGCTTACGAGCGAACTTGCGAAGTTGAATCGAGCCGAGTGTTAGACTCCGGTCCATCAGTAGAGTTGCTCGACGGTTCTGGTAGCAGTTCCGAATGGCAATCTGTTTCTTGCTCGCTTACGAGCGAGCTTGCGAAGAAGAGTCGAGCCAAGTGTTGGACTCCGAACCATCGGTAGAGTTGTTCAACAGTTGTGGGAGCAGTTCCGAATGGCGACCTACTTCTAGCTCGCTTACGAGCAAACTTGCGAAGTAGAATCGAGCCGAGTGTTGGACTCCGAACCATCGGTAGAGTTGTTCAGCGGTTGTGGGAGCAGTTCCGAACGGCGACCTAGTTCTAGCTCGCTTACGAGCGAACTTGCGAAGTAGAATCGAGCCGAGTGTTTGACTCCGAACCATCGGTAGCCTTGCTCGAAGGTTGTAGGAGCAGTTCCGAATGGCGATCTGCTTCTAGCTCGCTTACGAGCGAGCTTGTGAAGAAGAGTTGAGCCAAGTGTTGCACTCCGAACCATCGGTAGAGTTGTTCAACGGTTGTGGGAGCAGTTAAGAATGGCGACCTACTTCTAGCTCGCTTACGAGCGAACTTGCGAAGTAGAATCGAGCCGAGTGTTGGACTCCGAACCATCGGTAGAGTTGTTCAACAGTTGTGGGAGCAGTTCCGAACGGCGACCTACTTCTAGCTCGCTTATGAGCGAACTTGCGAAGTAGAATCGAGTCGAGTGTTGGACTCCGAACCATCAGTAAAGTTGTTCAACGGTTGTGGGAGTAGTTCCGAACGGTGACCTACTTCTAGCTCGCTTACAAGCGAACTTGCGAAGTAGAATCGAGCCGAGTGTTGGACTCCGAACCATCGGTAGAGTTGTTCAACGGTTGTGGGAGCAGTTCCGAACGGCGACCTACTTCTAGCTCACTTACGAGCGAACTTGCGTAGTAGAATCGAGCCGAGTGTTGGACTCCGAACCATCGGTAGAGTTGTTCAACGGTTGTGGGAGCAGTTCCGAATGGCGACCTACTTCTAGCTCGCTTACGAGCGAACTTGCGAAGTAGAATCGAGCCGAGTGTTGGACTCCGAACCATCGGTAGAGCTGTTCAATAGTTGTGGGAGCAGTTCCGAACGGCGACCTACTTCTAGCTCGCTTACGAGCGAACTTGCGAAGTAGAATCGAGTCGAGTGTTGGGCTCCGAACCATCAGTAGAGTTGTTCAACGATTGTGGGAGTAGTTCCGAACGGCGACCTACTTCTAGCTCGCTTACAAGCGAACTTGCAAAGTAGAATCGAGCCGAGTGTTGGACTCCGAACCATCGGTAGAGTTGTTCAACGGTTGTGGGAGCAGTTCCGAACGGCGACCTACTTCTAGCTCACTTACGAGCGAACTTGCGTAGTAGAATCGAGCCGAGTGTTGGACTCCGAACCATCGGTAGAGTTGTTCAACGGTTGTGGGAGCAGTTCCGAATGGCGACCTACTTCTAGCTCGCTTACGAGCGAACTTGCGAAGTAGAATCGAGCCGAGTGTTGGACTCCGAACCATCGGTAGAGCTGTTCAATAGTTGTGGGAGCAGTTCCGAACGGCGACCTACTTCTAGCTCGCTTACGAGCGAACTTGCGAAGTAGAATCGAGTCGAGTGTTGGGCTCCGAACCATCAGTAGAGTTGTTCAACGATTGTGGGAGTAGTTCCGAACGGCGACTTACTTCTAGCTCGCTTACAAGCGAACTTGCAAAGTAGAATCGAGCCGAGTGTTGGACTCCGAACCATCGGTGGAGTTGTTCAATGGTTGTGGGAGCAGTTCCGAACGGCGACCTACTTCTAGCTCACTTACGAGCGAACTTGCGAAGTGGAATCGAGCCGAGTGTTGGACTCCGAACCATCAGTACAGTTGTTCAACGGTTGTGGGAGTAGTTCCGAACGGCGACCTACTTCTAGCTCTCTTACGAGCGAACTTGCGAAGTAGAATCGAGTCGAGTGTTGGACTCCGAACCATCAGTACAGTTGTTCAACGGTTGTGGGAGTAGTTCCGAACAGCGACCTACTTCTAGCTCGCTTACGAGCGAACTAGCGAAGTAGAATCGAGCCGAGTGTTGGACTCCGAACCATCGGTAGAGTTGTTCAACGGTTGTGGGAGCAGTTCCGAATGGCGACCTACTTCTAGCTCGCTCACGAGCGAACTTGCGAAGTAGAATCGAGCCGAGTGTTGGACTCCGAACCATCGGTAGAGTTGTTCAATAGTTGTGGGAGCAGTTCCGAACGGCGACCTACTTCTAGCTCGCTTACGAGCGAACTTGCGAAGTAGAATCGAGTCGAGTGTTGGACTCCGAACCATCAGTAGAGTTGTTCAACGATTGTGGGAGTAGTTCCGAACGGCGACCTACTTCTAGCTCGCTTACAAGCGAACTTGCGAAGTAGAATCGAGCCGAGTGTTGGACTCCGAACCATCGGTGGAGTTGTTCAATGGTTGTGGGAGCAGTTCCGAACGGCGACCTACTTCTAGCTCACTTACGAACGAACTTGCGAAGTAGAATCGAGCCGAGTGTTGGACTCCGAACCATCGGTAGAGTTGTTCAACAGCTGTGGGAGCAGTTCCGAACGGCGACCTCCTTCTAGCTCGCTCACGAGCGAACTTGCGAAGTAGAATCGAGCCGAGTGTTTGACTCCGAACCATCGGTAGACTTGCTCGAAGGTTGTAGGAGCAGTTCCGAATGGCGATCTGCTTCTAGCTCGCTTACGAGCGAGCTTGTGAAGAAGAGTTGAGCCAAGTGTTGGACTCCGAACCATCGGTAGAGTTGTTCAACGGTTGTGGGAGCAGTTACGAATGGCGACCTACTTCTAGCTCGCTTACGAGCGAACTTGCGAAGTAGAATCGAGCCGAGTGTTGGACTCCGAACCATCGGTAGAGTTGTTCAACAGTTGTGGGAGCAGTTCCGAACGGCGACCTACTTCTAGCTCGCTTACGAGCGAACTTGCGAAGTAGAATCGAGTCGAGTGTTGGACTCCGAACCATCAGTAAAGTTGTTCAACGGTTGTGGGAGTAGTTCCGAACGGCGACCTACTTCTAGCTCGCTTACAAGCGAACTTGCGAAGTAGAATCGAGCCGAGTGTTGGACTCCGAACCATCGGTAGAGTTGTTCAACAGTTGTGGGAGCAGTTCCGAACAGTGACCTACTTCTAGCTCGCTTACGAGCGAACTTGCGAAGTAGAATCGAGCCGAGTGTTGGACTCCGAACCATCGGTAGATTTGTTCAACAGTTGTGGGAGCAGTTCCGAACGGCGACCTACTTCTAGCTCGCTTATGAGCGAACTTGCGAAGTAGAATCGAGTCGAGTGTTGGACTCCGAACCATCAGTAAAGTTGTTCAACGGTTGTGGGAGTAGTTCCGAACGGTGACCTACTTCTAGCTCGCTTACAAGCGAACTTGCGAAGTAGAATCGAGCCGAGTGTTGGACTCCGAACCATCGGTAGAGTTGTTCAACGGTTGTGGGAGCAGTTCCGAACGGCGACCTACTTCTAGCTCACTTACGAGCGAACTTGCGTAGTAGAATCGAGCCGAGTGTTGGACTCCGAACCATAGGTAGAGTTGTTCAACGGTTGTGGGAGCAGTTCCGAATGGCGACCTACTTCTAGCTCGCTTACGAGCGAACTTGCGAAGTAGAATCGAGCCGAGTGTTGGACTCCGAACCATCGGTAGAGTTGTTGAACAGTTGTGGGAGCAGTTCCGAACGGCGACCTACTTCTAGCTCGCTTACGAGCGAACTTGCGAAGTAGAATCGAGTCGAGTGTTGGACTCCGAACCATCGGTAGAGTTGTTCAACGGTTGTGGGAGTAGTTCCGAACGGCGACCTACTTCTAACTCGCTTACGAGCGAACTTGCGAAGTTGAATCGAGCCGAGTGTTAGACTCCGGACCATCAGTAGAGTTGCTCGATGGTTGTGGGAGCAGTTCCGAATGGCGATCTGTTTCTTGCTCGCTTACGAGCAAGCTTGCGAAGAAGAGTCGAGCCAAGTGTTGGACTCCGAACCATCGGTAGAGTTGTTCAACAGTTGTGGGAGCAGTTCCGAATGGCGACCTACTTCTAGCTCGCTTACGAGCGAACTTGCGAAGTAGAATCGAGCCGAGTGTTGGACTTCGAACCATCGGTAGAGTTGTTCAGCGGTTGTGGGAGCAGTTCCGAACGGCGACCTCCTTCTAGCTCGCTCACGAGCGAACTTGCGAAGTAGAATCGAGCCGAGTGTTTGACTCCGAACCATCGGTAGACTTGCTCGAAGGTTGTAGGAGCAGTTCCGAATGGCGATCTGCTTCTAGCTCGCTTACGAGCGAGCTTGTGAAGAAGAGTTGAGCCAAGTGTTGGACTCCGAACCATCGGTAGAGTTGTTCAACGGTTGTGGGAGCAGTTACGAAGGGCGACCTACTTCTAGCTCTCTTACGAGCGAACTTGCGAAGTAGAATCGAGCCGAGTGTTGGACTCCGAACCATCGGTAGAGTTGTTCAACAGTTGTGGGAGCAGTTCCGAATGGCGACCTACTTCTAGCTCGCTTACGAGCGAACTTGCGAAGTAGAATCGAGTCGAGTGTTGGACTCCGAACCATCAGTAAAGTTGTTCAACGGTTGTGGGAGTAGTTCCGAACGGCGACCTACTTCTAGCTCGCTTACAAGCGAACTTGCGAAGTAGAATCGAGCCGAGTGTTGGACTCCGAACCATCGGTAGAGTTGTTCAACGGTTGTGGGAGCAGTTCCGAACGGCGACCTACTTCTAGCTCTCTTACGAGCGAACTTGCGAAGTAGAATCGAGTCGAGTGTTGGACTCCGAACCATCAGTACAGTTGTTCAACGGTTGTGGAAGTAGTTCCGAACGGCGACCTACTTCTAGCTCGCTTACGAGCGAACTTCCGAAGTAGAATCGAGCCGAGTGTTGGACTCCGAACCATCGGTAGAGTTGTTCAACAGTTGTGGGAGCAGTTCCGAACGGCGACCTACTTCTAGCTCGCTTACGAGCGAACTTGCGAAGTAGAATCGAGTCGAGTGTTGGACTCCGAACCATCAGTAAAGTTGTTCAACGGTTGTGGGAGTAGTTCCGAACGGCGACCTACTTCTAGCTCGCTTACAAGCGAACTTGCGAAGTAGAATCGAGCCGAGTGTTGGACTCCGAACCATCGGTAGAGTTGTTCAACAGTTGTGGGAGCAGTTCCGAACGGCGACCTACTTCTAGCTCGCTTACGAGCGAACTTGCGAAGTAGAATCGAGCCGAGTGTTGGACTCCGAACCATCGGTAGAGTTGTTCAACAGTTGTGGGAGCAGTTCCGAACGGCGACCTACTTCTAGCTCGCTTACGAGCGAACTTGCGAAGTAGAATCGAGCCGAGTGTTGGACTCCGAACCATCGGTAGAGTTGTTCAACAGTTGTGGGAGCAGTTCCGAACGGCGACCTACTTCTAGCTCGCTTACGAGCGAACTTGCGAAGTAGAATCGAGTCGAGTGTTGGACTCCGAACCATCGGTAGAGTTGTTCAACGGTTGTGGGAGTAGTTCTGAACGGCGACCTACTTCTAACTCGCTTACGAGCGAACTTGCGAAGTTGAATCGAGCCGAGTGTTCGACTCCGGACCATCAGTAGAGTTGCTCGACGGTTGTGGGAGCAGTTCCGAATGGCAATCTGTTTCTTGCTCGCTTACGAGCAAGCTTGCGAAGAAGAGTCGAGCCAAGTGTTGGACTCCGAACCATCGGTAGAGTTGTTCAACAGTTGTGGGAGCAGTTCCGAACGGCGACCTACTTCTAGCTCACTTACGAGCGAACTTGCGTAGTAGAATCGAGCCGAGTGTTGGACTCCGAACCATCGGTAGAGTTGTTCAACGGTTGTGGGAGCAGTTCCGAATGGCGACCTACTTCTAGCTCGCTTACGAGCGAACTTGCGAAGTAGAATCGAGCCGAGTGTTGGACTCCGAACCATCGGTAGAGTTGTTCAACAGTTGTGGGAGCAGTTCCGAACGGCGACCTACTTCTAGCTCGCTTACGAGCGAACTTGCGAAGTAGAATCGAGTCGAGTGTTGGACTCCGAACCATCGGTAGAGTTGTTCAACGGTTGTGGGAGGAGTTCCGAACGGCGACCTACTTCTAACTCGCTTACGAGCGAACTTGCGAAGTTGAATCGAGCCGAGTGTTAGACTCCGGACCGTCAGTAGAGTTGCTCGATGGTTGTGGGAGCAGTTCCGAATGGCGATCTGTTTCTTGCTCGCTTACGAGCAAGCTTGCGAAGAAGAGTCGAGCCAAGTGTTGGACTCCGAACCATCGGTAGAGTTGTTCAACAGTTGTGGGAGCAGTTCCGAATGGCGACCTACTTCTAGCTCGCTTACGAGCGAACTTGCGAAGTAGAATCGAGCCGAGTGTTGGACTCCGAACCATCGGTAGAGTTGTTCAGCGGTTGTGGGAGCAGTTTCGAACGGCGACCTCCTTCTAACTCGCTTACGAGCGAACTTGCGAAGTAGAATCGAGCCGAGTGTTGGACTCCGAACCATCGGTAGAGTTGTTCAGCGGTTGTGGGAGGAGTTCCGAACGGCGACCTACTTCTAACTCGCTTACGAGCGAACTTGCGAAGTAGAATCGAGCCGAGTGTTTGACTCCGAACCATCGGTAGACTTGCTCGAAGGTTGAAGGAGCAGTTCCGAATGGCGATCTGCTTCTAGCTCGCTTACGAGCGAGCTTGTGAAGAAGAGTTGAGCCAAGTGTTGGACTCCAAACCATCGGTAGAGTTGTTCAACGGTTGTGGGAGCAGTTACGAATGGCGACCTACTTCTAGCTCGCTTACGAGCGAACTTGCGAAGTAGAATCGAGCCGAGTGTTGGACTCCGAACCATCGGTAGAGTTGTTCAACAGTTGTGGGAGCAGTTCCGAACGGCGACCTACTTCTAGCTCGCTTACGAGCGAACTTGCGAAGTAGAATCGAGTCGAGTGTTGGACTCCGAACCATCAGTAAAGTTGTTCAACGGTTGTGGGAGTAGTTCCGAACGGCGACCTACTTCTAGCTCGCTTACAAGCGAACTTGCGAAGTAGAATCGAGCCGAGTGTTGGACTCCGAACCATCGGTAGAGTTGTTCAACGGTTGTGGGAGCAGTTCCGAACGGCGACCTACTTCTAGCTCACTTACGAGCGAACTTGCGAAGTAGAATCGAGCCGAGTGTTGGACTCCGAACCATCGGTAGAGTTGTCCAACGGTTGTGGGAGCAGTTCCGAACGGCGACCTACTTCTAGCTCTCTTACGAGCGAACTTGCGAAGTAGAATCGAGTCGAGTGTTGGACTCCGAACCATCAGTACAGTTGTTCAACGGTTGTGGGAGTAGTTCCGAACGGCGACCTACTTCTAGCTCGCTTACGAGCGAACTTCCGAAGTAGAATCGAGCCGAGTGTTGGACTCCGAACCATCGGTAGAGTTGTTCAACAGTTGTGGGAGCAGTTCCAAACGGCGACCTACTTCTAGCTCGCTTACGAGCGAACTTGCGAAGTAGAATCGAGTCGAGTGTTGGACTCCGAACCATCAGTAAAGTTGTTCAACGGTTGTGGGAGTAGTTCCGAACGGCGACCTACTTCTAGCTCGCTTACAAGCGAACTTGCGAAGTAGAATCGAGCCGAGTGTTGGACTCCGAACCATCGGTAGAGTTGTTCAACAGTTGTGGGAGCAGTTCCGAACGGCGACCTACTTCTAGCTCGCTTACGAGCGAACTTGCGAAGTAGAATCGAGCCGAGTGTTGGACTCCGAACCATCGGTAGAGTTGTTCAACAGTTGTGGGAGCAGTTCCGAACGGCGACCTACTTCTAGCTCGCTTACGAGCGAACTTGCGAAGTAGAATCGAGCCGAGTGTTGGACTCCGAACCATCGGTAGAGTTGTTCAACAGTTGTGGGAGCAGTTCCGAACGGCGACCTACTTCTAGCTCGCTTACGAGCGAACTTGCGAAGTAGAATCGAGTCGAGTGTTGGACTCCGAACCATCGGTAGAGTTATTCAACGGTTGTGGGAGTAGTTCCGAACGGCGACCTACTTCTAACTCGCTTACGAGCGAACTTGCGAAGTTGAATCGAGCCGAGTGTTAGACTCCGGACCATCAGTAGAGTTGCTCGATGGTTGTGGGAGCAGTTCCGAATGGCGATCTGTTTCTTGCTCGCTTACGAGCAAGCTTGCGAAGAAGAGTCGAGCCAAGTGTTGGACTCCGAACCATCGGTAGAGTTGTTCAATAGTTGTGGGAGCAGTTCCGAATGGCGACCTACTTCTAGCTCGCTTACGAGCGAACTTGCGAAGTAGAATCGAGCCGAGTGTTGGACTCCGAACGATCGGTAGAGTTGTTCAGCGGTTGTGGGAGCAGTTTCGAACGGCGACCTCCTTCTAGCTCGCTCACGAGCGAACTTGCGAAGTAGAATCGAGCAGAGTGTTTGACTCCGAACCATCGGTAGACTTGCTCGAAGGTTGTAGGAGCAGTTCCGAATGGCGATCTGCTTCTAGCTCGCTTACGAGCGAGCTTGTGAAGAAGAGTTGAGCCAAGTGTATGACTCCGAACCATCGGTAGAGTTGTTCAACGGTTGTGGGAGCAGTTACGAATGGCGACCTACTTCTAGCTCGCTTACGAGCGAACTTGCGAAGTAGAATCGAGCCGAGTGTTGGACTCCGAACCATCGGTAGAGTTGTTCAACAGTTGTGGGAGCAGTTCCGAACGGCGACCTACTTCTAGCTCGCTTACGAGCGAACTTGCGAAGTAGAATCGAGTCGAGTGTTGGACTCCGAACCATCAGTAAAGTTGTTCAACGGTTGTGGGAGTAGTTCCGAACGGCGACCTACTTCTAGCTCGCTTACAAGCGAACTTGCGAAGTAGAATCGAGCCGAGTGTTGGACTCCGAACCATCGGTAGAGTTGTTCAACGGTTGTGGGAGCAGTTCCGAACGGCGACCTACTTCTAGCTCACTTACGAGCGAACTTGCGAAGTAGATTCGAGCCGATGTTGGACTCCGAACCATCGGTAGAGTTGTCCAACGGTTGTGGGAGCAGTTCCGAACGGCGACCTACTTCTAGCTCTCTTACGAGCGAACTTGCGAAGTAGAATCGAGTCGAGTGTTGGACTCCGAACCATCAGTACAGTTGTTCAACGGTTGTGGGAGTAGTTCCGAACGGCGACCTACTTCTAGCTCGCTTACGAGCGAACTTCCGAAGTAGAATCGAGCCGAGTGTTGGACTCCGAACCATCGGTAGAGTTGTTCAACAGTTGTGGGAGCAGTTCCAAACGGCGACCTACTTCTAGCTCGCTTACGAGCGAACTTGCGAAGTAGAATCGAGTCGAGTGTTGGACTCCGAACCATCAGTAAAGTTGTTCAACGGTTGTGGGAGTAGTTCCGAACGGCGACCTACTTCTAGCTCGCTTACGAGCGAACTTGCGAAGTAGAATCGAGCCGAGTGTTGGACTCCGAACCATCGGTAGAGTTGTTCAACAGTTGTGGGAGCAGTTCCGAACGGCGACCTACTTCTAGCTCGCTTACGAGCGAACTTGCGAAGTAGAATCGAGCCGAGTGTTGGACTCCGAACCATCGGTAGAGTTGTTCAACAGTTGTGGGAGCAGTTCCGAACGGCGACCTACTTCTAGCTCGCTTACGAGCGAACTTGCGAAGTAGAATCGAGCCGAGTGTTGGACTCCGAACCATCGGTAGAGTTGTTCAACAGGTTGTGGGAGCAGTTCCGAACGGCGACCTACTTCTAGCTCGCTTACGAGCGAACTTGCGAAGTAGAATCGAGTCGAGTGTTGGACTCCGAACCATCGGTAGAGTTGTTCAACGGTTGTGGGAGTAGTTCCGAACGGCGACCTACTTCTAACTCGCTTACGAGCGAACTTGCGAAGTTGAATCGAGCCGAGTGTTAGACTCCGGACCATCAGTAGAGTTGCTCGATGGTTGTGGGAGCAGTTCCGAATGGCGATCTGTTTCTTGCTCGCTTACGAGCAAGCTTGCGAAGAAGAGTCGAGCCAAGTGTTGGACTCCGAACCATCGGTAGAGTTGTTCAATAGTTGTGGGAGCAGTTCCGAATGGCGACCTACTTCTAGCTCGCTTACGAGCGAACTTGCGAAGTAGAATCGAGCCGAGTGTTGGACTCCGAACCATCGGTAGAGTTGTTCAGCGGTTGTGGGAGCAGTTTCGAACGGCGACCTCCTTCTAGCTCGCTCACGAGCGAACTTGCGAAGTAGAATCGAGCAGAGTGTTTGACTCCGAACCATCGGTAGACTTGCTCGAAGGTTGTAGGAGCAGTTCCGAATGGCGATCTGCTTCTAGCTCGCTTACGAGCGAGCTTGTGAAGAAGAGTTGAGCCAAGTGTATGACTCCGAACCATCGGTAGAGTTGTTCAACGGTTGTGGGAGCAGTTCCGAACGGCGACCTACTTCTAGCTCACTTACGAGCGAACTTGCGAAGTAGATTCGAGCCGATGTTGGACTCCGAACCATCGGTAGAGTTGTCCAACGGTTGTGGGAGCAGTTCCGAACGGCGACCTACTTCTAGCTCTCTTACGAGCGAACTTGCGAAGTAGAATCGAGTCGAGTGTTGGACTCCGAACCATCAGTACAGTTGTTCAACGGTTGTGGGAGTAGTTCCGAACGGCGACCTACTTCTAGCTCGCTTACAAGCGAACTTGCGAAGTAGAATCGAGCCGAGTGTTGGACTCCGAACCATCGGTAGAGTTGTTCAACGGTTGTGGGAGCAGTTCCGAACGGCGACCTACTTCTAGCTCACTTACGAGCGAACTTGCGAAGTAGAATCGAGTCGAGTGTTGGACTCCGAACCATCAGTAAAGTTGTTCAACGGTTGTGGGAGTAGTTCCGAACGGCGACCTACTTCTAGCTCGCTTACAAGCGAACTTGCGAAGTAGAATCGAGCCGAGTGTTGGACTCCGAACCATCGGTAGAGTTGTTCAACAGTTGTGGGAGCAGTTCCGAACGGCGACCTACTTCTAGCTCGCTTACGAGCGAACTTGCGAAGTAGAATCGAGCCGAGTGTTGGACTCCGAACCATCGGTAGAGTTGTTCAACAGTTGTGGGAGCAGTTCCGAACGGCGACCTACTTCTAGCTCGCTTACGAGCGAACTTGCGAAGTAGAATCGAGCCGAGTGTTGGACTCCGAACCATCGGTAGAGTTGTTCAACAGTTGTGGGAGCAGTTCCGAACGGCGACCTACTTCTAGCTCGCTTACGAGCGAACTTGCGAAGTAGAATCGAGTCGAGTGTTGGACTCCGAACCATCGGTAGAGTTGTTCAACGGTTGTGGGAGTAGTTCCGAACGGCGACCTACTTCTAACTCGCTTACGAGCGAACTTGCGAAGTTGAATCGAGCCGAGTGTTAGACTCCGGACCATCAGTAGAGTTGCTCGACGGTTGTGGGAGCAGTTCCGAACGGCGACCTACTTCTAGCTCGCTTATGAGCGAACTTGCGAAGTAGAGTCGAGCCGAGTGTTGGACTCCGAACCATCGGTAGAGTTGTTCAAAGGTTGTGGGAGCAGTTCCGAATGGCGACCTACTTCTAGCTCGCTTACGAGCGAACTTGCGAAGTAGAATCGAGCCGAGTGTTGGACTCCGAACCATCGGTAGAGTTGTTCAACGGTTGTGGGAGCAGTTCCGAACGGCGACCTACTTCTAGCTCGCTTACGAGCGAACTTGCGAAGTAGAATCGAGCCGAGTGTTGGACTCCGAACCATCGGTAGAGTTGTTCGAACGGTTGTGGGAGCAGTTCCGAACGGCGACCTACTTCTAGCTCGCTTACGAGCGAGCTTGCGAAGTAGAATCGAGCCGAGTGTTGGACTCCGAACCATCGGTAGAGTTGTTCAACGGTTGTGGGAGCAGTTCCGAATGGCGACCTACTTCTAGCTCGCTTACGAGCGAACTTGCGAAGTAGAATCGAGCCGAGTGTTGGACTCCGAACCATCGGTAGAGTTGTTCAACAGTTGTGGGAGCAGTTCCGAACGGCGACCTACTTCTAGCTCGCTTACGAGCGAACTTGCGAAGTAGAATCGAGTCGAGTGTTGGACTCCGAACCATCAGTAAAGTTGTTCAACGGTTGTGGGAGTAGTTCCGAACGGCGACCTACTTCTAGCTCGCTTACAAGCGAACTTGCGAAGTAGAATCGAGCCGAGTGTTGGACTCCGAACCATCGGTAGAGTTGTTCAACGGTTGTGGGAGCAGTTCCGAACGGCGACCTACTTCTAGCTCACTTACGAGCGAACTTGCGAAGTAGAATCGAGCCGAGTGTTGGACTCCGAACCATCGGTAGAGTTGTCCAACGGTTGTGGGAGCAGTTCCGAACGGCGACCTACTTCTAGCTCTCTTACGAGCGAACTTGCGAAGTAGAATCGAGTCGAGTGTTGGACTCCGAACCATCAGTACAGTTGTTCAACGGTTGTGGGAGTAGTTCCGAACGGCGACCTACTTCTAGCTCGCTTACGAGCGAACTTGCGAAGTAGAATCGAGCCGAGTGTTGGACTCCGAACCATCGGTAGAGTTGTTCAACAGTTGTGGGAGCAGTTCCGAACGGCGACCTACTTCTAGCTCGCTTACGAGCGAACTTGCGAAGTAGAATCGAGTCGAGTGTTGGACTCCGAACCATCAGTAAAGTTGTTCAACGGTTGTGGGAGCAGTTCCGAACGGCGACCTACTTCTAGCTCGCTTACGAGCGAACTTGCGAAGTAGAATCGAGCCGAGTGTTGGACTCCGAACCATCGGTAGAGTTGTTCAACAGTTGTGGGAGCAGTTCCGAACGGCGACCTACTTCTAGCTCGCTTACGAGCGAACTTGCGAAGTAGAATCGAGCCGAGTGTTGGACTCCGAACCATCGGTAGAGTTGTTCAACAGTTGTGGGAGCAGTTCCGAACGGCGACCTACTTCTAGCTCGCTTACGAGCGAACTTGCGAAGTAGAATCGAGCCGAGTGTTGGACTCCGAACCATCGGTAGAGTTGTTCAACAGTTGTGGGAGCAGTTCCGAACGGCGACCTACTTCTAGCTCGCTTACGAGCGAACTTGCGAAGTAGAATCGAGCCGAGTGTTGGACTCCGAACCATCGGTAGAGTTGTTCAACAGTTGTGGGAGCAGTTCCGAACGGCGACCTACTTCTTGCTCGCTTACGAGCGAACTTGCGAAGTAGAATCGAGTCGAGTGTTGGACTCCGAACCATCAGTAAAGTTGTTCAACGGTTGTGGGAGTAGTTCCGAACGGCGACCTACTTCTAGCTCGCTTACGAGCGAACTTGCGAAGTAGAATCGAGCCGAGTGTTGGACTCCGAACCATCGGTAGAGTTGTTCAACAGTTGTGGGAGCAGTTCCGAACGGCGACCTACTTCTAGCTCGCTTACGAGCGAACTTGCGAAGTAGAATCGAGTCGAGTGTTGGACTCCGAACCATCAGTAAAGTTGTTCAACGGTTGTGGGAGTAGTTCCGAACGGCGACCTACTTCTAGCTCGCTTACAAGCGAACTTGCGAAGTAGAATCGAGCCGAGTGTTGGACTCCGAACCATCGGTAGAGTTGTTCAACGGTTGTGGGAGCAGTTCCGAACGGCGACCTACTTCTAGCTCACTTACGAGCGAACTTGCGATGTAGAATCGAGCCGAGTGTTGGACTCCGAACCATCGGTAGAGTTGTTCAACGGTTGTGGGAGCAGTTCCGAATGGCGACCTACTTCTAGCTCGCTTACGAGCGAACTTGCGAAGTAGAATCGAGCCGAGTGTTGGACTCCGAACCAACGGTAGAGTTGTTCAATAGTTGTGGGAGCAGTTCCGAACGGCGACCTACTTCTAGCTCGCTTACGAGCGAACTTGCGAAGTAGAATCGAGCCGAGTGTTGGACTCCGAACCATCGGTAGAGTTGTTCAACGGTTGTGGGAGCAGTTCCGAACGGCGACCTACTTCTAGCTCACTTATGAGCGAACTTGCGAAGTAGAATCGAGCCGAGTGTTGGACTCCGAACAATCGGTAGAGTTGTCCAACGGTTGTGGGAGCAGTTCCGAACGGCGACCTACTTCTAGCTCTCTTACGAGCGAACTTGCGAAGTAGAATCGAGTCGAGTGTTGGACTCCGAACCATCAGTACAGTTGTTCAACGGTTGTGGGAGTAGTTCCGAACGGCGACCTACTTCTAGCTCGCTTACGAGCGAACTTCCGAAGTAGAATCGAGCCGAGTGTTGGACTCCGAACCATCGGTAGAGTTGTTCAACAGTTGTGGGAGCAGTTCCGAACGGCGACCTACTTCTAGCTCGCTTACGAGCGAACTTGCGAAGTAGAATCGAGTCGAGTGTTGGACTCCGAACCATCAGTAAAGTTGTTCAACGGTTGTGGGAGCAGTTCCGAACGGCGACCTACTTCTAGCTCGCTTACAAGCGAACTTGCGAAGTAGAATCGAGCCGAGTGTTGGACTCCGAACCATCGGTAGAGTTGTTCAACAGTTGTGGGAGCAGTTCCGAACGGCGACCTACTTCTAGCTCGCTTACGAGCGAACTTGCGAAGTAGAATCGAGCCGAGTGTTGGACTCCGAACCATCGGTAGAGTTGTTCAACAGTTGTGGGAGCAGTTCCGAACGGCGACCTACTTCTAGCTCGCTTACGAGCGAACTTGCGAAGTAGAATCGAGCCGAGTGTTGGACTCCGAACCATCGGTAGAGTTGTTCAACAGTTGTGGGAGCAGTTCCGAACGGCGACCTACTTCTAGCTCGCTTACGAGCGAACTTGCGAAGTAGAATCGAGCCGAGTGTTGGACTCCGAACCATCGGTAGAGTTGTTCAACAGTTGTGGGAGCAGTTCCGAACGGCGACCTACTTCTAGCTCGCTTACGAGCGAACTTGCGAAGTAGAATCGAGTCGAGTGTTGGACTCCGAACCATCAGTAAAGTTGTTCAACGGTTGTGGGAGTAGTTCCGAACGGCGACCTACTTCTAGCTCGCTTACAAGCGAACTTGCGAAGTAGAATCGAGCCGAGTGTTGGACTCCGAACCATCGGTAGAGTTGTTCAACAGTTGTGGGAGCAGTTCCGAACGGCGACCTACTTCTAGCTCGCTTATGAGCGAACTTGCGAAGTAGAATCGAGTCGAGTGTTGGACTCCGAACCATCAGTAAAGTTGTTCAACGGTTGTGGGAGTAGTTCCGAACGGTGACCTACTTCTAGCTCGCTTACAAGCGAACTTGCGAAGTAGAATCGAGCCGAGTGTTGGACTCCGAACCATCGGTAGAGTTGTTCAACGGTTGTGGGAGCAGTTCCGAACGGCGACCTACTTCTAGCTCACTTACGAGCGAACTTGCGTAGTAGAATCGAGCCGAGTGTTGGACTCCGAACCATCGGTAGAGTTGTTCAACGGTTGTGGGAGCAGTTCCGAATGGCGACCTACTTCTAGCTCGCTTACGAGCGAACTTGCGAAGTAGAATCGAGCCGAGTGTTGGACTCCGAACCAACGGTAGAGCTGTTCAATAGTTGTGGGAGCAGTTCCGAACGGCGACCTACTTCTAGCTCGCTTACGAGCGAACTTGCGAAGTAGAATCGAGCCGAGTGTTGGACTCCGAACCATCGGTAGAGTTGTTCAACGGTTGTGGGAGCAGTTCCGAACGGCGACCTACTTCTAGCTCACTTATGAGCGAACTTGCGAAGTAGAATCTAGCCGAGTGTTGGACTCCGAACCATCGGTAGAGTTGTCCAACGGTTGTGGGAGCAGTTCCGAACGGCGACCTACTTCTAGCTCTCTTACGAGCGAACTTGCGAAGTAGAATCGAGTCGAGTGTTGGACTCCGAACCATCAGTACAGTTGTTCAACGGTTGTGGGAGTAGTTCCGAACGGCGACCTACTTCTAGCTCGCTTACGAGCGAACTTCCGAAGTAGAATCGAGCCGAGTGTTGGACTCCGAACCATCGGTAGAGTTGTTCAACAGTTGTGGGAGCAGTTCCGAACGGCGACCTACTTCTAGCTCGCTTACGAGCGAACTTGCGAAGTAGAATCGAGTCGAGTGTTGGACTCCGAACCATCAGTAAAGTTGTTCAACGGTTGTGGGAGCAGTTCCGAACGGCGACCTACTTCTAGCTCGCTTACGAGCGAACTAGCGAAGTAGAATCGAGCCGAGTGTTGGACTCCGAACCATCGGTAGAGTTGTTCAACAGTTGTGGGAGCAGTTCCGAACGGCGACCTACTTCTAGCTCGCTTACGAGCGAACTTGCGAAGTAGAATCGAGCCGAGTGTTGGACTCCGAACCATCGGTAGAGTTGTTCAACAGTTGTGGGAGCAGTTCCGAACGGCGACCTACTTCTAGCTCGCTTACGAGCGAACTTGCGAAGTAGAATCGAGCCGAGTGTTGGACTCCGAACCATCGGTAGAGTTGTTCAACAGTTGTGGGAGCAGTTCCGAACGGCGACCTACTTCTAGCTCGCTTACGAGCGAACTTGCGAAGTAGAATCGAGCCGAGTGTTGGACTCCGAACCATCGGTAGAGTTGTTCAACAGTTGTGGGAGCAGTTCCGAACGGCGACCTACTTCTAGCTCGCTTACGAGCGAACTTGCGAAGTAGAATCGAGTCGAGTGTTGGACTCCGAACCATCAGTAAAGTTGTTCAACGGTTGTGGGAGTAGTTCCGAACGGCGACCTACTTCTAGCTCGCTTACGAGCGAACTTGCGAAGTAGAATCGAGCCGAGTGTTGGACTCCGAACCATCGGTAGAGTTGTTCAACAGTTGTGGGAGCAGTTCCGAACGGCGACCTACTTCTAGCTCACTTACGAGCGAACTTGCGAAGTAGAATCGAGTCGAGTGTTGGACTCCGAACCATCAGTAAAGTTGTTCAACGGTTGTGGGAGCAGTTCCGAACGGCGACCTACTTCTAGCTCGCTTACGAGCGAACTTGCGAAGTAGAATCGAGCCGAGTGTTGGACTCCGAACCATCGGTAGAGTTGTTCAACGGTTGTGGGAGCAGTTCCGAACGGCGACCTACTTCTAGCTCACTTACGAGCGAACTTGCGTAGTAGAATCGAGCCGAGTGTTGGACTCCGAACCATCGGTAGAGTTGTTCAACGGTTGTGGGAGCAGTTCCGAATGGCGACCTACTTCTAGCTCGCTTACGAGCGAACTTGCGAAGAAGAATCGAGCCGAGTGTTGGACTCCGAACCAACGGTAGAGCTGTTCAATAGTTGTGGGAGCAGTTCCGAACGGCGACCTACTTCTAGCTCGCTTACGAGCGAACTTGCGAAGTAGAATCGAGTCGAGTGTTGGGCTCCGAACCATCAGTAGAGTTGTTCAACGATTGTGGGTGTAGTTCCGAACGGCGACCTACTTCTAGCTCGCTTACGAAGCGAACTTGCAAAGTAGAATCGAGCCGAGTGTTGGACTCCGAACCATCGGTAGAGTTGTTCAATGGTTGTGGGAGCAGTTCTGAACGGCGACCTACTTCTAGCTCGCTTACGAGCGAACTTGCGAAGTGAATCGAGCCGAGTGTTGGACTCCGAACCATCGGTAGAGTTGTTCAACAGTTGTGGGAGCAGTTCCGAACGGCGACCTACTTCTAGCTCGCTTACGAGCGAACTTGCGAAGTAGAATCGAGTCGAGTGTTGGACTCCGAACCATCAGTAGAGTTGTTCAACGGTTGTGGGAGCAGTTCCGAATGGCGACCTACTTCTAGCTCGCTTACGAGCGAACTTGCGAAGTAGAATCGAGCCGAGTGTTGGACTCCGAACCATCGGTAGAGTTGTTCAACGGTTGTGGGAGCAGTTCCGAATGGCGACCTACTTCTAGCTCGCTTACGAGCGAACTTGCGAAGTAGAATCGAGCCGAGTGTTAGACTCCGAACCATCGGTAGAGTTGTTCAACGGTTGTGGGAGCAGTTCCGAACGGCGACCTACTTCTAGCTCGCTTACGAGCGAACTTGCGAAGTAGAATCGAGCCGAGTGTTGGACTCCGAACCATCGGTAGAGTTGTTCAACCGTTGTGGGAGCAGTTCCGAACGGCGACCTACTTCTAGCTCGCTTACGAGCGAACTTGCGAAGTAGAATCGAGTCGAGTGTTGGACTCCGAACCATCGGTAGAGTTGTTCAACGGTTGTGGGAGCAGTTCCGAACGGCGACCTACTTCTAGCTCGCTTACGAGCGAACTTGCGAAGTAGAATCGAGCGAGTGTTGGACTCCGAACCATCGGTAGAGTTGTTCAACGGTTGTGGGAGCAGTTCCGAACGGCGACCTACTTCTAGCTCGCTTACGAGCGAACTTGCGAAGTAGAATCGAGCCGAGTGTTGGACTCCGAACCATCAGTAGAGTTGCTCAACGGTTGTGGGAGCAGTTCCGAATGGCGACCTACTTCTAGCTCGCTTACGAGCGAACTTGCGAAGTAGAATCGAGCCGAGTGTTGGACTCCGAACCATCGGTAGAGTTGTTCAACAGTTGTGGGAGCAGTTCCGAATGGCGACCTACTTCTAGCTCGCTTACGAGCGAACTTGCGAAGTAGAATCGAGCCGAGTGTTTGACTCCGAACCATCGGTAGAGTTGTTCCACAGTTGTGGGAGCAGTTCCGAACGGCGACCTACTTCTAGCTCACTTACGAGCGAACTTGCGAAGTAGAATCGAGCCGAGTGTTGGACTCCGAACCATCGGTAGAGTTGTTCAACGGTTGTGGGAGAAGTTCCGAACGGCGACCTACTTCTAGCTCGCTTACGAGCGAACTTGCGAAGTAGAATCGAGCCGAGTGTTGGACTCCGAACCATCGGTAGAGTTGTTCAACAGTTGTGGGAGCAGTTCCGAACGGCGACCTACTTCTAGCTCGCTTACGAGCGAACTTGCGAAGTAGAATCGAGTCGAGTGTTGGACTCCGAACCATCGGTAGAGTTGTTCAACGGTTGTGGGAGTAGTTCCGAACGGTGACCTACTTCTAGCTCGCTTACGAGCGAACTTGCGAAGTAGAATCGAGCCGAGTGTTGGACTCCGAACCATCGGTAGAGTTGTTCAACGGTTGTGGGAGCAGTTCCGAACGGCGACCTACTTCTAGCTCACTTACGAGCGAACTTGCGTAGTAGAATCGAGCCGAGTGTTGGACTCCGAACCATCGGTAGAGTTGTTCAACGGTTGTGGGAGCAGTTCCGAATGGCGACCTACTTCTAGCTCGCTTACGAGCGAACTTGCGAAGTAGAATCGAGCCGAGTGTTGGACTCCGAACCATCGGTAGAGTTGTTCAACAGTTGTGGGAGCAGTTCCGAACGGCGACCTACTTCTAGCTCGCTTACGAGCGAACTTGCGAAGTAGAATCGAGTCGGGTGTTGGACTCCGAACCATCGGTAGAGTTGTTCAACGGTTGTGGGAGTAGTTCCGAACGGCGACCTACTTCTAACTCGCTTACGAGCGAACTTGCAAAGTTGAATCGAGCCGAGTGTTAGACTCCGGACCATCAGTAGAGTTGCTCGATGGTTGTGGGAGCAGTTCCGAATGGCGATCTGTTTCTTGCTCGCTTACGAGCAAGCTTGCGAAGAAGAGTCGAGCCAAGTGTTGGACTCCGAACCATCGGTAGAGTTGTTCAACAGTTGTGGGAGCAGTTCCGAATGGCGACCTACTTCTAGCTCGCTTACGAGCGAACTTGCGAAGTAGAATCGAGCCGAGTGTTGGACTCCGAACCATCGGTAGAGTTGTTCAGCGGTTGTGGGAGCAGTTTCGAACAGCGACCTCCTTCTAGCTCGCTCACGAGCGAACTTGCGAAGTAGAATCGAGCCGAGTGTTTGACTCCGAACCATCGGTAGACTTGCTCGAAGGTTGTAGGAGCAGTTCCGAATGGCGATCTGCTTCTAGCTCGCTTACGAGCGAGCTTGTGAAGAAGAGTTGAGCCAAGTGTTGGACTCCGAACCATCGGTAGAGTTGTTCAACGGTTGTGGGAGCAGTTACGAATGGCGACCTACTTCTAGCTCGCTTACGAGCGAACTTGCGAAGTAGAATCGAGCCGAGTGTTGGACTCCGAACCATCGGTAGAGTTGTTCAACAGTTGTGGGAGCAGTTCCGAACGGCGACCTACTTCTAGCTCGCTTACGAGCGAACTTGCGAAGTAGAATCGAGTCGAGTGTTGGACTCCGAACCATCAGTAAAGTTGTTCAACGGTTGTGGGAGTAGTTCCGAACGGCGACCTACTTCTAGCTCGCTTACAAGCGAACTTGCGAAGTAGAATCGAGCTGAGTGTTGGACTCCGAACCATCGGTAGAGTTGTTCAACGGTTGTGGGAGCAGTTCCGAACGGCGACCTACTTCTAGCTCACTTACGAGCGAACTTGCGAAGTAGAATCGAGCCGAGTGTTGGACTCCGAACCATCGGTAGAGTTGTCAACGGTTGTGGGAGCAGTTCCGAACGGCGACCTACTTCTAGCTCTCTTACGAGCGAACTTGCGAAGTAGAATCGAGTCGAGTGTTGGACTCCGAACCATCAGTACAGTTGTTCAACGGTTGTGGGAGTAGTTCCGAACGGCGACCTACTTCTAGCTCGCTTACGAGCGAACTTGCCGAAGTAGAATCGAGCCGAGTGTTGGACTCCGAACCATCGGTAGAGTTGTTCAACAGTTGTGGGAGCAGTTCCGAACGGCGACCTACTTCTAGCTCGCTTACGAGCGAACTCGCGAAGTAGAATCGAGTCGAGTGTTGGACTCCGAACCATCAGTAAAGTTGTTCAACGGTTGTGGGAGTAGTTCCGAACGGCGACCTACTTCTAGCTCGCTTACGAAGCGAACTTGCGAAGTAGAATCGAGCCGAGTGTTGGACTCCGAACCATCGGTAGAGTTGTTCAACAGTTGTGGGAGCAGTTCCGAACGGCGACCTACTTCTAGCTCGCTTACGAGCGAACTTGCGAAGTAGAATCGAGCCGAGTGTTGGACTCCGAACCATCGGTAGAGTTGTTCAACAGTTGTGGGAGCAGTTCCGAACGGCGACCTACTTCTAGCTCTCTTACGAGCGAACTTGCGAAGTAGAATCGAGTCGAGTGTTGGACTCCGAACCATCAGTACAGTTGTTCAACGGTTGTGGGAGCAGTTCCGAACGGCGACCTACTTCTAGCTCGCTTACGAGCGAACTTGCGAAGTAGAATCGAGCCGAGTGTTGGACTCCGAACCATCGGTAGAGTTGTTCAACTGTTGTGGGAGCAGTTCCGAACGGCGACCTACTTCTAGCTCGCTTACGAGCGAACTTGCGAAGTAGAATCGAGTCGAGTGTTGGACTCCGAACCATCGGTAGAGTTGTTCAACAGTTGTGGGAGCAGTTCCGAACGGCGACCTACTTCTAGCTCGCTTACGAGCGAACTTGCGAAGTAGAATCGAGCCGAGTGTTGGACTCCGAACCATCGGTAGAGTTGTTCAACAGGTTGTGGGAGCAGTTCCGAACGGCGACCTACTTCTAGCTCGCTTACGAGCGAACTTGCGAAGTAGAATCGAGCCGAGTGTTGGACTCCGAACCATCGGTAGAGTTGTTCAACAGTTGTGGGAGCAGTTCCGAACGGCGACCTACTTCTAGCTCGCTTACGAGCGAACTTGCGAAGTAGAATCGAGCCGAGTGTTGGACTCCGAACCATCGGTAGAGTTGTTCAACGGTTGTGGGAGCAGTTCCGAACGGCGACCTACTTCTAGCTCTCTTACGAGCGAACTTGCGAAGTAGAATCGAGTCGAGTGTTGGACTCCGAACCATCGGTACAGTTGTTCAACGGTTGTGGGAGTAGTTCCGAACGGCGACCTACTTCTAACTCGCTTACGAGCGAACTTGCGAAGTTGAATCGAGCCGAGTGTTAGACTCCGGACCATCAGTAGAGTTGCTCGACGGTTGTGGGAGGAGTTCCGAATGGCGATCTGTTTCTTGCTCGCTTACGAGCAAGCTTGCGAAGAAGAGTCGAGCCAAGTGTTGGACTCCGAACCATCGGTAGAGTTGTTCAACAGTTGTGGGAGCAGTTCCGAATGGCGACCTACTTCTAGCTCGCTTACGAGCGAACTTGCGAAGTAGAATCGAGCCGAGTGTTGGACTCCGAACCATCGGTAGAGTTGTTCAACGGTTGTGGGAGCAGTTCCGAACGGCGACCTACTTCTAGCTCGCTTACGAGCGAACTTGCGAAGTAGAATCGAGCCGAGTGTTTGACTCCGAACCATCGGTAGACTTGCTCGAAGGTTGTAGGGAGCAGTTCCGAATGGCGATCTGCTTCTAGCTCGCTTACGAGCGAACTTGCGAAGAAGAGTTGAGCCTAGTGTTGGACTCCGAACCATCGGTAGAGTTGTTCAACGGTTGTGGGAGCAGTTCCGAATGGCGACCTACTTCTAGCTCGCTTACGAGCGAACTTGCGAAGTAGAATCGAGCCGAGTGTTGGACTCCGAACCATCGGTAGAGTTGTTCAACAGTTGTGGGAGCAGTTCCGAACGGCGACCTACTTCTAGCTCGCTTACGAGCGAACTTGCGAAGTAGAATCGAGTCGAGTGTTGGACTCCGAACCATCAGTAGAGTTGTTCAACGGTTGTGGGAGCAGTTCCGAACGGCGACCTACTTCTAGCTCGCTTACGAGCGAACTTGCGAAGTAGAATCGAGCCGAGTGTTGGACTCCGAACCATCGGTAGAGTTGTTCAACAGTTGTGGGAGCAGTTCCGAACGGCGACCTACTTCTAGCTCGCTTACGAGCGAACTTGCGAAGTAGAATCGAGCCGAGTGTTGGACTCCGAACCATCGGTAGAGTTGTTCAACGGTTGTGGGAGCAGTTCCGAACGGCGACCTACTTCTAGCTCGCTTACGAGCGAACTTGCGAAGTAGAATCGAGCCGAGTGTTGGACTCCGAACCATCGGTAGAGTTGTTCAACGGTTGTGGGAGCAGTTCCGAACGGCGACCTACTTCTAGCTCGCTTACGAGCGAACTTGCGAAGTAGAATCGAGCCGAGTGTTGGACTCCGAACCATCGGTAGAGTTGTTCAACGGTTGTGGGAGCAGTTCCGAACGGCGACCTACTTCTAGCTCGCTTACGAGCGAACTTGCGAAGTAGAATCGAGCCGAGTGTTGGACTCCGAACCATCGGTAGAGTTGTTCAACGGTTGTGGGAGCAGTTCCGAACGGCGACCTACTTCTAGCTCGCTTACGAGCGAACTTGCGAAGTAGAATCGAGCCGAGTGTTGGACTCCGAACCATCGGTAGAGTTGTTCAACAGGTTGTGGGAGCAGTTCCGAACGGCGACCTACTTCTAGCTCGCTTACGAGCGAACTTGCGAAGTAGAATCGAGTCGAGTGTTGGACTCCGAACCATCAGGTAGAGTTGTTCAACGGTTGTGGGAGCTAGTTCCGAACGGCGACCTACTTCTAGCTCGCTTACGAGCGAACTTGCGAAGTAGAATCGAGTCGAGTGTTGGACTCCGAACCATCAGTACAGTTGTTCAACGGTTGTGGGAGCAGTTCCGAACGGCGACCTACTTCTAGCTCGCTTACGAGCGAACTTGCGAAGTAGATCGAGCCGAGTGTTGACTCCGAACCATCGGTAGAGTTGTTCAACAGTTGTGGGAGCAGTTCCGAACGGCGACCTACTTCTAGCTCGCTTACGAGCGAGCTTGTGAAGAAGAGTTGAGCCAAGTGTTGGACTCCGAACCATCGGTAGAGTTGTTCAACGGTTGTGGGAGCAGTTCCGAATGGCGACCTACTTCTAGCTCGCTTACGAGCGAACTTGCGAAGTAGAATCGAGCCGAGTGTTGGACTCCGAACCATCGGTAGAGTTGTTCAAGCGTTGTGGGAGCAGTTCCGAACGGCGACCTACTTCTAGCTCGCTTACGAGCGAACTTGCGAAGTAGAATCGAGCCGAGTGTTGGACTCCGAACCATCGGTAGAGTTGTTCAACGGTTGTGGGAGCAGTTCCGAACGGCGACCTACTTCTAGCTCGCTTACGAGCGAACTTGCGAAGTAGAATCGAGCCGAGTGTTGGACTCCGAACCATCGGTAGAGTTGTTCAACGGTTGTGGGAGCAGTTCCGAACGGCGACCTACTTCTAGCTCGCTTACGAGCGAACTTGCGAAGTAGAATCGAGCCGAGTGTTGGACTCCGAACCATCGTAGAGTTGTTCAACGGTTTGTGGGAGTCAGTTCCGAACGGCGACCTACTTCTAGCTCGCTTACGAGCGAACTTGCGAAGTAGAATCGAGCGAGTGTTGGACTCCGAACCATCAGGTAGAGTTGTTCAACGGTTGTGGGAGAGTTCCGAACGGCGACCTACTTCTAGCTCGCTTACGAGCGAACTTGCGAAGTAGAATCGAGCCGAGTGTTGGACTCCGAACCATCGGTAGAGTTGTTCAACAGTTGTGGGAGCAGTTCCGAACGGCGACCTACTTCTAGCTCGCTTACGAGCGAACTTGCGAAGTAGAATCGAGCCGAGTGTTGGACTCCGAACCATCGGTAGAGTTGTTCAACAGGTTGTGGGAGCAGTTCCGAACGGCGACCTACTTCTAGCTCGCTTACGAGCGAACTTGCGAAGTAGAATCGAGCGAGTGTTGGACTCCGAACCATCGGTAAAGTTGTTCAACGGTTGTGGGAGCAGTTCCGAACGGCGACCTACTTCTAGCTCGCTTACGAGCGAACTTGCGAAGTAGAATCGAGCCGAGTGTTGGACTCCGAACCATCGGTAGAGTTGTTCAACAGTTGTGGGAGCAGTTCCGAACGGCGACCTACTTCTAGCTCGCTTACGAGCGAACTTGCGAAGTAGAATCGAGCCGAGTGTTGGACTCCGAACCATCGGTAGAGTTTGTTCAACGGTTGTGGGAGCAGTTCCGAACGGCGACCTACTTCTAGCTCGCTTACGAGCGAACTTGCGAAGTAGAATCGAGCCGAGTGTTGGACTCCGAACCATCGGTAGAGTTGTTCAACAGGTTGTGGGAGTAGTTCCGAACGGCGACCTACTTCTAGCTCGCTTACGAGCGAACTTGCGAAGTGAATCGAGCCGAGTGTTAGACTCCGAACCATCAGTAGAGTTGCTTCGAACGGTTGTGGGAGCAGTTCCGAATGGCGACTACTTCTAGCTCGCTTACGAGCGAAGCTTGCGAAGAAGAGTCGAGCCGAAGTGTTGGACTCCGAACCATCGGTAGAGTTGTTCAACGGTTGTGGGGAGCAGTTCCGAACGGCGACCTACTTCTAGCTCGCTTACGAGCGAACTTGCGAAGTAGAATCGAGCCGAAGTGTTGGACTCCGAACCATCGGTAGAGTTGTTCAACGAGTTGTGGGAGCAGTTCCGAACGGCGACCTACTTCTAGCTCGCTTACGAGCGAACTTGCGAAGTAGAATCGAGTCCGAGTGTTGGACTCCGAACCATCAGTAGAGTTGGTTCAACGTTGTGGGAGCAGTTTCCGAACGGCGACCTACTTCTAGCTCGCTTACGAGCGAACTTAGCGAAGTAGAATCGAGCCGAGTGTTGGACTCCGAACCATCGGTAGGAGTGCTTCCAACGTTGTAGTGGGCGCAGCTCCGAATGGCGACCAACTTCTAGCTCGCTTACGAGCGAGCTTCGAAGTAGAGTCGAGCCGGAGTGTTGGACTCCGAACCATCGGTTAGAGTTGTTCAATCGTTGTAAGGGAGCAGTTACGAAGGGCGACCTACTTCTAGCTCGCTTACGAGCGAGACTTGCGAAGTAGAATCGAGCCGAGTGTTGGACTCCGAACCATCGGTAGAGTTGGCTCAAGGTTGTGGAGCAGTTCCGAAACGGCGACCTACTTCTAGCTCGCTTACGAGGCGAACTTGCGAAGTAGAATCGAGCGAGTGTTGGACTCCGAACCATCAGGTAGAGTTGTTCAACGTTGTGGGAGGTAGTTCCGAACGGCGACCTACTTCTAGCTCGCTTACGAGCCTAACTTGCGAAGTAGAATCGAGTCCGAGTGTTGGACTCCGAACCATCTGTAGAGTTGTTCAACAGGTTGTGGGAGCTAGTTCCGAACGGCGACCTACTTCTAGCTCGCTTACGAGCGAATCTTGCGAAGTAGAATCGAGCCGAGTGTTGGACTCCGAAACCATCGGTAGAGTTGTTCAACAGTTGTGGGAGGAGTTCCGAACGGCGACCTACTTCTAGGCTCGCTTACGAGCGAACTTGCGAAGTAAGAATCGAGCCGAGTGTTGGACTCCGAACCATCGTAGAGTTGTTCAACAGTTGTGGGAGCAGTTCCGAACGGCGACCTACTTCTAGCTCGCTTACGAGCGAACTTGCGAAGTAGAATCGAGCCGGTGTGTTGGACTCCGAACCATCGTAGAGTTGTTCAACGGTTTGTTGGGAGCAGTCCGAACGGCGACCTACTTCTAGCTCACTTACGAGCGAACTTGCGAAGTAGAATCGAGCCGTTTGTGTTGGACACCGACCATCGGTAGACAGTTGTTCAAACGGTGTGGGAGCAGTTCCGAACGGAGACCTACTTCTAGCTCTCCTTACCGGAGCGAACTTGCGAAAGTTGAATCGAGTCCGAGTGTTAGGTACTCCGACCATCAGTAGATTGCTCACGGTTGTGGGGAGTAGTTCCGAACGGCGAGCTACTTCTTGCTCGCTACGAGGCAACTTGCGAAGATGAGTCGAGCCAGTGTGTTAGACTCCGGACCATCGGTAGAGTTGCTCGACAGGGTTTGTGGGAGGCAGTTCCCGAACTGGCGACCTACGTTCTAGCTCGCTTACGAGCGAACTTGCGAAGTAGAATCGAGCCGAGTGTTGGACTCCGAACCATCGGTAGAGTTGTTCAACGGTTGTGGGAGCAGTTCCGAACGGCGACCTACTTCTAGCTCGCTTACGAGCGAACTTGCGAAGTAGAATCGAGCCGAGTGTTGGACTCCGAACCATCGGTAGAGTTGTTCAACGGTTGTGGGAGCAGTTCCGAACGGCGACCTACTTCTAGCTCGCTTACGAGCGAACTTGCGAAGTAGAATCGAGCCGAGTGTTGGACTCCGAACCATCGGTAGAGTTGTTCAACGGTTGTGGGAGCAGTTCCGAACGGCGACCTACTTCTAGCTCGCTTACGAGCGAACTTGCGAAGTAGAATCGAGCCGAGTGTTGGACTCCGAACCATCGGTAGAGTTGTTCAACGTTGTGGGAGCAGTTCCGAACGGCGACCTACTTCTAGCTCGCTTACGAGCGAACTTGCGAAGTAGAATCGAGCCGAGTGTTGGACTCCGAACCATCGGTAGAGTTGTTCAACGGTTGTGGGAGCAGTTCCGAACGGCGACCTACTTCTAGCTCGCTTACGAGCGAACTTGCGAAGTAGAATCGAGCCGAGTGTTGGACTCCGAACCATCGGTAGAGTTGTTCAACGGTTGTGGGAGCAGTTCCGAACGGCGACCTACTTCTAGCTCGCTTACGAGCGAACTTGCGAAGTAGAATCGAGCCGAGTGTTGGACTCCGAACCATCGTAGAGTTGTTCAACGGTTGTGGGAGTTCCGAACGGCGACCTACTTCTAGCTCGCTTACGAGCGAACTTGCGAAGTAGAATCGAGCAGTGTTGGACTCCGAACCATCGGTAGAGTTGTTCAACGGTTGTGGGAGCAGTTCCGAATGGCGACCTACTTCTAGCTCGCTTACGAGCGAACTTGCGAAGTAGAATCGAGCCGAGTGTTGGACTCCGAACCATCGGTAGAGTTGTTCAACGGTTGTGGGAGCAGTTCCGAACGGCGACCTACTTCTAGCTCGCTTACGAGCGAACTTGCGAAGTAGAATCGAGCCGAGTGTTGGACTCCGAACCATCGGTAGTTGTTCCAGGTTGTGGGAGCAGTTCCGAACGGCGACCTACTTCTAGCTCGCTTACGAGCGAACTTGCGAAGAATCGAGCCGAGTGTTGGACTCCGAACCATCGGTAGAGTTGTTCAACGGTTGTGGGAGCAGTTCCGAACGGCGACCTACTTCTAGCTCGCTTACGAGCGAACTTGCGAAGTAGAATCGAGCCGAGTGTTGGACTCCGAACCATCGGTAGAGTTGTTCAACGGTTGTGGGAGCAGTTCCGAACGGCGACCTACTTCTAGCTCGCTTACGAGCGAACTTGCGAAGTAGAATCGAGCGAGTGTTGGACTCCGAACCATCGGTAGTTGTTCAACGGTTGTGGGAGCAGTTCCGAACGGCGACCTACTTCTAGCTCGCTTACGAGCGAACTTGCGAAGTATCGAGCCGAGTGTTGGACTCCGAACCATCGGTAGAGTTGTTCAACGTTGTGGGAGCAGTTCCGAACGGCGACCTACTTCTAGCTCGCTTACGAGCGAACTTGCGAAGTAGAATCGAGCCGAGTGTTGGACTCCGAACCATCGGTAGAGTTGTTCAACGGTTGTGGGAGCAGTTCCGAACGGCGACCTACTTCTAGCTCGCTTACGAGCGAACTTGCGAAGTAGAATCGAGCCGAGTGTTGGACTCCGAACCATCGGTAGAGTTGTTCAACGGTTGTGGGAGCAGTTCCGAACGGCGACCTACTACTCGCTTTACGAGCGAACTTGCGAAGTAGAATCGAGCCGAGTGTTGGACTCCGAACCATCGGTAGAGTTGTTCAACGGTTGTGGGAGCAGTTCCGAACGGCGACCTACTTCTAGCTCGCTTACGAGCGAACTTGCGAAGTAGAATCGAGCCGAGTGTTGGACTCCGAACCATCGGTAGAGTTGTTCAACGGTTGTGGGAGCAGTTCCGAACGGCGACCTACTTCTAGCTCGCTTACGAGCGAACTTGCGAAGTAGAATCGAGCCGAGTGTTGGACTCCGAACCATCGGTAGAGTTGTTCAACGGTTGTGGGAGCAGTTCCGAACGGCGACCTACTTCTAGCTCGCTTACGAGCGAACTTGCGAAGTAGAATCGAGCGAGTGTTGGACTCCGAACCATCGTAGAGTTGTTCAACGGTTGTGGGAGCAGTTCCGAACGGGCGACCTACTTCTAGCTCGCTTACGAGCGAACTTGCGAAGTAGAATCGAGCCGAGTGTTGGACTCCGAACCATCGGTAGAGTTGTTCAACGTTGTGGGAGCAGTTCCGAACGGCGACCTACTTCTAGCTCGCTTACGAGCGAACTTGCGAAGAAGAGCCGAGTGTTGGACTCCGAACCATCGGTAGAGTTGTTCAACGGTTGTGGGAGCAGTTCCGAACGGCGACCTACTTCTAGCTCGCTTACGAGCGAACTTGCGAAGTAGAATCGAGAGTGTTGGACTCCGAACCATCGGTAGAGTTGTTCAACGGTTGTGGGAGCAGTTCCGAACGGCGACCTACTTCTAGCTCGCTTACGAGCGAACTTGCGAAGTAGAATCGAGCGAGTGTTGGACTCCGAACCATCGTAGAGTTGTTCAACGGTTGTGGGAGCAGTTCCGAACGGCGACCTACTTCTAGCTCGCTTACGAGCGAACTTGCGAAGTAGAATCGAGCGAGTGTTGGACTCCGAACCATCGTAGAGTTGTTCAACGGTTGTGGGAGCAGTTCCGAACGGCGACCTACTTCTAGCTCGCTTACGAGCGAACTTGCGAAGTAGAATCGAGCCGAGTGTTGGACTCCGAACCATCGGTAGAGTTGTTCAACGGTTGTGGGAGCAGTTCCGAACGGCGACCTACTTCTAGCTCGCTTACGAGCGAACTCGAAGTAGAATCGAGCCGAGTGTTGGACTCCGAACCATCGGTAGAGTTGTTCAACGGTTGTGGGAGCAGTTCCGAACGGCGACCTACTTCTAGCTCGCTTACGAGCGAACTTGCGAAGTAGAATCGAGCCGAGTGTTGGACTCCGAACCATCGTAGAGTTGTTCAACGGTTGTGGGAGCAGTTCCGAACGGCGACCTACTTCTAGCTCGCTTACGAGCGAACTTGCGAAGTAGAATCGAGCCGAGTGTTGGACTCCGAACCATCGGTAGAGTTGTTCAACGGTTGTGGGAGCAGTTCCGAACGGCGACCTACTTCTAGCTCGCTTACGAGCGAACTTGCGAAGTAGAATCGAGCCGAGTGTTGGACTCCGAACCATCGGTAGAGTTGTTCAACGGTTGTGGGAGCAGTTCCGAACGGCGACCTACTTCTAGCTCGCTTACGAGCGAACTTGCGAAGTAGAATCGAGCCAGTGTTGGACTCCGAACCATCGGTAGAGTTGTTCAACGGTTGTGGGAGCAGTTCCGAACGGCGACCTACTTCTAGCTCGCTTACGAGCGAACTTGCGAAGTAGAATCGAGCCGAGTGTTGGACTCCGAACCATCGGTAGAGTTGTTCAACGGTTGTGGGAGCAGTTCCGAACGGCGACCTACTTCTAGCTCGCTTACGAGCGAACTTGCGAAGTAGAATCGAGCCGAGTGTTGACTCCGAACCATCGTAGAGTTGTTCAACGGTTGTGGGAGCAGTTCCGAACGGCGACCTACTTCTAGCTCGCTTACGAGCGAACTTGCGAAGTAGAATCGAGCCAGTGTTGGACTCCGAACCATCGGTAGAGTTGTTCAACGGTTGTGGGAGCAGTTCCGAACGGCGACCTACTTCTAGCTCGCTTACGAGCGAACTTGCGAAGTAGAATCGAGCCGAGTGTTGGACTCCGAACCATCGGTAGAGTTGTTCAACGGTTGTGGGAGCAGTTCCGAACGGCGACCTACTTCTAGCTCGCTTACGAGCGAACTTGCGAAGTAGAATCGAGCGAGTGTTGGACTCCGAACCATCGTAGAGTTGTTCAACGGTTGTGGGAGCAGTTCCGAACGGCGACCTACTTCTAGCTCGCTTACGAGCGAACTTGCGAAGTAGAATCGAGCCGAGTGTTGGACTCCGAACCATCGGTAGAGTTGTTCAACGGTTGTGGGAGCAGTTCCGAATGGCGACCTACTTCTAGCTCGCTTACGAGCGAACTTGCGAAGTAGAATCGAGCCGAGTGTTGGACTCCGAACCATGGTAGAGTTGTTCAACGGTTGTGGGAGCAGTTCCGAACGGCGACCTACTTCTAGCTCGCTTACGAGCGAACTTGCGAAGTAGAATCGAGCCGAGTGTTGGACTCCGAACCATCGGTAGAGTTGTTCAACGGTTGTGGGAGCAGTTCCGAATGGCGACCTACTTCTAGCTCGCTTACGAGCGAACTTGCGAAGTAGAATCGAGCCGAGTGTTGGACTCCGAACCATCGGTAGAGTTGTTCAAGTTGTGGGAGCAGTTCCGAACGGCGACCTACTTCTAGCTCGCTTACGAGCGAACTTGCGAAGTAGAATCGAGCCGAGTGTTGGACTCCGAACCATCGGTAGAGTTGTTCAACGGTTGTGGGAGCAGTTCCGAACGGCGACCTACTTCTAGCTCGCTTACGAGCGAACTTGCGAAGTAGAATCGAACCGAGTGTTGGACTCCGAACCATCGGTAGAGTTGTTCAACAGTTGTGGGAGCAGTTCCGAACGGCGACCTACTTCTAGCTCGCTTACGAGCGAACTTGCGAAGTAGAATCGAGCCGAGTGTTGGACTCCGAACCATCGGTAGAGTTGTTCAACGGTTGTGGGAGCAGTTCCGAACGGCGACCTACTTCTAGCTCGCTTACGAGCGAACTTGCGAAGTAGAATCGAGCGAGTGTTGGACTCCGAACCATCGGTAGAGTTGTTCAACGGTTGTGGGAGCAGTTCCGAACGGCGACCTACTTCTAGCTCGCTTACGAGCGAACTTGCGAAGTAGAATCGAGCCGAGTGTTGGACTCCGAACCATCGGTAGAGTTGTTCAACGGTTGTGGGAGCAGTTCCGAACGGCGACCTACTTCTAGCTCGCTTACGAGCGAACTTGCGAAGTAGAATCGAGCCGAGTGTTGGACTCCGAACCATCGGTAGAGTTGTTCAACGGTTGTGGGAGCAGTTCCGAACGGCGACCTACTTCTAGCTCGCTTACGAGCGAACTTGCGAAGTAGAATCGAGCCGTGTTGGACTCCGAACCATCGTAGAGTTGTTCAACGGTTGTGGGAGCAGTTCCGAACGGCGACCTACTTCTAGCTCGCTTACGAGCGAACTTGCGAAGTAGAATCGAGTCGAGTGTTGGACTCCGAACCATCGTAGAGTTGTTCAACGGTTGTGGGAGTAGTTCCGAACGGCGACCTACTTCTAGCTCGCTTACGAGCGAACTTGCGAAGTAGAATCGAGCGAGTGTTGGACTCCGAACCATCAGAGTTGTTCAACGGTTGTGGGAGCAGTTCCGAACGGCGACCTACTTCTAGCTCGCTTACGAGCGAACTTGCGAAGTAAATCGAGCCGAGTGTTGGACTCCGAACCATCGGTAGAGTTGTTCAACGGTTGTGGGAGCAGTTCCGAACGACCTACTTCTAGCTCGCTTACGAGCGAACTTGCGAAGTAGAATCGAGCCGAGTGTTGGACTCCGAACCATCGGTAGAGTTGTTCAACGGTTGTGGGAGCAGTTCCGAACGGCGACCTACTTCTAGCTCGCTTACGAGCGAACTTGCGAAGTAGAATCGAGCCGAGTGTTGGACTCCGAACCATCGGTAGAGTTGTTCAACGGTTGTGGGAGCAGTTCCGAACGGCGACCTACTTCTAGCTCGCTTACGAGCGAGCTTGTGAAGAAGAGTTGAGCCAAGTGTTGGACTCCGAACCATCGGTAGAGTTGTTCAACGGTTGTGGGAGCAGTTCCGAACGGCGACCTACTTCTAGCTCGCTTACGAGCGAACTTGCGAAGTAGAATCGAGCCGAGTGTTGGACTCCGAACCATCGGTAGAGTTGTTCAACGGTTGTGGGAGCAGTTCCGAACGGCGACCTACTTCTAGCTCGCTTACGAGCGAACTTGCGAAGTAGAATCGAGCCAGTGTTGGACTCCGAACCATCGGTAGAGTTGTTCAACGGTTGTGGGAGCAGTTCCGAACGGCGACCTACTTCTAGCTCGCTTACGAGCGAACTTGCGAAGTAGAATCGAGCCGAGTGTTGGACTCCGAACCATCGGTAGAGTTGTTCAACGGTTGTGGGAGCAGTTCCGAACGGCGACCTACTTCTAGCTCGCTTACGAGCGAACTTGCGAAGTAGAATCGAGCGAGTGTTGGACTCCGAACCATCGGTAGAGTTGTTCAACGGTTGTGGGAGCAGTTCCGAACGGCGACCTACTTCTAGCTCGCTTACGAGCGAACTTGCGAAGTAGAATCGAGCCGAGTGTTGACTCCGAACCATCGGTAGAGTTGTTCAACGGTTGTGGGAGCAGTTCCGAACGGCGACCTACTTCTAGCTCGCTTACGAGCGAACTTGCGAAGTAGAATCGAGCGAGTGTTGGACTCCGAACCATCGGTAGAGTTGTTCAACGGTTGTGGGAGTTCCGAACGGCGACCTACTTCTAGCTCGCTTACGAGCGAACTTGCGAAGTAGAATCGAGCCGAGTGTTGGACTCCGAACCATCGGTAGAGTTGTTCGTTGGTTGTGGAGCAGTTCCGAACGGCGACCTACTTCTAGCTCGCTTACGAGCGAACTTGCGAAGAATCGAGCCAGTGTTGGACTCCGAACCATCGGTAGAGTTGTTCAACGTTGTGGGAGCAGTTCCGAACGGCGACCTACTTCTAGCTCGCTTACGAGCGAACTTGCGAAGTAGAATCGAGCCGAGTGTTGGACTCCGAACCATCGGTAGAGTTGTTCAACGGTGTGGGAGCAGTTCCGAACGGCGACCTACTTCTAGCTCGCTTACGAGCGAACTTGCGAAGTAGAATCGAGCCGAGTGTTGGACTCCGAACCATCGGTAGAGTTGTCAAGGTTGTGGGAGCAGTTCCGAACGGCGACTACTTCTAGCTCGCTTACGAGCGAACTTGCGAAGAAGAGTCGAGTGTTGGACTCCGAACCATCAGAGTTGTTCAACGGTGGGAGCAGTTCCGAACGGCGACCTACTTCTAGCTCGCTTACGAGCGAACTTGCGAAGTAGAATCGAGCCGAGTGTTGGACTCCGAACCATCGGTAGAGTTGTTCAACAGTTGTGGGAGCAGTTCCGAACGGCGACCTACTTCTAGCTCGCTTACGAGCGAACTTGCGAAGTAGAATCGAGCGAGTGTTGGACTCCGAACCATCGTAAGTTGTTCAACGGTTGTGGGAGCAGTTCCGAACGGCGACCTACTTCTAGCTCGCTTACGAGCGAACTTGCGAAGTAGAATCGAGCCGAGTGTTGACTCCGAACCATCGGTAGAGTTGTTCAACGGTTGTGTGGAGCAGTTCCGAACGGCGACCTACTTCTAGCTCGCTTACGAGCGAACTTGCGAAGTAGAATCGAGTCGAGTGTTGGACTCCGAACCATCGTAGAGTTGTTCAACGGTTGTGGGAGCAGTTCCGAACGGCGACCTACTTCTAGCTCGCTTACGAGCGAACTTGCGAAGTAGAATCGAGCCGAGTGTTGGACTCCGAACCATCGGTAGAGTTGTTCAACGGTTGTGGGAGCAGTTCCGAACGGCGACCTACTTCTAGCTCGCTTACGAGCGAACTTGCGAAGTAGAATCGAGCCGAGTGTTGGACTCCGAACCATCGGTAGAGTTGTTCAACGGTTGTGGGAGCAGTTCCGAACGGCGACCTACTTCTAGCTCGCTTACGAGCGAACTTGCGAAGTAGAATCGAGCGAGTGTTGGACTCCGAACCATCGGTAGAGTTGTTCAACGGTTGTGGGAGCAGTTCCGAACGGCGACCTACTTCTAGCTCGCTTACGAGCGAACTTGCGAAGTAGAATCGAGCCGAGTGTTGGACTCCGAACCATCGGTAGAGTTGTTCAAGGTTGTGGGAGCAGTTCCGAACGGCGACCTACTTCTAGCTCGCTTACGAGCGAACTTGCGAAGTAGAATCGAGCCGAGTGTTGGACTCCGAACCATCGTAGAGTTGTTCAACGTTGTGGGAGCAGTTCCGAACGGCGACCTACTTCTAGCTCGCTTACGAGCGAACTTGCGAAGTAGAATCGAGCCGAGTGTTGGACTCCGAACCATCGGTAGAGTTGTCAACGGTTGTGGGAGCAGTTCCGAACGGCGACCTACTTCTAGCTCGCTTACGAGCGAACTTGCGAAGTAGAATCGAGCCGAGTGTTGGACTCCGAACCATCGGTAGAGTTGTTCAACTTGTGGGAGTTCCGAACGGCGACCTACTTCTAGCTCGCTTACGAGCGAACTTGCGAAGTAGAATCGAGCCGAGTGTTGGACTCCGAACCATCGGTAGAGTTGTTCAACAGTTGTGGGAGCAGTTCCGAACGGCGACCTACTTCTAGCTCGCTTACGAGCGAACTTGCGAAGTAGAATCGAGCCGAGTGTTGGACTCCGAACCATCGGTAGTTGTTCAACGGTTGTGGGAGCAGTTCCGAACGGCGACCTACTTCTAGCTCGCTTACGAGCGAACTTGCGAAGAAGAGTCGAGTGTTTGGACTCCGAACCATCGGTAGAGTTGTTCAACGGTTGTGGGAGCAGTTCCGGCGACCTACTTCTAGCTCGCTTACGCGAACTTGCGAAGTAGAATCGAGCCGAGTGTTGGACTCCGAACCATCGGTAGAGTTGTTCAACGGTTGTGGGAGCAGTTCCGAACGGCGACCTCTGTCTAGCTCGCTTACG